>JALIGW010000003.1:10431881-11156881 GCA_023053685.1 Diadophis punctatus similis | reverse complement strand
TATTATTTCTAACAGGGCTGTGAAACCTTTCAAAGGAATCTGATCAAGTTATCGCTTGAAACTAAATCTTGGAAACAATTTGAGGTAGAAAATTGAGCAATTTAATGGTGAACAAGAGATTCAAAGGCTGCCATTTCGGTTTTCCTTCCATGCACAAAGTTAAAAGGAACTGAGTGGTATAATGGGGTCTCTGATACTTACAGGGGAACCTGCCAATGGGTTTCACTACCTCTTTCAGTTTTGACCAGTGGTGGGTTCCTACCGGTGCGGTCCACTCTATAGCACCGGTAGCAGCCCGCTGGTGACATCACAGTACCGGTGCAGTTGGTTGCCGGTGCCGGGACGCCGCCATTATAAAATTTTTTTTTAAATTTTTAAAACAAATTTTCTTCTGTGCATGCCCAGAAGCCGAGCTTCCGGCACTGCACATGCGCTGCCTTCCTACCCCACAGTGAATCCAAGCAGGGGAGGATGGCTGAGGGAGCGTGTGAGAGGCTGAAAGAATGGGCGAATCAAATTATAAACATTCATGTGTTACTTGTGTTACTATTTTATTAATTGTCTGAACCAATCATCTATTTCGAATAAAAAACACAAGAATCAAGGTTATTTCTATATATACTGTTCTCTTATATAAGCATTTCATATGTAATATTTAAGGAATATGCCTTCTATTAGAAAAGCATCTGGTCATATGCCAATCCAGATAGCTATCTAGCTATCTAGCTATCTGGATTGGCATATGACCAGGTGCTAGATAGCTAGATAGCTAGATAGTTGGATAGATGATAGATAGATATGCACACACACACACACACACACACACACACACACACACACACACACACACACACACACACACACACACACTACATCCAGTGTGATTTTTATTGAATATTATTTATTTTATCATAAAACATAAAATACAAAACAGTAAAACAAACAAACAAGATGAAACAAAAGCATACATTCAATTCCAACAACAACAAAAAAAAAGAGGTACAAAAGAAGAAGAAAAAGTGATCAATTAAATTTAACATTTAACATGTAGGATCCACCCTGACTGGCTGCTGAAAGAAAAGAAAAAGCAATAAATTCTCCTCCCCTGTTAGTCTATTAAATACGTAGAAAGTCCACAAATGGTTTCCAGTCTCTTATAAAGCTGTCTAGTCCATTATTTCTACTCAAAGCAGTTAATTTTGCTATCTCTGTTAATTCAGTCAATTTCAAAATCCATTCTTCAACAGTTGGCATCTTTTTTTCTTTCCAATGTTTGGCAAGTACAACCCTCGTTATGGGTTGTACTTTCCAACTATGTGAAGGAATAGCACCCCAAATTTATTTTTGTTCTGATTAGTCAATTTTTTGAGGACTAGTTCCCATCTTCTGAGCTACAATCCTGTAACACTGATTTTTTTTAATCCTGAAAAAGATAAAAATATAAACCCACATTATGTTTATGATGCAGTAAAATATTTTTGAAGAAAGTCTTATTCCTAACTAGACACCAATGCATTTTTCAAACAACAAAAATTGGGCCAAAGGATAGGGAATTTTTATTTGCTATGCTCATAAATGTCTCACAATATCATGGAAAATAGAAATGAAGGTTCATAAAACATCGGTAAAATCTTCCAGAAACTCAGCGTGGTGTTATAATAAAGAAATAAAACAGCAGGGAAGGATCAAGAAATTTTCTTTTAACATTAACAGAGAAAATTAACTCATCCAAGGAATTCTGTCCCTCCTTTGAAGATCATGGCTACCCTGTTTCCCCCAAAATAAGACATCCCCTGATAATAAGCCCAATCTGGCTTTTGAGTGCATGGCAATAAGGCCAAGCGCTTATTTCAGGGTTCAAAAAAATATAAGACAGGGTCTTATTTTCGAAGAAACACGGGTAATTAATAACAGAAGGAAGGAAGGAAGGAATAAAGGAAGGAAGGAAAGAAAGAAAGAAAGAAAGAAAGAGAAAGAAAGAAAGAAGAATAGAAGAAAAGAAGAAAAGAAGAAAAGAAAAGCACAGCCCAGTAAAAAGGAAACATGTTGGTCTCTGCAAGTTCTAATAAAGAAAGAAGAGAAATGAATGAATGAATGAATGAATGAATAAATAAATAAATAAATAAATTCTTTGAGGGTTTCAATGGATTTTTTTTTGCATTCCTTTCCTTTAGTTTTGAGACAAATATATCAAATATTCAACCAAATTCTGAAAAATGCCAGTGTGACCTTTGAAAGCAAGGCAACCTCTTAGAACCATGATGGTGAACCTATGGCATGCTTGCCACAGGTGGCATGCAGAGCCCTTTCTGCAGGCACGTGAGCCGTCGCCCCAGCTCAGCTCCACCACGCATGTGCTTGCACCTCCTGCTGGCCAGCTGGGTTTTTGGGTCACTGCCACGCATGCGTGGGGGGCGGGGCACACACATGGGGTCACACACGCATGCACGCGGGGTGGTCACATGCTGTCGTGCCTTGGCCGCGTCCGGCGCCGAGGATGGAGGATCCGGAGGACGAGGAGCCGCTCATGGTGCAGCAGTACCAGCCCATGTGCCTGGCACCGGAGACGGCTGGTGATGAGGACTCGGTGCTAGAGCAGGACGATCCCCCAGGACCTTCTGCACCTGCGCAGCAGAGTGAATCATCAGGAGATGAAGAACCCCTGCTGGATGCCAGAGCTCGCAGAGCAGCCAGAAGACAGGACTGGCTGAGTAAGCATAGGTCTACTCGGAGGTAGCACTGAGGGCTAATTGGGCCACACCCTTCAGTGCCTATATTAGGCTGGTGCAATCAGCACTCAGTGCTGAGAACGAGTCAATGATTACAGCACATCCATAGTCTTACCTCTGCATTTGTTCGGAAATCTTGTATTCGGAGACAGCAGCTTCTGAAAGGCTTATTCCGGGAAGCCAGCCAACTTGTCAGATAAGAGGAGAATTACTGAGTATTGTTTTGAACATTTGACTGTTTGATATTTAACCCTCAGGGAACCAAAAGAACATTATTCCTCGAGACTTTACTTTTGTGTTGTTTATGGACTTTGAAAAACCCTGAGCTTTTGCTAAGAAACCTTATTAGTAAAAGGACCCTTTTTGTTTGAATCACAAACGGTTGTGTGTGTGTGTGTTTCTGGGGGTTGCAGTACTGGGTCACAACACATGCACATGCACGGGGTCACACATGCGTGCTTGTGAGGTGGGGCGCATGGGGGTCAGGTGCACAGGGGTGGGGGCATGGGGGGGTCACACATGCATGTGTGGGGGTGGGGTGCATGTGGGGGGGGGTTGTGCGTGCATTGCATTATGGGTGCATGCGCGTGCGCACTTTTGGCACTCAGCGACGAAAAGGTTAGCCATCACTGTCTTAGAACTACATAATTTAGTCTTTCCTCTTGATGAGTGATGAGCAGTTTCTAATTATCAAGTAAATTTCCCTGGGACAATCATTCTGGTAAGTGTTTTTCCTGCACCAGAGTTCTCGCGGTATATACGCTCTGCATCTTTTCTGCTGTTGCTTTGTACTCCAACGCAGGAGGGGAGCCCATTAGAGAATCTTCTTCTTGCTTCCTTCCCAGTTTACTTTCTTCATTCTCTCACTTCTTCGATATCTTACTCTTCACTTTCTTCTTGGAAGGCAGCAGTTCCAGCAACTTTTGTAGAGTTGTTCAGCTCACCCAACCTCTTAGCCAGCTCATCCCTCAATAAATACAAGAGACTTTCACTTTCCATCAATGAACAGTTCTATAATGTTTTTTTCTTCTCATTTGAAAGGTTGTCTAAAGCAAATTTTCCACCATCACATTGACAGACAACTGGCAGGAAAACATGCAGGTTTGATGGGATGGGGTTGAGCATGGTCTAGCTGGGTTAGTTGTTTGTGCAACCGAGCTCTCGAAGAAGGAAAAATACAAGGGCCTCTGTCATATTATTAACACACTGAACTGACTGATTCAGTAGAGCTACTGGATGTCAATTTGTCAGCTATTGAGAAGTGAGGACACACTTATAGGTAGTCCTTGAAATATGACTATAATAGAGCTTGGAATTTCAATATAAGTCACGATGGTTGTAAGCCAAGGCACTCACATGAACGACCTGATTTTACAACCTTTATTGCAGAAACCATTAAGTCATGGGTGTCAAACTCATGGCATCACATTGCTGTCATGTGACATTTAGCGATGTTTTTCCCTTCGCAGAGCTGGGGAGGGCGTGGCCTGTTCATGACGCATCTGGCCCGCGGACTGCCAGTTTGACACCCTTGCATTAAGTGAATGCTGTAATTGTTAAATGAATCAATATGACCTTATGAATATTTTTTTGCCAGACATTACCTGGCAAAAAAAAAAAAGTAAATCAGGTCATGTGACTGTTAAATGAAGAGTCATGGTGGGCAGTGGTTAGAACGCAGTATTGCAGGCAAACTCTGTCCACTGCCAGCAGTTCAGTCCTGACCGGCTCAAGGTTAACTCAGCCTTCCATCCTTCTGAGGTGAGTAAAATGAGGACCCAGATTGTTGGGGGCAAAATGCTGACTCTGTAAGCCGCTTAGAGAGGGCTGTAAATCACTGTAAAGCGATATATATATAAGTACTAGTCTAAGTACTAGTGCTACTGAATTCTGCAAACAGCTGTATATATATATGTGTGTGTGTGTGTGTGTGTGTGTGTGTGTGTGTAGGATTTTTTGCTGATAAATGAAAATAAAGGGAGACTATTATAGATCTATTTCGAGCTTATTTTGCTCTCATCAGATAGCCATACCCCTTACTGGGATTTGAACCCGGGCCAGCTGCCTTGCAGGGCAGCAACTTAACCACTAGGCCATAGGCTCTGTTCCCAATCAGCTCTTTCACCAGGAAAGGATTATATATGTTTTTCTGTCGTGTTATCCTGGTGTACCCAAATATGGGAGAGAAAGCATCACAGCTTCCTTTTTGCCTTTCAGCCCCTCACTGGGACCATCCAGGCTGTTTTTTTATGTAGCCGACACACTAATCTATATGTGTAGGATATATATATATATATATATATATATATATATATATATATATATATATATATATATATATATATATATATATATATATATGTGTGTGTGTGTGTGTGTGTGTGTGTGTGTGTGTGTGTGTGTGTGTGTGTGTGTGTGTGTGTGTGTGTGTGTGTGTGTGTGTGTGTGTGTGTGTGTGTGTGTCTAAGTACTAGTGCTACTGAATTCTGCAAACAGCTGTAATAGTAAGCTGGTTGCCAAGTTCCCCAAATATGGTTATATGACCACTGTGTGTGTGTGTGTGTTTGTGTTTGTGTGACTCCAGAACTGAGTTTTAAGGAGTCTGTCATAACTTCAAAGAGTTGCTAAGAGATCTATCATTAAGTGAGGATTACCTTTAATAATGCTTTAAGCAGGGAGAGAACTAACACATTGGTTTATGTATTTGTCTTACCTTCAAATAAGATTATGCTTCTGGATCCAGTAACTGTGACTGCAGGGGTGTCAGGGTGGGGAGGATGTCAGAAAAATCAAGATGGTGGCCGGATCAAAGCTCTCCCCCTTTTAAACATGTGATACATATAAAAAGTGGAAGTTTGATCACCCAGTTGTGTCTGCCATCTTGACTTTTTTGACCCTTCTTCTCTACAGATGCCCCTGAAACTTAGAAAACAATAGGCTGTTGGTTTTTTCAGCTCCATTAAAAACCCCATGCCCCAACATAATAGTTAATTATTTCTACACAGACTGACAAAATGCTCTACAATTGCTTATAGCAGAAGAAGCCAATTTTTTGCATCAACAAACTGAGCTCAGGCTACCAAGAACTCTGGCTCTGCACAGGAGATTTTTGGCAGCCATTTGCTGCTCAACTCGCCTATATGCGGATAAGTAATTACTGGTAACTGGATCCAGAAAATGGAGAAATTGGTGGCTTTTTTTTTATTCATTTCCAGCTAACCACATATCACAATTTGAATGTTTGCCTGGGAATGATGTCAACATAAGATGGTTTGTAACCTGAGGTTACAATCCTGTCTCTCCTTATACTTCATTGGATTAATATGTGCATGTTTTCTTCCATGGTCCATAAAGACAATCTTCATCGCACAGGTTGGAAATCTCTGGTTCTATCAGTCAAGGATGTGCAAATTGCTTCTTGAATGGCACCAGGAGAAATACAGGCTGACTCACAACAACTCCCTTGCATGGGCAGTGTCAGAGTTGAATTACAGTGGAGAGACCCATCAAGTTTATGGGCTGGAAAAGCATGGCTTTTGAAGATCTGCTTCATGCAGTGCAGTGTGCAAAGTTTCACTGAACAAGCTACAGTGATTTGGTTTATGTTTAATGTTAAATCATAATTTACAGACCTTGTTTAATGGTTAGGTCATGTACTAAACAATCAAGCCATGCTAGGATTTAATGCAATTTGTGGATCCCCTTGAAGTTTGAGGTTCTGTATCCAGCCTCAGTTGACCAATTTGATTGGTGAAAGGGCTGTCCAAAGTGACACTGAGCCTGGACATTTTGTACAAAGCATGCTAGCACGCTGATTATAGTCTATTAGCAGATAGCTACATTTTATGGTTAGCTGCAGTGATGATTCACTTTTATGATTGGAAAGTTTGTGTTGCTTTTATGATTTTAAGGTTGAGTTTTATTCTTGTTAGCTGCACATAATCTTGCAACGAAGGCAGCATATTAATACTATATAAAATAAACCAATAAATAAAACTTGCCTCAGACTCTTTCAAATCGTCACATCCTCTAGAAGCCTTGGTGCAAGTCATGCTTTTGGCAAGGCGCGCATGCGCGCACACACACACACACACACACACACACACTTCAAAGATGTTTCAGGGTTTCCCGAACATGTGTGTAGCAATAGCAATAGCAATAGCAATAGCACTTAGACTTATATACTGCTTTACAGTGCTTTACTGTTCTTTACTGCTAAACAGCTCTCTAAGCCATTTACAGAGTCAGCATATTGCCCACAACAATTTGGACCCTCATTTTACCCACCTCAGAAGGATGGAAGGCTGAGTCAACCTTGAGCCTGGTGGGATTCAAACTGCCAAATTTCAGGCAGTCGGCAGTCAGCAGAAGTAGCCTGCAGTACTGTACTCTAACCACTGCGCCACCGCGGCTCAAAGGATTCATTCCCCATGTTCTTATAATTCTAGCATGAAGATGCCCCCTCAGCTACATTTCAGACTCGGTTCTCACGTTCTGGCTTCATTTGGTCTCCAGTTGACAGCAAGACAGCTTAAAGTTATACGTAGTGGTTCCATTTGTTAAAGTAGCATTTTCCCTTTTCTCTTGATACAGTTCTTAATTGTGAATATGATCCATGACACTTCTTCAGTGAGGTTCTTGATGATACAATTGGTCATTTTTGGCTGCCAAATGTTCCCTCCCTTCTGGTCCCTGGCTCATTTTAGCCACCTCGGAAGGATGGAAGGAGTCAACCTTGAGCCTGGTGAGATATGAATTGCCAAATTGCAGGCAGCCGGCAGGCAGCAGAAGTAGCCTGCAGTACTGCACTCCAACCACTGCGCCACCGTGTACCTGCACAGCCCCTCTTGATTCGTTAGTGGCCCCCTTGAATCCAGGTATTCAAACAACTCTGGAAAGCCTTTATGCATGTCATGTGGAAGACACAAGTTGTTTTAATGTGTCAGAGAGAAGCATTTGGCTTGCACGCTTTCTTCTTTGCACTGTCTTCATTCTTATAAGCTGTAGCATTTCCAAAAGAAACAATTATACATATTTTAAAAATCTGCTTGAATCACTGATGACCCCCAAATATGTCAAATTGATTTTTCCCCCCTCTTTCCTTGGAAGTGTCAGGTTGAACCATTCTGATACATTCAAGCAGCTATGGGTATGGAATCACTCATTAGTCATGTCTTGCTCCTGGCAGTCATAAATAATGTTATCATCTGATACTGCCTGTACTGAAAAATCCCATTGGCAAAAGAAATCCACACACAAATTGGAGCTAAACATTATGGAGACTACACCCACAGGAGTCTTAGTCATTTTAATAAGATGTATCACACACAGCCAGAGAAAAATCTTTTGGTTAACATTGCAATTCTATGTACACTTATGCTAAGTCCCACCAAACTTTCTTGGGTGGAGTCAAATATAGCAATAGCAATAGCACTTAGACTTATATACCGCTTCATAGTGCTTTACAGCCCTCTCTAAGCGGTTTACAGAGTTCAGCATATTGCCCCCAACAATCTGGGTCCTCATTTTACCGACCTCAGAAGGATGGAAGGCTTAGTCAACCTTGAGCCGGTGAGATTTGAACAGCTGAACTGCTGAACTAGCAGTCAGCTGAACTTACAGTGCTGCTTTTAACCACTGCGCCACCTCAGCTCCTATCTGGCAAGATAAATAAGCAAATATCTATTTGCTTATTTATCTTGCTAGCCGCCATTTGGTTAATCGTGGATTGTTGACTATAGCACAATTGATAGACTTTGCACAATGTGCTGAGCCATAAACCATGGTTTATAAATCACAGTGACTGAGTTCACACATTACATTAAACCATTATTTCACTAAGCCAAAACTAAGCTACTTTTATTTATGTATTTATACTTCGTGTTTTTAGACTGCTCATCTCCCTTAAGGAGGGATTTTTGTCTTAGGATTTTAGTTTCAAATTCACTGCTGCAGATGAGCCTAAATGTGTTACTATTGATAAGAATCCACCAAGACCAAAACATTTGCAAGAGACCTATGGATAATCCATATCCTTCCAATTAACAGCTGAGGTTAAGTAAACATTGGGCCATTTCATGTACAGTATTCCATTATCCATGATTTCCACTGCATGCTTAACCATCAACAGCTTTCTGGACTTTCCTAATACACTGAACCACAAATTAATCATACTTATTAAGTTTGGACAAAATGCTAGGCTATAACAGAATAAGCTGATTTGTGCTGTGTAAACAGAAACATCATGTGAAATCATAAGACTGCCCTAGCAATGAATGTTGCATATTTCTTAATAGCTTCATTCCCTATTTTTTTTCTAGATAACTGAAGTCCAGGATTTTATATTCACACATCACACTAACTCTGGTTAATCAAGCTACTTGTTATTCATTTGCTTTTCCAGCTTGCTGGAGTAAGAAGATAGCTTTGTCATTAAGCCGGTCACAAATTTGTACCAATGTTGTGATGTGCAAATGTTTTAATGGCAATCAGGGATCATTTGTACCTGAGGCAGGCAGGTGGCAACAGTGCTGAGTTAATGCTGCCACCTGAAAGATGTAGCCAGCTTTCCTTTATGACCATGCCACTACATAAAGGTAAAAGTTTCCCCTGTCCAGTTGTGTCCGATTCTAGGGGCCGTGTTCATCTCTGTCTCTTCGCTGAGGGAACTAGAGTTGTCTGAAGACACTTCCATGGTCATATCTCCAGCATGACTATACACTGAAGTGTATGGAACGCTATTACCTTCCCACCGAAGTGGTACCTATTTATCTACTCTCATTTGCATGCTTTTGAACTGCTAGGTTGGCAGGAGTTGGGACAAATAATGAGAACTCACCCTTTCACATGGTGCACCAGTCTTGAATCTGGGCTCTCAGCTTTCCAGCTGATAAGCTCAGCATCTTTAACCACTGAGTTATCTTCTAAGTGAAGTAACTTTGTATTGTGAATGTTACCCCTCTGCCATACAGAGACTAGGTTCATACATCAGGGGTGAGCTATAACTTAACCAAGTTTGTTCAATAAGCCATCATTGGCAGGAAAGTGCAAAAGCTAAGATATGCATGTCAACATCTTGCAACCATGTTTGCTCGCAGCATAGGAGGTGAGAAATGTGGCAATGTGGTGAACATACCTTTGAGTTTTACATTGCTCAAATGGGCAGTGTTTATTTACATTGGTAACTGATTTTAATCTTCTCACAATTACGTTTAATAAAAATCACTGCAAAATGTGCTGTCTTTGAAGAAGCATTCCTCTTTTTCACTCATATTAAACACTATTGTTTTATTCATATGGAAGTGGGTAACTATATAATTGGTGAACTATATAATTGGTTCATCCCTGGACTGATTAAAACACATTCAATTCAATCTTACGCACTGTGAATACCATGGGTTTTACTTCTGAGTAGACAGATACATACTTGCTGTGCTCCAAGATTTCTATATCTGGGAAAGCATCCAGTTTAAAAGGCAGAAGGAGTGCACTCTGTTCCCTTTTAAGTATTTGGAAAGGACAACCATCTTTAAATCAAACTCACTGTGACATGCATGGATAATAAAATAATTCATCAAAGCCTGACACTGGCTGGCAGAAACAAGTTTCATCCAGATCTTCTGGCTCCACATGAAAGAAGAAACAGATGCAAATAGAAAGTTAACTAGCAGGTGAGTGACATTCATCAGGAGTATATTGAAATCAGTGGTGAAATCCAAATATTTTTACTAGCGGTTCTGTGGGCGTGGCTTGGTGGGCGTGGCAGGGGAAGGATACCGCAAAATCCCCATTCCCTCCCCACTCCAGGGGAAGGATATTGCAAAATCTCCATTCCCACCCCGCTCTGGGGCCAACCAGAGGTGGTATTTGCTGGTTCTCTGAACTACTCAAAATTTTCACTACAGGTTCTCCAGAACCTGTCAGAACCTGCTGGATTTCACCCCTGATTGAAATACTTATCAAATATGTTACAAACATACAGAAATATCTCCCTGTTAGTCAGGTAGCTGATGGACAGATGGAAGAACGCTATTGTGATTTATATGAAAGACTATTTTCGACTAATTAATTTCTGTTGTGCAGAAAGGTAACTAAAGTTGCAATGAGACTTAAGTTGCAATGTTTCCATTAAAATAAAAGCTAGAAAACTAAATCAGATCCGTCTAAGTCAGACTTTGCGTAGCATTTGGGGGTGTGTGTTAAAGATACATAAAGTTTCAACTTTCACAAAGGCTATATAGATGAGACTTCTCCAATTTGTGTCTTTCTGGCTTTTAAAAGACTATATTTCTCAGTATTTCAAGAAATACTTATTCAAAACATGAAGAGGGCACCAGGTTGGCCATTAGAGGTGGTGGAAAAAGAGCAGGGGGATTATGTATCAAAAAGACAAATGTGCAATCAAATTCTTGATTGAAGGGTAGGCTTCAATTGTGTGACACACATACCACCACCACCTCTGCACTGGACATTTGGAGACATGCTCTGCAATCTGGAGATATCATTGAATCATCAAAAGCAACAGATCTGCTGTATAGTATTCCAGGTATCCATCCCATCTCCTTTTAAAGCCATTCAAGTTAGCAGCCATCATCACCTCTTCTGGTCATGAATACCAGAAGTTAATTATTTTAATGAAAAGAAGGACTAGAGGTGACATGATAGCAGTGTTCCAATATCTCAGGGGTTACCACAAAGAAGAGGGAGTCAAGCTATTCTCCAAAGCACCTGAAGGCAGGATAAAGAAGCAATGGATGGAAACTAATCCAGGAGAGAAGCAACCTAGAAATGAGGAGAAATTTCCTGACAGAACAATTAATCAGTGAAAATGTTTGCTTTCAGAAGTTGTGAAACACCGGAAGTTTTAAAGAAGAGATTTGACAACCATTTGTCTGAAATAGTATAGAGTTTCCTGCCTGAACAGGTGTTGGATTAGAAGACCTCCAAAGTCCCTTTCAAATCTGTAAATTCTGTTATTCTGTTATCACTTTAGCTCCCAGCAGTTTATTTATTTATTTATTTATTTATTTTGTGACATTTATATACTGCCTCACAGTGCAAGCACTCTCTAGGCGGTTTACACCAGTAAGCAATGTATATTTATATTGCCCCCAACAATCTGGGTCCTCATTTTACCTACCTTGGAAGAATGGAAGGCTGAGTCAACCTTGAGATTTGAACCGCTGACCTGCGGATCAGTGCCAGCTAAAGTGGCCTGCAGTACCTGCCTCTAACTGCTGCGCCACCTTGGCTCTTTTTACAATTGACAGAATTCTTAGACAACAGCTTTGCTAGTTAGAAATGGAATGAGAGCCAGTCTGGTCTAGTGGTTAAAATACTAGGCCAGAAATGGGAAAACCCAAGTTCTTGTCCTGCTTTAGGCCCCAGTCCAGCTGGGTGACTTTGGGCCAGCCACTCTCTCTCAGCAAACCACTTCCAGAAATATTGCCAAGAAAACTGCAAGGATCTGTCCATATAATTAACAAGAATCAAGTATGACTTGAAGGAGGGGGGGGGTCTGTTTAAAACTTCTTGAAATTGAAAGTCAGCATTTCTGTGAAGTACCAGATTAGTCTTTAGTATGAACTTTTCCTATGTGGAACTGTACCGTATGTAAGAAAATCAAGATGGTAAAAGTTCTAGGGCTAGAGAAGCTATTCATTTATAGTATTCCAATGCCTTTAATTAACTAGGCACACAGTCTAAAATTTGTTATCCACCATTTTGTTGAGGCCTTAAGAATCAGCCACCATATGCAAACTATAATATGCACATTGGGTGTTTTTTGGGTGTAAATTGAGAATCCTGCAAAAGACAGATTCGTTTTAGAGCAGGGGTGTCAAACTCTATTTCACTGAGGGCCGCATCAGTGTTGTGTTTGACCTTGGGGGGGGGTGGCCAGGGGGTGTGGCCAGCTTGATGTCACTCCTGTTGGCATCTGTGGTGGCCTGAGCGCTCGGGCAGCGAAAATGGGCTCCCGAGCTCCGTTTTCAGCTGCCATGGCCTCCTGCAACCCTCTGCCAGTGAAAACAGAGCTCCATTTGCACTGGCAGAGGGTTTCAGGAGGCCATGGCAGCCGAAAACAGAGCTTGGGAGCCCGTTTTCACTGGCAGAAGCACTGCGGGCCTGTCCTTCACTATTTTCAGGGCGGCCCCACAGGCCAGATCTAAGTACCCCACAGGCCAGATTCAGCCCTCAGGCCTTGAGTTTGACACCCCTGCTTTAGAGCATTGTTTGAACATGTGGAAATCAGTAATAATGTTTCTAGATATACAAAGGGTGTATGTACACAGGGCATTGTTTTATTCCAAACTGGACAGTTATTTCCCTCTTTAAATCTCTGGATTTAATAGAAAGGATTCAGTAATTAAATTATAAATAAAGAATGCTCCTGCAATATTTTGGAACATGAATTGTTGACTGAGCCGTAGCGGCCTGGCTTGTGCACGATGCTAAGCCAAAAATATACAAACCACAGTATGAAATAATCTTCCAGACTGCCTGCAAAGCCATATAATTGCATAAATAAGTTAAAGGACAGTAGCAATAGATCCCAATAATGCAATAAAATAATTTCGGCTTGTACTGGTAAACAACTCTACAGTGGTTAAATCATAATATAGTCTTCTATTCAATATAAGGAAGAAAGCAAATGGCCATTATAAACCAGGGATATCTTTGAGAATAGAATAACAGAGTTGGAAGGGACCTTGGAGGTCTTCTAGTCCAAACCCCTGCTTAGGCAGGAAACCCTACATCACTTCAGACAAATGGTTATCCAACATCTTCTTAAAAACTTTCAGTGTTGGAGCATTCACAACTTCTGGAGGCAGGCTGTTCCACGGACTAATTGTTTTAACTGTCAGGAAATTTTCCTTAGTTCTAAGTTGCTTCTTTCCTTGTTTAGTTTCCACCCATTGCTTCTTATTCTGCCCTCAGGTGCTTTGGAAAATAGCTTGACTTCCTCTTCTCTGTGGCAGCCCCTGAGATATTGGAACACTGCTATCATGTCTCCCCTAGTCCTTCTTTTCAATAAACTAGACATACCTACTTCCTGCAACAGTGCTTCATATGTTTTAGCCTCCAGTCCCCTAATCATCTTTGTTGCTCTTCTCTGCACTCTTTCTAGAATCTCCACATCTTTTTTACATCATGGCGACCAAAATTGGATGCAGTATTCCAAGTGTGGCCTTACCAGTCTTTTTAAAAAGACTGGACACATATTGTATACTACACAGAATGTTCTTTGTTTCCTTAATCCAAAATTATCTAATTTGATACTGGTTCTCTAGAAATAGATTGATTGTCAATTTCTTCATGTAAAGCCTATGCTTCACTGACTGAGATCACTAACAAATAATAGAATTGCATTTTATATTTTTTTTCCTGTGTGAAAAAAAAAGTTAAAGAAGATGCTAATGGTAAAGAATAATTAGAATCTTAAAAAAATATTTTAGATTCCAGAAAGAGTGACCCTCAAAGAAGAGAAAGAATGTTTCTCCGTTGTTTGCTAGCATTGAATATTATAAACCAAGGTGTTTGTGAGGATATCTGTGGGTATGTATGTATGAGTAGAATGATGACCGTCGCAAGACAAACTCTCCTTTACAGAAAGGGAGTGGAACTTGGATTGTGATAGCACTTAGCAATAGCACTTATATACCGCTTTACAGTGCTTTTAAAGCCCTCTTAGCATATTACCCCCAACAATCTGGCTCCTCATTTTACCCAGCTCGGAAGGACGGAAAGCTGAGTCAACCTTGAGCCTAGTGAGATTCGAACTGCCAAATTGCAGGCAGCCGGCAGTCAGCAGAAGTAGCCTGCAGTACTGCACTCTAACCACTGCGCCACCGAGGCTCCTGGTGATGGCATAATAGTGCTTTTGTAATTTGGATAACAGTCTCTGACCCTGTTGAGGTGTCCGTTTAGGAACCTCCTATTCCATCCAGGCTCTGCTACGGTATAGTATCGAGGACTACCTGAGCTCAAAATTTCCATTGCTAAGCAAGATACTTTGAGTTTTGCCCCATTTTATGACCTTTTCTGCCACAGTTGTTAAGTGAATCATCTGGTTGTTAAACAAATCTGGCTCCCCCCCCCATTGACTTTGCTTGTTGGAAGCCGACTGAGAAGCTTACAAATGATGATCCCAGGACAGTGCAACTATCACAAATACAGTACATGCCATTTGGCAAACACCCGAATTTTGATCATTTATTTTTATTTTATTTTATTTATTTATGTTGTCAACACGTGTACAAGATAACAGGTATGATATAAACATAAACAAAAGTAAAATATGTAAAGGTAAATTTAGACAATTGGACAGAAGGACAGGGACGGTAGGCACGATGGTGCGCTTATGCACGCCCCTTACAGACCTCTTAGAAACAGGGAAAGGTCAACTGTAGACAGTCTAAGGTTAAAGTTTTGGGGGTTTGGGCAAGAAACCACAGAGTCAGGTAGTGCATTCCAGGCATTGATTACTCTGTTGCTGAAGTCGTATTTTCTGCAGTCGAGTTTCGAGAGGTTTACATTGAGTTTGAATCTATTGTGTGCTCGTGCATTGTTGCGGTTGAAGCGGAAGTTTTCATTGACAGGTAGGACATTGTGGCAGATGATTTTATGAACTACATTTAGATCAGATCGAAGGTGACGTAGCTCTAAGCTGTTTCAGCCTAAAATTTCAAGTCTGGTGGAATAAGGAATTCTGTTGCGAGCAGAGGAGTGGAGGATTCTTCTTGTGAAGTATTTCTGAATTCTCTCAATTGTATTAATGTCCGATATGCAGTGCGGATTCCAGACAGGTGAGCTATATTCGAGGATTGGTCTGGCAAATGTTTTGTATGTATCTGGTTAGCAGAGTAATATTGCCAGAGAAGAAGCTACGCAAGATTAGGTTGTGCCTTTTTGGCAATGTTGTTACAATGGGCTCTGGCACTCAGGTCATTAGATATGAGTACTCCAAGGTCTTTAACAGAGTGAGGATCGTCTACAAGGTCGTGTCCTCCAAGTTTGTATTTTGTGTATGGATTCTTTTTGCCAATGTGTAAGACAGAGCATTTGTTTGTTGAGATTTGTAGTTGCCAGTTATCAGACCATTGTGATACATGGTCAAGGTCTTTTTGAAGGGTAGAAGTATTGTCGGTGGTGTTGATCATGTGACTATGGGGATGCTGCAACGTTTGTAAGTGTAGAAACCGGTCATATGTCACTTTTTCCATTGCCATTATAACTTCAAACTTTCACTAAATGAATGGCTGTAAGTCGAAGACTACCTGTACTTGCTTTTTCCAGTAACACATTTTGTCACATATGAGGTGTCTATGGGGATTCTCAGTCCACCAGGTCATGGTTGTCCCAAATGTAGTTTTTCAAGAGGCAACTGGACTTTCTGGTTTATATCTTTGAAGACCTTTTGCTTCTCATCCAAGAAACTTCTTCAGCTGAAGAAGCTGCTTGGATGAGAAGCAAAACATCTTCAAAGAAAAGCCGGAAAGTCCAGTTGTTTATTTATTTATTTATTTATTTATTTATTTGGTGTTTCTTATATGCCGCCCAACTCCCGGAGGACTCCGGGCGGCGTACAACAGAAAAAATACAAGAAACCAATATAAATAAGCATTAAAACAGATATAAAAATTAAAACCGTAATCTTAAAAGCATCTAATATCCATTCAACTTCATACATACTTGGGGGTGAGCTCAAATGGATTACGCTCTACCCCCTGCCTGCAGGAAAAGCCATGTCTTAACAGCTTTCCGGAAGGCCAGCAGGGTGGGGATAGTTCGGGTCTCTGGGGGAAGTTGGTTCCAGAGCACGGGGCCTGCCACAGAGAAGGCTCTCCCCCTAGGGCCCGCCAGGCGACATTGCTTAGCCGATGGGACCTGGAGGAAGCCAACTCTGTGGGCCCTAACCGGTCGAAGGGAAGTGTGAGGCAGAATGCGGTCCCGGAGATAACCTGGTCCTAAGCCATGAAGGGCTTTAAAGATGGAGATCAACACCTTGAATTGGACCCGGAGACCGATGGGCAACCAGTGCAGCTGGCGGAGTACAGGTGTCACGTGGGTGTACCTTGGCACACCCACCACAGCACGCGCAGCCGCATTTTGCACCAGCTGAAGTCTCCGGATACTCTTCAAGGGTAGCCCCATGTAGAGCGCGTTGCAGTAGTCCAGGCGCGAGGTGACAAGGGCATGAGTGACCATGAGTAGAGCCTCCTTCTCCAAGTATGGCCGCAACTGGTGCACCAGGCGAACCTGTGCAAAGGCCCCCCTAGCCACAGCGGAAAGATGGTGATCCAATTTTAGCTGTGGATCTAGGAGGACCCCCAAGTTGCGAGCCTGATCCGAGGGGGTCAGTTTCGCTCCCTCGAACGTCAAGGAGGGATAATTGTCATGGTCCTTAGGAGGCAATATCCAAAGCCACTCAGTCTTGTCGGGATTAAGTCTGAGTCTGTTCCTCCCCATCCAGATCCTAACGTCGTCCAGGCACCGGCACATTACATCAACTGCCTCTCTGAAATCAGACGGGGTGGTGATGTACAGCTGGGTGTCGTCAGCGTACTGGTGGAAACGCACCCCATGTCTGCGGATGATCTCACCCAGCGGTTTCATGTAAATGTTAAACAGGATGGGCGAGAGAACCGACCCCTGAGGCACCCCACATGATAGGGGCCTAGGGGACGATCTCTGCCCTCCTGTTAACACCGACTGCATCCTGTCGGTGAGATAAGAGGAGAACCACCGTAAAACAGTGCCTCCCACCCCCAACTCACCGAGATGATGTAGAAGGATACCATGGTCGATGGTATCGAACGCCGCTGAGAGGTCAAGTAGCACCAGGATGGAGGAATTACCCCCATCCCGGGCCCGCCAGAGATCATCCATCAGAGTGACCAAGGCAGTTTCTGTACTGTGGCCGCGCCTGAAACCCGACTGATAAGGATCTAGATGATCTGTTTCATCCAGAAGCTGCAGAAGCTGAGTAACCACCATCTTCTCCACAACTTTCCCCAGAAAGGGCAAGTTGGAGACAGGACGATAGTTCTTCAAATCAGCTGGATCCAGGGAAGGCTTCTTCAGGAGGGGTCTCACCACCGCAGCTTTTAATGACTGCGGTACGGATCCCTCCCTCAAAGAAGCGGTGACCACCGCCTGGATCCAGCCGCATGCCACCTCTCTGCTGGCGGAGACCAACCAGGAGGGACACGGGTCCAATAAACAGGTGGAGGTACCCATCGCCCCAAAGTTGCCTCTTGAAAAAGCACCTTTGGGACACACATGAGTTGGACGATTCGTGTTGATCCTTATAACTGCCTTATCCAACTGTGAGAACCTTGAGACTTGGTGGTTAAAATCTGGCACAGCATACATGAAGCATATAGCATCTGGAAGAATTTATTGTTGGAAACGTATTGTTTTATTTAAAAGATGGGTATCCATGTCATGGTTCAAAGTCATGGGGAATTTCTGGAATGTAACTCATCATGGGGTCTCAATTAAATAGGGAGAAGCTTTGTAGGCCTTTGTTCCCATTAGGAGTGTTCAGTAGTGTCTTCTACTTTTCATGGGTGGTTCATTGCTCAACATGTGCCATCATGTGTACCATATGTTCCATCCGAGTAAGTTAAGGGGGAAATGTTGAAAGACGAACCAAACGAGGATCTACTTATAATGCAAACTCGTCTTTCCATTGTGACCTGATTCCTGTTATCAGCTTCCCCACAAAAGGAGCATTTTGGAGTGGAGAGATAATATGTGGTGAAAACGTATATTATAACCCAGCTGTACTGCTGAAATGGATTACACATGAAGTTTTCCTTGAAAAAGTCTTGACGCTACAGTTGTTGTTAAACACAACAGCTAAATTGTCGCTTGGTTCAGAAAACCAGGATAATATTGTAGTATCTTCATGCTGAAAGGTATGAAATTATTTTCCAGAAACAATTGTTGGTATCACCTTTAAAACTACAAAACTACATTTCCTTGAGACATTTTCTATCTCTGTACAAATCTATCAAGATATCAAGACTTGTAAGGTCATCTATGCACTTCATATGCAGCTCTCCATGCAGAACAAGTGGGCAAGTGACATCACATGCCTCATCATGTAAGTGATGCGAATTATATACTTTACAGAATTTGCATAATATGTGCAAGGTATGTCATGATGTGAATGACCTCAGCATGGCTTGTATTAGATACATATGTCTTAACCAGTAGTGGGTTCTAAAACCCTTTACTACTTGTTCGCTCCCGCGTGCATGCTTCTGCACATGCGCAGAAGCGTTCCGGGTGGGTGGGCGGAGCCTCCCGCCACCGGTACTACCGGTTTTAAGAACTGGGCCAAACCAGGAGCAACCCACCGCTGGTCTTAACTAATATAATTTACACTCTTCTAGAGATTGTTCATTCCCAGTCTGTCCAGTTTGAAGGAATGGGTCAGGATGTCCCTTCTCTCGCCTTCCCAGCGGATTCATCTTTCCATTGTGACCTGATTTCATTGTGAAATGATTTCAGCTATTTTTTTTTGACAGTGTTATAACCAAATCGGGACAGCTTGGATTTTATCTGCTATTTGTTTTGCCCATTTGCCTATTAAGGGAATTGGAAACTCTTTTTTCTATTTCTAATATTTTTGGGTGGTGTTGCAAAATTAGACAGTTTTAGCCATAGTATATAAAATTGCCATTTGCTATGGCTGGTGGAAAAACTCTGTGCAGAGAATCAATTCTGAACATCCTGAACCTTGGTGGAATATAGCAATATTTTTGCTGGCTGATTAAAAAGTCTGCAAGCAAAAATAATCTAATTTTCTTTATGAACTCTGAAGGACTAACAACTTCATTGTTCATGTTAATCGGATTATTTATGCATTTGGTTCTATGGGGGTAATTGTATTGTTCTGTATAACTGTGGTTCCAACTAAAGTAACTTGCATTCCCTTCAAATCTTTGCAATATTTTTATTCCTACCAAACCCCAAAGGGCCACACAAGCAGAGGTTATACACATAATCTAGAAGAATAGCAAGTGAAAGAGGGATGAAAAGCTTTGTTGAAGACAAAATGTGAGGTATACAGAATATTTTAATGTGAATAAAATTGGATTGATAAAACTCAAATAGTAAAAGGTGGACCATAAAGACCAACAAAGATATTATAATCAGCATAAACTCTGCTTCTATTTGCTGTATGATGCTAATTGCGGAGTCTTATCAATGTATTAACTCTTTGGGGCTAACATTTCTCATAGGTGTAGGATCTGAAATGTATCTACTAAGGAAAGATGGATATTAGGGAACAGGATCCTGACAAAATGTTTTTATTATCGATTGAAATGACTTTATGGACACCCCTTTGTACTTTTCTTGATAATAATATAGGAGTTTGCTATTTATTTCGAGACATTTTTTTGACTTGCCAAAGAAAGGCCAGAAATGTGGATAGTTAACATAGGGAATAATGGACTCCAATGGAACCATGGAAAATGGAGAACATTGGACTGAATGTATCCAGGTATATGTGTAGGGCAGGGGCGTGTTTCTTGTTCTTCGTGCTACCAGTGCGCTGCACGTGTATTGCCATGTTTTGGCGAGCGCGCTTTTGCTACAAACACCCCCTTGTGCGATTTTGCTTCCTGCGCGGAAGCAAAATCTTGCAAGGGGATGCGTGCATGCACGTGATTTTGGCACTTTTTTTGCTTCTGCGCATGTGCAGAAGCATGCTGCTTCTGCTTCTGTGCATGCGCGGAAGCAAAAAAATTGGTGAAATCTCACGCTCATGGGTGATTTTTTTTGAGATTTTGAGATTTTGAGATTTTTTTGAGATTTTGCTTCCGTGCATGTGCAGGAAGCAAAATCAGCCCAAAAGTCCCCCCCAAAAAAGATAGCGCCGCGCGACAGACCGGTGAAGACAGCACCGGAGCTGTCACACGCAAATAGCGCCATCTGCTGGCCGCTACCGGTGCGGTAGAGTCAACCACACCGGTAGGAACCCACCACTGGTGCAGGGCCCAATTGTGCTTCATTGCTCATGTATCATGTACCTGTTTGGGGAATGTATGTTTGGAGGAGGACTTCTTGGAGACTTAGAGAAAGACTTCTACCATAATTCTTTCCTTTATATGATAGATGGGCTAAAATGAGCTTTTGCCTCTTCTCTTGCCAGCCTGAAAAGCAGGTCAGAAGGGAGAGATGCATGGGAAGCTGTTATTAACCATGGATCTTCTAGTGTTCCATCCCAGGACTAAACCCATGTTTACAAAATAGCTCTAAAAATAAATGTGGGCAGCTACTGGTTGCAAGAATTTGAAAGACGTGCCCCAGCACCCATCAACTGTCCTTCTTCCTATTAATTATGATTAGACATAATATCTGGGAGGGAAGTGGGCACTTCCCGATAAAGCAGGAAAAGAGTTAGTCTTGGCACTGAGGCCAACATAAAATAGGATGGTAGACTTTTGAGCTGCCTCACCATCTGGGGGGAAAGGCCAGGGGTGAAATCCTCCCGGTTCGGTCCGGTTCAGGCGAGTAGGTAGCGGTTGCGGCTGCTGGTTTGGAGAACCGGTAGCAATGGCAGTGCGAGGCTCCGCCCCCCCCGCCCCAACATCATCACTTCCTGGGTTTTAAAAAAACTTTTAAAAGCCTTTTTTCCCTGCCGGGTTCGCCTGAAAGAAAGAAAGAGAGAGGGAGGAGGAGGGACGGGAAGGGAAGGGAAGGGAGAAAGAAAGAGAAAGAAAGAGGTAGGTGTTAGAAGGAAAAAATCAGGACTCACTTTCCAGCTGGGAGATCGCTTGGCAAAGAAGAAAAACAAATGTTGTCGCTTTAAATCAGGAGACTCCAAACTTAGCCACATGGCTGGCTGAGGAATTCTGGGAGTTGAAGTCCACAAGTCTTAATGTTGCAAACTTTGGAGACTTCTGCTTTAAATTGAAAAGCCTTCGGAAGCTGCTCGGAAGGAGGTTTTTAATTGCAGAAGCGAAGTGACATTCTGGGTTAGCTGAACAACAAACTGGATAAAAGGAAGGATTCTTATATGGTTCTATGTTTTTGAAGTTTTTATGGTTTGAGCAATATGGGCTTTGTGTTTCTAAAAGGGTTTGGGTGATTCCCATTGTGGCTAAATGACTTTAATCCTGTGTCGGGTCTTGAGTGTGGGACTGCTTATTCTGATTCTACTACTGTGTTTTGTTAGCTGCCAAATCTTGCCATGGGGAAATTTCAAAATATCCCATCTTGAATGGGTTTTCTAGGGATCTGTTTGCCTGCTTGTGTGAATGGAGCCAAAGGTCAGGCTTCCACTTTCTATATGTCATTATCTCATTATCTCTATCAGGCAGGTTCTTTGTTAGCAGCTTGATTTTTTCCTTGTTTTTCTGTGAGTGCTTTTGTTATGAGTAATATTTTATTTGGGGGTGGGGGTTGCTTCCCACAGGGGAGAGAGAGAGAGGGGGGGGGAGGGAGGGAGGGAGGGAGGACCACAAACCTGGCTGGCACTAGACACAGCTTCAGAGGATGCTTTGAAACAGCACAGCAAAGGCTGGAAGGGACCTCAGAGGTCATCTAGTCCAACCCCCTGCTCCCTGGCAAAATGGACTGATAAATTGGCCGCACCCACCCAGTCACATGACAACCTGGCCATGCCCACCCAGCCACATGACCATGCCCACCTGAAGCCACACCCACATGACCTCCAAGCCACGCCCACAAAATAAGCCACACCCACCGAACCGGTAGGGAAAAATTTCACATTTCACCCCTGGGAAAGGCCCATTAATTCCAACCATGAAGAAAAGCAATGAGCTTCGGGCCTACACATTAGATTACTTGACAAGATTTTGTATCCTCCTCGCTTGATCCCTGACTCTTCCCTTTGCTTAACCAGCATTCCTGATGGGAATTCTTAATTGGGCTCCTTTGAACCTTGAAGCAGCTGTGCATACATATGTTGGGCAACTCTCCATTTGCTGTTGTAAAGGGTCTGCTTGACTCAGGCATGACTAAGTGAGTTGCGTTGGGACTGATATCAACTGAGCGAGCCTCACTACAGATCTCATTCACAAATCCTGTTCTTTTCTGCACAGTAGAGACTGTTGCTATAACAGTCAGTCACTAGGCAACTGAGAAGCCCCTCTGTTTCCTACGCACTCCTTGTTCCCTCTCTCTCTTTTTTTCTTTTTCTTTCCAAAAGGAGCAAAATGCATGGCAAGGCATTTCTGGCCACTGACTCTCCCCAGCTGTACCCTTTTAAAGGCTGAGCTGACTCATGTTTTCTGCCATAACAATGACTTTCTTCTTCATAAACAATACTAATCCTCCCACATCCTCCAACAAACTGAAGTTGGAGGCTTCTGGGCAACTACAAGGAATATTGATTAATTATCTATGCGCACACGCAAATCTTTAGGATGAAGTGGAGTGTAGAAATGACAAAAACTACAGTTCACAGGGAAAAGTGTGAAATAAACACGGGCCTTATGCAGACAACAATCCTGATGGGTTTTGTTCAATGATGTGAATTCATTTTCTCGAATAATCTCCCAAACTTGTTGATACTGTGATACCAAAGAGTTTCCAAAAATTGGAAGACGTCAGGTGTGGATGACATCTTCCAATTTTAGGGTTAGAACCCTAACCCTTAGCAACAGAAAATTTGAGCTCAAGTGTGGTCATAAATCAAGGATTATCTGTAATCCCAAATCTTCACCTTAGTTCCATGACATTGGCTTATCTCTTCCCCAGGGCATGTCTATGGAGATTCTCAGTCATCCAGGTCATGGTTGTCCCAAAGGTGCTTTTTTTCAAGAGGCAACCGGACTTTCTGGTTTTTCTTTGAAGACGTTTCGTTTCTTATCCAAGAATCTCATCTCATTTAGAGCTGAAGAAGCTTCTTGGATGAGAAGTGGAACTTCTTCAAAGAAGAAAAACACACCACTGTGCCTACCATCCCTGTCCTACTGTCCTGTTGTCCTCTTTTATCGTTACTTTTTACTTACGTTATGTTTATACAAACTACTACTGTCCTATACATGTTTAATAAATAAATAAATAAATAAATAAATAAATAAATAAATAAATAAATAAATAAATAAATAAAAAATAAATAAATAAATAAATAAATAAATAAATAAATAAAAAGAAAGCCCAGTTGCCTCTTGATAAAAGTACCTTTGGGTTCCCCAGACCATCTGTGAGACAATCATAAAAGTCAAAATTAGAAGTCCTGATACACAGCAGCACTTCTTCCTCTATTAAAGCCGTTAAAACCTGGCTCTTCCGACAGGCGTGGGGATAGAGACCAATGAGAATATATGTGGTCACTCCTGTGTATGAATGATGGTAAATGTTTTTTAACTTTTATATGTATTTTTAACCTTTTCTATTACTGTTTTTCATTGATTGTTCATTTTTTATGTTGTACGCCACCCAGAGTCCCTTTGGGAGTTGGGCGGCCTGTAAGATTGAACAATAAATAAATAAATAAATATTATTCCCATATTGTCCAAGGTCAGCCTCAAGATATATAATATCTGTGACTCTTTGGCCACCCATTACTCTGAAGGCAAACTTAGGGAATTTTAATAGATACAATTGGACGTGTGTTTGGGGGAGTGCTCCAATTTTTTGAGGACCATCTCTAAACACCTGCTTGTTACCACTTATAAAATTCCTCCTAACATCCATTTTTGCCAGAACGTATTTGAAAAAAGCTACAGGATTCCTAAACTTAGCCTCCAAATGGATTATTACCTCAACTGCCAGAATTCCCAGTCCTATAAATTCAAAGCTATGAATTCTGGGAACTGTAGTTCCAATATATCTGGATATCAATAGAATGGGAAAAACTACCATCCTCTGAGGCAAATTGTATTGAGAGTCTTGAAACATTGATATATTCCTCCCCCCCCCCCCCATCTTCAACCTTTTCCCCCTTGCTTCTTTTGTTGAGCCTTTTGGGATCATTAGGCTGTTTGCTTGCTAAGCATGTTGATGGTGCCATGTAAATAAATTATTATTTTTTAAAAAATCACTGGCTTCATACGCAACCCATCTTTGCTTATTAGCTATGTATCCAGCTTGTTCCCAAAAGAATATGTTGCTAATTTGGATATTTATTGAGCAAATGGAAGAAGGGCTAAATTTGTAGTTCATTATTCCTTTCTCTCTCTTTCTCTCTGCTTTAAAATTTGCCAGATCTTGAGGTTTTTTTCTTTTCTTTCCTTGTTAACAATGTGCACCAGTTGATATGAAATATGACCATCTGTATCATCGTCAAACTGGGAAAACCTTACTCAGTGTGTGGCATGTTAACATGAATTTATTTGGGGTTGTCAGATCACAGCCCCACATATCAGTGGCTTTGCACAAGAAGGCAAGATTGTGCAGAATTTCCTTTTCAGATGACTCTTTCTAAAACGAGGGAAGCTGTTAATTCCAGATTCTTCTTCCTTTATGCAAGAAAGATTTATACATTTATTGTAATATAAGGTTTTTGGGAATCACAGCTAACATTACCAAATGCATGCCTTATGAACTTGAGAGGAACTTTGCATATTATATACAGACACTGTTGTGGGGAGTGGGGAGAAGCAGTAGGGGAAACAGCACAGACAGTCCTTGACTTACAATGAAAATTGAGCCTAAAATGTCTGTTGCTAAGCGAGATCGTTATTAAGTGAGTTTTGCCCCATTTAAGCAATAGCAATAGCACTTAGACTTATATACTGCTTTACAGTACTTTACAGCCCTGTCTAAGTGGTTTACAGAGTCAGCATATTGCCCCCAACAATTTGGGTCCTCAATTTACCCACCTCAGAAGGATGGAAGGCTGAGTCAACCTTGAGCCTGGTGAGATTTGAACTGCCAAATTGCAGGCAGCCGGCAGGCAGCAGAAGTAGCCTGCAACCACTTGCTGTAACCACTTGCTTCTTGCTGTAACCACTGCGCCACCGTGGTTCTTTACAACTTTTCTTGCCACAGTTGTTAACTGAATCATTGCAGTTGTTAAGTTAGTTAGATGGTTGTTAATGAAATCTGGCTTCCCCATTGACTTTGCTTGTCAGAAGGTCATAAAAGCTGATCATATAACTCCAGGACATTGCAGCTGTCATAAATATGAATCAGTTGCCAAGTGTCTGAATTTTGATCATGTGACCATGATCATATAAGTGTGAAAAACGGTCATAAGCAGTGGTGGGATTCAGCCGGTTCGGGCCGGTTCGGGCGAACAGGTAGTTAAATTGCTGACTAGCCCCACCCCTTCCTGTACTGCCCCTTCCAGGAGTCCCCATGTGCTCCATTTTGGCTCCCAGGTAAGTGCAGGAAGGCTTCCTAGGCCCAAAATGGGGCGTGGGGGCACACGGGGAGCAGCACCCCCCCGGCCCATTTTCACTCCCAGGAGGCTTCAGGGAGGCCTCCTAGGCCCAAAATGGGATGCGGGGGGGAATGTGGCACATTCTCCCCCGCGACCCATTTTTGATCCCATGGTGCAGGAGGCCAAGTGCTGCCTGTCACCCCCCCTGGCCATGCCAACCCAGTCACATGACCACCAAGCCATGCCCACCAGGCCATGGCCACAGAACCGGCAGTAAAAAAATTGAATCCCACCACTGGTCATAAATTATTTTTTCGGTGCCATTCTAACTGAAGGGTCACTAAATGTGAGAAGTTGATGATTACCTGTACAAGGAGAAGTAAAAAAACAGCACTTTTGACATGCACGGGGGAAAGGAGCCTTCTCCAAACCCACTGGTAGCATCACTGGGCAATGCAAAAGGCTTGGCACGATGAAAAATGCTTGTAGATGCCACTGCCTGATTGATGGAAGGAGAGCACATGTTGCTATCTGTATATATTGGGTACCATATTTGGTACCATATTTGGTACTGCAGGGAGAATGGTCTTACAAGGGCCAATGCATAAGGTAGTACAATCCTCATTCTGTCAGAAGAAATTCCTGTAACTGTAGGGATACTTCCATTCAAGTATCTGGCTACAATGCAGAAATGGTTTTGCCATTTCCAACTTCTAAGATGTTTCCGATTTCCCCATCTAGCCTGCAGCTCTCAATGCCCCGGAAGCCTTCATCCTTCCAGTAGAAGCCAGGCCGATCCCTGCTTACCAAATCAGCTGAATGCTTACATGGTGTATGCAGGTTGACAGTAAGCCGTGGTGCCTATTTGTTTTCTTTCCCTACTCTATCCAATTCCCCACCTTCCCAAGAGTTGCATATGGAATGCACCTTTCTTGGAATTACGCTCTGCTATAAAATTCAAGAAAGCATGTGAAACATCGCATTTCCATAAGATTGTTTTGCCATATCCTCTTTTTATGCCCAAAATAGGGCAAAAATATCCCTTGGCAACACTTATTCTCCCCTTTGCCTTCAGCAATGGATGATTGTTATTCTTAGCAGAATATTAATGGTAATTAATTAATTAATTAATTAATACCCTGGTATTAATATAGGGTTTGCTTCCTTATTCTGTGACCAAGGCATATAAAATGTATTAGGCTTTGTCACCCATTATTTTCTTTAATGGGCTAGAGGTGACTGGGAACAGAGGCAGGATAAGGTAGCGATATGAAACAAGGCAACCAAATATCAAACTGACAGTATTGCACACTCAAGGATGGGCGGAGAGCATGTTAACATCACACTGCAAAAGACTCCAATAGAACAGAATATATGTATCCGAAAATTGAACTCTGGAGTCCTTGGTGCTGAGTTTGGCTGTTTGTTTGCAGACATTTCATTACCAGCCAGCTAATATCATCAGTAAAAGTTGAGTGTGGGGTATGGACTAACTCAGCTTCTCCCACAGGAAATGTTTTGGAGTTAATAACACTCTATGCATCCATGGAGATTCTTAGTCATCCAGGTCATGGTTGTCCCGAAGGTGCTTTTTCATGAGACAACTGGACTTTCTGGGTTTTCTTTGAAGATGTTTCCAGTGCTGAAGAAGCTTCTTGGATGAGAAGCGAAATGTCTTCAAAGAAAAACCAGAAAGTCCAGTTGCCTCTTGAAAAAGCACCTTTGGGACACTCTATGCATCTGATAAAATGGACTTTTGTCCATTTAAAACAAAACAACAAAGACATAAAACTGTCTTTTTACTTATTAGAAATATACCCCAACTTTTGTCCAAATCAGGATAGTCTGGAAAGAGATCTTCATTCCATAGAACAATTCCATGAAGTTGGTTGGGCTAAAAGAGAATGACCAGCTTAGATCTCTTACTGTTTGTGAGTTGGGCAGCAATATAAATTTATGACTTATTTTATGACTTATTTTTTTATTAAAATAGAGATTTAGAAAACTACATAAACATAGAAGGAATAGCAAAAGATGATAAAAGAAAATGTGAATAACAAAAAAGCAAGAAAAGGAAAATTATCTAACGGAGTAATAGCAATAGCAATAGCACTTTACTTATATACCGCTTCATAGTGCTTTATAGCCCTCTCTAAGCGGTTTACAGAGTTCAGCATATTGCCCCCAACAATCTGGGTCCTCATTTTACCGACCTCGGAAGGATGGAAGGCTGAGTCAACCTTGAGCCTAGTGAGATTTGAACAGCTGAACTGCTGAACTAGCAGTTAGCCTGCAGTCGCAGCATTTAACCACTGCACCACTTCAGCTCTGTTCCCATCTACTTTGTGGCAAACATAGTAGTTACCATCTTCACCCTCCTATCATTCTCTTCTTCCCAACAAATCTTTTTAATCAGCAATTCATTTTCCCCCATTTTCAGTAAAAAGCCTACAAAGGTTTTGCAGTCAGTCTCCAGATAATAACTGATTGGATAAATGATCCCCCCCAGTTCACCCCTACTTGATGAAACAGGGTTGCATAACAGTTTGCTTTATGGGGGAGATTTAGTAGCTCACACTATCAAGGGAGCTGTTGAGCACATCTAGTCCAGATCACACCCCATTAAGTTCTTGCTTCATGGTTAAGTGAATGGTTTAATTGGATCAGGCTGACTGTCATACATGGAATGATTAGAGCTCCAAAAAAAAAAATCAGTTGAGAGTTCCTACCGACATTGTTCATTGGATCATAATAATCTTTCTTTTAACTGCAATGAAGTACAAAGTACAAGAACAACGGAAGTAGCTGTTCAATTTATCAATTTATTGCTGAACTTTAATAATACAAGCTGTATAAAAATATTTTACAAAAAGCAAAATCACAATTAAACTTGAGATTAAAACATAACAAGGGGGCAATAGAACAGATACAACCCACCATTCCTGTGGGGTTTTTTTTGGTTTTTAGTTAAAAATAGGCGAGCGAGCAGTTTAGTCATGTGTTTAAATTTGAGCAATAAAGCTGCTTTCCATTTAGGTCTATAACTCTGTGACTGAATCAAGCAGGCATGACCGGCTGCAACCCAGGCTGAATATTTACCTGGCCGCACTTGGAAATACATGTTCATTTTGACTTCCTTGCCATCCAAAGAAACCTTATTTCCTCATGTTGAATTGCTTCTTAGGGCAGTTTGTTTTAAAAGTTAGTTTGGAATTCCTGCTTGTAAAACATGTTGATGACTAGGAGGCAGAAGCAAAGAATTATTCTAAGCCAAATGTATCATTTGGAGGTATAATTCTTTTAATTTGGTTCTTAGAACCGGGCCGAAACAGGTGCAACCCACCGCTGGTTTTGATAAATTTTACATTGCACGTTCTTGGTCACCATTTAATGGCAACTGATATCAGAAATGAACAGGAATGAGGATACATACAACACAAGCTGAATAATTATATGCATAACATAACTTGCATTTCATTTTCTCCAACACAAAAATTACCGGTCTATTGGTAGGGTATATAATGACCACATTCCTGAGACACCAGTTATCCGATTAAAAAAAAATAACAATTATAGATTGCAATTTAATGTGCTTATTATTTACAGCAGTGTTTCTCAACCCTGGCAGTTTGAGAATATGTGGACTTCAACTCCCAGAATTCTGGGAGTTGAAGTCCATACATCTTCAAGGTGCAAAGGTTGAGAAACACTGATTTACACTATACTAATTATGACAGTCCTTTTCCTCATGAAGAGTTTTAGGATACATTTATGCACCCTTTTTATTGCATCTTCCTTTCTGATCTTTTTTCCCCCAACACATTTTCAGGTACACATCTTCAAAATTGTGAGGACTGTGTGTTTTTTTTTAAAGAAAAACTGGGATTGTCAAAATTATCAGTCTCTCACAGGCCCTGTGCAAGAGGACTGTAGAGTTCCCTTGGCATCATACAATTTTTTTTGGCCTAAATGAATCTATACAATTTATCTCAGCACCTTCCTTCAACATTATGCAAAATGCCCTGGAAATCCAGAGAGATGCAGACACCAACTTGTTAAATTTGTCATATACAGGCATTCAGAAATAAACAAAATTTTTACAAGCAGGATTACTGATTGGCCAGTGAAGCAGACAACAGATATTTGCAAGTTAGCACAGCTGAAATTAGAAAAACAAAATGCAGTTTCTTTGCTTGTGTACTTATGTTCCTTAATCATCCAATGGAGCAAGATAAAGGATGATTCATGGATCACATCAAATAGGCACTAAAGCATCTATGAAGGCCACGTATGTTATGAGACTATAGGACTGGTTTTTGGGGTGTCCAAAAATCACAGCATTAGAGGAAGTGGTGTTAAGTCTTTTGTCCAACCCTTGCTTGATTCTCTGGGAAGAGCATGAGGGGAAGCAGCTGGTTAAGGAAAGAATTTATTTAAGAAACCCTGAGGGAGCTTCCTCACATACTGCTCTCCATAAGCACAAGAGTTTACTCAGTGAGTTCAACAGTACTTGCCTCCATAGAATAACGTTTCAGAAGGCTTCCGCTGAAGAAAAGACACACTATTTAGAAACACCACCGTGGAGGCGTCTCATTTTTTGTAGCAACCAGAAAATATCGTAGATAATTTCTCCTTTAAAAAAAAAATCTTATAGTACAATATATATATAGCACCCTCATCCCCCCCCCCAAATACAACAGGCTAGCTAATTCTGACAATGGGTTGAAACCAACAGTTAAGAAGCAGCTTTTCTATATAATCAAATGCTCTCTTTGCAAATGTTTATAACGTGATGCATTCCAAGATGTATAGATAAGCAGAGTCCAATCAAGCCAAAGACATATGCATCTTTTCAAATCCTGTGATTGCTAATGTGTGAGGAAAAACAGAGATTCTCAAAGGGTGGATTATAACCTCGGGGTATGGGGGGAAGCGGGCACGGGGTGGGGGGGTGAGGTTACGATTTTCCTGAGATAAAAGCCCAGGACAGCCAGAGGTGGGTTACTCACGGTTCAGACTGGTTCGCCCAAACTGGTAGCAACCCGCTGGTGACATCACGATGATGTCACAGAACCGGTTCGGTCGGTGCCAGTCCGTGGGAGTCACCATCTTTTATTTATTTATTTTTTTGAATTTTTTTGAATTTATTTTTTCTTCTCAGCATGTGCAGAAGCTGAGTTTCTGGCACTGTGCATGCAGTCGCCATCTTGTTTTCGGCATTTTAAATTTATTTTATTTTATTTATTTTTTATTTTTCGGCACTGCACATGTGTGTGTGCACGAAGTGCGCACGCACCCACACGGCGCCGGAGGAAGCGAACCAGCAGTGAGGTAAGTTAGAACCCACCCCTGAGGACAGCTAAACCTGTGGGTCTAGCCAACCGTCAGCACCATTTGCCAATCAAACCAGCACTGTGATTGATGCCAGCTGACAAATTCTTGACAAATGGTGACTTCCCATACAGGGTGTTATAGAATATCTGTAATTTGGGTGTGACTATAGAAGTAAATTTCACTAATTTTACCCATTATGTTCAATTTCTAGCCTTTCAAAATGGAAATTTTTGCTGGGTGGGAAAGATAAGCGTTTAAAATGATCAATATAACCACAGTGCTCATCCAATTAAGATTTAAGTCAACCATTTATGATAATGACATGCCTTTTAGTAAGTGGGGTATTTATTTCTTGCCCAACTCTAACTCCTAAGAATGGATTTGTTTTATTCATTTATTTATTCAAATTCATTTATTATTTTAGGGAGGTGTAGAATCAAAACATTTGAGGATGCCTGAGTTAAAATACATGTTTCAGATATTTTCTCTCTAAATTCAATGGAATTATGCTTTCTGTATTAGATACCTATTACACAAAAAGACTGGGTGTTGAACAGAATAAAGGTAATAACAAATTATCATATTAAACTACTGTCTAGCAAAAGATACATGGAAAAGTGCTTCAGTTTGTCTGGATTGAACCCACAGCCAGTATTAACCAAATGCAAGACATAAGTATTTTGGTATTCTTTCCATCTCAGTATCGCTATTATTCAAATAAGCTTACATTTCTCCTCCAAACACACAGATCAAAAACTAGAGGAAAGGAAAAGGAAAAAAAGAATTCCTCACAATGAAAAAAAAATCAATTCAAATCACAAAACATTCTCATGTGCAGTTTTTCTTTGGTATACTTTAATGCCAAATGCATTCCAAAGTAATGAAAAGCTCTTACTAGCATGAGTTGCCTCTCCAACGCCATCTGACTGTTTACATATTAAGATGGACGACTTCATCTATTTAGTGCAAAAGTTTACAGATGCTCATCCTGTAATATGTACTGTAGGCCTAAGCTGTGATTAAGAAATAATAATGTTGAAAAAACAATGCCATTTACAATAAACTGCTTTGACTTTAGCATAATAAAACACTAATGGAAAATGCATTACAGTTGTTCACTTGATAGACAATGCTTTGTGAGGCCTTTTGATACAATGACAGGAAGGCACTTATCATGAAGCTTACAGATAACTGAGGAGAAAAAAATAATAATTTCCTCTTATGCAGCTATGGCTGTCTTCCAGATAAACTGAGAACAAATTACTCACATAAGGCAGTTAATTGTCCAAGGCAAACCTTACATTTCTTTAGACTAAAGTAATAATAATAAAAAAAGTTTACATGAAGTTTACAAATGTTAACACTGTAGAACTATTTCGAAACCAAAATAAATAATTTCATTCATTGAACGTTTCAGAATTACCTGTACTATCTTAAATGTATCCAGTTATTCTTTAAGACAAACATCTGCCTTTGCTTGAGAAATATATATTTGGTTAAGGCTTTAGTATGAGCAAATGGTTGCTTGCTAAATATTCTAAATCAGACACAGTTGGACAGCTTGCCCACATGTAGCCATTATATACAGTATATATAAGGCGCTTAAGATAAGAATACAATGCTGCATCCCAAAAACTCTTGGTTTTTTTTTTTAAGATATTGCCGAGAAGCAGACAAAGAAGCAATATGGCCATCCTATTGTCATGGTTTCAATCCATAGGAAATGAAAGAGAACTAAGAACTTTATGACTACTTTTCATGTTTATCTATACTTTACAAGAGGTTGCAAGAACATTTCATAAAGTAGTTGGATCAGCAAAAATATCACTCTATAGCTCTGGAGTGATATTTTTCATCCTCTGCATTAATTAACTGGTATAAATAACACGAATATTCCTGGTTCACAATATTAAGTCATTAGTTGGTTGGTTGTGTTTTTTGCTTAGTGGGTAAACCCATCTCTACGAAGAAACACTAGTTATAAGTCAGAAAGGGTAAATTTCACACCAAATCTAGGTAAAAACAAATGGACACAAGGATTTGCTACTCTATATAAACCAGGGATGCCAATGTCCTTACAGAAGGCAATTGCAAATCATTTGCTTATTATTGCCAAAGAAATTACACTATAGATATGTGGCCATGGAGTCAAAGGAATTAAGCTCAACTCAAAGGATTTTACTTTACTTTTTATCCAAAATCCATTAGATTTGTCAAGAATGTATTTCCTAGAGCTGGTGTTTTAGAGCTTAAAAGCCAAAGCAAGGTTGCATCACATTCTTAAAACTCTCTTTAGATTAGGCAGAGCAAGATAAATAATTTGTATAAAACAGTGGTATTCTCGTGGAAGAACAATAACCCAGCAAAGAAATTCAAATACCGGTAGGTGAAGTTTCTTTGGTATTTTATACTTGGCACAAAATGACTCCAAGTTGTGGTCTGAAGTCCAGGTATCTAGACAAACATTTGAGGATTAGTGGTGAAAACAATTATGAAATGTATTCAAGGACTAGCATTAAAGGATAATTTGAAGTGAAACTGAAAACTGATTCATATAATAAAAGTTTTTACTTAACTTTGAGGAGTTAAGTTAGTTGCAACTAGAAAATATTTTTTGTATTTATCTCTACTGCTATCCAATTCAGCTGCTTTTCATCATTTCCTTTATTTCACTTCTCTGAATTAAGCTTAGGAAAATATGGACAAAATGTTTCCACCATAACTCCTTGAATGTAGCTATGCTTTCTTGTGTTGCGTAGATACATATATTGCAAATGTACTCTTATCAGTCCTACCTTCCATGCCCATTTATAAATGTGAACATTAGGACCAATCCTCAAGAAACCAAAATCAAATTGTTAGCTGGCAATTACAATAGTTTTATTCGTTTTTATCAGTTCTTTAAGAACCTTATTTGATGGAATGTGGATAAGTCTACGTATGCCTGAAAATTATGTACTTCCAATTTGTACCACGTAAGTTACACAGACTGATCTACAGTTTTAATTTGGCAAGGGATGAAGAAAAGAAACTACAACATATATTGGGCAAAACAGTAAAAAATGTGGCTTCTTCTGGCAACAAAAAATTTAGAGAAATAACATCTAAATGCAGAATACACAATGATAATCCTCAGTAGAAAAACAATTTACATTTTGGAGGGAAAAACCTTATTGTAGCACAAATAAAAAGAGGCTCTGAGATTTTTGGATAATTTGATAGCTGCTAGAATGAATAAATCATTCAAATCCTACTTGCTTTAACCAATTAAATTACCCTTCACACATTTCTATGCTGAACCAATTAAATTACTTAGTATCTCACAGTCCCTAGGAATATAATTATGCCATCTTGTGATTTTTACCATGAGTTGAACGATTGGATAGATATGCAAAAGTTCCACTGTTAAACCATAAAAGCAGTTTCCAAATCAAACTGAGATGATTGATTTACGTAAAAAAAACTTTTGTTATTTGTATGGAAGATAAAGATTCTAAAATAAATCAGTTTCAAATCTGTACACTGTACAGTGAAATGCTGCATAGAACAGTGTGGAATAGAATGCACACTCCAGCTAAAGTTAAATATTTTAGCTTTAACATTCATTTCAGAGTTTCAAATGCAGGTTCAGCTCTCTTCTGTAGACATTGTTTGGTTTTTAAAAAATGCTTAATTGTTGACTGCATTGTGTTTTGAGTTTACATACTTTCTAGTCCAATGAAAATATGGCTTTGGTGCATCTAAAAATAGAGCAAAGATATGACAAAGCTACAACTAAAAAGCTACTTTACATTTTCACTAGAAGCTGTGCCCACACCAGATGATTTCCATCCATTTTCCATTGCAGCAGCCTCCTTGTTGCACTTTGATGGGTTTTTAATTTTTTTAAAAAAAACACACCTGTGAATCTGCGCAGAGCGATGGTCATGCTTCTGTTTGAAAAAAAGAATAAAAATAATGTTGCATGCGTAGATCTGTTCCCTTTCATTTAAGGGAGGGAGGTTCAATGCTTGAGTATTGGAAGTTTTAAATTTTGTTGCTGGCTATGCATTGTGACCGTTTGAGAAACCTAATTTCATTATTTTTTTTGTTGAGTTGGCAATTGTAAAATTCATCCAGCGTCTATAACATGCATTCATGTACACAACCATACTTTAGTTCAATAAAAGTTTCTGGACCTTTTTTCCCCCAATTGTCATTTCTAGTCCATGTGCGCCTCCTTAGACACTTCAGTAATTTACGTCAGGCACTTGCAAGGTTACATAAGAACTGCATGATCTTTGGACAAAAGGAAGAGAGTTTTCTTTGATGTTTACAATGAGAGGTGCTGAGTGGCTAACATAAAATTGTCAGCTGGATGCCAGTGCATTGTTCCTGGTGTTGAACTGGTGCCTTGAGATGATCAGTTGAGGAAACAAAAGGCAGGCAGGACAGGAGAAGAATCTTAGAAGTCAGATACGGATGGATTCTGCAAAAGTTGTCTCATAAATCTCATCTTCTATGTCTGACTTCTGGCAGGGAGTCCAGAAAACTCTTTCCTGATAATTTCATTAACTGGGAAGGAAAAGAGAGAGAGAGAAAAAAAAGAAACAGAAAAGCAGACACGTTACTGTGCAGAAAATACGAAAGAATCTAATATAAAGCCATCTGTGTGGTTGCTGTTGAAAAGATGGCATTCAATAATGGGTTAAGACTATGACAATCTGGCAATGACAAGTCCCAACTGTTGGAGTGCAGCCACGAAGCCTGCTAGATGGTCTTCAGTCCATCATTATCGTTCAGCCTCAAGTAGCTTGCAAACTGTAAAGAAGATGGAAAGAAAAAAAAAGAGGAGGGGGGGGATACTTTCCTGGATTCCTGGAAGGAATGGGAGTTTTCATTTCTGGTTTATTTAAAGTAATGTAATATAATAATGCAACACTTCACTGACTTTTATAAATACAGGATCAACACAGATGTAATAAACTTTGATTACTGAATCCTGTCCAGATTCAGGATTGCAGAGTCTTGCAATCTTGAACAGTCTTGCAAGCTCATTCTCATTTTTCATGTTTTGTACCAACTATGGATCATTCAAATCATATTCTGCGGTGCCAGTCAGATTGTGACTTGGTAAACTGTGGTCCTGTTAACTGCACAGCTCAGTTAGGTGAGAAGAGTTCCAGGCAGTGTACAAAATATCCTCAATACATTTATATCCTTCAGTGGTTAATGAACATATTGGTGATTTCGCACAGTAAAACTCTGCTTGCTAGTGTATATTCTACGTGCCTATATGTTGCTTAAATTTACTTCACTAAACTGATTAATTGTTCTTACTGTCAGGAACTTTCTCCTTAGTTTTAGGTTAGTTCTCTGCTTGATTAGTTTCCATCCATTGCTTCTTATCCTGCTTCAGGTTTTCTGTTCTGTTCTGTTCTGTTCTGTTCTGTTCTGTTCTGTTCTGTTCTGTTCTGTTCTAGTCTAGTCTAGTCTAGTCTAGTCTAGTCTAGTCTAGTCTAGTCTAGTCTTTTGCTTCTATTCTTCCCTTCTGAAAATCCAAAGGTTCGGGAAATTCTAGTAATGAAAGTCAAGGCGCACAATAAAAAAAATGGTTAACACTTAAATAAAAAGAAGACCAGACTAATGACATCACATACAACAACCACCTTTAAAATTGACAGACATTCTGAAGTGGGAAATAGATTTGCTTTTTAGGATTGATTGACAACAATAAAGGAGTGGGAAATTAATCTGATGGAGTGGTAGGTTTGCAGCGAAAGTCTTAGAAAGGATATTCAGGTGCCATGATGCATCTATATCTACAAAGGTCAAAATGCAATGATATTCTCTCTGACACTGTATGAAAGCAGAAGTTGGACTTTGAAGAAGCAGATCCAAGGAGTACTATATAGAAGTTTTTGAACGCCGGTGTTGGAGAAAGCTCCTAGGAATACCACGGATAACTAAGAAAATGAACAACTGGAACATAAAACGAATCAATCCAGAGATTTCATTTAAGGCAAAATGACCCGGGTTTAAATTATTATATTCTGGATACTTGTGAAGATGCAGTTCCCCTGAGGACTCCAAAATGCTGGGAAAGGTGGAAGGAAAAAGAAACGATGACCGGCAGAAAGGTGGATGGATTTAATGAGAGTGGTGATGATGGGAGGTGAAGGACCAGGTGGGCAACAGGTCATTCTGGAGAAGATCTATTTATATGGTCACTAAGAGCCGACAGAGCTGGCCCATAATTACTGTTGTTATTGTTACTAATTTAAGTTGCAATCTGCATTTCTGAGCAAAATTTTGGTCATTATGTAACAGTTACTGTGTTGGGCAAAAAAATGCAGCCAGAATCCAATCAAACTGTTCAGAATAATGAGGTCAGCTCTTAAAGGTGGTACAGGTAATCCTTGACTTATGACCACAATTGAACTTAACATTTCTGTTACTAATATTGAGACAGTTGTTAAGTGAATTTTGCTCCATTTTACAATCTTACTTGCCACAATTATTAAGTGAATCCCTGCAGTTGTTAAGTGAATTGGGCTTTCCCATTGGTTTTGCTTGTCAGAAGGTCGCAAAAGGGGATCACATGATCCTGGGACACTGCAACCGTCATAAAGATGAGTCAGTTGCCAAGCATCTGAATTTTGATCACGTGACCATGGGGATGCCGCAATGGTAGTTAACTGTGAAAAACGGTCCTAGGTCACTTTGAATGGTCACTGTAAGTAAGCAGCTGTTAAGTCGAGGACCATCTGTATGTGAGGCTGATCTGGGCTGACAACGTTATGAATAAAGTGGAAGGCAACATGGTGAGATTATAAATACTGTAAATCAGGATGGTTCAAAGGTAGCAGCTGTATTTCCCCACAGCTCTTATTTAAACCGTGGAACTGCTTCCAGAAAATACTGTGATTGCTGCCGATTGAGACAGCTCTAGAAAAGTGATTAGATACGTTCATAGAAGATAAAGTTTTAATGGCTGTTAGTTATTATGATTATACATTAGACCTGCAGTATGTTTCTGAATGTTGGTTGTTGAGAAAAAAGGAGGAAAGAGCAATTTGTAGGGCTGTGGAAATGGTAAGGGAGTGCTTTGTTACTTTGACAAAGATTCAGATGAAGCACCTTTCAAAAGTGTTTCACCAAAGCAACACAGCCCCTTTGTTTCTAAGAGAAAAATGAAATTGCTGTTTTGTTGCTGTTCTCCTAATTCTCTCTACCTCCTCCCCAGAACGCTCTGTACCACTTTCTATTCCAGAATAATAAATTCTAGAATACAATACATCGGCTCTGTCAGGGGCAGGGACATTCTGGCATATTTGGGGAATGTCACAGTGGAGACTGGAATGTTCTGGAATCAGACCGTGAGGTTGTGTACATTCTGGTCTCAGCAAGCATGAAAATGAACTGATAGGATCATTGCTCCGTCAAGATGGCTTACATCAGAGATGAGCAAGTGTGGCTTTACAGCCTATGGACTTCAACTCCCAGAATTCCTGAGTCAGCTGCCTCAGGACTTCTGGGAGTTGAAGTCCACTAGTCATAAAGTTGCCATAGTTGCCCACCCCTGACATAGATATCTCTGTGGTGGAATTTGAGGCAATCATCTGAAGGAACAATGGCCATGCAAAATTCTCCCTATAATAGCGTGACCACATTTGGGCCAGTCTGGTGACTCAAAAGCTCTACTTGCTTCAAACACAGATATTCCTTGACTTACAACTGTAATTAAGCTCAAAATTAGAGTCACAATTCATGCTGGTCATTAAGTGTGTTACCCTATGAGGTTTGCAACCTCATAGGTGTTAAGTGAATCACTGTGGATGTTAAGCAAATATATCAGTCGTTAAATGAATCTATTGTCTGTAATGGTTGTTTCTTTTGCCAGAAATAGGAAGTAAGTGCTAGTTTCTAGCAAAAAACCCTATAAATTGTGGTCACATGACTGCTGCCAAATGACTCCAAATGCGGGTCAGTTGCAAAGTGCCCAAAATGTGATTGTGTGAACACAGGGAGAGGGTCAGAACTTTGAATCTGGATCACAAATAGCCCTGAGGAGGTCAGTCGTAACTCCAAACAATTGCTAAGCAATTGGTTGTATTTTAAGGATTACCTGGACTCAATTTGGGCAGGTCATAACACACATTTTCAAGTTGTAATGGTTATTAAGAACATTGCTTGTTCTATAGATTTTGTAATTGTTCAGTACATTACTTATTACCTGTTATAGTGTACATAGAGGGAAATATAGAGGATGCAAATCAAAATTGAGCATTCTCAATTAAAAACAACAACCCTGAAAACTACAGAACTAACGCAACAATGCACTTTTAAAGATTTTAACTATGGTTGAAAATGTATATAGAAAAATATTTTTAAAAAACCAATGAACTCAAAAATATTCCAAGCTTTTCTCTTGCAACTATCTGGGGGGGGGGGGGGGGGAGAGAAGCATTTTAGACTGTGTTCTTATTCATACTTGTTGATGGGACTGTGTAATTAATATACAAGATTGTTCCTCAAATGTCATCAATGCATGTTATCACATTGGGGTTATGCTGCTAAGTGCTCTAAGCATTTAATCAATATGCAGGATGTGTGTGTCTTCAGTTATACTTAAGACATCTAATTACCGGTAATTGTGGGTTTTTAAAACCAGGCTAGGACTTAATTGAAATTGCTGGTTTCTAAAGTCTTGCAATGTCCTGGAATTGCCAGCAGGGGTGATATGGATCTAGATTCAGGAGAAACCCTGACTAAAGACTATATACCTTTTTTCCCCCCTCTATTTTTTTTAAAAAAAGGCTTCCTGTTTTCTTTACCCAGGAAATGAGAAGAACAGATCTTCAATGGAAAGTTTTTGGTCTTTTGAAATGCTAAAAATAGCATTTAGGTAAGAAAAAAAAGGTGAGCAGCAACCTTAAGGAGGGAATGGTGGGTCATTTCCTTTGTGTAAACAAGTAGGATGACATTACAAGCTGTTTTATTTATCAGCACATTTGTGTTCACAGGGTTAAGTACCGAGAATGAAAAAAAAAAAAGCTCTATGCATTGTAAGGACATTTCCTTTTTATTTAAAGACATCAACCTGTTTGGAAATGTGACATTTTTCCTGTTTGAAAGCAGCGGGACAGCCAAAGCGGGACTGGCTGGCACTGAGGGAAGTGTTCATTTACATGTATTGAGAAGCAGCGGAGGCAAAGTAGATCAGGAGCTGAATCAGGAAAAGCTCTCTGAATTAATTGTACTGAGTTTAATGAGCCAGAAATCTCATGGTACAGGCAGCCCCCCCCCCCGACTTACAACAGTAAGTAACTTTGTTCAAAGTTACAACGGCACTGAAAAAAGTGACTTATGGCTGTTTTTCACTCTTATGGCAGTATTCCCTTGGGTCACGTCAGGGGTGAAATCCAGCAGGTTCTGACAGGTTCTGGAGAACCAGTAGCGGAAATTTTGAGTAGTTCGGAGAACCGGCAAATACCACCTCTGGCTGGCCCCAGAGTGGGGAGGGAATGGAGATTTTGCGATATCCTTCCCCCAGGAATGGGGAGGGAATGGGGATTTTGCAGTATCCTTCCCCTGGAGTTGGGTGGGAATGGAGATTTTGCAATATCCTTCCCCTGCCACGCCCACCAAGCCACACCATGCCCACCAAGCCACACCCACAGAACCAGTAGTAAAAAAATTTCACCACTGGGCCACGTGAACAAAATTCAGACGCTTGGCCACTGGTTCAGGTTTATGACGGTTGCAGTGTCCCAGGGTCATGTGATTCCCTTTTGCGACCTTCGGACGAGCAAAGTCAATGGGAAATGAAACACACAAAATGTTCAAAAGTTACGACATTTATGGAGATCCTTACCAAGCACATCTAAATCATATTAAAGTATCCAAAATATTTTTACAATCCTCAAGGCATGTCACACCTTTTGAGTACCCCTAATGTTTGGAAATTCACCGTTGAAAAATTTGACATGCCCTAACGCCAGACTGACTTAATAATCCTGCTAATAACAACTGCAGTGATTCACTTAACAACTGTCTCGCTTAGCCACAGAAGTTTTGAGCTCAATTGTGGACTACCTGCACCGATAAAGCCATGCACCTTATACATCAGCTGGGGGGAGGAGGGAGGGGGGTTGCAGTATGTAGTCAAAAACATAAAAATGGTGCCACTATAGATGCTATATATAATGTGCTGCTAAACTCTGCCTGTTGTTTTTTAAAATATATGTTGCGTATGAAAAAGGGGCAGAATTTCAACTGCAGTCGGCACCCTTTTGGTTTTATTTTATTTTATTTACCTTATCCTATGAACACCCTCTGAGCCTTGAAAAACTTAGCCTGCAAAAACTAGAGCATCAGAACATCATGGTCTTTAAAGAGGCTGGTGCATGCATTTCCACAGTGGGGCAGAGCATCAGAATGGGCCAACACATTCATGTCAAGAGGCAAGATTTCCGTCAATCGTTTTTCTCAAGCTCTCAACTTCCGTTCACTGAGCTTGAGAATTTTTTTTTTTTAAGTTTGCTTTAAAAGATCGCAGCTTGGAAAACAGGTTCCAGTGTGCATTTTGTGTTTGCAATGTTGCCTGATGCATTCAGGTTTCCACAAATTGCCTGTAAGATTTTTCAATATGGATAGTTTGATAAAGAATTTTCTTTAATATATACTTTTCTACAAATTGGCAAATTGCATTGGAAAAATCTCACTCTCGTGAGATAGATAGCTATGTAAGATGATAGATAGATAGATAGATAGATAGATAGATAGATAGATAGATAGATAGATAGATAGATAGATGGATAGATAATGGAGAGAGAGAGAGAGAGAGAGAGAGAGAGAGAGAGAGAGAGAGAGAGAGAGAGAGAGAGAGAGAGAGAGAGAGAGAGAGAGAGAGAGAGAGAGAGAGAGAGAGAGAGAGAGAGAGAGATGCACACACGCATGCATGCTAGATAATCCATTAAGGAAGCCAATGTTGGTGTATTAATGTTGGTGCTGTTATAAACTCAGAATCCAGTCCTAGAAATGCAGATTATCTCAGGCTACAAACAAAAGTTTGTTTTCTTTTTTTAACTTTCTTTAAGTAAAAACTTTCCACAAGGGAAACTTGTATTTCTTTGGTGACTACATGAGCACTACCTTTATGTAGTTTTCTTGGCCATAATATAGAAACAAGATGTTTCATTTCCTCCTCTCAATACTGCACTGTATTTTTTAGATTTCCCAGTGGGATTTCTTGGTGGTCTCTGAACCAAAGATTAACTACGTCTGACCCAACTTAGGACTTTCTGAAATTCAATTAATCAGACTGTTTATAATTGCTTCTTGTCCTGCCCTAATGTGCTTTGGAGAATAGTTTGACTCCCTATTCTTTGTGGCAACCCCTGAGATATTGGAACACTGCTATCATGTCTCCCCTGGTCCTTCTTTTCATTAAACTAGACATACCCAGTTCCTGCAACTGTTCTTCATATGTTTTAGCCTCCAGTCCCCTAATCATCTTTGTGGCTCTTCTCTGCACTCTTTCTAGAGTCTCGACATCCTTTTTACATCGTGGAGACCAAAACTGGATGCAGTATTCCAAGTGTAGCCTTACCAAGGCATTATAAAGTGGTATTAACACTTCGCGTGATCTTGATTCTATCCCTCTGTTAATGCAGCCTAGCACTGCGTTGGCTTTTTTGGCAGCTGCAGCACAATGCTGGGTCATATTTTCTTTTAGTACTATTTGTGAATGCCGCCTCTCTACTATCTGTGTGGTTTTTTGGGGTGTGTGTGAGAAATCTTGCTGTTTTTTAACCTGCTGTGCTGTGCATTCATGTCAGTCTCCCCTGTCTCAGTGGTCTTAATATCAGATGAAAGGGTAAACAACTGCTCCAGACTCACTTTTTCCAATCCGCTCACATTTTTTATGTACTTTTGATGATTGCACAGCAGATATCTAGAGCTTATTATGACTCATTCTGCTTTTTGCAACAGAGGGGAATGGGGAGATGGTGGTAAATAGTCCAAAAATTCCTGAGGACTGAATACTGTGCTTTGATTCTTGTAAATATCTAATAAAAATGTGCCCCCTTGTAGCCAAATGGCTGGGAAGACATCCAAAAGATTAAGATAATCAGAAGTTTAGATAATGGGGAGTGCTTGTGTACATAGAATTACACTGTTGTGGGCAACAGATTCTGAAAGCGGAGGTGTACCCAAGAACAGCCTGTGTATTAGAATGCAGCCATAGGCGCACAATTCAATTTCTGTGCCATGCATTCATTTTGGCATTTGAGTTAAAGCTGCATTTACTTTCAGATGGAATACTTTCTGATGGAATAGCCAAAATGGCTTCAACCACAACCCTGGACAATAACCTTAATCTCTTCAACATAAAATACTGGGAGATCATATATTACAGATAGTCCTTGACTTACGGCCACAGTTGAGCCCAAAATTTCTGTTGCTAAGTGAGACATAGGTAAAGTACATTTTGCCCCATTTTACAACCTTTCTTGCTACAGTTGTTAAGAGAACTGCATTATTAGTAACACGGTTAAGTGAATTTGGCTTTCCCATTGACTTTGCTTGTCAGAGATTGCAAAAGTTGATCACACGACCCCAGGGCACTGCAACCATTATACATATGAGTCCATTTCCAAGCTTCTGAACGTTGATCACATGACCACAGGAGTCCTGCAATGGTTGTAAGTGTGAAAAACGGTCATAAGTCACTTTTTTTCAGTGATGTTGTAACTTCACATGGTCACTAAGTGAACTGCTGTAAGTTGAAGACTACCTATATTACCTGATTGTGATAATAAGAGTTACTCTTGTTCTAACCTGGCTGACTTCCAGATACCTTGAGGTCAGGTCCCAGAATTCTACAGCCAGATACCCACTGCACAGAATTCTGGGAAATGAAGTCCATGGCTGTGAGATTGAGAAAGAGACCACTGCAAGGTTTAAATTGGTAGATTTCATCCTAGTCAATTATTACTGCAGAGATGGAACACAAGAGCTAAGGGGGGCTGTCTCACCCTGGGCTCTTTTTCTCACCATCACTAGTCAGATAATGTCGTTTTCCCTAAAATCTTCCTGTGGTGTAGTTACCTCCCACCTTACAATAGATCATGGGTGTCAAACTCAATTTCATTGAGGGCTGCATCAGGGTTGTGTTTGACCTTGTGGGGGGCAGGGTGAGTGTGGCCAGAGGGGGTGTGGCCAGCTTGACATCATTCGTGACAGGGGTGCCCGTGGTGGCCCGTGGTGCCTCTGCCAGAGAAAATGGGCTCCCAAGCTCCGTTTTCGGCTGGAACGGCCTCCTACAACCCTCTAGGCCATTCCAGCCGAAAGCGGAGCTTGGGAGCCCATTTTCTCTGGCAGAGGCACCATGGGCCGATCCTTCGCTCTTTCCAGGGTGGCCCCATAGGCCGGATCTAAACATCCCGTGGGCTGCATCTGGCCCCCGGGCCTTGAGTTTGAAACCCCTGCAATAGATATTCAAAGATATTTCACTAGAAGTTATGCAAATGTGGATCTCCTGCTCTCTAAACCTTCAATAAAAACAGTAAGTCAAAAGATGGCTTGGGTTGCCACCTGGGTGCCAACTTAGATAATATGCACTGGCATTCCCAATCCAGAACAATTTCTCCTTTCCTTTGTTAGTAGTAGCAATCAGAGTTCACTTTGTCATGCACCCTGAAATAAACTATGATAAACCCAGATTTTTTAAGGCGAGTCTGAGAGCCAATAATGGCAGCCAGCTATGAATCTATCATACACTGGAAGAGGGGATATTTGTTGTTGTTGTTCACTCACTAAGTCGTGTCCGACTCGTGCCCCCACAGACCATAGCATACCAGGCCCCCATCCTCCACTGTCTCCAGGGGTGGGCTACTGGGGGTTTGCAGGGGTTTGGGAGAACCTCTAGCTAAGATTCTGTGCAGTTCAGAGAACCCCCAAATCCCACTCCTGGCTGGCACAACCTACCCTGCCTCACCCCTCCCAGGAGTCCCCACGCGGCCCGTTTTGGATGAAGGGCACGTGTGGAGGCTCGGGGAGGGTGAAAAATGGGCCTACCAGAAGTTTGGGAAGACTGGAAATGGCCAGAGGGCTTCCGGAGCCTGGGGAGGCCATTTTCACCCTCCCGGAGGCTCGAGGAAAGCCTCCAAAAATGCCCACCACCGTGGTGCACGAGACTGACTAGGCCATGCCCACCATGGCCACGCCCACCCAGCAACCGGGCAGAGAACCCCTTGCTAAAAATTTTGAAGCCCACCCCTGACTGTCTCCCTTAGTTTGTCCAAATTCATGTTCACTGCTTCAATGTCATTATCTAACCATCTCATCCTCTGTTGCCTTTAATCTTTCCCAACATCAGGGGCTTTCTCAATAAGTCCTCTCTTCTCATTTGGTGTCTGTATTTGAGCTGCAGCTTCAGTAATCAGTAATTACTAAGAATCACTGATTTGTAGACCACCTGGGGAAAAGTCAGAATTCTAGAACAAGATCAAGTCTAGTCTTTGAAAAAAAAGAAGCGGCTAATAGTCTTTTAAAAAGACATTCTTCTCTCTGATTTGTGCAAGAGAAATGCAGATAGGAGATCTGCAAAAGCAAATTCTTGTTCTAAGTACAGACTATCACGGAACTTTACTGGTTTGTGTAAAAATTATTTTAGTGTAGATATGGAAAGAGTCCAGTGCAGAAGAGGGGTGTGCTTAGGCGTTGCAAGAAAAGAATATGTTCATTTTTGCAACAGACAATATGTAGGTGAAATATTAGGCAAACTTCGGTTCCTAATGTCCCAAAGGTGCTTTTTCAAGAGGCAGCTGGACTTTCTGGTTTTTCTTTGAAGACGTTTTGCTTCTCATTCATAAATGCATGGTACAACATAGGAGAACAAATCCATCAGAACTAGATTCAGCAGTTCATCTGCATTTAAAAGACAAAGGCACTCTTTTGGAGACATTTTGGATAGAGAGGACCACTGGTTTGAAAGAGGGGTCAAAGAGGCCATCTATGTCAAAATTGAACAGACAGAGAGGGAGGGTACTGCATCATCTATCTCCAGTCTACAACACAGTCCTTTCAACAGTTCCAAGAAGGTTCCACACACATTTGCACTACTCAGGTGACCCTGACAACACAGATAAACCTCCAGGTGGCCTCAACGACTCTAAAAGAATGCAAATGACCAGCTGTCTGCAAAGAGTATAAATCCCTCCATTCCCCACCATCCAGTCAGAGCTGAAGGAGCTTCTTGGATGAGAAGCGAAATGTCTTCAAAGAAAAACCAAAAAGTCCACTTGCCTCTTGAAAAAGCACCTTTGGGACAACCATTACCTGGATGGGTGAGAATCTCCAGAGACATTCAGTTCCTAATCATTTAAAAACAAATACATTTCTTTAAAAAACTTGAACCATTTTGAAAGAAAACATCTAGCCACCATTCAACCCTACCCCAAATGCATTTTCCTTCCCCACCAAATATTAGATGTTTCTGCAATTCAATTTTCAACTCAGCAAGCAATCCAAAAAGACATTTGCAGAAGACCAGCCAAGTCAAAGAAAGCTTAAGAAGAACTGAAGCTAGACAAAAGTCAGGAAAAAAAAGTAAATTACCTGGGACTTTGTTTGCTTGGGTCAAAAAAGCACAGCCTTTCTGTTTCATATAATGTTTTGTATCCAGCTAACGTGTGTATCTATCAGTTCTGAAAAAGATTTGCAAAACCATTTTTGAGAAAGTGTAACCTTTGACCCAGTGATAAGGTCAAATGTCACAAGCTTGTTTTCGGTTTCATATTACATGCTATTTACTTTTCTGCACAAGTCTGGACTACCTGACCACCATTCTCACAAATTGCTTGTGCAGCAGGGATATAGTACCTGCCTGCTCCTAGTATTCTATTTCAGCAGGTAGGGGGTGGGTGGGAATCTCATGTAAGTTATTTTTTAAACAGCTAGTTTGACTTCTTTTTTGCTTGTTTTTCAATTTGTTTGGACGGCACCTGCACCATCAGTCCCTGATGCCTTAAAACAGGGGTCTCCAACCTTGAGAATTCTGGGAGTTGAAGTCCACAAGTCTTAAAGTTGCCAAGGTTGGAGAGCCTTGCCTTAAAAGGTCGTCAACTCCTCTAACAATGCAATGTGGTTTTCACCATGGATTGGTGAAAAATGTGCATGATTAAAACACAAGAATTATTTAGTTCGATAATAGGTATCTTCTACCAATGGTATTGGTATGAATACCTAGCCTGAAAACAATAGTTTTCAGAAGTCATGAAATGCCTTGAAGACTGGGCCTTATACTGAATGGTATCCATCCACCAGTGAACAGCATCTGGCAGAAGAACAGATTATCTTCCTTCCCTGCATCTCACTCTACATTCTTTCAATGTCTGAAATATTCATAAAAGTAGACTGAGGGCATCTACGAGGGAGGGAAGAATGGGGACAAGGAGGAATGAAAAAGGACCCTGGATGTAGATAGTGCAATGCCATCATCACGTACAGTAAAGTCAAATATTTAATTCACCACTGGATCGTTGGTGCATACAATTCGGTAATTCAAATCATAGGCCCTTAACTTGTCTCAGTATTTACTTATCTCAAATAGGGCGTATTTGCAGAGTAACTGCACCATGCATCCAAACTTTTAAAGTAAAGAGTGCATCTTCAAGCTCTTTTTAAAAATTTAATGTCAGTTTCTGGGCACAGGATGTTTTGATCCCTCAATCTCCCCCCCCCCACTACCACTAAACTAACATCTCAGCTCTTTGGAAATGTACTGGGGCTGAAACTGCCAGAATTTCCACCAAAAATGACTGACCTTGCAGTCCAATACTATCCATAATTCCCCAATGATTCCAATTAATTGGTTAATGTTCTGCTGGTTTCATTCACGTGGCTTTTAAGATATTTATTACTTTTTATCCTAAGCAATGAAAAAATCAAACAATATATGTGTGTATGCATCATACACATCATTGGACAGCTATTCTACCTTTTCTATCTAAAATGCAAGTGCCGGGAAATATTGCAGCACTATAAAGCGAAACTATTGTCTGAATGATCTTGTAAAATTCAATACTTTAATAAGGAGGATTGCACAGTAGAAGCCTTGTCTGACAGTCCTCCAAATCTCCCACCTTTGAAATAAATTCGGGGCAGCATTGCATATTACAAAAAAATATTATGATCACTCAGCATGGCAACAGGTTATAGACCTTTCAGTTCAAGAATATTTCACTCAACTATTTCTTCCTTTAGGCACCACTCCAGTGTCTGTTTTTGTGAAGTATTACTGGAAGGAAAATAAAAATATACTGTCTTTGTTGAATAAATCCTTCCAAGAAACAAGAGGGAAATTTGCAGTACACAACTCATTTGGATGCAGTTGGGCTTGACTTGTAGTAATTATGTGGACATTCTCTGAAGTTTTCTTAACAAAAACATTTGCAAGGTGTTTTTTTTTTCAATTTTCCAGACTAGCTAAAGCACTGGAATTTCTTTATAGTTTCCCACCCAACTACTAGCTGGATCTGAGCCTGCTCAGGTTTTTTTCTTTTCTTTTTTGAGATCAGCCAAGGTTGACTAGGTACTGCCACCTGGTGTGACAAGACTGCTTTGTTTAGGGTGCTTGCAGAGAGCTAGATTTTAAAAGCATTTCTTTTGGTCTTTGGAATGTAAAATGCAATATTATAAGAGTTCAGATGGGTGCTGGACCAAGACAGCAGAATTATTTTGTGAAATCTGGGGAGTGTGACCAACATACATCCTGAGAATTAGATAACTGTACAGTAGGATGGTGGACACTGCTGATATTAATAGCAATAGCAATAGCACTTGGACTTATATACCGCTTCATAGTGCTGCTTTACAGCCCTCTCTAAGCGGTTTACAGAGTTCAGCATATTGCCCCCAACAATCTAGGTCCTCATTTTACCGATCTTGGAAGGATGGAAGGCTGAGTCAACCTTGAGCCGGTGAGATCTGAACAGCTGAACTGCTGAACTGCAGTGCTGCTCTTTAACCACTGCGCCACCTCGTCTCTCTCTCTCTCTCTCTCTCTCTCTCTCTCTCTCTCTCTCTCTCTCTCTCTCTCTCTCTCTCTCTCTCTCTCCCTCCCTCCCTCCCTCCCTCCCTCCCTCTCTCTCTCTCTCTCTCTCTCTCTGTGTGTGTGTGTGTGTGTGTGTGTGTGGCGATTCTAGTTTGTTTTCTCTTGTAAGTGAAAAATGAAGGAAGGAAAGAGGACTGATTCTTCATGTTCTTGTTTAAATGAAAATGGGCAACTCCAAAAATTAACAAGCACACTCTGCTAGAGAGAAATTCCCTGAGGATGGGCTCCAGCACGAGTCCAAAAGCTCAGAAGATTAAACTTCTGATCCCGGTGACCAACCCCGATTGGATCCTGCACTAATAAAAAAAAACCTCATAGAATCTATACATCCTTGTCCCTGTTCAGGTCCTCTCTCTTTGGCAGGGATAAGGATTTTGAAGTAAGTTTAATCCAGACCATTTATTTATTAATTTATTAATCCAGACCATTTCTTTTCTAGAAGACCTCCAAGGTCCCTTCCAACTCTGTTTATTCTATTCTATTCTATTCTATTCTATTCTATTCTATTCTATTCTATTCTATTCTATTCTATTCTATTCTATTCTATTCTACTCTACTCTACTCTACTCTACTCTACTCTACTCTACTCTACTCTACTCTACTCTACTCAACAGTTCCTACTCTGTCTGGCAGCAGCCCTTGCCATAGACAAAAAACGTGTACATCATCAACTATCTTCTGAGGCCTTAAATGAAGACATCAAGAATCCAGATTTCAGCCTATAGGATAGACCAGGCAAGGAAACCAAAGTCATGAATGTTAAAATTACTATTACTATAAGATTATAGGAACAGTAGCAAGAGTGAATGTGTTTTTCCCCCTTCCTCACTTTTATCTTCATGTGAATTAGGGAGAGGCTGTCTGAGGCGTTTTCTTAAGTTAGTTTCTTGGAATGGGCTTAAGACATTCTTGTCTGATCACTGCCTTAGTAATGGATCTTCCTGCTGTCCTGCAACGCCATTCTCTATACCCTTTACACTACATGGAGACCTTCTTTAGTAACAATTAGCCATAGTTCCTTTCTCACTTTGTTTAAGCAAATGGAACAGAACAGGAATGGAAATAATTGCTGATGAAAAGAGGTTTTCTGAAGATCCACTTGCCTTGAGCTAGTCAGCTGTTTTTTCTGATTTTCAATACCCAATTTTAATATGCCATTGAAATGGCAACAGACTGTCAATCATTAATGTCATACCTGAATTTGTAGGAGATTAGTGAAAAAGTCATTACATTCCAGATGGCCAGAGTACTTTCACATGGTTAATCAATGAATTGAGGCTCCCTGCACATGTGAGCTTAGTTTCCTGAAGACTAGAATGCAGCGGTATTATTATAATATAAAATAAATGCAAACTGTAGGTATCAATTTCAAATTTGAGGTGGAAATTGAAAAAAGTGACATTACCACCTAATTATGTATGTGTTTCCGTGGAATTAAGCCCTATAGAGTTCAGCGAGGTTGAAATAACTATCCGTTAACTAATGATGCATTAAACTGAAACTCTGGAATAATAGGCAAAAATATAATATAAAAATCACATATCGTAGTTTAAGTTAGGGATGCAATGAATTTTACCTTATCTGCATTTTCAATCAAACTGATCTACTTTGCATTTCCAGATCAAAATACAATTAACATCTGAGGTGTGCAGTTTTTATTTGGCTCAGTTAACAGATAATTTGCACTTTCTCAGTAATTTGCACCAAGGGATACAGTAATACAGAAATAAATTTGGGGGCTCCAGGGTGGCAAGTGTGATTGATATCTTGTTCCATGCATCCATGTAGCCTTACGATTTATATTGCCTGGTTCCTAATATGATTTGATTGCTTATTTGTACCCGGACTATCATTAAGTGTTGTACCTTATGATTCTTGACAAACGTATCTTTTCTTTTATGTACACTGAGAGCATATGCACCAAGACAAATTCCTTGTGTGTCCAATCACACTTGGCCAATAAAAAATTCTATTCTATTCTATTCTATTCTATTCTATTCTATTCTATTCTATTCTATTCTATTCTATTCTATTCTATTCTATTCTATTCTATTCTATTCTATTCTAAATAACTCATTTTTGTATAGGAACTCACTGCAACAGCAAACACCTTCCTGTAATTTTCCTGCTGGATTCTAAAGCAAATGCTAAGTTCCTAGAAAAAGTCCACTATTGGCTTAGTTACAGAAGAGGAGGCACGTTCTGAATCAATGGTTCTGCAGAGTTATAACTCTTGAACTTGGAGTCTTTTTTTGGTTCACTCTGAGATCTGCTTAGCAGACTCTCATGAAAAGGGTTAACATAGGATTCCTGCCGCAGCCTCTTCCCAATAGGCTTCCAAAATGCCCAAAGTATTCTTAAGCAGTGTATCGGGGACACTGATCCCAGCCTGACAGTATGTGCAGTTTTTTCAAATGGGCACATGGCAGCTTCCTGTCATATCACAGTTATGAAATTTTACTGGGTCTTTGTTTTGGCTAGTCTGAATCAATTGCTTTTTGCTCTCCACGTCTGTGTTTCCTAACAGAATAATTATTCAGTGGAACGGCTTGCCTTCAGATGTTATGGGTGCTCCATCACTGGAGGTTTTTAAGAAGAGATTGGATAACCACTTGTCTGAAATGGAATAGGGTCTCCTGCTTGAGCAGACTGTTGGACTAGAAGACCTCTAAGGTCCCTTCCAACTTTGTTAATCTGTTATTCTGTTTGTCTACTGGGGAGTTTCAAAAATACTTCCCAACACTAATATTTGGGAATGTAGTCTTTGTGGAAACAACTTAGTATGGTCCTTGAGCCACATGTTCTTTTACATGTCCTCTATAGAGAGTCATATACAATTTTTATTCATCTCATTCTGAATAAATTCCTCTGCAGAGGACATGACTACTATTAGTTGCTTCTCCTCTCTGACCATTATTGAGTGATTCTCTCGGATTGTCCAATATGCACCATCTGTATCTCGTCGTGTTAGAATGTCACACCCACACAAACCCAAACATACATGTTCATTAATTTTTATTTGTTTTATCTATATTTGACTGCTGGTCTTATGGATATCATAAAGGTTTGATTTGATCGGATCTGAATTGGCCTCGTAATCCTGAAATTCCAGCACAATGCAATCAAACAATAGAACAGATTCAGAACCCGAAACCTGAAGCCAGGTTTTTTCACTTCATGCTCAGTGTGCAAGAGCAAATGGAACCAGCACTAGAGAACATTTGGGATATGTTGCTATTGCATTTTTGAGACATAGAACACTCATTCAAAGGTAACAACAGAGTGAATTCAAAATTGGCTATTTATATCTTTGGAGAACGGCAATCTGTCACACTGTCATGAGTTGCATGAAATTCTTTTAAAGTCACAACAGGATTTTTCTTTCAACAGAAAACAATTCTGAGCCACTCCAAAATATTCCACAAGTTGCCTCAATAAAGCTGTAGCTAAAATTTATGTTATCAAAGCCTTTATGGACTTGTTTACTGTTTAGGGTCAACTTGACAATCTGTTTCGATGAGGATGGAAAGCAAAATAAAAGGATCCAAAGTATTCTGAATACTGTGGAATATTAGCATGCAATAGATTAGGGCTCTGCAGTATTTCATATTCAAAGGCCAAGGGGTGTTTCAGAGTGTCCAGGGTTGAACAGATGGCCATCTGCAATTCTTTAAACTAAAGTTATCTTTCCTCAGGATTGAGCTGCAGCTGTGAAAAGCAGCTTTAAGTTCAAGTTTAAAGCACTGCAGACTCTGATGCATCTTTGGGCCTTAGAATTCATAGCACCGGGCAGCCCTGCTAAGTTTATCTAGCTTTCCCCCTTATTTCTTTTTCTAAAATGCTCACTTTTTCTTTTGAGTGAACACTTTCTATTGTAATATTTGTGTTTTGCAAATGCTGATTGCCAGATGGTTTAGGTTGGAAGAACAAAGGGGGAAGGCAGGAGAAGAAAGCCCATGTGTGAGTGAGTCAAGCTTTTGGCTCTCCCAGGTTGATTGTTGGTAAATTACAGGGAAGATATTAAATCTGTGTTTAATATTAGTTTACATATGATGGAAATCAAGAGAAATATTTCCAAGTACGGTGTACTCACTCATGGGCTGAACTTCTTATGGCACAGAGAGAATTCTTCTAAATTGGAGAATTCAGCTTTCCGCAGACATGCCAGAAAGAAAATACTTCGCTCAGCTTCTCAATCCCCTCTTACAGTTCCATTAGTGATATGGGAACAAGGTAGATGGCTGCCGGGGGTACGCAGGTTAGCTGAAAAACCGCCACTGCCCAGCTTCAAAGGCAGCTGGAGTCCCTGCCCCACGTGGGCTAAACTCCTGGGGTGTGGAGTGGAGTGTTTACAGCAGCGAGGGTTCATCTCTCCTCTGTAGCCTGTTGCTGGTGGTGACGGTCCTTTCCCGCATTCCCAGCAAGTCCCATTATGGGCATCTGCCTTTGCTGCCATTAATTGAGGCCGTGAGGCTCGTTTCACCTCGGTTTCTGATGGCAGCCATTTTGTTGCCTGTTGCCGGGCAGATTTCATGGAAGCCATAACCGCCGGCTCGCAAGCAGCAAGTTGCCTGTTGCTGGACAGAGTTGTGGTGGCCATTTTAAGCAGCAGTTTCTGGGCACTGAGTGTGCCGGCGGACATTTAAAGAGCCTTTATCGACGGCAAGGCTTCAATCACCATTTTGCGAGTGTTCTCTCACAGGAAGGTCGTGGTCTTGCCCTCATCGGCAATTCAAACTTTCGCTGGCCGCTGCACATAGTGAGAGGTGTGGGTGAGTGCTGCCCTCGCAGATCCATGGGCCTCCCACCTCCCAGCCCAACTTAATTAACTCCGGAGTCACTGCCCTAGGGCTATACTCCTTACTGGACTCTTGGGGATTTCCCCTTCATCGAGCCAGTCCTGTCATCAGAGTTGGGGTTGGGGTTCCAGTCTGGGTCATCATCATCTACAGCGGCCCTTAAAGATGCTGAGAGGAGGCTTTGGGCCTTGGAAAAACAATTTGAGAAGGCCCAAAAGCAGGCTGCCTTGTCTCAGCCGCCTCAACCTTTGACTCAGCTGCAGCTGCAGGCACCCCTGTCTGCACAGCCCTTGCTGCCTTCACCATCTCATTGCAAACCCACCTGTGCCTACAGGAACTGCAACTGAGAGACATTGGTCTCCAGACCATCCTCCTGTGGCTCAGCTCATGGACCCTGAGGATACCCCCACACAGGAGATGCTGCTCCGTGTGGCCACTCTTGCCCCGGACCCAACCTCCTCTTCTTCAAGGCTACCTCTTTTGGCTACCTTTACCCCCACAGTGGTGGGCCTCCGCCCTGGGGTTGTGGCTGGCAACAAGTCCCGCCAGAATTACAAGACATGATAGCCAATGCCTACTCACAGGGCATTGCCACAGGCCTCCAACAACGGTCTCCTTATCCGGCAATACCTGTCCCTGTGCAGGAAGTTTGGACCAACGTGGGTGAGGCTTATTCTTGTCACTCATCAGAGCTCAGCGAGGCATCTGTCCGGGGTGAAGGGAGCGTGATGGATGAGGAGTTGTCTGATGACGGTGGTCTGATTCCAGACCAGCCAGCCTTCACAGGGCTTTTCAAACCGGCCCTGTTCAAGACGCTGCTCCACAAAGTCAAGCTCACAGCGATACTTGGGGTAGCTGCAAAGTCTTCTGAACCATCTGTGGGCATTGACCTAGCTGCCGGTCTGTTCTCTGAGCCCGAATGAGAGACCAAATTTCTCCCATCGTGAAAAATTTTCATCAAGACCATCAAAAGATCTTGGAGCCATCCTTCTGCCGCTCTGGCCTGACCTTGGCGGAATGCAAATTTTATGGGTTTGACCCAGAGATAGACGAGCTGTTGCAGCTTCCCACTGTGGACACTCCTGTGGCCAATCTGGTGTCTTCGGCTGTCTTTCCATCTGAAGTGTCGGAAGGCCTTAAGCCTGACAACCGGAAAGCCGAGTCTATGCTGCGAAAGTCCCACCAAGCGGCCGCTTGGTCCTTGAGGGCAGCTACGGCTGCATCGTTCTTTAACCTCAATCATGTGGATCAGGGAGATGCAGTCTAGATTGGGGAATTCCAGGCTCCACCAGGATTTAAATAAGTTGTTGGCTGCAGCTGAGTTCTCTGGGGATGCGAGTCTTAACTCCGCTAAATTCACATCCCGAGCTATGGCAGCTAGTGTCACGTCTCGCCGCATGCTTTGGCTCTGCAATTGGCAGGCGGATGCACACTCTAAATGATGCCTGGCTGCTGCCCCCTTCACAGGGGATCGCTTATTTGGCGACTCCCTCGATTTGATCTTGGTGGCGGATAGGGACAAGCGGAAGGTTTTGCCCAGAGTACATAGAAGGGCTGACAGGCATTCCACTCCATTCTTTCGCCGGCAGCCCTTTCGGCCCGAGTCTTCCTTTGGTGGCCCCCAGTCCCAGAGGTCATATTTCCAGGGGGCCGACAGACAGCAGGACAGGTCCACTACCAGGGACAGGGCCAGCCGAGATGCCCCTTCAGGGGATCTGGGTCTTGGGGCTTTCGGAGATCTAAATGACTCCAGAGAGGCTATTCCCATTGGTGGCAGGCATCCACATTTTACTGCCCAATGGGAGCTCACGTCTTCAGATGCCTGGGCATTACAAACCATCAAATTCGGCCTCACTATAGAATTTGTCTCACGGCCCCTGAGCCGGTTTATCCGGTACCCCATTTCACCCGACCCCACCAAACGGGTGTTGATGGAGCAGGGGATACACCACCTATTAGAGATTTTGGCCATAGAGAGGGTGCCCCCAGGACAGGAGAGGCTAGGATTCTATTCTGTCCTATTCCTAGTCTCCAAGAGTTCAGGGGGATAGAATTTTTATTGGCCAAGTGCTTGCTGTCTGTCTGTCTGTCTGTCTGTCTGTCTGTCTGTCTGTCTGTCTGTCTGTCTGTCTGTCTGTCTGTCTGTCTGTCTGTCTGTCTGTCTGTCTGTCTATCTATCTATCTATCTATCTATCTATCTATCTATCTATCTATCTATCTATCTAATTAGGATAAGAGTTTACATGCGATTCAGTGTGGTGTGGTGGTTAAAGTGTTCAATTTGAACTAGGCTCAGCCCCAGACACTTACAAGATGGTTTTGGGTTAATTACTCCCTCACAATGTCTATGGAGATTCTCAGTCATCCAAGTCATGGTTGTCCCAAAGGTGCTTTTAAAAAAATTATCTGAACTTTCTTTGTTTTTGCTTGAAGACCTCTTGCTTCTCATCCAAGCTTCAAAACTAAAGAAGCTTCTTGGATGAGAAGCGAAACGTCTTCAAGCAAAAACAAAGAAAATCCAGTTACCTTTTGAAAAAGCACCTTTACGACTCACTCTCAAACTATCTCACAAGCTTGCTGTGAAGGAAAAACTGAGGATCAAGCATTATATATCCCACCTGTGAGCTTCTGGAGGAAAGGCAGGATATACAGCCAATAAATAAATGTGATAATGTGGACTCGAGTCCTTGAAACTTAACAGATTTGTTATCTGATGAAAACCCTTATCTCAGAAGCAAACACAGTATATTGAAAGCCTGCGGCTGATTTAAAACAGAACTTTAGCATTAGGGAGGAATGGACTCTTATTAAATGTGGTTTATTATTTAATTAAGAACATAACTGACTGGTGACAGATATTACTTTGGGGAGGAATTGAAGAAGCTTTTTCGGAAAATTCAAGATGATGTGAAATGAAGTTTACAGTAGCATCTCACTTTCATCCCTGGGCTAACCTGTTTCAACCCACAATAGTGTGCTTGGACAGATGTACAAAGGAAAGACTCCCCATGAAGCTAAAATTGACTCCATATAGTTTTCTTGGCAATAACACGGAAGTGGTTTGCCACTGTTGTCTTCCCACTTGTTTTTGCCAAGCCTTTAGTCTTGGGATTACTGGAGTTCTAACAGAGTACTAACAGGTCCAATTCTGCTTTGCTATTTCAAGATCAGAAGGTCAGCTAGATGCCAGTAGCATGTCAGATACAATAAGGTTAATAGATTTTATTTGTTTGGTTTATATGGCCGCCCATGTTGCCTTAGCTGACAGGCGTGGGCAAACTATGGTTCTTTGAGGACCTGTGGACTTCAACTCCCAGAATTCCTGAGCCAGCCATGCATGCATGGCTGGCTCTGGAATTCTGGGAGTTGAAGTCCACAGGTCCTCAAAGAACCATAGTTTGCCCATCCCTGCTAGCACATCTAGTCAGCTAACATATAAAAGCACAGTCCAAATACATATCAAAAGAACACCAGAAAAGCCCATGAAAGTCGCTGAGGTAGGCTCTTTCAAAGCAGAGCCTTTTCCAAACACGTTTTCAACTCAGTGACAAACTTCCCTGAGATACTACTGTGTCGGTTTTAAAATGCATTTTTGATTTGCAGAAGAGCTTGTGTGTGTGTTTCCCACCCCTCCCCCAGATTCCTGACTGTTGATGCTATAATGGGAAGGAGGGTCGGGAAGGGAGGGAGGAACTGGAGATAATGACAAATCCAATGTTTACAAGTATGTTTGAGAAGTGGTCATTCCACCACCTTTACTGAGGTGATCAATTCAGAAGCGTTCTGGTTGAAAAGAAAAAGAAAGGATTTCAATACAAATCATGATGGGAAAGACTTCCAGATGAGCTACAAACTCAAAAGAAGACTGCCTTGAAATTCACTGTGCTGTAAAGACTTGGCCGGAGAACGCTGCACACACTAGGAATTTGTTAACAGCTGGATGCAGGCTGAGATGGTATTTCCCTAGTACAATGTGCTCTCCAGTCACCTATTTGTAGCCAACAGTAGTCAACTATCTTCCAGACTTGGATTACCTTCCCTGATTGCCTGGCCATGCCAAAACTGAAATCCAAAAACGTAGCTGAAAGTCCTTTGCAACCAAGCAAGTCCACTGAGGTGGGAGCGACACACATTCAAACCTCTGTTTATGAGTCACAGACAAGGCCTCTGTATACCCTGCATTTAAACATCAAGATTCTGCATTACTAACAAAAATTGAATTTTAAACTGTGCAGGGAAATCGGGCAAGGTGATGTGAAAATTTAGCCACTAATAATGAATGTAATTAATGGCATATTTGCAATTTACAGGAAGGTTCACAAAGTTCTGTGTGGCCCTGTTCATCCAGACATTTCTGCACAATCCTGCTGGCTGGCTCTTGTTTTGCTTATTTGGCAAGGATAAGATTCTTGCTTTAAAAAAAAAAAGAATTAAGCATTTAGCATCATGAACTCTACAATTTGTGCTTAAGCGAATTAGTTAAGAATTCTACTTAACCAGAGGAGCTACTGGTTTGAGATATTCACCATTCTTTCATTCCTTTACATATTTCCCCTTTCTTTTAATTTTCTTCAGCTGCATTATAGGGAATGGGGCTTAGGGATTTTTTTTCAGTGATCTGTTTTCATCTTAATGCACCAAAGGAATTTATTCTTTCTTTGGGGTGCTGTTTTTAATCTCAGCCTTCAATAATACACAAGTAATGTTCCAACAATAGGCATGTGAGCTGTGGGAATAGCCTTTTCAAAGAGATCAGACTGTTCTGATTGCTGTCTCTTTTTTTAAAAAAGAAACATCAGTGAGCATTTGCAGACCACTGCTGTTAAGTTTATTTTATACTTCTTGGTTTTTTTAAAAAAATGTTTTAGCCTACTTTATGTAGAGATGATTGTAAACTGATATCTGATTCATTTATTTCTACAGTTTTATTACCCTTGCACAGGTAAGCTGTCAAGATTTGACAGAAAAGCAAAGTATAAAGTCTCCTGGGGAAAAGACATAGTATTAAATAATGAAAATTATTTTGTGCTGCAAAAAGGTTTTTGCTTCAGGGCTCAATCACATCTCTGCACGCTGGATGCAAAGCTGCTATCATCTCCACTAGAAGTGTGTAATTATCAATCCTTTTTGAGGCTTGCCAGTTGTCAGTTTATTAATATTCCTGTTAATTTCTCACCTAGTTATTGAGTATTGATTTGGATATGAGCCTCACAGACAATGCCATCCTTCACATATTTTGAGAAATAGAACCTTCCTTCTTTCCTTTCCTTTCCTTCCCTTCCCTTTCCTTCCTTTCCTTTCCTTTCCTTTCCCTCCCTTCCCTTTTTCCTCCCTTCCCTTTTCCTTCCCTTCCCTTCCCTTCCCTTCCCTTTCCTTCTTTCCTTTTCTTCCCTTCCCTTCCCTTCCCTTCCCCTTCCTTCTTTCCTTTCATTTGCTTCTTGTGATTCAGAGCTCAGTCCCTATGCTGTATATAGCACACAGATCAGAACAGTTAGCAAGTCAGCATCTATTCACAAGTAGAAAAATTGATTTATTTAAAGGCAGTTCTTATTCAGTCACTTTATTTTGTAATGTGACAGCAGTCACACCAATCTTAGTTACACAAGTGAAGACATTGTGTATCAGAATTGGCACAATGAAGAAAACAGAAGTTAAAAGAATACTTAAAAAAATTAATTAACACACATTTTTTTTAAATTTTCAAGAATGGAGGAAATTTTTTAGCATTTTACTGTTTTAAATCAATTAAATAGTGACTCTCAACTTTCTGCTGTTGGTTACTTGAAAATTGACTTGGCAGACCATATAATAAACTTCTTGTTCCACCCGCCAAATCATGTATCTAACTCATATTCCATTAGTTTCTTCACAACAATAACTGTGTTATGAAAATCATAGGCCTTTTATGTAGCAAACAAAAAAACCTGAACGAAAGTGGTCTTGACAGATTGGTATATATCGATTCCAAAAGGCTATATACAGAATTATGCGGTAAACATTCCAGCTAGTCTAATTTCAACATTCCTATAATTTCACTGGCTAACGTTCTACTGATGACTCTTTCCTGACATTACTTTTCCATCCGTATCTTGAATCAGCCTACCTTTCAGGGTTCGACATATTTCTCAGCTAGTTTTGCAACACACTCTCGGCGTTTGGTAATATGTTCTTCCCTAGTTCTGTCCCATAAAAACTATTTTAAAGTTACATTAATACTCCTGGTCGATAAAGAGATAATCACAATCTTCTGCTAAATTCTCATCCTTTCCCTCCCCTCCTAAATGTCTCTTTTACCAGAGGTAATCTGAACTGTGTCACATTATGAATGAGCTTTGAGTCTGTGCACAGTTTCAAGGAAATTAGTGAAAGGGAAACTTATTACCATTTTTTTAAAAAAGCATGCCATAGGCAGTTAATGACGAAAGTGGAAACTTTATTTTTTTTTTGTCCTTTCATCTAGAAATCAAAATATTTTTTTTGAAAAGCCAGCTTCTAGGTAAAACAAAATATATGCCACTTTGATTTCATGCTATTTTCCATGCAGAGAGAGAAGGCTTTGCAACAGAGCTTGAACTCCGGCGGAGCCTTTAAGGGGGACGGAAGAGAAGGAGGGAATGAAATATGTAGCTCAGTCCAGAGGAAGAAAACACTACTGCTCTTTATAGGGGGAAACCCAAGTTGTCAGTCCATATGAATTCCTGTGCTAATCCATGCCGACCTCATGTTTTCCACCATCCTTGGCCATAGTAAAGATTACCTTTAGGAGGCAGCACCATTCCGCTTGGAAAGAAAGAGGAGGGTGTCAGTTTGGCAGGTCCTCATCTTGGGTATGGGAAGAAAAAACACCACCCGATGTTCTCTACTGCATTCCCTCGTTCCCCACCCCAGCGTTCAAGTATCTCGACCCACATCAAAAACAACGCCAAACACATCAACCCAAGACAATCCCCAGCTCTCCTGAGCCTTCCTGCACAATGGTTTCCATAGAGTTTGTGTTGCCATCACAAGAAAGCTTGATCAAGCCTGCTGCTAGGGCAGGTTTTATGTCCTCAAAGCACTAACTTTAATGTCCTGGATTTGGGTGTTAAGTGCTATAATGACAGCAGCCTCATTATGGCATCCTAAAACGCTTTCCAAAAGACTATGGGTTGGAAGCATTTGTATCCCCTAAAGCAGGGGTAGGCAAACTACAGCTCTTTGAGGACCCGTGGACTTCAACTCCCAGAATTCCTGAGCCAGCCATGCATGCATGGCTGGCTCAGGAATTCTGGGAGTTGGAGTCCACAGGGCCTCAAAGAGCCATAGTTTGCCTACCCCCTGCCCTAAAGCATTGCAAGTGCAATGCCAGCCTGGTCCTGAATTACGACTGAGGAGATCCAGCTACCAATCTTCATTTAAGTGTGAAGATTTGGGGGCAAACACTATTTGTTTGCTTATTTGTTCACTCTTTTTACACACACCCTCCATCCAGAAACTCTCGCTTCAACTTAGTTTACAGGGTCATTGTTTAGGAGGCTAAAAAGGGAGGGGAAAATTGCACTGTCTTGAACTTTTAGAAGAAAGGTAGGACAGGAATGTACAAAGTAAATAAAACGCATGACTCCGAAATGATGATAAATTTATGAGATAGTAGCAGATTACTGCCAAGTAAACCTACACATTCCCCCAAAATATTTGGAAATGACCCCAGAAGGATATTTCTCCAAAGCATTAGGAGTTAGTCCCAAAATCATCATCATTTTTCTTTTCTTTTCCTGGTGATAACATTGCTGCAGGCTTACCATCTTGTTCCTTTGAATAACTGGAAGAATGATCTGTGCTGTTTGAGAAACAGCACCTTTTGGGAAAGAGCTAAGGCAAAGATTCTCAAAAGATTCTCAAACTGCAGGTCAGGATTCCCCAAACAGCTACAAGCAATTTAAGAGAGGGTCTTTAAAAAAAAATGCAATAATTGCACAGGTAGAATGGAACACTCATTGTGGTCTTTGATCTTTATTTTGCCCAAGCAAGTTTGCAATGGGCAGCTGTTGCAACCATGTGATATACAGGTAGCCCTTGACTTATGACAATTGAGCCCAACATTTCTGTTGTTAAGCAAGACAGTTGTTCAGTGAGTTTTGCTCAGTTTACAACCTTTCTTGCCATACTTAAGTGAATCACAGCAGTTGTTAAGTTAGCGCAGTGCTTCTCAATTATTTTGTTACGCCCCCCCCTCAGGAAGAAGTAAACATTTCACGCCCCCCCCAACTCTCCACCGGGACGATTGTTTGCAATATTTGGCACGTTTTCGCTGAAAAAACTCAAGCGGCTTATCAGCGTGATTGGGGTGTAATGTGTTTAAGTGACGCCTTAATTTATTTGGCTTCATGCTGTCCACTGCCAACATTTTTAGACACAGTAACCATTCCGGTCTTTCCTCATCTCCCACCGTAGTCACAGTGAAGCCAAGCGCTACATACGCTTCGTCATATTTCCTCGTCTTAGCTTTCAGGAGACTTACGTTTGTCTCATTATCTCCGTCTCTCTCCTCCTTTCTTTTCATGCCTGTTAAATATTTTTCCATGGTGTCTCTTAAGGGTTTGTTATCCGCACTTCATATCTCCTGCTCTGTGCTGTGTGCTATTGTTGGTGCAAAAAACCCCTACTCCCTGCGGCAAAAAAAAGCATGTTCCCCGGGGTCATGCGCCTCCCCTGGCATCGCTCTGCATTCCCCCCAGGGGGCCCCGCCCCACTATTTGAGAAGCACTGAGTTAGTGACACAGCTGTTAAGTGAACCTGGTTTCCACATTGACTTTTCTTGTCAGAAGGTTGCAAAAGGTGATCGCATGACCCCAGACACTGCAACCATCATAAATATGAGCCAGTTGCCAAGTGTCCAAATTTTGATCATGTGACCTGTGATGCTGCAATGGTCGTAAGAGTGAAAAACAGTCATAAGTCACTTTTTGCAGTGCTGTTGTAACTTCGAACATTCATTGTAATTAAAGGAATGGTCGTTAAGTCGAGAATTAGTTGTACAGTTGTCTAGGGATTGCCTCTTCCTAATTTCCTCTGCCAATCTCATCAGGTCCTACAGAAGAGGTAACTTGTAGGTCTTGCCTACAAAAGAGTTCCATCTGATGGGACCTAGGAGGTGAGCCTTTTTTGGCATGGGACCCACCCTCTGAAACATCACTTGTCCTGAGATGAGGTTAGCTCCAATCCCCAGGGCCTTAAAACACTGGGTCTTTTAGCAAACCCGGGGATCACCTGGCAATAGGGAGCCTGCGTGTTGGCTGTATCAACTGTAACATTCCTGTGGTCTTATTTTTGTAATTTGTTTTAATTTGTAGAATGTTTTGTAAGCCACCCAGAGTTACTTCATATGAGCAGTCATATACATTTGGCAAGTCAGTCAGTCAGTCATTTCAGTCAATGGGATACATTTATTCCTGGCTTAACCCTAACACCAATGGAATCATTTTATCTGATAAAATGTATTTATCATTTTAAGCGGTCTCAGGATTTCATCTGGCTGCTATGTCATGGTATTTCTCCAAGGACAGGCAATTCTGCCCATAGGGGAATATGCAAATTGGTTTGTGTTAAGGTGCTGGCTTAGAAACCAGGAGACTATAAATTCTAATCTCACATTAAGTACAAAGGGGAGCTCTGGGCCAGGCCTCTCTCTCAGCCTAACTTTCCTCACAGGATTGTTGTGAGGAAAATAGGAGGAAGGAGTATTGTGTATGTTCACCGCCCTGGGTTACTTATAAAGTGATAAAGGCAGGATAATAAATAATTACAAAAAAACAAACCAGGAAGATTATCAGTATATCACTGCCCAGAGTTGCTCTATGAGGGAGATAAATATAAATAAATAAATAAATAAATAAAAAATAAATAAAAAATAAATAAATAAATAAATAATAAAATAATAAGATAATAAAATAAAATAATAAAATAAAATAAAATAATAAAAAAATAAAATAAAATAAAATAAAATAAAATAAAATAAAATAAAATAATAAAATAAAATAAAATAAAATAAAATAAATAAAATAAAATAAAATAAAATAAAATAAAATAAAATAAAATAAAATAAAATAAAATAAAATAAAATAAAATAAAATAAAATAAAATAAAATAAATAACTGTCCTGACTCTTTGAAGTGGGTTCTGGAAGTGAAAGCTGTTCAGGCGACCACCGCATGTATATTTGATTCAGCCCACAGTGGAAGTTTGCCTCAGATTCCTCTTCCTGGAATGTGTTGAAGCCAAGGTAGAGACAAGCATTAACTGGGAATTCATATGGATTGCTAAGCAAGGGTTGGCATAAATGGTTCCCTTTTTGGCTCAAAGATTCTAGCATTCTTTCCAGAGCTTCCTGGGCAACGCAAACCCAACATGAGGGAAACCATCTTTCTTCCCAAACTCTCTTCCTCCCATTCATCCCAGCTAGAATTCTCATTGGGTTTTGTGTGCAAAGCATCCGTGTGTAGCCATGCAAGTTTCCTGCCATAAACCAGATGTACCCTACGTGTATCGCTTGCTGCCTTTCTACTTACAAAAGAGGAAATAAACGTCTTGATCTATTCACTACAATATTGTTGAAACACTAGTAGTTTGGTAGGATTAGAGATTTGTACTGTTGGGTAGGTGGCAAACAAATCAGGAGGAAGGTTCGATGGATTCTGCCCCCTCCCCAAATGTTTTGTAGAATGAGCAGAATGCTTTTTCTTAGGGCAAGCTTCAAAGAAACTTCTCCAGTGGCAATAATATTCCCCTGACGGGCTAAGAGGAGAGTAATAGCTTAGCGGTTAAAGATACTGACCTTGTCAGCTGCAGAGCTGACAGCCCGGGTTTGAGACTCCACGCAATGGGGTGAGCTCCCATTACTTGCCCCAGCTCCTGCCCACCTAGGAGTTCAAAAGCATGCAAATGTGAGTAGATAAATAGGTACCACCTCAGTGGGAAGGCAACAGCATTTTGTGTGTTTTTGGTATATATAGCCATGCTGGCCACATGGCCATGGAAACAATGCTGGCTTCCTTAGCACTGCACCCTAGAGTAGGACAGGGAAACCTTTATCTTTTGATGGGTTAAGAAAACACCCCTCCTTCCAGCCTGGATATTCATTTAATTTTGGCTCTGCTGAATAGGATTTGCAGAATTTGGGAGGGGGGCGGGTTAATGCTTTCAAATGTGCAAAATCTGATCAAACAGAGCCAATAGAAGGACAAAGTAAGCAATAATGTCTTTGAAAATATTTTCCACTCTTGGAAAAACAAATGTTCTTCCTTTATCTCGTAGGGAAGGGAAAACCATTGCTCTCCATATGTTCCTAAACTACAGTTTCCAGATTTCTTCACTTGTGACCATAATGGATGGGGCTGGTGGAGATTACAACTTAACAACATGTGCAGCTGTCCTGCCCCCACCCCATCCCACCCCCGACTTTCCTGATTGAAGGCATCGGTTGTCTGTTGAAAGGGGTTTTGGCAATCTCCAGCCCACACCCTTTTCCTATATTCTTTTCCTATGACTTTTTTTTTTAAAGAGGGGAAGTGGATATAAAAATTACGTTCAAATGCATCTCAGCTATACTCGAGAATAAGTGTATTCTTATAGATGCTGAAACAGAGATGCTTGTTTGAAAGAAGCGGATGAGGGGAAGAATTATTACATGTTTCACTGGGCTAAATAGAGGGAGAAGAATGGGACACAGATGATTCCCTACTCAAAGAGCTGAAGCCTAAAAAAGAACAGAGTTTGCTCTGTTGAAGGAAGAGAGGACCCAGAGTTGGCGGCAGATTCTTCTTTTCCTCTTGGCTAGCCACTCCCAGAGGCAAATCAACATGAACAAAAGGCAAGGCAGGGGATTATGGACTCTTTTCAGGCAACAAAGAGTTCCCATTCTTTTCAGCAAGGGTGGATAGCTAGTGGAATCATTGTATTTTGAGATGCATTTGGATAGGCTCACAGCTTTAGCTCCTCAAGCTATTTTCCTCCCTTGATCATTGAGCAAGTGATACCACGTTGGACTTAAAATGAGACATGCATGCCCAGGGAAAAGTCCAAGTCATCAGAACAATGCTGGATAATGTACATTGGGGGGGGGGGGCTTTATAAGATAAAACTAGAAAGTCAGGATAATCTAGCAATTTATTTCTCATAGTGACCATTTTATCATTCACTAACTTGCCCACCCCTCAACCAGGCGAGTGCAAATGATGGCTTTGGCCTAGGCCAGGGGTAGGCAAAGTTGGCTCTTCTATGACTCATGGACTTCAACTCCCAGAATTCCTGAGTTAGCATGATTGGCTCAGAAAGTCTGGGAGTTGAAGTCCACGAGTCATAGAAGAGCCAACTTTGCCTACCCCTGGCCTAGGCTTTGTCTTCCACAGAGTTTTTGTGGGGAAAACAACTACAAAAGGACTAACTTGCATTAACTTGAGCCTCTGAAAGAAAAGCAGGATATCAATTCAGAATAACAGAGTTGGAAGGGGCCTTATAAGTCTTCTAGTCCAAACCCCTGCTCAGGCAGGAAACCCTATACCACTTCAGACAAATGGTTCCCTCTCTTCTTTGTGGCAGCCCCTTAGATATTGGAGCCAAAGCCACAAACACTGTGATGTTGCAGTGTAACTGTAAGAAGGAATGTTTCAATTATATAAAAAATAGTTTTGTTACCACCCAACTGATTTCTTGAATGACATACTGGTAGTCCTCACTTACCAACTGCAGTTGGGACGGGCAACTCCATCACTAATCTATGCAGTTTTAATGTGAGACATCATGTGACTGTGACTGATTTACATGAGTTCTGGCTGAGATTGTGAATCAATTTACCCACAGTCATTAAGCAATGACATCACATGAGATTTCCTGTTGGCTTCCCCATTGATTTTGCTCATTGAAAGTCAGCTTGAAATGGTGATCACGTGACCACAGGTAATGCTGTGATGGCTGCAGGTTCAAGGACGTACTGTAAATCTCTTTTTCCAGTGCCTTTGTAACTTTGAATGGTCACTCAAAGAACAATTGGCAAACAAGGACTATGTGTAGTGTGATTTCTAGTATTGAACATCAATGTCTATTTCTCTGCATTGGTTTCAATATGTGAACACATGACTAGCCCTGCTGGACCAGGCTTAGGCCCATCTTAGGACAACAATGGGAGACAAAGGCATCCTTCCTTTTCCATTGTTGTTCCTGTACATTCTAGTATGTATAGGTGGTTTGCTTCTGTGCCTGGAGGCAGCACCCAGTGATTAAGACTAGTATCCACTGGTAGGCGTGTCCTCTAGGAACATATATTCTGTAACTTAAAATCAGTAAGTCACAAGAACATGTTCTACAGGTTGATTGGAGGCACATGAAGAATATTTCTTCCTTTTGTGGCACTATATTAAATGATTCATTTCACACTGGGAGGTGATAATTCAACACAATTGTTACATGTGCAATTTATAGTTTCCAGCCAAAGGCATCGATATTCCTGCCAGATTGCTCACCTGGCCTCCTACTATTGAGGTTAAAAACAGTATGGTTTGGTTAATGCATAGCAGATGTAACATATTGAATGTATTCATGAACCATTCTAAGTCTTAAACCGAGTCAGGCTTTTAAAAAAACCAAGTCTTTAAGCCCCAATAAAGCAAAGCATATGATGGCTTACTGTGCTGTTTGAACCAGGTTATGATCATGTTATCCTTCTATTCACATTACTTGTAACAAAAAAAAAAAAACCCTTGCAAAGCTGAACATTTTCACCCACTACACTATATCTTTACTTTTGGGGACAACCTTCCACCCCATCCCAACTGTTCTAGCTGTGGGAAGGACTGATTACTGCAAAAAAAAAACCAGGTCCCAGTGTAGAAAACAACTGAGCAAAAAAGTGGCTGGGAGATTTTCTGAGTCTACTTTTTGTTAAAAAAAATATAAACTGAAGGAACATCTGGGAATGCATTACAGACTGTTAAGAGTTAAGCAGTTTCTCCTGGCTAGCTTTGGTTAAACCCTTAGCCTCTCTGAGACACATTTGGTTAATTCTTTTTTTAAAAAAAGAAAGACACACACAACTGCATGTCACAGCTAGTATTAAGTCAACCTCACTCTTTCCATCAAGGTTTGAAACCACCCAAATAAATGAGCACCAAGTGAGACACTGAACATGTGAGAGGCGTCATTCATACATTTCCTTCTTCTTGGTTTATGTTTGACTTGATCCATTCATAGATGATGAAGTAATTTTATATTAAACACACAGACAAACCAAAGGCAACTTAACCAGCCTACATTTAACTGGCCCTTACTCAATTTGCATAGAAAATTGAGAAAATAAGTTCATACTGGAGGTATTTGCTTGCTTTTCTCTTTCTCGTTTAGTTCGTGCTTGGTGGCAGTCTCCATGTTAATTTAGCATTACCACATGTTCCTTATTTTAAGGAATGTCTCTTAGTTTGATTTCAAAGGGCTGCCCCATGTTCTACAACTACACAATTCCATAGAATATAAAAATGTTCCTTACATTAGAAAACTATGGCACCACCAAAGCTGGATTTAAATAAAAATAATTATTTATAAAGTTTCTACATCAGAAAGACAGAAAGAAGATTCCCCCCAGTGTGTGGATTAAAAACATAAGTCTGGACCTGATTTGTTCAATGAAACATTAATCATATGCTGATAGAATGATGAACACTAGTTATTCATTAAGGAAGCATTAAATCCTTTTTGATCCAAATTTAATAATTTGGGGGCTTACGGTATTTCCTTTAGTGGGCTAACACTAGGGTCATCAAGGGTATGAAGACCAACTCTTGGTGTTTCATTCAACACCTATGTGGAATTAAATGTCACAAGTTTGGATGATATCATTTTAGACTATGAGTGTTGTGTGTGTTTGTGTGCGTGCTTGTAATTCTCCAACAAAAGTTCTCTAAATGTTGGAGAGTACCTATACGCTAGAGCAGGGGTGTCAAACTCATGTCGTCACGGGGGCATCACGTGACGTATCGGGACTTTTCCCCCCTTCGCTAAATTGGGCGTGGCCAGCACATGACGCATCGAGCCCGCGGGCCGGGAGTTTGACAGCCCTGCTCTAGAGCAGACTTCCCTTAGAAGCTTAGCTATTCTCAGTGATGGAATTCCAGGTGATAGTAAAAACCATAGTGTTCCAGATGGCTTTTGAAGATTGACTCTGTGCCATCAGGAACCAAATACTTTAATTTTATTAGGGAATTCATTTGATAGACGTTACATATTGCCTTGGGGTAAATTTATATCATTGTCTTAATTGAGTTTTGTGCTGTTGCAAACCTCTGTGAATCTAACATACTTAGCAGTCTACAAATGGCAATTGAGCAAAATAGAATAGCAGAGTTGGAAGGGACCTTGGAGGTCTTCTAGTCCAACCCCCTGCTTAGGCAGGAAACCCTACACCACTTCAGACAAATGGTTATCCTACATCTTCTTAAAAACTTCCAGTGGCAAGCTTCTGGAGGCAAGCTGTTCCACTGATTAATTGTTCTAACTGTCAGGAAATTTCTCCTTAGTTCTAAGTTGCTTCTCTCCTTGTTTAGTTTCCACCCATTGCTTCTTGTTCTACCCTCAGGTGCCTTGGAGAATAGTTTGACTCCCTCTTCTTTGTGACAGCCCCTGAGATATTGGAACACTGCGATCATGTCTCCCCTAGTCCTTCTTTTCATTAAACTAGACATACCCAGTTCCTGCGACCGTTCTTCATATGTTTTAGCCTCCAGTCCCCTAACCATGTAGAAAGATTACTAATAGCATTACATTTCTCTAAATATATGGTTTCATTTTTGTCTACACTAATCATGCTTGAGAGTTTTATTCTTGAATAAGGGGTACAACTATGCTTGGTGTGAAGCCTGGTCCTTGCATTTCTTTTTTAGCAAACAGAAATTGGACAAAGGCCTGAATGTGCCCAGAACCTCTTTGTTGGAAGGGATCTATTGTAATCAACAAATTAAATATTTCCCAGCAGATCAAATGTTGGCACAATTATACTGACCTGAGAAATATATAGCTTTCTGTAGGCTTCCTGCTGAATGGCAATACCTATGGATTCCTATCCAGCATGGCCAATAATAGCAATAGCAATAGCACTTTTCTTATATACTGCTTCATAGTGCTTTACAGCCCTCTCTAAGCGGTTTACAGAGTTCAGCATATTGCCCCCAACAATCTGGGTCCTCATTTTACCCACCTCGGAAGGATGGAAGGCTGAGTCAACCTTGAGCCTAGTGAGATTTGAACAGCTGAACTGTTGAACTAGCAGTCAGCCTGCAATGGCTGCATTTAACCACTGCACCACTTCAGAAGATGCCCAGATCACGAAACTTTCTCCCTAAGTTGAAGAAATGAAAGTATGCAGCTTGCATCCTGACCTTGAAGCCTGCAAAACTATGAAGACATAACCTAAACCAGGCAGAGGTTGGCTAATACGTAAACATTAGAATGTGCATTAATTTGGGGATCACAATTCTTTCTGCAGATGACTGAGATAGATGAATTAGTTGTAGACATGTTGCTTCTGTAACTTCTAATTACAGATGGAAGAAGGATGTTATATCAATCCAATATTTCGCTCATCCAAATAGAAGTTTCCTTAGTAATATATTCCTTTCTTATTCTTGTTTCTCTAGAAACTAACAGTATTATGTTTAAGAGTGTGTCCTACATTTGGTGAATAAACTTAGTCATACATTCATGCTAATTACAGTTGTGGGTAGATAGAAAACTTCCCCTAACATAATACTTTTTTCTTTTTACAAAAAGAATTGGCTAAATTAATGGAAAATGTATGATTTACTGATAGATAATTTGTTTTTTTTATTATTGGCAATGACAGCAATGTCATGCGAACTGGATATCTAAGCAAAATATGCAGAGGACCTAAAATTCAGATTGTTGAATATTTAAACTTGGAAAACCAAGATACGGTCTCACCTCTGGATTACCAAGTTTCAACCAGATCAGTAAATCATGGTCATGTGATATAAAAGAAGGCTGCTATACAGAAACTTCTTTATCATTCAGGGTAGTTTGTGAGATAAGTATACATAGATAAGTACACATCTTAATATGGGTAGAAAAATGGGTAAAAATGAAGCAATTCAAAAGTAGGTAATATTAACTATAAATGTATCAAAGTGATCTGTAGTACTCTAAACAATTAATAAAATTTCAACAGAATCTTAAATCCTGTAAGTATTTCAACCTCATCGAGTTGTACTCAAATTTATTTACTGGAACTGATACTACAGTGAAGAAAGTTCCTTCTTCCTCATGCATAATGTTAAATCTTGCTTTATAGCAGTGGTTCCCAACCTGGGGGTCGGGACCCCTTTGGGGGTCGAACGACCATTTCCCAGGGGTCGCCCAGGCATCCTCAGCCCCCCCCCCCACTGCCACAAGCCTGGCCATCTTGCGGTGCTGAGGACTAGGAGAGGGAAGAAGAGAAAAGAGAAGGAAGGAAGGAAGGAAGGAAGGAAGGAAGGAAGGAAGAGAAAAAAGTGAGAGAGGGAAAAAAAGAAAGTAAGAAAGAAACTGTTGAAAGAAGAGCCTTGCAAATAAAAATTGTTGTCTTTGTAGGGGTTCTGGGAAGGGTGGGTGAGCAGGCCCCATGGGGGAGGAAGGAATATGGGGCTGTTTTAAGAAGAAAGAGCTTAAAAGAGGAAATTGGCTTTGGGGACCCTGGCAATGATTTTGGACCAATCATGGGTTTTTTTGCCCCCTGTTTGCCTCCTGAAGCTTTGGAGTCCTGGGAGAAGCTACTAAACAGGGATTACTTTGCTGGAAGCTTATCTGATTTCTAGTTTTTCAACACTGCAGAACACAATTTCTCAACCTCAACAACTTGAATATACTTGGACTTCAACTCCCAAAATTCCCTAGCCAGCTTTGCTTTGAATTCTGGGAATTGAAGTCCAGACACCTTAAAAGTTGCTGAGATTGAGAAATATTGCTGTACTCTTGTTGGTTATCAAGTCTAAATACAGAAGTAGACTTGTTGTGGAAGATGATATTCCTTGTGCTCTTGCAAAGACTGGCCCGAGAATTTCTGATCTGGTATAATTACATATTGTTTTTGTGATTAATCACTATGCTTTAATTATGTTCAATTTATAACAATGAAAATACATCCTGCATATTAGATATTTACATTACGATTCATAACAGTAGCAAAATTACAGTTATGAAGTATCAACGAAAATAATTTTATGGTTGGGGGTCACCACAACATGAGGAACTATATTAAGGGATCGCGGCATTAGAAAGGTTGGGAACCACTGCTTTATAGGGTGGAAGCCCTGGTGAAAATAAAGGAAGTAAAAGTATTGCTGTACCACTCTTTACACTTCTGAAGAAAATATAACCACTAGGTCCCCCTCCCCCCTTATTTTTAAAACTTGGTTTGAAAGCATTTAAATCTGTTTTGAATTTATTTTCCCTCTTTCACCATCAAATATTTCAGGGATTACTCTGACATATTTTCTGCCTCTTAATTTTCTCATAATATAATAAATGATCTGACTGTACTGAATTCTTATTAAGAACAGTGGTTTTGTTTGGATAATATCAGTCTCATTCTGTGTATCTGTATAACTTGGAAAATGCTATTAATGTATTGGGTATAAATTATAAAACAACTAAGTCACTTGGCTAAAAAAACACACCTTAATCCATACTTAATGTCTGATACTGAACAGGTTTCGGCATGTAATTTATCTGTTCCCTTTTTTAATTGGTAACCGGAAAAACAATCAGAATAATTTTAAGATTGCTGAATTAGATGGCAACTGAAAGGTGCTTATTATTTGGAGTATCTAGAAATGTATTTTCCATTTTTAAATACTGTACAATCTAAAGGACTTTCATAGCTACATTTCATAGTCATTTTATTTCAAGCCTTTGAAGAGCCAACTAAGAACCATACAAAGAATCTCATAACTGGGCAGGTATTTACCAATAGGAAAAACAAATCCTGCATTTACAGCTTTCAGCAACTCCTTTAGCTTATTACCCAAATCTGCTGACTGCCAAAATCTGCTTGTTTGAGCAGATTCAATTAAGCCCCATCAACTTAACTTTCAAATTAGCTTCACTGATTAAGACATCTGGCTTTTCATTCTTGATAATAAGCCACCTGCAGCCAAAATCAGAGCAGATATGCATTTACTAGAGTTTATCTCCACCTTCCCTTTAGGGAAAAGAATAGCAACCCCCCCCCCAACTGCTACATTATAATTATTGGGGAATAATATATACGGGTAAAAACTATTTAGTTGACACAACTTCTCATATCAATAGAATTGGAAGTGGCCATTAAAGCCATGGAATCTAACTTGGTGCAGGAATCCAAATTAAAGCATCCTTGACGGACGGTTGCCTAGTCTCTCATTCAACTATCTACTAGGATTAGCTAAAAGTCTATGGAGATTCTCAGTCATCCAGGTCATGGTTGTCCCAAATGTGTTTTTCACTTTGGGATGAACATCCTTCAAATGGTATGGGAGTATGAACAGATTCCCAGAGAAAATGCAGACTACTGGAACCATTTGCACTTCTGTTTGCGATGCAGACAACACAGACTCATCTCCAACAGTGAAGGGACACAGGTGAGAAAAACATCCTGCAGCCAAGAAGGGTCCATACCCATTTGCACTACTCTGGTGACCCTGAGGACACAGATAAACCTCCAAGTGGCCTCAACGACTCTCTAAAAGAATGCAAATGACCAGCTGTCTGCAAGGAATATAAATCCTTCCATTCCCCACCATCCAGTCAGAGCTGAAGAAGCTTCTTGGATGAGAAGTGAAATGTCTTCAAAGAAAAAACAAGGAAGGCCAGTTGCCTCCTGAAAAAGCATCTTTGGGATATCACCTGGGATCAGGGGTAGGTTCCAGATTCTGCTACTGCCGGTTTGCTCAGGGACGCACTGCACGTGCATGTGCATGTTGCACAATACTAGAAAAATCTTCTGCACATGCGCATAAGCAAAAAACAAGATGGCAGTGCCTAGGACGCCACCAAGAGAACCAGCTCGCGGGCGTGGCAGGCCTGGGTCGCTACCGGTTACAGCGACCCAGGCCACCAATTTACTAATGGTTCTATAGAACCGGTCCAAACCGGTAGGAATCCACCTCTGCCGGGGATCCTGCCACTTTTTTTTCTTCAATGTCTTCCACACTAGAAGGGCTCACAAAGAAATCTACCTCAAAGGTTATAATCCATATGCATTTAGCTGACAGTTACTCATACTGAAATTTATATCTATATGCTGACATGGTTAAGTTGTAATCCTATGTAGGTTTAACTGGAGAAACTGGATGGAATAGGATGATTCTGAAGAGGCGTGTCAGAACTCTGCTCTCCTGCCTGCAGAATCTCAATCAGCGAACATTTTGCTCTGCTCAATCTCTCTAAATATTGACTAATTTTAAGTCCATTCTGATGCTGAGAGCTATGAGTCCACCAACATCTTCCTTGTTGCCCATCAGGTTCCCTGTCCTGTTGGATATGTGCAGATTCAGCCTAACCCATATTTTCAACAATGATAAAAAGCCCCACATAGACCCCAAAAGTATCATTAGAAAATAAAATGCTTTCTTTAGGAGTTGGCCTTACTAGCAAGAAGGAAAGAAAGAAAAAAGGCACAATACAAGACATCTTAGTAAGTTTGAGGAGATGCAAAGCAGAATTGGCCGCAAATCACAAAATGGTTTGTGATAGTCATTCTGTGAAAGTATATACTTTGCTTTCCATCTAGACCATTCTATATCTAGATTCTAGAACATTCCAAGATATCTGTTACTTGAAGTCTGCCTTGAAACATTATAAGACACCCCTAAATATGAACAGCAAATGGAACGGAAAATGGTGTATAATTTTATTTCAAATTTAGTTTGCAAAGATGGACTCCAGACTTACTACTCCTTGACCCCAACGTCTATGCTCAAGTTCCCAGTTATAATAGAATTCCATCCTTGGCAAGCAATACTGTTTCCTTAATTAGAGCTACGCCGGTCTTTGTAATAAAGGTTGATTTGATTAGTCAGATCAACATAGGTTTTGGTAGACATTTTCTGGTAATAGTCCTTACTCTTTAAAGCCCAGAAATAAATGAACCCTATTTCCCTGTCTAGCTAAGAATTACTGGTAATCCTCAATTTATGACCACAATTGAGCCCAAATTTTTTGTTGCTAAGTGAAACATTTGTTAAGTGAGTTTTGTCCCATTTTACGATCTTGACTCCCCCAGCATGTTGTCACTATTACTGTATATTCATATTCCAATTCTTACAGGATTATGTTCTTAGGGCTGCAAGTCAAAATAAATAGATTATATTCCTGCCATTTCAGCTACTTTTAACAGTTAAAATTAGGTGCATTTTATTGAGAGGATTGGAAAATTAGGTAGGATATCTCCAATGTTGTAATGGCTCTAAACTGAGAGTCTAAACAAGAAGTCAGGATAGAAACTTCATGGACACGGAGAAGCCAAACTACAGCAAATGAAAATTGTACCAAAGCAAACTAAACAAAATCAGTTCTGAGACCATAATCCTGACAGCTGCTAGAAATATATAGGACTTCAAATCTTATAATTGCATGGAACCCCTATCAATCTTGAAGATTAATTCAGTTGACATTAATGACTATGACTCTAAAAACATTTTACAGAACGAATCACTGTCATATTCTTGCCATTTTAGTTTCAAAATGGTTAAATTAGTTGCATATAAATCACACATATATGTCCCCAAGCTACACATGTCCCCCTTAGTGTCACAAGATCCCTTACATATTTGCTGCTAAGTACATTAAACAAGGGTCACTATATATTCTTGTCTTATTCCTGGCACTGAAACATCCCTTTTGTGTCAATCTATATTTATCAACCTTATTGAATACAGCAACTAAACTACTTCTTTGCAAACATTCCAAAATTCAGGCCTATAAATTTTATGTCATGCTTTATCTAATTCAACAATGATACTCTAGTTAGTAACTGTAACCTTAAATCTACTTTCCATCCATTATGGTGAGATTAGTCTAAAATACGGTACTTTTTTCCTTGCGGTTCTATTTTCCTCACTTCTTTTATTTTCTTTTATGTCCCCTTTTCCCCCCAAAGATTCTCTTGACAATACAAGGAACTCTAAGCTAGGAACTACTTAGGAAAACAAGATACTGTTTCTTACATCCCACTAATTAAAATGTAGGATGCAGTGTACTAAAGCCTGATATTATACTTTTTCCCTGTCTTTTTACTGATTATTTTTCTTCACTGTAACTGATTGCATCCCACCCTGAGTTCTACTGAAATAAGGTCGGCTGTCAGTGTCATCTTCGCTGCAGTGACAACCTTAACATGTCACTGTGTATTGAATACTAGATATTGAACACTATTGAATACTAGTCCATTGAATATTAGACAACCCGTCCTCTGTTGGTCATCATTTCAGAATAGGGAAGGAAATTATGAAGGACATGGAAAAAGCAGTGGGAACAGGAGTGCCTCCCGACTTCCTACGGCTTCTCCATTGAACTTCCTGGTGGAAATTTGGCAGGAAGTATCAGAAATCTTCCTTCCTTCCTTCCTTCCTTCCTTCCTCCCTTCCCTTCCCTTCCCTACCCTCCCTCTCCCTTGCAGCAGATAAGTGGCTATTATGGGATGAAGAGAGAATGAGGGATTGAGAAACTGCTGAGAAAGTTTCACAGAAGAGTGAAAATGAAGATCATGTGACTACAGCAGCAGCCCAGCAGCAGCCAGTAGCACTGAAGTAGACACCATTTCCCCAAACTTCATTCCTTTGGAGTCATGGGTCCTGGATTTGGGACACATTCTGTAAACCCATTTGAGGTATCTTGGCTCAAAAATTGCTGCCCTACGAAGCACAATTTTGCCCAGTTAAAGATCCTGGCAAGAGTTTTAGTAGTATATAGATTGGGCTAGTTGGACATTTGCTATGGCAGTTGCATTGACTAGCTCCAGATAACCACCCAGCTGAGTGTTTAGTCCAGGGGTGGCCAAACTATGGTTCTTTGAGGACCTGTGGACTTCAACGCCCAGAATTCCTGAGCCAGCCATGCATGCATGCATGCATGGCTAGCTCAGGAATTCTGGGAGTTGAAGTCCACAGGTTCTCAAAGAACCATAGTTTGGCCACCCCTGGTTTAGTCCATCTCCAAAAACTGGAAAATGGCTCACTGCTTTAACAGAGGCTACATTCTAAGCTTGTCTAGAAGACTCCCCAAATCATTCTGTAGTCAACTCTTGGTTTGCAAAGGCAACAGAATGGAAATATTTGTCATGAAAGGACTGAACACCTGCTTTCCCACAAAAATCACAACGCTAGTGCTATGATTTGGCTTCCCAACATTATTTTGCAAAGATAGGAGGGATTTTTCACTCTGAAACACAGCCTCTACGTGAGGAGTGCAAGGACAAATTGTGAATGTGTGCTCTGAGCAAGGCTCAAGTTCCGTTTTTGTGGTGCTCTTGCGCTCTTAATAGATTTTGTATGTTCTTCTGAACAGGAAACGCTTTATAGGAAAACTTGCCTGCAGGCATTGTACTATACCAATTAAAGGATTCCTGAATTTGAGAACAAAGAAGTACCAGTAGAGCAACTGCTTCTTCTTTTTTTTAGTAGTTCAATTTATTTTCTTCCTTCCTCCTTTGCTGAATTTGGGTTCATCATTTTGGGGTTTGCAGTGTGTGTGTGTGTCTGTCTGTTTCTTTATGTGTTTGTAGCTTATATGTTATTACATGATTGGACAAGCAAGTGAAGAGTAGTACCGAAGGAAACATTTTTTTAAAAAAAATGTTAAGCTTTGCACTATTTAAACTTTTTTATCCTTATTTAATGCTTATAATGCGCATATATGCAACCAAGCCCAGGATATGGCACCTTCAATTCAAGGAACTTTGAATACTCTTTTGAAACACCCTTTTAAACTTATGTGAGGCTTCTGTGAATTTTATGAATTTTTGGAAATTCTGTGAATTTCCAAAGTACCAGAAGGCAAGCCAAGAAACAATGGATAGCACTAGCAATAACTCTAGCAATAGCACTTAGACTTATATGCTGCTTCATAGTGCTTGTACAGCCCTCTCTAAGCGGTTTTTCAGAGTCAGCATGTTGCCCCCAACAATCTGGGTCCTCACGGAAATTAATGGAAATGGATGGAAATTAATCGAGGAGAAAGCAGCCTAAAACTAAGGAGAAATTTCCTGTCAGTGAGAACAATTAATCAGTGGAATGGCTCGCCTTCAGAAGTTGTGGGAAGAAGCTCTATCACTGGAGGCTTTTAAGAAGAGACTGGGCAGCCACTTGTCTGGAAGGATACAGGGTCTCTTGGTTGAACAGGGAGTTGGACCAGAAGATCTCCAAGGTCCCTTCCAACTCTGTTATTCTATTTTGAAAGATCTGAAACTGTTGCCAACAGTGTTGTCAACAGTGAATAACCTAGACAATAATGAGCAATAAAAGTATTGTAGGCAAAGCATTATTGTGCCTCAAAACCATGCAACCCAACTCAAACATTACTGAATATAGAACAATAAACGTTATTTAGCCAACTCTTTCTAAAAAATGTAACAGTTTTACTTGGCAGACACCATTGGAGGAAAGGCATGATTAAAATAATAATAAGATGATAAGATAAGATAAGATAAGATAAGATAAGATAAGATAAGATAAGATAAGATGATAAGATAAGATAAGATAATAAAATAAAATAAAATAAAATAATAAAATAAAATAAAATAAAATAAAATAATAAAATAAAATAAAATAAAATAAAATAAAATAAAATAATATAAAATAAAATAAAATAAGGTCTGACCTAAGTGTAGTACATAAAATTATTTACTACAATGTCCTATCTGTCAATGACTACTTCAGCTTCAACCACAACAATACACGAGCACACAATAGATACAAACTTAAGGTAAACCGCACCAGAATCAATTGCAGGAAATACGACTTCAGCAACAGAGTGGTCAATGCCTGGAATACACTACCTGACTAAAGTTGTGGGGGTTTCATCCCCCACAACTTTAACCTTAGACTGTCTACTGTTGACCTCACCCCATTCCTAAGAGGTCTGTAAGGGGCATGCATAAGCACATCAACATGCCTACCGTCCCTGTCCTAATGTCCCCTTTTATTCGTATTCCTTTCATGTATTAACAACCATGTTTATATCTATATCTGTTATCTAATACATGCTTGATTTAAAATGCTTATTTAAAACAAACAAACAAACAAACAAATAAATTTGGCCTGATGGATCACCTTGGACAATACTGATTCAGTGAAACTTGCATGAACATCAATGGTGGGTTCCTATCGGTGCGGTCCACTCTGTCGTTCCGATAGTGGCTTGTCGATTGGGCAATGACTACAGTGCTTTCTTTGCCAGTTCGTGCGCGCCACCATCTTTTTTAAGGATTTTTTTGCAGTTTTTGGCTCTCTGCGCATGCACAGAAGTGAAACTGTCCTTCTGCGCATGCGCAGAGTGCTGGAATCGCATGAGACAGGGCGCGCACACACACACAATGTCGCGATGTACACCGGTAGCAGAAGGTAAGAGGAACCTGCCCCTGCTGAACATCATAATGCAGATGCCCTTCTACCTTTGAATAATCACCTGTCTGAAAGACAAATGTCCTTTGTGCCTCTGTTAACCTAAATTGGTTAGAAAGGATCGGTTCCAAGCATTTTGTTTTCTTTCTAAAATAGTCCAGGGGTGCTCCTGAACCATTTCATAATAATTACGGGACTGATTTTGAAGAGACTGAAGCTCAACGATGTAATATCTATTTTGCAAGAGGAGAAGGTCTCCAGTTTAAAGTCTGCCCAGAAAAATGTCTGAGACTTGGGAGGCCTGCTGTCAATCATAGTGCTGAGTCAGATAGACCATATGAATTTCCTGCTTGATTTTCACTGCCAGATTTTGCATGGCAGTGGTAAACTTTCAATGAAGATCAAATGAGTATTATGTTGCTTTGTAGGGTGGAGAATGTTTGTTTTCAAAAAATATTTTGTAAGTGGTTTAAAACTCTTCCAGGAAAAAGTTCAATAAATTGTGCAAAGAAAGCAACCATAAGAATCAATGCATATGTTTCATAATCCACCAGTTATCCATTTAATAAAGCGGGGAAATGCAGTTTTTCTCTTGGCATCTGCCATTCCAGCATGCTGAATATCCATGTAGAGAGACAAATTTGCAAGGGAAAGTCTGGTAGAATTGCTATGGGACAAATCTAATTTATACCCATTTTACTGAGTGAGAAGGTTACAGAAATTGTATTTATCAAGAATAAATTCTGAGCAGCATTACCCATTCAGGCATCTTCTAGTTTCAGAACCAGCATAATTAAAAGACACCCAATTCGCAGAAGTTAAGTCTATAGAGTTAAAGGCAGAAATTGCTACCATAAAATAATGGGAAATTATGAAGGACTGGGAAATACTGTATTTTTCAGTGTATAAGACGCACCTTTTTCCTCCCTAAAAGAGGCTGAAAATTTGGGTGCGTCTTATACTCCGAATGTAGCTTTTCCGAGGCTTTTTTTTCCAGCCCTAAGGAGTTGCTAATGACCTTCCCGGCTTCCTGCTCATCTTTGCAGGCTTGTTTTCATTGCTACTCCCTCTGAAAAAGGTCTTTTCAGCCCTAACAAGGTGCTAACGATCTTACCGGCTTGCAGCATTTTTTAATTCCTACTCCCTTGAAGTAGTTTTTTTTACCAGCCCTAAGTCTTTGCAGGCTTATTTTCATTCCTACTCCCTCCGAAAAAGGTTTTTTCAGCCCTAACCAGGGGATAAAATAATGTGCTGAAGCTGAACAGATTAATGACGCTAGCCAGATGAATACCTAGTAGGTAGATTTTTTCCCTATTTTCCTCCCCCAAAATGAAGGTGCATCTTATACTCCAAAAATACGGTAGTTAAAACACAGAAGAGAAGTTAGCAATGGCCAAAAAAATTGACAAGAAAAGAAAGAAAGAAAGGAAGGAAGGAAGGAAGGAAGGAAGGAAGGAAGGAAGGAAGGAAGGAAGGAAGGAAGAAAGAAAGAAAGAAAGAAAGAAAGAAAGAAAGAAAGAAAGAAAGAAAGAAAGAAAGAAAGAAAGGTCTCAGAACACAAAAGGATAAAGACTCTCCCCTTGGAAGAGGGGAAAACAGAAAATACAGAATCTGGACAGTGATGAGAACAACATGTATTGCTTGCTTCCAGCAACAATTTAAATTTTACTGGAAAAATGAGCTCCCACAAATATCTGTTTTTCCTATTCCATCTGATAGCTGTCCTAAGAATGTTTAGTTAGATGTGTTTGTTTTCCTATGGGAGGAAAATAGCAATAGCACTTATATACAGCTTCACAGTGCTTTATAGCCCTCTCTTAGAGGTTTACAGAATCAGCATATTGCCCCCAACAATCTGGATCCTCATTTTACCCACCTTGGAAGGCTGGGAGGCTGAGTCAACCTTGAGCCTGGTGAGATTCGATCTGCCAAATTGCAGGCAGCCGGCAGTCAGCAGAAGTAGCCTGCAGTACTGCATTCTAACCACTGCGCCACCTCGGCTCTTTCCCGTGTGAAAATCCTTTCACACTAACTCTATTTAATCGTCGCAGTATTCCTAAAATTAAAAAAAAAGTATCTCCTCATGGCCATACACTTAGTTCTTTTAGCGTTTATTGCAATGATCCTTTGCCTTCTTTAAAGCAATGTACAGGCAATTACAGATCCTATTTGCAATTTTCTGAAGCTTTTTTTTTGTCAACACGTGTACAAGATAACAGGTATGATATAAACATAAACAAAAGCAAAGTATGTATAAGTAAAAATTAGACAATAGGACAGAAGGACAGGGACAATAGGCACGATGGTGCACTTATGCACGCCCCTTACAGACCTCTTAGGAATGGGGAGAGGTCGACTGTAGACAGTCTAAGGTTAAAGTTTTTGGGGTTTGGGGAAGAAACCACAGTCAGGTAGTGCATTCCAGGCATTAATCACTCTGTTGCTGAAGTCGTATTTTCTGCAGTCAAGTTTCGAGCGGTTTACATTGAGTTTGAATCTATTGTGTGCTCTTGTATTGTTGGGGTTGAAGCTGAAGTATTCATTGACAGGTAGGACATTGTGGCAGATGATTTTATGAACTACATTTAGATCAGATCAAAGGCGACGTAGCTCTAAGTTGTCTAAGCCTAAAATTTCAAGTCTGGTGGAATAAGGAATTCTGTTGCGAGTAGAAGAGTGGAGGACTCTTCTTGTGAAGTATTTCTGGACTCTCTCAATTGTATTTATGTCTGATATGTAGTGCGGGTTCCAGACAGGTGAGCTGTATTCAAGGATTGGTCTGGCAAATGTTTTGTATGCTCTGGTTAGCAGAGTAATATTGCCAGAGAAGAAGCTACGCAAGATCAGGTTGACAACTCTTAGTGCCTTTTTGGCAATGTTGTTTTACAATGGGCTCTGGCACTTAGGTCATTAGATATGAGTACTCCAAGGTCTTTAACAGAGTGAGGGTCGTCTACTATTATAATAGTATAATACTATACTATTATTTCCCTCCCTCCCTCTCTCCTTCTCTCTCTCTCTCTCCCTTCTCTCCCCCCCCCACACACAAAGAGGAGGACAAAAACAGAATTACAGCACTTACCGTATATACTCGAGTATAAGCCGAGTTTTTCAGCCCACTTTTTGGGCTGAAAAAAGCCGCCTCGGCTTATACTCGAGTCATTGAAATTAACTGGGAAACTAGTCCGGGCTCGGGGCGTTTTGCAAGCGGGCGAGAACCAGCCTCCGAGGCGGCGGCATGAACGAGGGCGAGGCGGAGGGTCCTCCGCGGCCGGCCCTTTGCAAGAAGATGTGCCCGGCGGGGGAGTTCTGGCGGCGGCGGCGGCAGAAGCGGCTGCACCGGCTGGAGCTAGACCCGGATCGCTAGCCGGACCCTCCCCCGCTGCCTTGCGACCTCCGCCCGGCGGTGCTGCTGGCCACGGTGCATCACCTGCTGGGCCGGTCGGCCACGAAGGCGCAGCGCTCGGCCGGGGAGACCTCGCTGGCTTCGGCCACCGACCGGCCCAGCAGGTGATGCACCGTGGCCAGCAGCACCGCCGGGCGGAGGTCGCAAGGTGGCGGGGGAGGGTCCGGCTGGCGATCCGGGTCCAGCTCCAGCTGGTGCAGCCGCTTCTGCCGCCGCCGCCGCCGCCGCCAGAACTCCCCCGCGGGCACATCTCCTTGCAAAGGGCCGGCCGCGGAGGACCCTCCGCCTCGCCCTCGTTCGTGCCGCCGCCCCGGAGGCTGGTTCTCGCCTGCTTGCAAAACGCCCCGAGCCCGGACTAGTTTCCCAGTTAATGCCTTTTGGGGGGGGCGATCGCGGAGGGTCCTCCGCGGCCGGCCCTTTGCAAGAAGATGTGCCCGGCGGGGGAGTTCTGGCGGCGGCGGCGGCAGAAGCGGCTGCACCGGCTGGAGCTGGACCCGGATCGCCAGCCGGACCCTCCCCCGCCGCCTTGCGAGCTCAGCCCGGCGGTGCTGCTGGGCACGGTGCATCACCTGCTGGGCCGGTCGGTGGCCGAAGCCAGCGAGGTCTCCCCGGCCGAGTGCTGCACCTTCGTGGCCGACCAGCTGCACGCAATCCAGCTGGCTCTGGCTCTGCAACGCCCGCCCGCCGCGCCTTGCGCCGCCCTGCTGAAGCGCGCCTTGCTTTACCTGCTGCACGCCGGAGCCCGGCTCTGCAACCAGGCGCCCGCGCGCTTCGACGCCCACCTGCACGATGGGCAGCTCCGCGAGACCTTCGCCGCCCTGCGCCGTGCCTACCGCCGCCCCGACGCACATCCTGCCCAGCCGCGCTTCCAGGTGCTCGAGTGAATCCCGGACAAAGAACAGCGAACGGATGGCTGCAGTAGGGCTGACTGGCTGGCTGGCTCTCTTTGGAGCGCCCAGGCCAGGCAGGAGGACGGAGGGACCTCCTTAAAGCGAGTGCCCCGGGATGCGGTAGGAGAGGGCGGCTTCAGAGTTGTGCAAATAAAGGGTTAACTTTAGATTTCCTTATGAGGAAGGCAGGGCAAAAAGCGAAGAGAACAAGCAAAGTGGTTGCGAGGAGAAAGCCTACACACACACACACACACACAACCACGCTGAAGAAGTGAGGAACAGCGGAGTGAAACATCTGGGTGAGAAAAAAAAAGAACCCTACTTTTAAAGCGGTTCTCCTTTAAGGAAGAATTTTGAAAAAAAAAGTTTGGAGAAAAGTGAAGCAGAGCGGAAAAATGGCTATCGCTTCACACAAATAACAGCGGCGAACAATTAGAGACCAGAAAATTAAAAACCTGGAAAGACTTTTAAAATGATGTTTTTAGAAAAAATCTTCCTTGCTGTTTTTCTGCACAACACACAAATAAACACATAACCCTAGTTATCTAAGGGAGGAGGAGGAAGGTACATGTTTGAGAATCTAGATAGATATTTCATTATTGAAAGATATGAAGGACATAAGGATATCAGAACAAAGAAAGTATAATGTCATTGAACATCACCCAAAAAATATTATTTCCAGAAAAAATATTTGAGGATATCTAGATCTTTGAAAGATACAGGCAGATGATCACTTTATTGTCAAGAAAATGCAAAACTTTATAGGCACAAGAAGAAACACAAGAACATATTTACTGTTTTTCTTTGAAATAAATATTCAAAAACATTATTGGTATCTATTTTTATTTTTGAAATTTACCGGTAGCTGCTGCATTTCCCACCCTAGGCTTATACTTGAGTCAATAACTTTTCCAGTTTTTTGTGGTAAAATTAGGTGCCTCGGCTTATATTCGGGTCGGCCTATACTCGAGTATATACGGTATTTTTTTTAAAGCCAAGAGTGTTAGGAACCTGTCTATCTGTAAGCATCCACAATAACCTAGTGAACATGTTCTGAACTCATGCTCCCAAAGTCACCCAGGGTCAATTCTCATGAGCATTTTTAAGCAGATCCAAAATCACAAAGGGGAACCAATCCAAATTTATTAGGAAACAACTCTTCCTTTCAGTGATCAAAGGTCAGCAAATTACTTCATTCAAGCTCTAAAACATGAAAGCTTTCTTCAGGAGAATGAAGGTTCATGTCTCCAAGAACATAGCAGTTTTAAACCTGAAGTGCTAAATAATAGCTTTCGTTCAGTTTTGCTCAATTCAGAATTTTATTTAGTTCTGAACTGAAATATTGACCAAGAATAGGAGGCACAATAAACTTTATAAATTTGTCACAAAAACTCATAATCATCTTCTTCAGAGCACTATTTATTCATATGGAGAAGGCAAAGCAACAACAACAACCGTACTCTTTTTTAAAAAAAATTCTGAAATAAAAGTCTATTTGCTTACAATAACCCCATAATTAGCATTGTAAGGGTAGACATTTCATTACAATTTTCCTATTTTTCCCCTAAGTGAAAATATCTGAATTCCTGGTAAAAAAAATACGATGCTTTCAACCAGAGGTGGGTTCCTCCCGGTTTGGACCGGTTCTTTAGAACCAGTAGCGGGAATTTCCCCCCACTTGCCAAACCGGGAGCAATGGCCGACTGGCCATGCCCCCGAACCGGCTCTCTGAATATTAGTATCCTATTTTATCCAATTTATTCATTTGCCTGAGCAATCAAGTCAACCTTTATTACAGTCAAAGACCAGCATAAGGAGAATGGGGTACAATAAAATAAAATAAAATAAAAACCAAGAAACCTCCCCAAAATTAAATTATATAAAAAGCTAAAAATGTAAAATATATATTTTAAAAAATCTCCAAAAAGAGGGGTAAAAACAATAGACATAGAAAACATGCCAATATATCTAAAGCAAATGATATAATAAATCTAATAAAAATACTTCATGATATTGGTTTGAGTGGTGTTAAAATTAATTTGTGGCACAAGTCATATCCTGATGTATTTTAAATGTGCTTAGACAATTGCACTTAAACAGTAAAGCTGTGCTTTCCATTAAAACAAATACAAATTTATTAGGTTTGTACTATTATTAAGTCAAGGAATTTGATCCAAAGGCAAACATATTTAGAGAATTTTAAAAAGAGCAGACTTTTTAAATAGTTTTAAGCCAAAGTCCCAGCTTTCAAAATAGAATGTAAGATTTTGTCCCGAAATAAATAATGTGATAAAGGAGAATCTTGGAGGTTTTAATTTATTAATCTTTGGCTGACTGCTCCCTTGATCCTCATCTCAACATCGCACATCTTTGATAGCCAGAAGTCACTAGCAATGAATAACACTGGCATTACCTTCAAACCAGAACCCTTGATTTGGGATACTCTAATGAGAGTCAGAATTTGAAATCAAGACTTGAAATTAATTTATGATCGCTGCCTTGTGTGGTGAAGCTAAATTCCATTATGATGTTATACTTTTTTCACATTAATTATTTTAAAGATATTGAAGCTCTTTTTTTACTGGCAGAAGAAACCAATTTGAAGAAACCATAAGGAGTATGGACCAGCAGGGCTGTCTATATGCATCATATGCCAAGATACTCTATAATTCTAGGTTATTGTATTGTGCAAATGCAGCCGCTTGTATTCTCCAAACTACAGGTTTGCACCCTAAGAAAGAAGAAGCCAAACTGATGTCTTTCAAAGGCCAATCTGGGGAGAAAATGACATTTTACAAAACATATATTGCTTACCATCATCCAAATAAGCTTGGTCAAGATTCTGTTCCTGTTTTACAGTGACTCCAGCTGATACCACTTCCTTCTGATCATTTACTGGTGGTCCATTTTTGGCCGTTCTCTGCTGCTGAATCACAGTAGGATAAGAACTTGGGCTTAACCTTTGTGCTTGGTTGACTTGAGGCTGATGGGGCCTCACTCCGCTGGATGTGAAATTTTCACTACACATTATATGCTGAAATTCTTGATGGCTTTCACATCTCATCTGATGATTGGCTGTGGGAGAGCAATGAATCACTGGAGAAGATGGCTGATTGGCTGGGGAATGATGGAGCATTGCTGAACTTTGGCTAGGGGATCCTGTGTGCACAAGCACTGACCTATGAACATCTGGGATGGGCACCTGGGCACCCATCAAGCTGGACTGCTGGTAGCCCAGGTGGCTTGGACTGAGACTCTTGCTTCTTTGATATATTATAGCTCCTGGGTTTTGTGAAGGATACTGAGATTCGGGAGAAGAGAGATTTGAATGCAATTGCTGGCAAGAAGCCATTGTAGCCACAAGACAGGAAGGAGACTCCGAGGCCATTGTATGATGTGAATAATAAGGCTGTGTTACTGTTCTCAGACCACTGTGTACTGTATTGCAGATTAAACTTGGATCATAGTCATCAATGGGCTCTGTTTTTATGGAAGGCACTGGAACAAAGCATATAAAGGATATCAGTTTTAAAAGAACTGCTAATAGACAGTCACAGAGAGGGATGACTCTGACACTGTAATTCCCCACTGCCAGTTTTCAGCTTGTTCAGTTTTCAGATATTACTCACTTATCTACTGGCAGATTCAAGACTTACTGTACATCCACAATTTGAATTTTCATATCACCTGCTACTGCCACTTAAGAGCCACGGTGGCGCAGTGGGTAGAGTGCAGTACTGCAGGCTACTTCTGCTGATCACCAGCTGCCAGCAGTTTGGCAGATCGAATCTCACCAGGCTCAAGGTTGACTCAGCCTTCCATCCTTCCGAGGTCGGTAAAATGAGGACCCAGATTGTTGGGGGCAATATGCTGACTCTGTAAACCGCTTAGAGAGGGCTGTAAAGCACTATGAAGCGGTATATAAGTCTAAGTGCTATTGCTATTGCCTTGTCCTCAAATACTTTTTGGTGGACTCAGTTTGTGTATTCAGCTACAAGGGGTAATGGGCTAATATCCTTGGACCCTGGAGTTACAAAAGCAGAAAGCCACTTCATCATACTAGGATTGAGTTAAAGTGGGTTCTTTCCATCCAGTCCACAGTGTGTCCAATTGCACAGTCAGCACTATATTGGTTCCCTGTGGCAGGCCATAGGTGGCATATGATGATACCACATCTTTCAGTGGCAAATGACTTCACCTAGCATTTTCATGTAAATGGTAAAGTGGAAAGGAGAGAGACTCAAGCTCTGAAGGATGTCCTATCTCAAGGACCTAGAGTCCAACCTCCGTCCCACAACAATAGCAACTTAGATCACCCTCATTATGCACATAATGACTACCAGCTGAACATGGTACTTAATTCCTCCAAGCCAACCAACACAAAATATTGCTTATACTGTTCTATCTAGTAAAGTCAGCATCAAGTGATGTAATATGTTAATATGATGGAACTGAATGATCTCTGTGTATGTAACCAACAAACTGACTGCTGCCAGAAAAATTACTAATGTATCAATAATGTGTGTCCTGATTAGAGGTCTATGCTAGGCCAATTAAATAACATTTATCCCCAGCATCTGAAGGCCATGGCTATCTGGATGGGGAAGAAGTAGTTTATAAGGCTCAACTCAAGAAAGATCTAGCACCGGTGGTTTTTAGGGACTCTAGATATGAGGATTGTAATTTTTTAAATTCTGGATGGATTTAGCATCCTCAAGCATAGCAGGTATGCATCTGGAACTTGTGGCTCCTACTTGAAGGGTAGCTGGTAGCTCTGGCCAAGAAGATCATGTTCATTGGTTATTTTTGTTTTGTTTTTAATCCTGTTAACTGCCTAGAGTCACAATTTGCTAATGATGTCCATATAAATGGCATGCACAAATAAATAAAGATGCTTTGAGGAAAAGCAAGATAGAAAACTAATGATCAACCAGAGGGAAATGATTGCACAAATTGCTCCTCAAAAATGGGAAACTTAGAAACAATCCTTGAGAGAGTGTTTCTGAATATAAATCCCAGGTTCTTCTCTTAGTATCCAACTCAACCTAATCTAAAAAGATTCCACCTAGTTTTGAAGGTAATGTCCTCTTTGAGTTAAACTCAACTCCTGATGCCTCATGACCACATCTATTCATTTTTCAAAATGGAAGTGGTTCATTCCTGTCATCTTTCAAGAGGTTTTTTTTGGCTCTACAACCATGGTATTCTCTGTGATTTCCCATCCAAGTGCTATATTACCCTTGGGTATATTGTACTGTTATTCGGTTGTTATAGCCAGTAGCTCTGTGATCCCACAAAATGTTTGTGCTACAAGTCTCTTTCCATAAAAAAATTACCTGGATGGTAGGTAAAATGCTGTGGCTGACTTTTTTTCCGTTTCCCATTGATAACATAGAAATTCACCTTAACAGGGACACGAATGTGCTTGTTCCGATATTCTGGAATCTCTACAAACAGCATATTCTGAAAACAACAACAATAACTAACTGTGGGGACCATATAGTATAATAATGTCAGTAATTCAATATTAATAGACATACACATCAAATCTGCAAAAATCCAGATGATCAACAGATGGCAGGAAATGCATTTTCTGCATCTATTTTCTGCTATCTAGTGGTTGTCTAGATTTTCCAGCTCAAATATAGTAGGCCTAATTTCTGCAATCAGTGAGAGGTCACTGGGCTATAATCTTGTAAATACAGATAGTCTTTGACTTATGACTACAACTGGGACCAGCTGTTAAGCAAATCCGGCTTCCCCTACCCTGTTTCCCTCAAAATAAGACATCCCCTGATAATAAGCCCAATCGGGCTTTTGAGTGCATGGCAATAAGGCCAAGCGCTTATTTCAGGGTTCAAAAAAATATAAGACAGGGTCTTATTTTTGGGGAAAAACAGTATTATCTTTGCTTGTCAGAAGCTCCTGGAAAGGTTGCAAATGGTGATCCTATGACCCTTGAACATTACAACCATAATAAAAACATGTAGGTTTCCATGCCACCAAATTTGGATCACGTGACCACTGTGACGGTCATAAGTGCAAGGACCGATCGTAAATCACTTTTTTTCAGCACTGTCATAACTTTGAATAGTTATTAATTGAATAGTCATATGTGTGTATCTGTATAAGCAACCCCCCTTAAACAGTTGACCTGACATATAGTATCTGAAGTTTCAATCTTAGAGAAATTAATTTTAACATTATTTAAAATATTAGTTTTAATATTTCACTTTTTTATGAGAATCTCATGCACAACACATGAGGACAAGAATAGATTCCTGTTCACTATGGCGAATGTTAGGCATTACAGGAGAACATGATTTACTGAACTTACAGATTGGCTCTTGTCTTTGTCCACTGTGGCCTCCATCTCCCAAACCTGCTGCCCATCTGGAAAAAAAATTAAGTCATCCATGAAAATTGTTCCAGAATATGGAAGGCAGATATAGATAAAGTCATTAGGAATGCACCCCTTTTTATATTATAGTGTTCAAATTTATATTATAGTGTACTTTTTTTTGCACATGTTGTCCTAAACCATTCTTAAAGATACATAGTGATTATTATTATCATGGTTCATTGCACAGTCACGCAGATGTTCAGAATGGATTTGGCATTTTAATCTACCTACTGAGTCCATCCTAAGGACCTGGGATAGGCACATGTTGATGTTTGATGAGGTAGGAGGTATTGTCACAGGATGTAAGCTATTCTGAGTAAAGCTGCCTTTTGCAATTGACTGATGGTGAATTTGTCAATGCCGATGGTGTTCAAGTGGTGCTCCAGTTTATTATTGCATGTTGCACATGGAAAGATAAGGTTGAACAAATCGCTTCCCTCCCCCCCAGGACCAGCTCACAAATTTATCGTAGAGATGAAGTTCAAATTAGAAATGTCAAGAATCTGACTGCAGTCAGTCATGCAAAAGGCAACTCTTTCAAGTTCTAAACTAACACACCACATTAAAATTCACTAATGTAGAACTTAAATTCAGCTGCAAAGCTGAGCGTATATGGATATAGGTGTGTCTAAATGCATGCAGAAGATTTCAGAAAGCACAGGGATAATATTGTTTTTAGGCTTTCAATGCTATTGATTTCTCATCCTAAGCAATTATATTATGTTACCTAGGTTTAGTAAAACTGGAAGCCTTTCAATGTTTATTATTTCTGCCCAGTATTGAAAATGTTTCCAGGGGGAGATGCTTCTACTGTACTATCTAAGGACAAACAGTTGTTGGCTACACAATCTTTCCCAGTGTGAGACCCTTACCATATCTTGATCTGTAGTAGTTGGCACAGAGGGGGGAAAATCTGATAAGCATCCTGCCCCAAGCAGCCATTAACGAAGTTAAAACTTGTTATGATGTTCCCACAAACGCTAGCTTCTTCCTTGAACTAAAACTTTCCTAGTTCCTCCAAACTTTCCTTGCAACTCAAAAGATCTTATATGAGTTCCTTTCCTTCCTCTCTACTTTGTCAGCATATTATAGGCATTGTAAAAAATTACACAAATCTTTCACTAGTACATGAACCACACTTTCACATCCTTGATGCTGAATGGGAGTTTTGGGGGTGGGGGGAATTTCCTCTTCCATAATTGGTTCTACCAAAGCTTCAACCGCAATAATACACGAGCTCACAATACATACAAACTTAATGTAAACCGCTCCAAACTTGATTGCAAAAAATTCGACTTCAACAACAGAGTGGTCAATGCCTGGAACACTTTACCTGACTCAGTAATTTCTTCCCCTAACCCCAAAAACTTCAACCTCGGATTATCTACCATCGACCCTCACCCCATTCCTAAGAGGTCGGTAAGGGGCGTGCATAAGCGTACAATCGTGCCTACCGTTCCTGTCCTAATGTACCCATATATTCATACCTCTTTTACTCTTATTCATGCTTGTACTATTACATATATATTCAATCATGTTTTACTGTTTATACTTTGCTTATAATCATATATGCTTGACAAATAAACAAATACAAATACAAAGCTGCTAACAAAATTTTAATTTCATAATTGCATTTCTGTTATGGCACCAATCCTGGGGTCGTTCTTAATGATGGCTATAATTTAGCGATTTCTTTCAAATGTTTTGCATATCAAATGGAAAAAACCCCACTATGATCCAGTGATTGCAAAGTAATTTGAACTTAGGCAAAATAATCAACCAACCTATGTTGATAATGTAAACATTATTCTCAACCACCAACCAAAACGGAATTGTTTTAGAATATCTGTATTACACACTGAAGTACAACTGATAATATCATATTCTATGGACAATAATTTAACTTAAATTAAAGCAATAAGATTCAGGAACTGAAACAGCAAATATTATTGGAACACTTTAAAAACTAGCAAGAAGCTCTATTTTTTGCTTTGCTGCAAACAATGAAGACCGCAAAGCATTTATGGCATTTGATAAGGATACACAGAACAAAGATAGTTGCCATAATATTAGACTTAATAGCTTAACAAAGACCAAGATTCTACTTTAACTTAACTAGCAACCTTATTGAAGAGGTTGATATTTTCTAGCAACAGTCTAAAACTAAATCAATGACTTTATCTAAAAACACTTTACTCTAAAGTTGTTTTTCTCACAAAATGATGCTATCAAAATGTACTTATTTACATTCACAGAACTTATTCATGGAACTTATTTTTAACCAAACATGCATAGGATGCTAGAATGTTAAATGTACAATTTGAAGTGCTACTGGTTTTTTTTAAATAAAATTATTAGAAGCTACAGATTATAAAAAAAGTTATGTTGGAGCAGAAAGCAGTGGTACCATTCAAAATAACTCACACCCCCCCCCCCCGTAGCTGTTAATCCTGTTTACGGCATCCATTCCAGAACTAATAACTGCAACTATAAAAAATATTCATAAGGGTAATATTGGAAGAAAATAAAGTTTAAAAACAGAAGAGAATATATGTAGCTCAGGGTTCAACTGTGGAGTTCTTGGTGCTACCTGAGATTGGTTCTTTGCTTGCAGATGTTTCATTACCTGATTAGCAGTGGTGAAATCCAAATTTTTTTATTACCGGTTCTGTGTGCGTGACTTGATGGGCGTGGTGTGGCTTGGTGGGCGTGGCTTGGTGGGCATGGCAGGGGAAAGATACTGCAAAATCTCCATTCCCACCCCACTCTGGGGCCAGCCAGAGGTGGTATTTGCCCGTTCTCCGAACTACTCAAAATTTCCGCTACCGGTTCTCCAGAACCTGTCAGAACCTGCTGGATTTCACCCCTGCTTTAGGTCACATCATTGGTGCTTGTGACAATGGGGACAAGAGACAATGCAAAAGCTAAGAAGGAAACAAAAAGGTCAGAACACATCCTCTCCAGCAGACTACATTTAGATAAGTGGGGATTAACATGAGACAAACAATCATGCAGAAAGCAATACCCCAATCAAGGAACTACTGAGAAAACCACACCCCCACCAACAGTGACAGGGTAAGCTAATGTATATAAACAGAGGGAAAACCCCACTCCCTAGCAAACATGTTAGGTAATGAAACATCTGCAAGCAAACAATCAAGCTCAGAGAGCACCAAGGACTCTGCAAAATAAGGTTTAATTATGCACAACCTAATTTCCCCACCATCTCACATTTTAGCATTGTGTTTAGTTTGTTTTTTGATGCTGGTGACAGATGCAATCCACTGAGCAACTTCTCAATCAATTGAATGCATACCAGTGTGCAAACTGCCCCCATACTGATAATACTGTATATTTGAATAATGTGAAACGAATAGTGGTATGTTGAAAAACAATGCACTAAACCTATCTGGTTAAAGAAGAACCTCAAGCTCTGAGAAGGAATCTGACCAGAATGGATTTGTAAATACATACAGTTAGTATTTGTTCACCTGCAGTTCTAAACTATAACAACCAGACCTCCTTCTCCAAAAAAAGCACCCTTTTATTCCCAGGAGAGAAATTTGTTTCAATCTGGGCCATTCCAGAAAAAAGTATGCTTGTCCCTGGATTGTAACACCTTAGATCCCAGATAGAACTGACATTGTCCTAAAAGAAAATACCATCTATAACAGGGGTGTCAAACTGGTCAGATGTGTCACGCGCAGGCCACGCCCACCCCAGCTCCACGAAGGGGAAAAACATCGTGAAACGTCACATGACAGCAACGTGACACCCCACAAGTTTGACACCTGTGATCTATAAGAACAACCTGGGTATCAATGAGGACTCCAAGTGCATGGAAATGTTCTGTTGTCAAAGAGCATTCAGGCCTGTGTTAAAAATTCTCCATTTGCAACCTGAAAAGATGGGCTGCTTCAAAGAACAGATAAAACAATTTGCCCTGAAGATGTGGGAACAAGAGACGAGAAGGAAGAAGCGAAGCAGTAGAAGAGGGGAAGCAGTAGATGCACTTCACACTTGGAGCCAAGATTACGTTGAGCAAGATTTATGCTGGGACTGACTTATTAATGGATACTTCTGTTCCTTTCATGGTTGCCTTGTGTAGGTACATTTTTTCCATTCCCTGTAGCTTCAATATGAGCACAGTAAGCTGCATCTAATGTAGTTCTTGAAGATATTGTGGACATTTGGGTTCCTCTTTTAGTTCAGCCAGCTCTAGATGTTTTTAGAGGAGTAAGGAAGGAGTTTGTTTGATATGCATGAAAATAACATGAAAGTAAAATGACAGTATTGTTAGAAGCTGGGAATAAAAGCATAATCTGTGGGACAAGAGAAGGTAAAGGTAAAGAAGAAGTTATGAGTCAGATTTACTGAGTCAGAGGAATCTCTGAGACTACTCCAAGATGGCTGCCTTTTACTCAAGGGAAGTTTTGCTCAAGGGGAGTTCATACAGGCATAAAGTCCTTCATTGTTCTTGAAGTCAGCTTACACACAAGGGTTCCAGTTTTTCACAGAGTGTGCTGAAATATCATTACCAAACCGCCCCCAGGAAGGACAGCAGCTGCAGAGCTCAAGAGAACAGGCAGCCTTCAACGCAGGTTAATTGCAGTGTTGTAGCACACCATCAGCCAACTCAAATGACTAAAACTGAACACATTAGGCTAAACACAGCTGGAAATATATTTAAGCCTAAGATTAAACCCTGCAGTAAGCAAACAAGCAGCACAATTCTATGCTGCAGGCGACTATATCCAAGTTTGCAACTCCTGAAGTCAGTTCTGCAAAGTTAGCAAGTTTATACAATTTATTATCCTTCTGTTAGTTGTGAAAAAAGGGCAAAGATGCCAGAAGCCACCCTTCTACCCAACTGCTTGCAATAGTTTTCAGCCAACCATCTCTTAATTACTGTAAGGATTGAACTGGGGCACTATCAAATGCTATTTGTCTCAATGGGTAAGCCTGCTTGTTGGAAAACAGCTGCTACCACTGTTAAAGATTTACTTGTCCCCTGGTGATTTTGCAAATCTACAGTATATGTAATGTTTTAAATATCTTAGAGAGCTTCTTTGGACAGAAGTTTGCCACATTGCAAAACATCACTTTCTACTTATGAGGGAAGAAAAACAGGCTGGAGCAGGCATATCCATCATTCTGTCTCTTCAAATGTGGTATTCATTCATTCATTCATTCATTCATTCATTCATTCATTCATTCATTCATTCATATATTTGTAAAGTCACACATTCATTTAGGCTAGCAGAGAGCTTGTACAGTTTATTATTCACCTAAATTCTTTATTGAATTAAATGCTACTTATCTCCTTTTGTTCCATCAGCCTAGCCACAAATAAGAAAACCATTTCATTTTCTTTTCTAGTCTTCTAATTGTGAATTTGTACCCTATGACAATCATTAAGTGTTGTACCTCATGATTCTTGACAAATGTATCTTTTCTTTTATGTACACTGAGAGCATATGCACCAAAGACAAATTCCTTGTGTGTCCAATCACACTTGGCCAATAAAGAATTCTATGAAATTCTTGAAGGCCTGACTTCAGCAGCCGAGAAGCCCACAGCAGGTGGCAGCATCTATCTAACCTTGAGTGATTTCAATAAAATTAAATAGGATTTGACCTAGTTGGTACTTGAATGAGATCTTACCTGAAAAACTCAAGATTGTAGGCTGGATTGAGTCATAAACTCATTCCAGAATAAGGCAATGGCAAACAATTATTCATAAGAAAACAACACAGATATATCCATATGGTTGTCAGGAATGTGTGGAGGTTATTGTTTTAAAATCTAAACATATTTAGTTTCTTTTCACTGAATTGAACAGTTTTTGTGGGACATGTGATTTTTTTACTTATTCTATGCCAGGTGTTTCATACATTAAAAGTAGGCTAGAAATATGGAGAAGAAATAGAATGTTCTTATCTGAAGAGGTTCACAATCTCGGTTCCAACTTTGCAGGAAGCAATTGAAGTTGGAGAAGAAAGGAAGAAAAATGAGTGTGGTATGAACAGTGACTATTGCATCTATTTAGACTCATTTTAACTGGAACAAGAAGAGAGAGAAGATAGCAGCACAGATATTCTGGAAGAGTTACAACACGTGGATTACAGATGAGACAGGATAATGTGGTGGAATTTGGATCTGACAAGAATGGATAGGATTATTTTGGCTGCGGATAACAAGTGCCATTTTAAAGCCCTTCTTTATGTAAAGCAAGCAAGCCAACAAAATCCTCCTGCAATTCTTAAACAAATTGCACAATAAAGAGAACATTTCCAAACGAGTCTAGCTGCTATAACAGGTGTCAGCATTTTGCAAACGAGAACACTGAAAACTCTTCCTTTCCTCCCATGTAGTCTAAAATGGTATACACACCACTTCACCACATCATTTCCTTCCCTCAAGCAGCAGATGCATTTGGATGCCTGCTGCATATAAAGACCAAGGAACTGTAAATGAAATGACACTGAGTACTCACCCACTAAAGCAACAGAAGCATTTGGTTTTATTTGGTGACAAAACCACTCAAATAATACTAAGAAAATCTCATGAACCTGAAATATTCAAACCACCTGTCCCAAAAATGCTTTTTCCCCCAAAGGCAACTGGATTTATTAAAAACAAAGTCCGGTTGCCTTTGGAAAAAGCATCTTTGAGACAATCATGACCTGGATGACTGAGAATCTGTAGTCCAGTGTAGTCCACTGGGGGGGGGGGCGGAGCGATGCCAGGGGGGCGTGTGTGACCCCGGAGAACATGTGTGGTCCCTCTCGATCGATTCCCCCGACGGGGAATGTTTTCCCAGTTTCACGCTGCTCCGAGCCCGGAAGAGAAAGTGGCCAGGTGGGGCGGGGTGGCTGCGTGGGTTCTTGTTGTTCTCAGTGGGCGCCGCATTAGCCATGAACAGCGTGGCGAACCTGCTGCTGGACAAGGAGGAGCATCCTCTGCAGCTGGGCGAAAGCTTCGAACGGCACCCTAAAGCCTCCTTCCACACCATTCGCTGTGAGTGCCCGGCAGAGGCGGCGCTTATGGGCCAGGCCAGCAACCTCAAAACATCGGCTTGATTAAGCTGGCCTGGCCCCGTGTCAAAAGAGGGCCCTAACCACGGTAGCCTATGCCTGCCTAACCGAAAACAGGCTCCACTGAGTTCAGTGTGACTTACTCCCAGGTAAGTGGATAGAGCAGCCTTCCCCAGCCAATAGTTTGCTTGCAGCTTATAATAAGTAAAATAATAAATATTAACACTAAAATTCCATTGGGGCCCAGGTCGGAGAGTTAGGGCGCGCGAAACGTTTACTTCTTCCTAGGGGGGGGGGGGTTGTAACAGAAAATAATTGAGAATCACTGCTGTAGTCATTCAAACCACCTGATAATACTTTAGACTGACCTTAAATTCTATAGGCAATATCATTGTGTGTCTGCTTAGGGATGATGGTGAAGGCATACACATTAAATTAATGCAGTGTTCCCTCATTTGATCAGCATTTCATTTACTCACGGTGCAATGTTCTAAATGACAACAGATGATCTTACCTGCATAGGCCCATGTCTGCAGGAAACAAATGTTTCCCTAGCACAGCAGGAACAAACCTGGTTCTTTAAATATGGTAGCCTTGTACATAAAAAGGCAATAATCTCATGGCAATTGTACTGACCTTTTAGTTTGTATATCATGTTCCATCTGTCTCGCTAATATGCTGTTATAATGTTGAGTGTACAAGCCCTAATTTTAGTTTGTCAATATTTGTGTTTCCCTTAACATCTCTGAATGTTAGCTCTAAATCTATGGCAAAACAGGAGGCTATCTGAAATCAGGTTTGCTTTGTTTGGGGTGTGGGGAAAGAGTCTTCCTGTAATCTATTACTTCCTACTTTGAATGAACATTGTGCTGGGTTTTCTACAGAAAGCGAAGCAAATGTGTAGCTGATGCTTCTTGATTTGAGGAGTGTTTGGAATCTTAGAGATGAAAGAGGTTGCTTAAACCATCAAATCCAACTTTCTGCTCAATGCAGGAATACAATTTAAAACACCCCAGATCAGAGATCCAGCTTTCACCTGAACACATTAAATTAGAGTCTAATACCACTTTGAATTATTGATTCCAATATCAAACAGCTTTTTTACTCTTATAATATTCATTTAAAACCTGCCTCCCTATTACTTAAATCCACTATTTTGGATCTTGTACCCAGAATGAGACAAACAGATCTTGATTTTCTGGCACATGATAGCCTATCTTATATTCCAAATGTACTACCATAACTCTCCTTGGTCATTTTTTCTCCAAATTAAACATCCAGGTTCATTAATTGTTTTTCCAGTTTGTAGTTCCCTAAACTCTCTCTCTCTCTCTCTCTCTCTCTCTCTCTCTCTCTCTCTCTCTCTCTCTCTCTCTCTCTCTCTCTCTCTCTCTCTCTCTCTCTCTCTCTCAAGCCTAGTTCAATTTCATTGAATCATTTATATTTAAGAAAGCACTGAATGTAATGCTTGAGTTTACCAATGCAGAAAAGAATGCAATTAATACTTCTTGAACTCTGGAATATATGCATCTGTTCTTTCAGCCCATTCATTACAACATATCAAAATGGTTGTAAATATTATTTCTGTGTTGTAATGCAACAGTTATCCATAACCTTTTTCTATCCATTGCTAATCTCAATAGGCATTCTATTTAATTTACCTCTTCATTAACAAAAACACTGAACACGCAGGACTGATTCTCGTGCACCTCACTTATTACCTCTTTCCAATCTGATGAAGATCCCTTGATGAGCATTCTTTGAATATTATTTTAAGCCCATTAGGAATCCACTTAACTGCCAAGCTGTCTGTGAACATTTAATTTAATTTCTCAAATGTTTTATGCTACTTTATCTTCAACAAGCACAGATTGGCATGCAAAATTCTTCTATCTCCCCTCCCAGTTATCATCCCAGTAATTCATCAAAAAGGTTAGCCTGGTAGATAGCAAATATCTCAAGATCAGCCAATGCATTTTGCAATCCGTAGGTTAATTCAATACTACATTTTCACAGATCTAGTCCAGGGGTTCTCAGTCTTGGCAACTTTATGACATGTGGACTTCAACTCCCAGAATTTCCCAGCCATCTATGCTGGGAATTCTGAACTTGAAGTTCACGTGTCTTGAAGTTGCCAAGGCTGAGAATCCCTGATCCAGTCAATATTCCAGCCGTCATCCACACTTCCCCTCTCTTAAAGTTTATCTGAGTTTCAAACTTTATTTATTTTATTTATTTTTATTTATTTATTTGTCAAACATGTATAGGATAGTAGTAGTTTGTAGAAACATAAGTAAAAAGTAACGATAAAAGAGAACAATAGGACAGTAGGACAGGGATGGTAGGCACAGTGGTGCACTTATGCACACCCCTTACAGACCTCTTAGAAACGGGGAGAGGTCTAGTGTAGACAGTTTAAGGTTAAAGTTTTTGGGGTTTGGGGAAGAAACCACAGAGTCAGGTAGTGCATTCCAGGCATTGATCACTCTGTTGCTGAAGTCGTATTTTCTGCAGTCGAGTTTGGAACGCTTTACATTTAGTTTGAATCTATTACGTGCTCGTGTATTGTTGCGGTTGAAGCTGAAGTAGTCATTAACAGGAAGGACATTTTGGTATATGATTTTATGAACTACATTTAGATCAGATCGGAGGCGACGTAGTTGTAAATTGTCTAATCCCAGTATTTCAAGTCTGGTGGAATAATGTATTTTGTTGTGAGCGGAGGAGTGAAGGAGTGAAGGGAGTCCTCTAATCCTAGAAACAGCTGAAGAGTTGTAATTAACCACAGTGATAATAATGCAACCTGCAAATACTGAGAGGTACCAATTATATAGGTATACAATATAACAGATACCAAAAAAAACCCCCACTAAAATACAAAGGAAAAGATGAAGGAAAGGGGGGAAAAAGAAGGAAAAAGGGGGAATATAGCAATAGCAATAGCACTTTTCTTATATACCGCTTCATAGTGCTTTACAGCCCTCTCTAAGCGGTTTACAGAGTTCAGCATATTGCCCCCAACAATCTGGGTCCTCATTTTACCGACCTCGGAAGGATGGAAGGCTGAGTCAACCTTGAGCCTAGTGAGATTTGAACAGCTGAACTGTTGAACTAGCAGTCAGCCTGCAATGGCTGCATTTAACCACTGCACCACTTCAGCTCTTAGGAACCCCTACTTTCTATATTTTCAAAATATTAATGGAACAGTATCCTTATTCCATGGTTAATTTTTTAGACCTCATAGAATCATATTATTAAATCTTGTTTCTTTATTAGTACAAGGCCATCTTGAAGGATGAATTGACATAAATTATGAAGTTAAGACTTTAAAATTTGATATACATATATTTTTCCAAGAATACAACATAATTCTTGTTACTAACTGCCTGCAGAATATATCCCAAGCTATTCATATAGGGAAGCTCAACATTTTTAAAATCTTTAACATCTATTTATCTCTCTGAACCTTAACTTTTTATGTTACAGTGTTTTTGTAATTACACATGAAATGAAATTTACTGTTTTGTTTGCAATTGTTACCATTGGTGTTATCTGTATTTTTAGTGTGGGTTTAAAAAATTAATAACAATTTTAAATGATCGTTTTAACTGTTTCATATACAGTATGCATTAGTTGTAATTACTTGTAATTAACTTTAAAGCTCAATTAGCCTCTACTAAAGTTTATTGGTGGCTTATCTATCAACTTTATGGATTAATTAAAGATTAATCTGATACATTTATATCCTGCCTTTTAGAAAGCTAAATACAAAAGAACAGCAATAGAAGCTCCTAAAGAGATTCATAAACCAGCAAAGGGTAATGTCCATGGATATCTTAAGTCCATGGAATTAATTCATTCAGATCCTCACAACAATACTGAATTTAAGAGGGAGAAAAAGATAGTTACTGAGCATTTTTCCAGGATTATTTTGCACATAGACAAAAGGTATCTGCTATTTTTTATGTTGCAGTGTTTTATTTCATCTTTTGGCTACTTCTGAGCTCCTGCTTGGAATTAACAAGGGAAAAGAGTGTTTTATAGAAGTTCTTAAATATTTGGTTTCTTAATGGCCACCTAACTGGTTTCATATTGTTATATTTTGTTATAAGCCACTTATTAACCTGTGGTTAAAGAGAGGGGCATATGCCACAAAATCTGAGACAGACATTCTTCATCAATTCCTACAAAGAGCAGAATGTATAAGTGGTCTAACTTGGGGTTCTTCAACGTCCAGAGTTCAGGCTGGGAATGTCGACAATGCAGGTCTGTCTGCATGGGAATCTTTTTCATTCCCCAATTGGAACCAGTCAATGTAGGAAACAATTCCAAGATAAGAATGTGCTATGCAGTTCAAACCACTTTGAGGACCTTCCTCTATGTGGAAGAACGTTGTGCAGCTTAAGGCAAGTTGTTAAGGGCAAATGAAGTAAAATAATAATAATAATAATCTGGCTTGTATGGGTAGCAGTGAAGCTGATCTAGCATTGATGGAGCATGGACCCTTTTTATGGGCATTCCAGGATCATTCTAATGGTTACCACTTTGCTCAGGTTACCAAAAACTTGTGATGTCTCCAGAAACCATAATTTCAGCCATCATACTTCTTCTTACTCTGGATTTTACATAAATACAGAAACATAATTGCTGTTGCTAATTATGGATGGTATCATTTTAATACGGGCCAGTGGAAAACAGGGTAGACATTCATAATGGGAGGTAAACTGAGGTAGTAAGCCAGAGGGCTGATTACCTGGATATGAAAATATTTATAGTGCTTCTGCAAAACCATACCGGATACATATGGTATGATTATTTAGCTTCACCTTCTTTCTTTTGGAAACAGACTATGTTATGAACAACTAGTGACTATAAGAGGCTCTCATGCATCCTTGTTTTTGTTGACTCATGCTTCAGAGTCAATAAAAACATGATCTGTTAATTGGTTAGTGGTTTCATTCCCTGGTTTCTTCCAGAATTCCACAGCTAGAGTCCCATGGTTGCACATAACATTAACATTAATCTAAAGCGCAAATTGCTTGTTGACTTTACCCTGTTTCAAGCAACATCAGAGACACATGGGTCCTTCACCACCAAGCTAACCATATGACAGTGCAAAGAACCCATAAATGCATTTAATAGATATTTTGCTAGCACTGATGATGTTACATAGTTGGTTAATGAAATATCTGCAAGCAAACAACCAAGCTCAGAGATCACCAAGGACTCCACATATTATTCTCGTATCTCCTCCCTTTAGTACATTTTACTAAAAGATGTACCAAGATGTTATTAGCACTAAGTATAGTGAGGCCATTCCATGAATGGCGTGGTGGCCTAGAGGTGAAGATGCTTGCCACACACTCAGGACGCTGAGAGTTCAATCCTAGGCAGCGACAGATATTTCTCCATCAGGGCGCAAAGAGAAACTATCTGCTGTGAACCTCATAGAGGCATCAGGAAGGGCATCTGGACAGTAAATGCTCAGCTCCATTCAGTTGCCTTGACTCTACCCTGATACAAGATATTAAGGGTTGTAAAAGTGAAACTATTCCAGCCATGCCTATAAAAAAAGGCTGCACACACATATCAAAAGTGAGTGATATTTCTTTGAGTGATATTTCTACTCTGTAGTACAATGGTGGGTTTTGTTCTGATTTTGCATGGAGGCATAATATGAAATTCAGCTCTAGCAGAAGATCTAATAGTGTCAGCACTCTTTACAGGATTAAATGCATTTTTACGGGAAACGTGTAATTCTATCTTGTTTAACTCAAGCTGTGATTGGACCACAAGCTTTGTGCCAAACTCTAGGAGAAGTCAAGATGTCAGCCTGCATTAGGTAAATCTTATTTGATCTATTACAGTACCCTCAGAGTTGTTTTGCTTAATTAGCCAATTAAAAGGTACCCCAAATCTGCACACATTACTCACAATCCCTTACTCATAATAGGGGTTTGTGCAATGGCGGCAAAAATGTGTTTTCTGCCACAGCTTAGCTGAGCTGGCATAAGAGATCAACCAAGAGGTTTGGGAAATTCTCTTTGTATTTCTCACAAGCTTACTCTGAGGTTTTAGAGCAGCAACTTGACAGACTGTCAAATAAAGTGTCCAAAATAAGTAACATTTATTTAAGTTATTGTGGATGAAAAAAAAATCTACTGTAGCTTCCAATAGTACATCTGATCCAATCAACACAAGTGGGATTCGGCATGAGTAATCAATCTAGGCTAGCTTTGCCATGGACCTGGATTTATGTATGAATTTGCTGGCTTGGTTTTATGATTTTGCTTGATGCATGAACTCATCTATTGTGGCTTATTATCATATGCAAACCAAGCCATTGTGCCATGCTGATTCCTATTTCTTTATTTCTGCAATTAATATGGTACCTAATTCCTAAAAAGGCCCTGAGTAACTTACAAAAATAAAATTGTGGGAATTTTACAGGGAAACAATTGTTTACTGCTGGGAATTGTTTACTGCTAGATACATGCCATTGGGTCAATTTCCCAACCATGTCTTGGTGGCTTTCCAAAAGGCCCCCAGGGCTGGTGATGGACCATACTGCAAGGAGAGGGGTAGCTACAGAATTGTTCAACAACTTAGCAGAAGATGTAATGATGTTGTGGCTTAATGTTAGGAGTGAATGCACCAACAATGTTTCTTCAAACTGAACTCATGATGACTTCATGGATATATCTATATAGTTCTTCAGCAACAAAATGATTGGGTTTGCCTTGACCATCTTCCAGGGTGTTTTTTAAACTTCCAAATCTATCTTACGGCCTTCATATTTCCTAATAGTCTCTCACCCAAGCACTATCCAAATACAACCAAATTTAATGTCCAAGCCTAGCATTCAAACTAGTTCCTAAATAACTGTTAATTAAATCCAAATGGTTCTATATCTTGTCATAACCATTTTATGGTTCATGGTCCATAAAATCTAAATAGATAAGCACAACAAAGTCAATCTGTTAGCTGAATAAGAATTATAGTAACAGAATAGATGTAGAATTTGAGCCCTAACCCTTAGATGAACTGTGAGATGGGCAGGAAATACATCTGATAAATAAATTTGATAAATAAATAGTGATCAGGGCTGGTCTCAGTTATTATTTACCCAACCCTTTTCATCAGTTGATATTTTCGTTCTGAAGACAGAAAGCCTTTCCATTTTCTACTATATAAATATGTGCCCCTATTATTTACATTAGGCTAAAATATTATAAAAGATCTTTGTTATAAACTACTATTTGCACTGGATCAAGGCCTATGTAGAATTACTAGCAAGGCAACAATATGCTACTCCATAAAGTGTAAGCAAATCTTCAGCTACCTTTAAAAAGTCAACTGTAACTAACACAATCCTCTGTAAAAATCATTTCAGTTCTCAATAATCAAAGACCTGACTTAACAGTTTTCCTGAGTGCTTTCAAACTTAATGCATAGCTAATTCTGATGCTATGCACACATGGTCTTTCATAATTCCTATTCAGTCACCTCTAAATAGCTTGGACGCATCTGGTGAGGCTTCCAAATACATGTGTTAGCATCTCCCCATTAGACCCAGGTTAGCATAACTACAGACAATTAATTACATAGCAGTTCTACTCGACTTCTTGTAATCTTCCACAATTATCTGGCTTGATGGTCTGGTGATATAAGTTCTGGACTTCACAGAAGGTCATCCTGATCAAGTAAAACAATTCTCTTAAGCTGCCATTGTGATCGTGTACATTGTGCATAATTAATCACATAGGGCAGTGATGGCGAACTTTTTTTTGCTCAGGTGCCAAAAGGGCGTGCAAACTCGCAATGGCGCGATGGCGCATGCCCACACCCATAATGCAATGGCCTCCCCTCGTGCATGCACACACAACCCCCCCCGCACTGCCCCTGCATTTCCGAACTTCCGGTTGGCCTGTTGGGCCGTTTTTTGCCATCCACAGGTTCCGGAGGCTTTCCTGAAGCCTAGGGAGGACGAAAAACAGCCCAACAGGTGAAAACGGCCTCCCCCCGCCCTCCAGAAGGCCAAAAATCAGCTGGCCAGCGCGCACATGCGCGCTGGAGTTGACATAGGGCAAAGCCTCGCATGCCCTCAGATATAGCTCCACGTGTCACCTGTGGCACCCGTGCCATAGGTTCACCATCACTGACATAGGGCATCTCCATGATTTTAGAAAAGCTGTTATAGCAGCTTAAGAGAATGTGATTTCCAGAAGTAAAAAAAAAACATTTTCTTTCTTCAAGAAGGGCTACATTCTGTGGTCACCTTGTTTGTTCAAGTGGATGAAGAGACCATAGTTATTTAAACAGGCCCGATGATGAACAGGCCAGTATTTTAATTTCACCAAGAAAGCACCCAAGGAATGACTCACCAAGGCCAAACATACATGTCAAAGTCTGGGTGGGAAACGGCCAGGGTTATTAGTCATCCATGCTGTAGCCCAACCCCAAAATTGACATTTTGCACCCAGAGAATAAGTTTATCCCCCTTTCTAGCTCATCGGAACAGAATATAACAGTGGCTCAGCAGTCAAACAGCAGGGACTGGTCTGGTTCTAGCTTTAGTTCAACAAATATCTTATGCATTCAAGAAACAACATAGAAGAAGAAGAAAAAATGCACAAACATTTCAGGAAACAAAAGCTCCACTCAAAATAAAACCACTGGGAACCACCGTGTAATGAAATGAGTCACACCAGGATGCGATGACTAAGTGGGAGACTAGGGAATTCCACTCTGTGTGCCAGCTTTTTAATGGGATCAATTAGCTTTCAACAGGTGATAGAAGATTCTTTCTCTTCCTCCCTCTGCCTTTCCTCAGTTCCAAGACAAATGCATTAAAAGGCAGTTGCTGCTTTTAAACAAATACCCTGCAAAGCTTGATAATCACTGACAGGCTGGTTTCTAGGCACCCCCGTAGTGTGTAGCAAGCCAGGGAATCCAAGCCAGAAGTAGTTGCCTTTGTTAACAGAGAGCTTACCAGTTGCAAAATTCCAAAACCGTGTGTCATGCAGAGAGATTTTCCAAAACACTGGATTCCACGCTGTCACTAATTCTTTTTCAGTTATGGCAACTGAGTTTCTACGGCCTCTCTCTTATTTTCTCTTGAGTGTTTGTTTTCAGGATTATCTCCTGCCCCTCCACCCCCACCCTAATTTTACAAGATTTGTCTGGGATTCCCCTATTTTCCATCTGACATTTGCTGACCGTAATATAGAAATGCTTGTACAAGCAGTCAAAGACAGAAAGAGCTAATTTTAAAAAGGTAGAAATTCTCATAGAACATTCACAAAGCTACAGTCATCAATGTTCACATTATTCTCCTTGCCAAAACTACCACAGCTTTATAATTCTGTTAGCCTCTCCTCCATACAGGTCAGCTTTTTCTGAGGTGGTCCAGACAAGAAGCACACCCAGAAGTACTAGATCTAACTTTATTGTAAAGTAATAGTAACAGAAACTTGCAAGTCTGAAAGTATTGCATTCTTTGAAAGAGTGACTAAATTGGTGGACCAGTAAACTTTACTTAGACTTCAGTAAGGCATTTAACAAAGTAGATCCAAAGCCTACATTTTGGTAAGATAAAAAATGTGGGATAGACAACATCACCACCGGATGGATTTGTAATTAGCTGACCCACCATACTCAACATGTAGTCTTCAATGGAACTACATCTACATGAAGGGAAGCATGCAGTGAGGTACCTCAAAAAATTGTCTTACGCCAAATACTCTTCAAGATCTTCATAAATGATTTAGATGAAGGGATAAAAGGGAAATTCATCAAATTTGCAGATGACACCAGGGTTGGGCGGGGAGATAGCCAACACATCAGAAAATAGGCTCAAGATTCAGAAGGATGTTGACAGGCTTGGACACTGGGTCCTATCCAACAAAATGCAATTCAGTGACAAGAAAAGTAAGGTCTTATACCTAGGCAAGAAAAGAAACAAATGCACAGGTATAGAACAGATGATACCTGGCTCAACAGCAGTAACAGAGGGATATAGGTGTCCTAGTGGACCACCATTTACATAGGAGCCAGCAATGTGCTGCAGCTGTGAAAAAAGCCAGTGTAATCACAGGCTGCATCAACAGAGAGATAGTATCAAGACCACATGAAATACTAGAACTGCTTTATATTCCACTGGTAAGACCACATTTAGAATACTGCATCCAGTTTTGGTCACCACAATTAAAAAAAATGATGATGAGACTCTAGAAAGAGTGGAGAGAAGAGCAACAAAGATGATTAGGGGATTGAAAGTGAAAGCGTATGATGAACAGGTGCAGGAACTGGGTATGTCTAGTCCAGGGGTCCCCAAACTTGGCAACTTTAAGACTTGTGGACTTCAACTCCCAGAATTCTCCAGCCAGCATAGCTGGCTGGAGAATTCTGGGAGTTGAAGTCCACAAGTCTTAAAGTTGCCACGTTTGAAGACTTCTGGTCTAGTCTAACAAAGAGAAGGACTAGGGGTGATATGATAGCACTCTTTCAATATTTGAAGGTCTGTCACAGAGAAGAAAGGGTCAACCTATTCTTCAAAGCCTCTGAGGCCTATCAGCCCTCTAAAGTTGTCTATCCATACTGTACAATATGGGGAGTATAATATCAATAAAATAGAACAAATTGTAAATGGATGAAAATAACAGTAACTATATGTTTCTAGGGCTCTGGGGTGCAATTGTACTATTTGCAACAATACCAGCCAGGGCAGAAAATTCACAGCTGTTAGATAATCATCACAAAGTCAAACTGTACTAGATCAAAACAATCTTGGAGGCATGTCAGGAAGGATAAGGCTACTGTGACTGAATGGATGGATTTTGACACACTTTTCTGTAAGGCAATTCAGATGGTGCTGTTGTTGAAAATGAAGTAATCCTGACATTGCTTTGGAACCCGATATTCTGCAGAGCAGTACTTTCTGGGAGAAAGACAACTGAATGCTCCTTCACACAGCAAGGAATAATGTGGGTACCATTCCAATTTTCTTTCTAACATTTTCATTTCTGCCACTGGCAGAAATTAAAACATGTTCTATGAATTATAAAGTAAAGAAAAAAGGCATGTCATATTTCTTTACTATCAAGAGATTTTTCTCTTGGTGAAGAGCCTTAGGAAGATGATCTGGGGGAAAAAGTGTTCTTTTTGAGGCGTGCAGGAGAGATGGGGACTTCAAAACTAAAAATGGTTTAGCAGAAAATAATCACAGAACATTGTTTATAAGTTTTAGGAAGATATCAAGTGAGGTAGAAAATGTACAAAATGTGGAGGTTTTGTATCAATGCATGATTATTCTTTAGTCCACATACAGCTTTCTACAACCTCAATTCAATTAACTAAAAAAAGGACGTGAAAAGAGGGAAACTCTTTGGAAAGTAAATTGAAACCTAGGGTTTTTGGTGGAATAGTAATCTACAAAAAGGAGATATTAAATTGTAAGGAGATTCACTTGCATTAATGAAGTAACAGATGAACATCTGCAAATAAGATTCATCTTGGGGCCAATTTCCCTGCTCATGGAAACTAACCTGGGGGCTTTCTCCTTTGCTGAGTTGAAGTGCTATCATTGTGTCTTAAAACACTAGACAACTATCCCACCACAAAATCAGTTTTCCCTATTGCCAATCCCTAGCCTGCTTCAACGGCCTCTGCTCCCAGTTAGTCACTTGATTTCTCATAGAGGAGTATGGAAATACCCTTGAAGAAGGAATGCAAGAATCCTTAAGTAAATATCAACTGAACTCTGGGAAGGAATAGAGGGTGAGAAATAAACTCAAGACAACTTAATCTTGATTCTGTTTGGTATAAGAAGACACAGAGAGAAACGCCAAATACAAGCTGAACAGACAAGACCTTGCAGACGATCCTCACCCTGTCAAAGACCTTGGAATACTCATTTCAAATGACCTAAGTGCCAAAGCCCACTGCAACAACATCGCCAAAAAGGCTTCAAGAACTGTTAACCTAATCTTACGTAGCTTCTTCTCCGGTAATATCACACTACTAACCAGAGTATACAAAACATTCACCAGACCAATCCTTGAATACAGCTCATCTGTCTGGAACCCACACCGCATATCGGACATAAATACATTAGAAAGTGTCCAGAGATACTTTACAAGAAGAGTCCTCCACTCCTCTACTCACAACAGAATACCTTACGCAACCAGACTTGAAATCCTGGGCTTAGAAAGCTTAGAACTATGTCGCCTTCGACACGACCTAAGCATAGCTCATAAAATTATCTGCTACAACGTCCTTCCTGTCAATGACTACTTCAGTTTCAACACAACAATACACGAGCACACAACAGATACAAACTCAAAGTGAACCGCTCCAAACTTGACTGTAGAAAATACGACTTTAGTAACAGAGTGGTAAATGCCTGGAACTCACTACCTGACATTGTGGTTTCGTCACCAAACCCCCAAAACTTTACCCTTAGACTGTCCACTGTTGACCTCACCCGATTCCTAAGAGGTCAGTAAGGGGCGTGCATAAGTGTACCATAAGTGTACTGACCTACCATCCCTGTCCTAATGTTCCCTCTTATCAGTACTCATCTTATGTATATAAGATAACTTATAAGATATAAGTTTATGTATATAAACAATGTTATATCTATGTATATTACCAACATGTGCTTGACAAAAATAAATAAATAAAAATAAAATAAATAAAAATAAATAATCAAGCAGTAAACAATGTCTTAATCAAGGAACTACCAAGGATAAAACAACAACCCCATCAATGATTACAGGGTAAGCTACTGCATATAAACAGAAAGTAAACCCCACACTCACTAGCACTAAGGATATGACCTAGTTGGGTAACAAAATGTCTGCAAGAAAACTGGAAGAGCACCAAAGATTCCAATGGCACATATTTTTAACTGTTAGCTAAGGGCTCGATAGATGAAAGAGACAGTAAAAGCCCAAACCAACTTTAAGCATCATTCCAGATTGTACTGTCTTCAAGAGTTGTACAAACTTAAGAATTCAGCCATTTATTTATTAGATTTGTTATCTGGCCTTTCCTCAAAAAGCTCAAGATGTGGAAACCTCCTTTTATTTTATCCCCATTAAAAACACACACATAACAAGGCATGCTGGACTAAGAGGGATGATTTGCCCCAAAGTACCCCATGCTTCCCTGCTAAGAGTGAACTTCAATTTACATATTCCCAGTTCTACTCATCTACCTTTGCACAGTATTAACATTCCTTACCCAGAAAGTATTGCTAGTCCTATCACCATCATTGCTTTGGGGAGTGGGTGCATAAGGAACTCAAACACCACAAGGTTCATTTAAGCGAGTGCAATGTGCATTCCACTTACTATGCATCATCCACAGATGGTGCAAAGCACACACATACTACATGTGTATTGCATACATTGGTGTTTTTTTAAAAAAAACAAGAGCTTTATTCAGATGCTGCTAGAGCACAAATTTGCAAACTCCCATTCCCCCAGAGTTCACTTCCTTCCACCATTTCCTGTGCCAGGTTTAGAATGACTGGGTCTTTTTATAAACTGCATGCTGATCTCATTAATATGTAGTGTAGTCAAGCCAACATAGGGAAGGTCAGTTATTTTCATGGCCCAGCCTCAATGCATTGCAGTTTAACACCTACATGACTTTCAGGGTGAGATCCAGATGATGCAGACCAGTGGCTTGACTTTCTAATTAGACAAGAAGGTTGGAAGTGATAGCCTAAATTGCTGATCTAAATTGTAACTGTTTTTGAATTGGAAGCCGCGGGTACAAAATCCGAGTGGGATATCTGTCCTACCTTTCTGTTCAAAGGTCTGGAAGCTGTATTTGATTGGGGGGGGGGGAGAGGGATAGTCTTGTGGCTAGCTATGGAAATTAAAACTTGGCTGGTCTCTAGCTCTGTCTCAAAATAACAATCTCGGGGAGCATAAAATGTTGAGTAGATTAACTGCATGAAGTTGAGAAGAAGCTTAACTCTCCCATTTCCATCATACTAATAGCAACAGCAATAGCACTTAGACTTATATATCGCTTCATAGTGCTTTACAGCCCTCTCTAAGCGGTTTACAGAGTTCAGCATATTGCCCCCAACAATCTGGGTCCTCATTTTACTGACCTCGGAAGGATGGAAGGCTGAGTCAACCTTGAGCCGGTGAGATTTGAACAGCTGAACTGCTGAACTGCAGTGCTGCATTTTAACCACTGCGTCACCTCGGCTCTTCCACTTTATAATGGGTATGAACTCTCCCCCACTTTCAGGTGCACACACTTAACACTCTCTGTGACTTATGGTTACAAGTTAGAACTCTAAAGGTAGCCTTGCTAAGCGCTACAACGTATTCAAAGCACCTTTTGTTTTCAAACCATTAAAGCAGCCACATCATTTTCAGGGCTCATGATGCGGCTTTGAAAGCTGCTTCTGGCTGTAAAATAAACTGTAAACTGTAAAATAAAGACTTATGGTTACAAGTTAGAACTCTAAAGGTAGCCTTGCCAAGCGCTACAATGTATTCAAAGCACCTTTTTTTTCAAACCATTAAAGCAGCCACATCATTTTCAGGGCTCATGATGCTTTGAAAGCTGCTTCTGGCTGTCTCCATTCCTCATGAGTCATCCAAGTGAACTGGAGAGATAAGGGAGCACGCTTTCCTTTCCAGCTGCTGGTGTGCTTTTCTTCTTCTTCTTTTTTTTTTGCTATTTCCTTTTTATAAAAATGCCAGTCTTTTCCTAGAGTTAACAATCAGGAAAGTAACTGACAGCCTCACCAAGGAGGCTGTGTAGCCCTTGCTCCAAGATCTTATGGTAGTTTTATTATCCTTTGAGCTATTCATTAACATGATGTACAAAATATACAAGTTGCAGCCTGATTACAAACTTATGCATAAGTTCCCATAGATAAATCTACAATTTTTCTGTACATTTTTTCTTTTATTTGAATGCAGACAAAGTCTGAAGCTGCTGCGTATGGATGGAAAGGCTGTTAAAGCAAGTCCTTCAAAGCCTTAACTCCAAAGTAAAGTGGAAGTTTGGGATTCCAATGTTAATCTGCAATCATTGTAACCTACAATCAGATGTGAACCTAGTAAAATAAAGAGTAATGAACAGGCCACTTAAAAAAAATATTGCATAAATTGAAGGGTGCAACGTTCAGAAGAACTGCTCTTCAGATCTGAATCGTTCCACTTGAAAGAGCAGTCTTCAAAACAAAGGAAGTTTTGTATTTATTTATCGGTCAGGCTCATATGCTACTCCAACCAAATGCAACTCTGAGTGGCGTTCATTTCATGATACTGTAATTAGATTACAGCAATTAAGGCTAGCAAAGGAAAAACAATTACAACAAAATGAAAACTATCTGACATAGCAATGATGAATAAACCGTTCTAACTTAAGAAGTGGTAACTTTCTGGTAACATTGTACTCTTAACCAGAGCATACAAAACATTTGCTAGACCAATTCTTGAATACAACTCATCTGTCTGGAATCCACACTACATATCAGACATTAACACAATTGAGAAAGTCCAGAGATACTTCATAAGAAGAGTATTACATTCCTCTGTTCGCAACAGAATACTTTATGAATCCAGACTTGAAATTTTGGGACTTGAAAATTTAGAACTACGCCGCCTTTGATCTGACCTAATTGTAGCTCACAAAATTATCTACCACAATGTCCTACCTGTTAATGACTACTTCAGCTTCAACCGCAATAATACAGGAGCTCACAATAGATGCAAACAATGTAAATCGCTCCTAACTTGATTGCAAAAAATTCGACTTCAACAACAGAGTGGTCAATGCTTGGAATACATTACCTGACTCAATTGTTTCTTTCCCAAACCCCAAAAACTTTAACCTTAGATTATCTACCATCAACCTCACCCCATTCCTAAGAGGTCTGTAAGGGGCATGCATAAGCGCACAATCGTGCCTACCGTTCCTGTCCAATTGCACCCATATATTCATAATTCTTGTACTCATAATCATGCTTGTACTATTATACATATATATACATATATATATATATACAATCATGTTTATACTTTGTGTGTACTTTGCTTGTTATCATATATGCTTGACAAATAAAATAATAAAAAAGTGTGAGCCAGCTTGGTGTAGTGCAGAGGTCTTCAAATTTGGCAACTTTAAGACTTGTGGACTTCAACTCCCAGAATTCTGGCTGGCTGGAGAATTCTGGGAGTTGAAGTCCACAAGTCTTAAAGTTGCCAAGTTTGAAGACCTCTGGTGTAGTGGTTAAAGGCACTAGAAAGGGGGAGACTGGGAGTTCCAGTCTTTTTAAGCAAAGTCAGCTTGGGTGACTTTGGGCCAATCATTCTCTCTCAGCTCTAGGAAGAAGACAATGGGAAAAAATACTTCTGAAAATGTTGTCAAGAAAAATGCATTAACTTGTCCAAGCAGTTGCAAGAAGTCAAAATTCATTTTAAAACACACACACACACACACACACACACACACACACACACACACACCCCTAAGAATCTTGCTAGATCACTAATCAAGAAAGCCAGCATGATGACATAGTCCTTGCTGCTTAGCAGTCTAACAGATTTGGTGGCAAATGATTATGATGATGGCATAATTGCCAGGAATTTGTAGCATTACTATTAAATGTATAACATTCTTAATGTAGGCACCTGATTGTGGAATCCTCCCCCCCCCCACTTGTTTAGAAATGATTGGTACCAAAATTGTAAGGTTTTTTTTGGTATCAGCTGCAAACACTGTTCACTTTTAACTGTCTGTGGTGCTCTATCTTGTTCTAATTTTTTTTTAAAAAATAATGGCTTTACAATGTTGAGATTTTATACATTTATGATACTGCAGTTTTATGATCTAACAACATTTGAATTCTATGATTTTTATAATGGTGCAATTTTGTGATTAAATTCAATTTTGCATTCCTATTTGAAGATTATCACAGATATAATAGGGGAAAAAATCAACATCTGTTTAATAAAGCAATAAATATATTGTTGCTCTCCAGAAACAACTAAACAGCTAGATACACATATGTATATTCATATCTGCAGTTATGCTTTGATGTGATGGACTCTATAAAAATCCAGAACAAGGCAGCAAAGTGATAAAAGGGTTAGGTCAGCCTTACAACTGCCTTAATTCCTGTCCATTAAGATCCACATGGCTGATTACTTAAGAGTAATTAATTACTTAAGAGCTGATTACTTAAGAGATTACTTAAGTCTCCGGGACCGCATTCTGCCTCATACTTCACTTCGACCGGTTAGGGCCCACAGAGTTGGCCTCCTCCAGGTCCCGTCAGCCAAGCAATGCCGGCTGGCGGGCCCTAGGGGGAGGGCCTTCTCTGTGGGGGGCCCCGCGCTCTGGAACCAACTTCCCCCAGAGACCCGAACCATCCCCACCCTGCTGGCCTTCCGAAAAGCCGTCAAGACATGGCTTTTCCTGCAGGCAGGGGGTTAGAGACGAATCCATCTGAGCTCTCCCCCGGGTATGTTTGGTTGATGGATGTTTTTTAATATTGGAATTTTTAATTTTTGTATTCGATTTTAATTATGTTTATTGCTGGTTTCTTGTATTTTCTTTGCTGTACGCCGCCCTGAGTCCCTCGGGAGTAGGGCGGCATATAAGAAAACCAAAATAAATAAATAAATAAATAAATAAATAAATAAATAAATAAATAAATAAATAAATAAATAAATAAATAAATAAATAAATAAATAAATAAATAAATAAAATAAAATAATAATTCCCTTTAGAAATTCTGATTAGAGCTCTTATCCCCTTCTCCACTTTTTCTTTAAGCCATCAGTATTACCCAAATGATTACATTGGATACCAATGGCGGACAAGCTACGGCAGTTAATATTCTGATGAGCATGTATATTTTATGTATCTCTTTGCATGACATGACATGAGAAAACATAAGCAACTTTTATAAATTGAAGAAAAGTTGGAAAGTCGAGAAATCTCCGTTATGACCACTGAGGCTTTCAAATTTTTCTTCGAAGATTGTGGACTTCTACAAATTATTTATTTATTTATTTATTTAAATGGATTTCTATGCTGCCCAACTCCCAGGGGACTCTGGGCGGCTCACAACATATTGGAATCCATTACAAAATATAAAATACAGTAATTAAAAAACATACAAAAGTTAAAAAGAGTATCTCATATTTACAATCAAGGGGGGAGACCCATATCTAATCTAGTTGGTCTCACTTTCACCCCGCCTGCCGGAAGAGCCAAGTTTTTATTGCTTTCCGGAAGGCCATCAGGGTGGGGATGGTCCTGATCTCCGGGGGAAGCTGGTTCCACAGGGAGGGAGCTCCCACAGAGAAGGCCCTCCCCCTCGGCCCCGCCAACCGACATTGTTTGGTCGATGGGACCTGGAGGAGACCGACTCTGTGGGCCCTGACCGGTCGTAGGGAGGTATGCGGCAGGATGCGGTCCCGAAGGTAACCTGGTTTCAACATGGAAGAGGAGGGACCATTAGGCCTCTTCCCAAAGGTGCTTTTTCCAAAGGCAACAGGACTTTCTTTGTTTTTCCCTGAAGACATTTTGCTTCTCATCCAAGAAGCTTCTTCAGTTCTTCAGAAGAACTTCTTGGATGAGAGGTGAAACATCTTCAAGAAAAAACAAAGAAAGTCCACTTGCCTTTAGAAAAAGCACCTTTGGGACAACCCTGACCTGGATGACTGAGAATCTCCATAGATATTAGGCCTCCTTCTTTTTTTCTTTTAAAACTCTAAACAGAAATGCACAGGAGTCCTCTTTGGATACTTCTGAATGTGAACAATTCTTGAATACAGCCCACCTGTCTGGAACCCACACTGCATATCGGACATAAATACAATTGAGAGAGTCCAGAAATATTTCACAAGAAGAGTCCTCCACTCCTCTACTCGCAACAGAATATCTTATTCCACCAGACTTGAAATTTTTGGCTTAGATAGCTTAGAGCTACGTCGCCTTCGATCTGACCTAAATGTAGTTCATAAAATCATCTGCCACAATGTCCTACCTGTCAATGATTACTTCAGCTTCAACCGCAACAACACATGCACACACAATAGATTCAAACTCAATGTAAACCGCTAGAAACTTGACTGCAGAAAATACGACTTCAGCAACAGAGTGATCAATGCCTGGAATGCACTCTGTGGTTTCTTCCCCAAACTCCAAAAACTTTAACTTAGACTGTCTACAGTCAACCTCTCCCCATTCCTAAGAGGTCTGTAAGGGGCATGCATAAGCGCACAATTGTGCCTACTGTCCCTGTCCTACTGTCCTATTGCCTAATTTACCTGTACGTACTTTGCTAATGTTTATGTTTATGCCAATACCTACTATCTTGTACATGTTTGACAAATAAATAAAATAATAAAAAATAAATAAAAAGTTCCTGAGAAACTATAAAGCTAGAAGTAGCACCTTATTGTCTACTGCTCCTTGAAGGTAACAGAACCTTTGCAGTAATCCATTAGGGGCGGGGATGCTAAATTCCTATCCTCTGTGATTACCATTGTTTCAACTGCTGCACTGCATAATTAACAAAAACAATGAGTCCTCATACATATTTTTTAAAGGTCAGATATAATTCGGGTCAGAAATCAAAGCAACTGTTGAAAGCAAGCAACAGAAAAGAAAGGGAATGTATAGTAAAGATACAGTCCAAGAGACACGTATATTGATGTATGTAAGGATTCAGCAACTGATAACCCCAGGGCTAAATTTGCAGTTGCTATCATGAAGACTATGATTTGGAGAGAAGAGCAACGGTATCCGAGAGTATCAAAGTGGCCATTGGGGAGTGCAAATATTTGGGTGAATATATATATACTGTACAATTATCAGTTACAGAGGAACAAAGGCAGGAAAGAGAACAACTCTGTGATGTGGGAAGTCAGTGTGTAGTGGCTCAACAAATTTGGAGAGGGGGAGGGGGAGAGAGAGAAAACACACACACACACACACACACACACACACACACACACACACACACACACACACACACAGCAGTGGCTGGGCCCTAATCTTGACTTCCATTCTGCACTTCCTCCCTCTTTCCTCTCTTTAACAAATGTAGTCCTGACAATCTTAATTTGTGCCATGCCTTACTGTGAAAAAATATGTCATGGAGCTTCTATTTATCTACTGGAAATTTAATATTGGTTTTCTAAGGATGGGTGTCCTTATTCCCCACACACACCTCTCTCCATTAATGTTAACCAGGGAATTTGTTCAAATTGGGAGCCTTGTTTTCACTTGTACTTGGCTGCAATTGGGGCAGAAGACACTTCCAAGAAATGATAAGCTGCTATTCTGTTACATTGTCCATTGACATTGTACATTGCTGGGATCGGCAGCTTTGAACACCCCTAAAGCATCAGTGGTCACTGTGTGATATTAAGTACCAGAGTAAAATGAATCTTGGCCTGACCCAGCAGGGCCAAAGATCCATATCATTTCCAAAACAGAAATGTACATAAAATAAATATCTATTTTATTACTTAAGGGTACTAATATTTATTTTTATTTATTTATTTATTTATTTCAGAATTCTTCTATGCCGCCCTACTCCCTAAGGACTCAGGGCAGCGTACAGCATTTTAAAGAACACCAAACAATAAAATCATTAAAAACAATTTTTTAAAAAGTTAAAAAGAAAGACATACAACGCCATGCATACGTGGGGGAGACCTCAGATGTAAAATTGTCTCAGAACCCCGCCTGCAGGAAGAGCCATGTCTTAATGGCTTTTCAGAAGGCCAGCAAGGTGGGGATAATTCGGATCTCTGGGGGAAGTTGGTTCCAGAGAACAGCCCACCCCCCACAGAGAAGGCCCTCCCCATAGGGCCCGCCAGTCGGCATTGTTTGGCTGATGGGACCTGGAGGAGACCCACTCTGTGGGACCTGACCGGTCGAAGGGAAGTATGAGGTAGAATGCGGTCCCGGAGGTAACCTGGTCCTAAGCCATGTAGGGCTTTAAAGATGATGATCAACATTGAACATTGAACATTGAATTGTACTCAGAGACGAATGGGCAGCCAATGCAACTGGCGGAGTATGGGTGGTACTTTGGTGTATCTTGAAACACCCATCACAGCACGCACAGCCACATTTTGTACCAGTTGAAGTCTTTGAATACTCTTCAAGGTAGCCCCATGTAGAGCTCATTACAGTAGTCCAATCGGGAGGTGACAAGGGCATGAGTGACCGTGAGTAGAGCCTCCTTCTCCAGGTATGGTCGCAATTGGTGCACCAGGCAAACCTGTGCAAAAGCCCCCCAGCCACAGCTGTAATATCACTGATTTACTCTTTCTAAATGCCCAATATGTTTTTTGTCATACAAGATGGTTGATCATATGAATCTCTAATTAAAGACTTAATTCATTGAATTATCACTTGAAATATAGCATTTGCACTATACTTCTGATTTTGTTTTTTCCCCAATGCAAAGCTATATGTTCAACAGAGAGATTTTTTCCTCCCCTCTTGTATTACAGTACTGGTAAAAGCTGAACAATCTGAATATTGTTCAGCTCTGGTGATTATCCTGCAGGAAATCCAGCTATGTGGTCACTTAGAGTCAGCACCAACTTGATGACACATAATCAATCAATCGATGATCAGGGTGTTGACAGCAATGGGCTGTCAGGAACTACAAGACGGCAGACTTGGCATTCAGTTGAAGTGCTGCCTCAGGTTTTATATATGCTTACAAAAGAGGAAGGCCTTCCACTCCTTGATGCTTCCCCCAGTCATCTTGCAGATTTTGACCTCCTTAGGGAGGCTGCGGTTGGTAGGAACAAGAACTAATGACCCATTTGCACAAATATCTCAGTGAAAATTCATTTAAACAGACCCACCATCACAGCAAATCATCTATTGTTCTTATTCACAATTCCATTTCTTCGTTCCGGTTTCTACTGAATAACAATACCTTCCTCTGACTCATGCATAGCCCATTAAAATTCTTGAAATATTTCTACCTCAAAAGTCTCATTTGGGAGTAAAAGGTTCATTTGGGAGGAAATTCTTGCATAGAGTTCCGTAAGGGATTATCGTGTAAGTATACTACTGAATGTACAGTTTTAACACCTGTAGTCACCTCAGACTGCCATCTTCTATATGTGTCCTTACTACAATAACCACTTTCTTTTGGTAATGTCACAACAATTTGATGCATTCAGTCTTTGGAAAGACTGCTGTATATCATATGCTGTAAAATGAGATTACTAGTAACCCAATATTTTCTTCGAGTCCTTCAAGGCATGGTTTCCCTTAATCAGCCACATGAGAGAAAGAATGAAAAGAATGCCATACCTGGTGTCTTCTCTGTGAAGATGACTTTGGATTCTGCTGTAAAATTCTGGCCGGTTAAAATCATTTGCTGTCCACCGTATACAAGGCAGGTGTCCACATCTTGTCTTTCAACCATTGGAAGTTCATGAGCCGAACGTTGGGCTGTGGACAAAATACAGACTGGAATTAAATTAAATCTTTTTTAAAAATTGGGAAATTTCAGAAGTATCCACAAGTTGCAGTCAGAGACTGCAACTGATCCAGAATGCAGCCACGCGAGCGATTGTGGGTGTTCCTAGATACACCTACATAACACCAATCCTCTGCGAGCTGCACTGGCTTCCCATTGGTCTCCGGACACAATTCAAGGTGTTGGTTTTGACCTTTAAAGCCCTACATGGCTTAGGGCCCGGTTACTTACGAGACCGTCTGCTACCACATACCTTCCAATGACCGGTTAGAGCACACAGAGTCGGTCTCCTCCAGGTCCCGTCACCTAAACAATGTCGGCTGGCGGGCCATCGGGGGAGGGCCTTCTCTGTGGTGGCACCCACCCTCTGGAACCAACTGCCTCCCGAGATTCATATTACCCCCACCCTTCTGGCTTTCCGCAAAGCCTTGAAGACCTGGCTCTTCCGACAGGCTTGGGGACCATTGACCTCAGTAGAATTCAGATGAGGTCGGCCCATGAATGCTTGGATGATTGTGTTTTTATATTGTATTTTTAATTGTGATTTTATCTTTTTATTATTTATTTATTTATTTAAATGGATTTATATCCTGTTATTTATGTTTCTTCTGATGTGAGCCGCCCAGAGTCCTTCGGGAGTGGGGCAGCATAGAAATATAAATAAATAAATAAATAAATATATTTTATCAATATTGCCATTTCCTCACTATCAAAGAACTGATCTGGAAGACTCATTTTTTTTCTTTTTATGAACCTGTAATCCATTTTAATTGGGGTAGAGTCAGAGCAATTGGATGGAGCTGAGTATTTACTGGTCGGATGCCCTTCCTGACACCTATGTGGAGTTTGCAGCAGATATTGTCTTTTTGCATCCTAATCTGTTGCTGACTAGGATTGAACTCTCAACCTTCCAAGTGGGAGGCAAGTATCTTCACCTCTAGGCCACTCTGCCACTCATCTGGGAGACTCAATTAAGGGCTTAAAAATAAAAGAGGAAATATAAACGAATACTGAAATAATAATTAGGAACTGATTCCACAACTACAGCTCTACTGGCCTTACTCCTTGTCTCTAACAAACAAGAACTCAGAACTGGAATCAGCCCATGTTTCATTCCAAGCCAATGGCCAAATATTCAATTGTACATATGTTACAATCATGAAACCTAAAATTGCCACCTGCAGACTCAATTTCAATCAATAGGCCCAAATTCTTTACAGTGAGTTGAAACATAACTTATTCCGAGATGGAACAGGACAACTTTTCAATCAGCTAAGTAGCTAGAACATACTTTATCTTGTATTTCACTGGGATTAAGTGAAAGCAGAAGAATCTGAGACAGGGAGCTAAATTGCAGAAAATGGTGTTGCAGAAAGTCCAATGGCTTATCCTTGGAAGGCACCTTTGATGTGTATTTAAAAGGTATGAAGCATTCTATATAGCACTTTTGCATTTAACCACTTTTGACTTTGCAACAAAATCTTGAGATACCATCACTCAGCCTACCGTTTGTACACTGGTGCATAAAACCAATGACAAAGTCTTCACAATTTCTTCATTTGAAAGTTAAATCATGCCAAGTTTTTAGAGGAAGTGACAGCAGTATCTTTCTAAATGATGAGCAGGAAATGAGAACTACACTATGAGCAGAGTAGATGTGCTAATCTCCCAGCTTACAGTGGCTACTAGAGAGTAGAGATAATGGAGAATATTGTATAGATATTTTAATGAACAAAATGTATAATTTCTGGATAAAACTATGGATTGGAATATAACTAACTGCTTTCAAACATTTCTTTAGGTATTGTACCAGTAAAAGAGAATATTTGAGGGGGTCTCAATTTAGTGGGCTTGCCCACTAGAATATAAACTGAGAGCAAACCCCACTCTTACTAGCACCAATGATGATACCTAGTTTGGGTAATGAAATGTCTGCAAGTAAACAACCAAGCTCAGAGAGCACTAAGGACCGTTCATTTAGATAGTGTCTATGGAAATTATCAATCATCCAGGTCATAGTTGTCCCAAAACTGCTTTTTTTCCCCTCAAAAGGCAACTGTATTTTGCCTTTTGAAAGAACCATGGTGGTGCAGTAGTTAGAATGCAGTATTGAAGGCTAATTCTGCCGATTGCCAGCAGTTCGTTTCTCAGCAGCTCAAGGTTGACTCAGCCTTCCATCCTTCCGAGGTCAATAAAATGAGGACCCAGACTGTTGGGGGCAATATGCTGACTCTGTAAACCACTTAAAGAGGGATGTAAAGCACTATGATGCTGTATAGAAGGCTCAACACTATTGCTATTGCTATTTTCTTGGTTTTTTTCCTTTGAAAACATTTCATTTCTCATCCAAGAAGCTTCTTCAGTTCTAATTGACTGGTAGGGAATTCTTTAAATATTCTTAGCTGGAAAAAACATGCTAAAAAGGTCTTTGGAGTTAAAATGCATATAAGAACACTTATTTCAAGAAGACACTATCAAGTGCATATCTTAGACCAGTGATGGCTAACCTTTTTGTCGTCGGGTGTCAAAAGCCATAATGCAATGCTCGCATGACCCCCCGCGTGCCCCACCCCCTGCGCATGCGCATGTGACCCCCCACATGCACCCTGCCCCATGCATGCATGTGTGATCCCTGCATGTGCGCCCCACTCCTGCACATGCACACATCTCCCGCATGCGCCCCATCCCCCCCACATGCACGGCAGAGACCCAAAACCAGCTGATTGGCGGGAAGCACGCATACATGCACGGTGGAGCTGAGCTGGGGCAACGGTTCGCGTGCCCGCAGAGAGGGGTCTGCGTACCACCTCTGGCACGCGTGCCATAGGTTCACCGTCATGGTCATAGACGAACATCTATATACTGTAAATATGAATTTCCATACATTTGAAAAACAAGTGGGAATTGTCTTTAAAGGGAACTTTTGTTAAAACTGACAAAGAAACTGGTCTTATGTTTTGGGAATGGCTTCCACATTTAAGCGGATATTCAAACTTGAATACATAAAACATAAAATAACAGCAGAATTAAGCTAGATCAGAGCTGCTTTTTGACTACAGGGCCATCTTTCTCAATATCTCTGACCAGGGTTTTTTTTTTTTTTTTTGCCTCAGCACTACTAACCCTTTAGGTACAGACAGCAAGATTACACTGGGAGAAGAGGTCTGTTGTTGGTTGTGTGTACTGTGATGCAGTCTGATGATCTCCAGTTATATTGGACAACAATCATCTATAAGTTTTTCTGACTGTGTTGATATGAGTTACTCAACACATCTGGAGGGCATCATGTCTTTAGATTTCTGCCTGAACAGTTTTTGCTGTGAGTCTATTAAACTTAACTTGGTTGTACAATCACAAAACGGTTCCCAAACTTAAATTTGGAACAAAGGTTTATTGCATACATAAAACTCAGTACACTTCTATTACCAAATGCATATATATTAAATTTCAGAGAACTAGCAGAATATCTATTAATATTCAGTGGGCTGCATCCATTCTCTGGGTTATTAAAATTAACCTCAAATTATAGTTCAGAAGTGATCACAGTAATTTGTCAATGTGGGGCATGTTTCTTCTTCTCTCTTTAACTTAGTGCGCTTCATTCTTTATTATCCACACAGCTGGCCCACAAAGCTGCCAGTAGTTTATGCCGAGATTATTTTCACAGAAGTTGCTTATTTCTTCCACATGGTATGTATGATTAATCATTCTTTGTAAACAGTAACAGTCCTGATGAGTTAATAATTGGATTTACCACTAAACAGAAGATTTATGGTTCTGAAAATACAAGGTTAAATGATATCTAAATAAATAAATAAATCCAGCTACAATGTTCAAAACTTTAAATGCTGTCTTGAGAATATTTTTATAGAGTTAATTCTGAGTTTAGAAAGTTCTGGAGAAAATTTCAGTGTAGTTCCAGCAATAGATCTACCCCACGATCAAAATTTCAAGGTAAAGAAACAGAGATTGTAATCATAGTAATGCACATCCTCTTTCATTGTACTAAGGTATTAATATTTTTGTTTAACTTCACCAATAAGAAAGAGATAGTTAAAAGGAGTGTAACTGGCAAAGCAGTGCCTTCCAAGACCATTAAGAGACTGGTCAACCATTTGTCTGAAATGGTATAGAGCCGTGATGGCGAACCTATGGCACGCGTGCCACAGGTGGCATGCCATAGGTTCGCCATCAAAGCCCTATACCATTTCAGACAAATGGTTGACCAGGCTGGGCCGATGGCTGGCATGCCCACAGAGAAGGCTCTGTGTTTCTCTGCGGGCATGCCAGCCATTGGCCCAACCCAGCTCCACCGCGCATGTGCACGTGCCTCACACCAGCCAGCTGGTCTTCGGGTCTCTGCTGTGCATGTGGGGGGTGAGGCAGCGGTGAAATGCTCCCGGCTCGCTCTTGCCTGTCAGTCGTCGGAGAGCCGATCGCGAAGGCAGCGCGATGCTCCACCCACCTGCTGGGACACCGCCATTTGAGTTCTTTTACCCTCTGTGCATGCACAAAGTATTCTGTGCATACGCAGAGGGTAAAAGAACTCAAATGGCGGTGTCCCAGCGGGTGGGTGGAGCATTGTGCTACCTTCGCAATCAGCTCTCCGACGATCGACAGGCAAGAGCGAACTGGGAACATTTCACCCCTGGGGTGAGGCGCATGTGCAGGGGGCACTCGCATTGCATTTTGGGGGGTGCGTGCGCGCTTTGGGCACTCAGCACGAAAAAAGTTCACCATCACTGGTATAGGGTCACCTGCTTAAGCAGGAAGTTGGACTAGAAGACCTCCAAGGTTGCTTCCAACTCTATTATTCTATATTCTATGTTCTACCATTCTTTCTGCATTCAATTTGACTACCTATGGTTTTTAGAAAATGGATTCACTTTGTTTAGGGTTTAAAATAACTTGAAAATATTCTTATTCTTAGATTCAGGTTTGCTACAGAAATACAAGTATCTCGTTGTGGGAAATATTTCACAGAGACATCTTTTACTAGTTCAAGCTAGACAGAGATGGTCTAGTTATGGTTTCCCTTGAAGGGGGAAATCCTTTCCTAAAGAAACATTAGAAAAATGTAGAATTACAAGAGTAAGATACAATAATTCATTTATAATAATTCTCACTCTAGTTGAAAGAAGCCAACCTGCCAATCAACCTACAAGTGCTTTTCTTTGTGTGTCTTCTGACAGGTATTGGGTGGGTGATGATTGGATAAAGAACATTTGTCACTGTGGAATGCCTTCTACAAGACTTGCTAGATGCCTATATTGTTATCTTTTCAGAATTAAGCAAATGATTTCCCCCCTAGGCTTTTAAAACTATTTTAAATTAATTTCCATCTTTAAAACCTGGCTCATCCAATATTGATGTGTATTCAAATGCATGTTGTTTGATCAAAATGATCCTATACTCTTATAATGAACAAAAGTATACAAATAAATGCACACCTTATGTATGTATGTGTGTGTGCATATATATATATATATATATATATATATATATATATATATATATATATATATATGTATGTATGTATGTATGTATGTATGTATGTATGTATGTATGTCTATAAAACATGCCAAGAAAATTATTAAAATATTATATTAAGTTTAATAAACTAAATCAGAATATTCTTATGGCTTTTGAAAGCTATACGAATATTCACAAGATACAGAAAGCAGCCTTATGACAACACACCAATGTATACTCAGAAGTCTTATCAATAAAATGATATTATTTTGACCAAATTATATAATTGGTCTCATTCAATATTTCCCCACCTTTGCAACTTCCAAATGTGTGCACTCTCAGAATTCTCTGCAATGGCCATACTATCTGAAGGATCTTGAGAGTTAAGCCACATCTGCAAGTTTGAATGGCTTTCCACATATTCAGACAAGCATAGTTCTACTTGAAGTTTGTTTCAGTGGAGGTACTAAGAACTGAACCTGGAGGTTTCTATAGTCAAATATGCATTCTGCCATTGAGTTATGGTCCATTTTCAAAGTGCAGCTGTCTCAGAGGTGCTACTCTTAGGAAAACCAAAGCAATAACAATAGCACTTAGACTTATCTACCACTTCAAAGTGCTTTACAGCCCTCTCTAAGTATTTTACAAAGTTAGTATATTGTCCCCAACAATCTAGGTCCTCATTTTACCAACCTCGGAAGGATGGAAGGCTGAGTCAACCTTGAGCCAGTGAGATTCAAACTGCTGGCAGTAGGCAGAATTAGCTTGCAATACTGCATTCTAACCACTGCACCACCATGGCTCCTAGATGCTTATTTCATGGAGATGGATCAATATCTTTAGAAAAGAAGAAGACATTTGATCCATCAGGAAAATTCCTTTAAACCAAGTCATAATTTAGGCCAGTGGTTCTCAACCTGGGAGCCACAATGTTGTCACAGGGGGTCTGCGAAGGCTTGAAGAAATGCTATGATTTAAATCTTAAATCTTGGGGGGGGGGGTCCATGGCCATGGTCCATAGCCACAAAAGGTATTTAAACTGGGTCCGTGATGAAGAAAAGATTGAGAACTACTGATTTATGCTCTGCATGTAGGTCAATGTTCAGGGGTGGCAGGACCAAGGATGGACTGATGCAGTTAATGATCAGCCAATGTCACTAATTTGTTGTGCCCATCAGCCCTGACTCAGCAGGGAAAGCAAACAATGTGCAATATACAAATAGAAATGAAAACATTAAAAAGTCAGCTTTAAACGTCAGTAATGCATAAAACATACTAATAATAAAATCATGAAAAAAGGACTTGTTGGCCCTGTTACACCTAACCACATTTTGAACAACAAATTTATTTATTTCTTCCTTTTTACCCCGCCAAGCCAAAGAGAAACACCTTATGTGAATCATAGTTGTCCCTACCAATCAGGAGAAAGCAAACTTTCACTAACTTTCAGCTCACAGGAGGAAAAAAAATTACTTTACCAAGATTTACTCCAAATAATCTATGCTCTGGCTCATGAACAGCCATACAAGCATGCTACATATACAGTACCCAAACTCAGCATTTTGGAGATATAAAAATATAGCAGAGTAGATAAAGAGAGAACCAGGAAGTAGGTACTGTAAGGGGAAAACAAAATGAAATTCGATTTAATATAATTTTAATTTATTTGCATTCCTGGTGGCTGACATACAAACATTTTTTTTGAAATTTGTTAAAAGCTGAACTTTATTAGGGAGTGATAAACTATTAGGAACATAGAGATTTGCTGTTAGATCAGGATTAAGCAAGGACACAAATACTCCCATGGCCCATGGCCAACACTTTCAGCCTAATTCCAAACATTTTCCATGAGAGAGCAACAGCTTAAGACCTTGGTAACAAATCCCTGTTCATTATCTGCAGTCTGCTTCTTGGGAGACAGAAAAGAGGGCCCAAAATAGGAAAGAAAGTGGAAAGAAAGGAAGTATTAAGAGAAAGGATAGATAGCCCCATATACCCTGTTTCCCCCAAAATAAGACATCCCCTGATAATAAGCCCAATCGGGCTTTTGAGTGCATGGCAATAAGGCCAAGCGCTTATTTCAGGGTTCAAAAAAATATAAGTCAGGGTCTTATTTTCGGAGAAACACAGTATATATTTCTGGCTCTGTTTGCAGCAATTTTCTCTTATATCATCCAGCCATTGTAGGATCTAACTAAGTATTGTATATCAGGGGTAATCAACAGTGGCACTCCGAAGTTGAACAACAAATCCCAGCATCCCTAGAAAACAGTCAATGGTAGTGAATATTGAAAGTTGTAGTTCAGCAACATCTGGAGAATTTACAGGTTGACTTTCCTGATTATATCGATTGGCAGTCCCAAGCATCAGAAAGGGATTTATCAAATTATGTGTGCTTTGCTTCCCTGATGCTAATTAGAAAATACAACAAATATACAAACAAATAAGATACCAGAGTGCATATTGGAGATCTGGCCGAAGAACTATGAGTAACAACACAACAGTTCAAGATAATAACACAGATTGGGCAACTTTGTAGTTGAATGGATAATAACAACAACAAAGCATTAATAATTAAAGTCATGAAGAGAAGGAAGAAGAGAAGGAAGTGAAAAAGAGTAAGATATCTAAATATGTTTTACTTCTGGTGATAAAATGAGTAAATATGGTCTCTGATCTCCATCCACCTCTCCTCCTTTTATTTCCCTCAACCTAACCAAACAAAATACCATATTTTTCAGACTATAAGATGCTCCGGACTATAAGACGCACCTAGCTTTTAGGGAGGAAAACAAGAAAAAAACAGCTGCCGCCCAGCAATTTGCCTCCTTGCAGCAAACAGCAAGGTCAGCTTCAGCACAGCCTGATTTAGCACGAGCAGCTGATTGGCGGTTGGATCTGCCTCCCGGAATATCACTGATCAGCTGTTCCAGGCGGTGGGGATTGCTGCTGCCACCTATCCCTGCTGCCTAGAATGGATTGAAAAGAATGGGATGCACGGAGGCCGAAAATGGGGCATGCTGAGGCCGAAAACAGGATGCGGAGAAGCCGAAAATGGGGCATGCGAAGGCGGTGATAGGTGGCAGTGGCGATGGGCAGTGCCAGCGCCAATGGATGACGGCAATCCCCACAGCCTGAAACAGCTGATTGGTGGTATTCCAGGAGGCATATCCAACCGCCAATCAGCTGCTCGTGCTGTGCTGAAGCTTACCAGGCTGTTTGCTGTTTGCTGCAAGGAGGCAAATTTCTGGGAGACAGAGGCCGAAGGCTGGAGGATGGGTTAGGCTTCAGCAACATTCACTCTATAAGACGCCCAGACATTTCCACCCACTTTTTTTGGGGGGGAGTGTGTCTTATAGTCCCAAAAATACGGTAAATGTTTTTTAGACAAAGTGGACGAGTTTCTGCTTGCTCACAATCCCACAAAGGAGTGTTTTCTCAGTGTTCAGGTTACATACCTGGATGATGATATAAATCTCTGTTCTTTGTTGATAAAATCAGTTGAATGTGAGACTAATTGTTATTAATGCTTATAAGATTTATTAGCTCTCTTGGTTGCTATTCTGTCTTTCCAGGGGTACCTGATTCCAATATAGCAAGCAATATTTGTAAACCTATATTGCAGGACTATACCCTGTATGTGTAAATATTTCTTTAAAATGATCTGATCTGTTAAACATTGTTGTGAGGAAACTGACTTTATGCTTTTGGTTTGGGAATGCAGTCATCCTAGGTCAGTGATTTTAGATTTAGATGGCGAACCTTTTTTGCCTGGGGTGCCAAAAGGGTGCGCGGATGTGTGATAGCGCGTGCGCATGTGCCCACACCCATAATGCAATGCCCTCCCCCCCACACGCATGCACACAACCCCCGTGCTGCCCCCACACACATGCGCACAACCCCCCCATGCTGCCACCCCTGCGCATGCCTCTTCAGGAGGCTTTCCTGAACCCTGGGGACGGCGAAAATTGGCCCAACGGCCCAACCGGAAGTTCATTTCCAAACTTCCGGTTGGCCCGTTGGGCCTTTTTTCCCCGTCCCCAGGGTTCAGGAGGCTTTTCTAAAGCCTAGGGAGAGTGAAAAGGGCCGAAAAGAAGGCCAAAAATCAGCTGGCCAGCACGCGCAGGCGTGCTGAAGCTGACATAGAGCAATGCCTCGCGTGCCCTCAGATATGGCTCTGCATGCCACCTGTGGCACATGTGCCATAGGTTTGCTATCACTGCCTTATACCATCCAAGACAAATGGTTGTCCAATCTTTTTCTTGAAAACTTCCAGCAATGAAACACCCACAACTCTGGGAGGCAAACTGTCCTATTGATTAATCATTCTCACTGTCAGCAAAATTCTCCTTTTTTCCTCTTCCCTGTGACAGCCCTTCAAATATTGAAGTATTGGCAGCCCTTGAAATAATGGAAGTCTGCTATCATGTCTCCCCCACCCTTCTCTTCAGTAGGCTATTCAGTTGTTAGGGGTGGAATAGGATTATAAATCAGTCATGAGACTCTAAGAACCTATAGTGCTTCAATGAAGTGGTCCTTATTTGTCCATAGCTGCCTCTATTTGTTTGATTGAGTCACACTGGCTATGTAGCAGCACTATCAAAACCAGCACCCAGTCCAACTATTGAAAGGGGGGATAGAAGTGCCATTCCTACGGAATAACCGTACTATATAAAACAGACTCCAAAGTGGATTCTGGCTTCTATTTCTCTGCTGATCTTAGAAGGGATGTCTTCTAATCTAAATGTAGGAGAGGTAAAAGGAGAAAAGATTGTAATTTTAAAAGTAATGTTTGCTGGTGTATCAGAAATTAAAACTAGGCTCAATACAATATTGAAAGCTACTGATTTTTATGTAAAAGTGTTAAAGGCCGACATATCCAAAATTCCAGAAGGAAGAAGAATGAAGGAAGCAATAGAAGATGAGAGAGGAGAGTCATCGATAGTTGTTCAAATGGAAGGAGCTTTGATGAGTTAAGGTGATTTACAGAACCAGAGAGATGTTCATAATGTGGAAGAAGAGACAGAAGATCAGAGTCAGACTAGAGCAGAGCTGACAACTCAAAAAATTACTAAGCTACAAATGGCTGTAAGAGTTAGATCTAAAGTTCGACCGAGAAGAAGGAACGATTAGAATTTGGTCTTTGCATGGGAAGTTATAGGCCAGATGGAGAGATCAATGAAAATTGATACTTCGCAGTAAGAAGATCCATTCACTAATGAGGAAATGATGTTGATGGTTGTGTCTTCTCTTTGTTTTCCTGTTTTCCTCTTTTTACTATTATATTTTAAAGATTATGAAATTACTAATTTGATATATTGGAATGTTAGGTTATCAATAATGTGTCTGATTTTTAGATTATGCTTAAAAGGTTTTGTGTTAGAAGGGGTTAAAGAATTAGAGAAATATTGGAATTAACAATTTGTTAGTATGTTTTAATTTTTATGTTTATCGAAGAGGTATAGTGTCGGAAGAAGGAAGATCTATTTAGTATTGAGGAAATGATGTTGATGGTTGTGTAACTGAATGAAATGGTTAAAGAAAGATTTCTTCTTTCTTTTCTTTTTATTATTATATTTTAAAGATTATATAAATGAAAGATACATAGTGGAGTAAATCAACAATCTGATATATTGAAATATGAATTGATTAATAATATGCCTGATTTTTAGATTATGCTTAAAAGATTTTGAGCAACAAGGAGTTAAAGATTTAGAGAAATTTTGAAATTAAGAATTTGTTAGTATAATTTAATCTTATTTTTACTGAATATTACACCCTGTGCTTTTTCTGGGAAGTCGGGGGTGGGAGCAGTAGTGGGTTCCTACCAGTGCGCTCTCCGCCTTTCTTCGCCGCCGAGCCAAAGACACTGGCGGCGTTTGCGGCGCGGGGCTTCCCCCGCCCGCTTTCCCGGGATGCCGGAATGCCGCCATTTGCGTTCTTCTGCACTTTGCGCAAGCAGCGCTTGCGCAGAGTGCAGAAGAACGCAAATGGCGGCATTCTGGCGTCCCGGGAAAGCGGGCGGGGGAAGCCGCGCCCCGCAAACGCCGCCAGTGTCTTCGGCTCGGCGGCGAAGAAAGGCGGAGAGCGCACCGGTAGGAACCCACTACTGGGTGGGAGGATGGGGGGAAGGTGAGGGGGTTGGGGGGAAGGGGGGGAGAAAAAGAGAAAAATGTTTGTACTTTGTACTAATAAAACTTTTTGAAATAAAAAAAAAGAAATTAAAACAAGGGTCCAGCTAAGGTTCCTACTAAGAATATAAGAAGATTCCTTCTGTACCAGGACAACATCCCAAAAACTTACAATCCTGTATCCAGCAATACTTAACTAGATGCTTCCATGAAATGTACAATATGGAAGCAACAGGCCTTCCTGTGCTATTTCTCCCTCTTCCCACCCTCAACCTGCACCCATTCATTATTCAAAGGCAATTCAAATCCATTATTCAAAGGCAATCACTCAACCTTTTACAACCTGCCATTTTCCATACCTTATGGCTTTAACTCCCAGAACTGCAGGCAAGCATAAAAAGAACCAGAATAGACAAGACTAGACCGTTTCATATTTCAAGCAGAAATTCCAACAATAGGTGTGACAGTTATTGTTGGCTGTGGATGATACATGGGCCACTGAATACAAGCTATGGCTCCCATGGTGGCAATCACTCTAGGATTAAGCGCAAGATAACTTTGCAATCTATATCAGGCTTTTCCTTCCTACTGTGTTTAAAGTGCAAACTCAGGGGTTAGGAACTCAGGAGCCTAACAAAAGCTTCAAGGTGGTTAGAACTCCCATGGAATATAGGTAGTCCTTGACTTATGAACACAATTGACACCAGAATTTCCATTGCTAAGCACAGCAGTTGTTAAGGGAATCACACCCAATTTTATAACCATTTTTGCCATGGTATTTACCGTATTTTTCGGAGTATAAGATGCACAGGAGTATAAGACGCACCTTAGTTTTTGGGGAGGAAAATAGGGGGGGAAATCTACCTACCAGGTATTTATCTGGCTAGCGTCCTTAATCTGGTCAGTTTCAGCACACTATTTTATCCCTTGGTTAGGGCTGAAAAATATCTTCGGAGGGAGTAGCAATGAAAACAAGCCTGCAAAGACTTAGGGCTGGAAAAAAAACTTCTTTGGAGGGAGTAGAAATGAAAAAGCCTGCAAGCCGGGAAGATTGTTAGAACCTCATTAGGGCTGAAAAAAATCTTCTTTGGAGGGAATAGCAATGAAAACAAGCCTGCAAGCCGGGAAGAGCTGGGAAGATCGTTAGCACCTTGTTAGGACTGGAAAAAAAAGCTTCAAAAAAGCTACATTCGGAGTATAAGACGCACCCAAATTTTCAGCCACTTTTAGGGGGGGGAAATGTGTCTTATACTCCAAAAAATATGGTAAGTGAATCATGGAGTTGTTAAGTGAACCATGCGGTCAGAGGTGGTATTCCACTTACTTTTCCTACCGGTTCGCAAATGTGAGCGCGCATGCATGCACGCTTGCTTTGGTCGTGCATGCGCCTTCTGCACATGTGCACGACCTTATGTGCATGCACTTTACTTGTGCGCACGGCTTGCACGCATGAGCGCAACTTCAAAACGTGCCTAAATAGGATGGCATAGCACCGAAGCAGGTGGGCGGAGGTAGCTACTACCAGTTCACCCGAACCAGTCCGAACCGGCTGAATACTGCCTCTGCATGCGGTCATTAAGCAAATCTGGTTTCCCCATTGAATTTGCTTGCCAGAAGCTAGCTGGGAAAGTCGCAGGATGCTGCAACCATCATCAATATTGTATATATGCCTGTTACCAAGAGCCCAAATTTTGATTATACAACCTTGGGGATGCTGTGACAATCAAAATTGTATGACAATTGTAACTTTGAATGGTTACTAAACGAATTGGTTGTAAGTTGAAGACTACCTGTATGGAGCTAAACTTATATGAAATCAGATTAATTTAATTTAAAACCAAGATTCTAGTTCATAAAATTAGAAAGGCACACTAGAAAAAATATAAATGATTCTGGGAAAAGAGTTGATTCTTTAATCAAAATGTTCTTTTATTTCTGGGTTACTAGGCTACCAATTTTCTAAACATTTTTCACTTACCACTACTATTGTGTGAATAAAAAACATTTATTATGTAAATATGTACTGTAAATAGCTCTCAAAGGAGTTGAATTATTACACTTCTGCACTTTGCTCATCTATCCATATTTTTCCCTAGAATAACAATGTATTTTTGTTCCTGCTATAATAATTTTCCTCCTATGCAAAACAACGTTCATTTATGGAAAATACTTCCATTTGCATCTATACTATTGATTTTCATGGTAAACAGTGCACCTAAGCTTGCTTGAGAGAGAGCCTTAATGGAAGAGTTATTGAAGTAACATGAATGTAAGGAAGGAAGGAGAAAAGGAAGGAAGGAAGGAAGGAGAAAAGGAAGGAAGGAAGGAAGGAAGGAAGGAAGGTCATTGGTTTTGAGCAAAGTTACTGAAAATGGACAGCCCTTGTAATGCCCCGCCTGAAAACAGCAGGCTGATGAACCTCCTAAGAATCCTCAGAATAGTTTATTGTTGCTCTTTAACTAGACTTCTGTTGCCAATCTCCCAGTTGGCTTTCTTTGTCGCAGGAAAGCCGCAGAAGGTTTGCCAAGATGAAAACATTCTTTCCACTGCCCTTGCAAATGTGCCACATATCATAAATGTAGGCTATCTCAATTCTATGGCAAACTTGGGGGAAGAGGGGGGAGAAAAATTAAAAAGGAAAACTTCCAAGGGGGTTGTTTCAAAAGAAGTGACTTAATCCAATTTCATCCAAATTGAGAAATGCCTTTGAAAGTAAATAGAGAGATGTCAACATTAATCCCGCAAATCTTGAGAGAGGAATTTTTTTTAAAAAGGTAACTTTGCTCCGATAATATTTATAGTACCAAATATCTGCAGAAGGAAAAGATGAGACCTAAAAGTCCAGCTAGTTCAGAACACAGGGTTATTAAATGCACCATTCCCTTCCCACCGTGGTTACCAGATACTGTGCTCCCATCATGTCATTCAAAGATTCAGGTGTGGTCCTGAGTAGAAATTAGGCAGTTCTGATTTACCCTAATTGATAGCAGCTTTCCAGTGTTTCAGACTAAAGACTTTCTTAGGGGTGTCTGAGATGTTTTGGTAATCCTCCCTCATTGTTCGACTGAAGCAATGTTTCCCTTTTTGTTGCTTTGGCAACAAATCATCTCCCATTTCATCAAGGGTCATCATCGGTGCTCTCGACAAATCATTGAGTTCTGTGAGCATGCCAATGCTTCCATCTTGTTCAAACATTGCATCTTATCTTTCAGCTATTCAAGGAAAATGATTTCTTTTACTCCATGTTGCCACCAGATTTCTGAGGAAATTTACACAAAGAAATTCCTTTGGAGACATCATTCATCACAAATAGCCAGCCGCAGGTAGACCTGCCCCATCTGTCTTAAATCAACACCACCTGATTTAAGAGCAAAATGCTAAGCAAAATCTAATTTGGACAAAACTTGATTGATAGGTCAAGGTTGTAAATATAGAGTGGGGAGTTGGAAAAAGCTCATAGAACATGGCAAGGGTGAACAAATTCCATACTGAGACTATGAGGAGAACATGGATATTTTCATGTAATTGCTACGAGTTAATCTCAGATCAAGAGAGTCAGAGGTGGTATTCAGCAGGTTCTGACCAGTTCTGGAGAACCGGTAGTGGAAATTTTGAGTAGTTCGGAGAACCGGTAAATAACACCTCTGACTGGCCCCGCCCCCATCTATTCTCTGCCTCCCGAGTCCCAGCTGATCGGGAGGAAATGGGGATTTTGCAGTAACCTTCCCCTGCCATGCCCACAAAACCACGCCTACAAAGCCACACCACACCCACAAAGCCATGCTCACAGAACTGGTAGTAAAAATTTTTGAATCCCACCACTGAAGAGAGTGTTTACTTTTTGCTTCCCATATAGGCAGCTTCTTAGTACATTACTTTATAATCACTCCGATTTTATAATCCTCACCCTTTCAATTATGAAGGAGCACATCCCTCAAGACCCATGATTGGGAATACGACATCTCTACTCAAGTCGGTTCTTATTTCTCTGCAGCTGCTGATCTCCTTGGAGCTTTTAGATGCCTTATGGCTAGCAACCACCAACTCAAGGGACTAAGTTGGTGGGAGCAACCGATGAGCTAACTAATAACACTGCTATTTCAGTGAGTTTTCTCCTGGGGTTGACGTCTACAACTCCAGTCCCTGAATGTTTTGCTAGTAATGAGAATCCCTGTTTGTAAAGATACAACTGTATCAGGAGTGGGTTCCACTTACCTTCGTCACCGGTTGGCATCGCAACATTTTGCACGCGCATATGAGTGGAGCGAGTGCACGAGTGCGCGGCCCCTTGTGCGATTTGGCTTCCGCGCATGCTCAGAAGCAGGAATTAGCCCAAAACACAGCTGAGGAGCTCATCAGCTGTACTTTGGCGAACAAATAAAGATCAGAATTCACCCGTGGGCGGGCGGGAGGGCCCTTTTTCAAGCCGCGGAAGGGGAAAAATTCGCGCAAAATAAAAAAAAAGAGATGGTGGTGCACACGGAATGGCACCGACAGTGACGTCACCAGTGGGTCACTACCGGTTCGTGTGATCCGGTCCGAGCCGGGAGGAACCCATCCCTGAGCTGTATAAACCTTTACATACGGATGTGGAAAATTGGAGAACTGTACCTCTTTTTCAATTCCAGAGATAATAAATGCCTTTTGACCTTACAATCATGCTCACATGACCCCCATCCTCATTCATCAAGTAATAAGGAATGACAGTTCTGATAAACTATTTTAATGGGGTCTGCCACTCATCTCTAGCCAGCTTGCTGTTCATTAAATCTACTTACAGCAATGCTGTAAGTAAGAAACATCATCAATACTAAGAGTAAGGAGAAAATGTGCACATTTGGTGAACAATTTTAAAATGTGGATTAAGTGATAGGCTGAAGGGATCAGAGGTGGTATTCTGCGAACCGGTAGTGGTGATCTGCGGTGGGCCTGCCCCGCCCACCTTCCCCGGCTCTGTCGTCCTATTTCTGCATGTTTTGAAGCCGTGCGCATGCGGGCAAGCCACGCACGCTCACATTTGCAACCGGTAGGGAAGGTAAGTGAACACCACCTTTGGAAGGGATCTGTATAACCTCTCAGAAGAGGGATTATAAGGTTGTAATTATCTGCTAAAGAGAAGGTGGGAAGTCATCTTTTATAACATTTCCTCTTTCTTTCCCGTAGGCTTTTATTTTGCTTTATGTAAAATTCTTACTAAATATAAATAAATTTTTAAAAAGAATGTCAGTCAAAGCACCAAGACGCATACTGATACGATTAAACCAGTGGTTCCCAACCTGTGGTACGTGTACCACTAGTGGTACACGAGGGCCTTCCAGGTGGTACGCGAACACTTTCGGGGTCATGAACGATTTTTAGTTAGTTATTTTTTACTTCACAAAAATGTTTACTGCCTAACACAACTGTTGCCACACGCCACCCACCTGGTCCCAGCGGCCCGAGAATCCAGTTGCTGGATGCGCGGGGCCAAAAAAGGAATGGTACAATTATGGAAATAAAGTGATATCTGATCGAATTTAATTTCTATGGAACCAGGTGGTACGCGGCGACTGTACGGGACCTCCAAGTGGTACTCGATCACAAAAAGGTTGGGAACCACTGGATTAAACTATGAGTCCAAGAATTGCCCAAATGGGTCCAAGTTTGTAACTTAGGGTATATGTTGTATGCGTGTGTTTTAAGAAATGGTTAAATTCTTCATACAACTTACAATCAGCAGGCAGATGAACTAAAGGAAATCACCACAGAAAGAGGCAATCCAACTTTGATACCACATGCAAACCATAAGCAGTAGCACATTGCCACCAACACACTTATAGATCGACTTATCAGGATGCAACAGAAATAGAACACAAAGGTATATGGACCTTGTCCTCATTAAAAAAAAAAGCAAACCCCAACAATTGATAATAAAACTTTTCCAGATGATTCAATTGCAGACCTAACACCATTTTAGCAGTTTAGCAACTCCAATACAATTGTGACTTAGGGAAAGCATTTTGCTGTGATCAAAAACCACAGAGTAGATCTTTCAAAGCCTCTTTTCTCAGGTGGTTTATTGTTACACTAATATGTAGTGTATTGTACACTAATATCAGTCATACAATAAAAGATGTAAAAATGATTCGTTAAACTATGAAATCCCCCAACCACTGAGAAAGCTCAAGTTACTAACAAAAATACACGACAGGATGAGAAAAGATGGTCATGAGGGTAAGTTCTCCCAAAATGACTAAGCCTCCTTTGAGGGGCTAGAATGAGGCTACGCCACAGGTCTCGACTCATCAAATGAGGAGGGCCTGTAAATGTTTTTTTATCATCGTCCTATCTCAAGAGAAGATAAACTGGCATATTTAAGAGGAGGCTCACCTGCCATAAAGCCTAGGACCGTGATGGCGAACCTATGGCACGGGTGCCACAAGTGGCACGCGGAGCCATATCGGTGGGCACGCGAGCTCAGGTCCAGCGTGCATGTGTGCACCAGCCGGCTGATTTTCAGGCCTTCTGGGCCCACTGGGAGTCGGGAAACAGGCTGTTTCCAGCCTCCAGAGGGGGTGGGGAAGGCCATTTTCACCCTCCCCAGGCTCCTAGGAAGGCTCTGGAGCCTGGGGAGAGCGAAAAATGGGCGTGCCATTGCATGCTGGGAGCAGGGGGGTCATGCATGCATGTGCGGGGGTGCATGGAATTATGAGTGTGGGCACGCACACACGTGATCCCCGCATTCCCCCCCCTTTTGGCATGCAAACCAAAAAAGGTTCGCCATCACTGGCCTAGGACATCGTCCCTATGGTAAACATGACGGGAGAGTACAATATACTTCCTGTATTGTTTAGATAGTACAGGTTTAGTGGAAATCCCTCTTCCCAACTGCCACCCCTTTTTTTCCTCTTGAATTGCGGCTGATCCTAAAGTCTCTTGGAATGATGCTTGGAATTATATGTCACGCAGTGATTTTTTATTGCCTGTTATATGTATATGCAGGGAGCAGCATCCCTATCTAATATAATGGTTTATTCCTGAGCACGTGAATGATATATTCTAGTACGCATGTGTGCATTCCTTTCTCCGATCTCTCCTTCTGTTCCTGGCTTCCATTGAAGCAAGACCTATTTTTTATATCAGAGATGTAGGATAATGAGGATTTATTGTTTTGTACTGAAATAAATATTTTTACTTAGACTTTTAAACTGCGGTTTCTTTTCTAATGTCTGATGTCCGGGAAAAGATCTATTTCTCCTTTGTGAGATTAATTTTCACCTCTGACATTATAAGATGAATTCACAGTGAGAATTAGAAAACTCCCATTTTTTTTAGTATCAGGCAATCTTAGAGGCATGTGCACAAAGTCATACTGAGCTATCTATTCTGGAACAATGCTGCTACATTTGGGCATTCTTTTACAAGCCGGCGAGTTTGCAACATCTCTCTGTTAATGGTGCGATACGAAGTTTATCTTCAAGTTCATAAGACAGTCCCAGATAAATAAGGATGCATAGCACAGGATCAAAGCCCAAGCCCTTACATTGGTTAATTAAGGATTAAAAGACAGGAAGTAAAGAGGGTGGCGTTTTGCTTTGGCAAGAGCTTAGCATGTTCTCCAGATTTACATGCAGTCTCTGAATTAGGAACAAGTTGCGTTCCCTAACTCTGTCTTTAACCCGACTTTGTATTTAAGTCAGAACTTGTACTTACAAACAGACTGCCTGTTACTACAGATAGCAGATGGTATTCTCCCCTCCTCGAACGGACAAAGTGCTGAAGCTATGCAATGCTTTCAGGAACTGTTGAAACTGTGCATTTTTAACATACAGCCTGTTTTCAACAATTCCTGTAAACATTGTATCGCTTTCAATGCTTCATTGACTCAAGAAAGAAGAAAGCAAACTGCCATTTTGAATAATAGGTAGTCTGTTTGCATCTACGGGTTGTCCCTAAATCAGATGGTTCTAATCCTGGACTGCCTGTATTTCAGTCCTGTAAAACAGCGGCCCAAACCAGGAACTGATTTTGTGAAGGGTGGTTTTTCAATGGACTGTGGAGAAGGGGGAGAGCAGGGGTGAAATCCAGCAGGTTCTGACAAGTTCTGGAGAACCGGTAGTGGAAATTTTCAGTAGTTCGGAGAACCGGCAAATACCACCTCTGGCTGGCCCCCGAGTGGGGTGGGAATGCGGATTTTGCAGTATCCTTTCCCTGCCACGCCCCCTGCCATGCCCACCAAGCCACGCCCACAAAACCAGTAGTAAAAAAATTGGATTTCACCACTGGGGGGGAGGTATCATTTCACACGCTGCCTTGGATCCAATGCACGGGGCTTCAGATGGGGCTTGCGTGGCCCAGTTCCTAGCAGGTTGTGGACCAGTGCCAGGCTGTGTGGTCCGGGGTTTGGGGACCTCTGTTCTAAAGTTATGGGTTTCAGAAACAATGTTACTGGAAATAATAAAATTACCAGAAAATTATGACTTACAGCATTCAATGGGATTGGATGCAACTTGCAAAGAAACTATCCGGCCACTAGATTCAGGGATGTGCACACGGAACACCAATCGCACACGAGTATTCTTTCGGCCAATATCTGTTTCTCCTTTCCGTAGTTCAATGTCTGCATTCCTCAGCTTGAGAATTCCTGCGCAGTCAATGCTATGAAACGAACAAATAATGAATGAATAATCCTTGTCGAGTGACATCAGTACTTTTACCCCCCAATTGCATTTGCAAACTAAGCACTCTCCACTCCTGAAATTAATGTCTGTTTTTGTTTCTCTGATTATGATTACAGATTTAATGGTCCAGGTATGCTTGGCTTCTTTCTATGGAATCTCAACAAGGGGCTGGCTGATTCTCTATCTTCCCTGAGGGAAAATGGACCACTGTACCTCTGTAAGAATATAGATTTAAACTTACCTTTGTTAGCTTACAACCCTGTCAATCAAACAAGGTAAGTGCAAGTAATTCCAGCTGTCTTATTCATGAAATTCTTTACATATTCCTAATCTGGAAATTATACCAATGGACCACTCCAATAGTGCTGGCTGATACAAACATTCCTAAGTCTACAACTCTCCATTATTCTAGGGAATACAGTATATTGCAGTGAGTTTTCAGTCTTAAGCAGCTGACAATATTTTTCTTATCAATGTCATTATCCCTCCTGGAACAATGATTCATTGGAGTCCTGAAATTTTTTGAATTTAGTTATCTTACTATAGGCATTTTGTTTCTAGACCAGGGATGTCAAACTCACATAGTCACGGCAGCGTCACGTGACGTATCGGGACTTTTTCCCCCTTCGCTAAACCGGGTGTGGGCATGGCCAGCGTGTGACACATCCGGCCCGCAGGCCAGGAGTTTGACAGCCCTGTTCTAGACCATCAAGAACCTACAGTTCAACCCTGAGCTACATATATTCTCCACATTTGCAACAACTTGAGCAAGTAGCATTACTGTAGCTTCCATCCATCCATCCATCCATCCATCCATCCATCCAAACAAATGTAAATGCTCAGTAAAAGACACTAGACCAGGGGTGTCAAACTCAAGGCCTGGGGCCTGGATCCAGCCCATGGGGTGCTTAGATCTGGCCCACGGGGCCACCCTGGAAACATCAAAGTACTGGCCTGCAGTGCCTCTGCCAGCAAAAACAGAGCTTGCAAGGGCTGCATGTGGCCCTCCTAAGCTCTGTTTTCGCTGGCAGAGGGTTGCAGGAGGCCATCGCAGGCGAAAACGGAGCTTGGGAACCCGTTTTCACTGGCAGAGCCCTCGGGCCTCCACAGGCGCCCCCGACACAAGTGAGGTCGAGCTGGCTACAACCACCCTAGCCACCCCCGCCCCCAAGGTCAAACACAACCCTGATGGGCCCTCAATGAAATTGAGTTTGAAACCCCTGCACTAGACCATTTGATGCTCATCTCAGTTCAAAACCTAAGAGGGAAAGAAGTCAATTCAAATGCTAATTTATGTTGGGAAGAGGCTGATCAATTGAAATGTCCCCTCCTTCCAAGGACTGGCAAATCAGAAAATTCTCCTGGTGCAGAAATCAGAGCATCTAATGATCAGGGATTTGCACTAAAAGGACTCTCCAGTTATGGGCCTTGAGATATAGGAGTTTCCAGGAAAAATGACAATTCCCCCCCCCCCCCCAAACTGGTGAGTTATGAGTCTCTTCTGCTTAACAAGATCTCCAGTACAAAATGATATTTCCCCCAATGGGCAATCCCTGTTAAGGGATTGAAGAGGACTCTTTCTGCACTCCCTTGAATTAGTCTGCACTCCCTTGAATTATTCTACTACTGAACTGCAGTACATGTATGAGGGTAAGTCAAAAAACAATGCCATTTTCTTTAGGACAGGTATAATTACCAACACAGGAACGTGTAGCATACATCAAAATGAAGCTGGTCCTCTGTGGATCACATCCCTACTTCTCAGCATAGTCACCGTTTCTCTCAATAGCAATGTTCCACCTTCAAATGAGAGCATGTATCCCTGTCTCGTAAATTTTGTTGACTGTTCTTTGAGCCACTTCTTCACTGCAGTTTTCACTTCCTCGTCACTGGAATAATGTTTGCCTCTCAAACCCTCTTGCATGGGGCCGAAGAGATGATAGTCTGAAGGCGCTATTATTCCAGTGACGGGGAAGTGAAAACTGCAGTGAAGAAGTGGCTCAAAGAACAGTCAACAAAATTTTACGAGACAGGGATACATGCTCTCATTCGAAGGTGGAACATTGCTATTGAGAGAAACGGGGACTATGTTGAGAAGTACGGATGTGATCCACAGAGGACCAGCTTCATTTTGATGTATGCTACACGTTCCTGTGTTGGTAATTATACCTGTCCTAAAGAAAATGGCATTACATTTTGACTCACCCTCGTATTATGCCATGGTAAAGCACTTTGGTTTACACTTGAAAGTTTTCTCTACAAATTAAATGCAGGCATCTTTTACATTAATCGTATTAAGTTCTCCTCTGTTGCTATCTTGCAACATTTTGTAATATAGAACCTTACGTTGCTTTCATGTTGTTTTTTGGCTCCAGAGGGATTTCCAGCACTTTGGTGTTGCCAATGATTTTCTCAAAGCTGGTGGTAGTGACTGTTTTCCCTGTGATGCGATGGACTTGGTAAAAAGCATGTGGTTTAAGAATCCTCTCATCTGCTGTTCCAATGAAGATCTGAAGGCCCAAGGGCTTGTGGTCCACATAACCATGAAGCTGGCAAGAGAACAAACCATTTACACGATTATCTCAACGACAAATAAGAGCAAGAATTGAAATATCTTAGCAGTATCAGATAAAAGAACACAAAAAGCCTTATAATAGCTCATCTTATTCCCTGCAATCAGTGTTTCTCAACCTTGGCAGTTTGAAGATGTGTGGACTTCAACTCCCAGAATTCCCCAGCCAGCGTTGCTGGCTGTGGAATTCTGGGAGTTGAAGTCCACACATCTTCAAACTGCCAAGGTTGAGAAACACTGCCTGCAATGAATAAGAATCACCTCAAGATAAACAGGCAGGAAATTTTTATAACTAAGAAAGATGGTTCTTTTCCTTTTCTCCAGACTAAAATAGTTTTGCATACAAAGAACATGGATAAATTAACTAAAGAAGAATACTGAGCAATAATATTATTATCTCTTGCGGCTTTGTTTTGTAAGATTGAAATATGACAATTCCTGATTATTTAATTATTTAATGAGCGGAGGTGGCGCAGCAGTTAGAGGCAGTACTGCAGGCCACTTTAGCTGACTTTGATCCGCAGGTCAGCGGTTCAAATCTCACCGGCTCAAGGTTGACTCAGCCTTCCATCCTTCCGAGGTAGGTAAAATGAGGACCCAGATTGTTGGGGGCAATATAAATATACATTGCTTACTGGTGTAAACTGCTTAGAGAGTGCTTGCACTGTGAGGCGGTATTTATATCTCACAAATAAATAAATAAATAAATAAATAAATAAATAAATAAATAAATAAATAAATAAATAAATAAATAAATAAATAAATAAATAAATAAATAAATAAATTTCCCAAAAAGGAGATATGTGATCGTTCTAATAGGAACTGTTTTGAAGTTTCCACTCTTATGTTACTCGGTAAAATGTTTGCTCTTAGCATCTTCGCAGTCTTCATAATTGGGATGTAACTTATTAAGCTGCACAGAATCATCAACCATTTTTAAAATGTCTTCCAAAATAAAAATGATTTACCTAGATTCCATAAGCTCACTTAGAAACCTCTGCACTAAATGTGTATATGATTGTGGGGGTGGGAGTGGGGGGGAGGGAGAGAGTGAAGCCATTGTATCAAAGGGGAAAAGAAAGTAGCTGTAACTTCCCTATTGTGAGAAAAAGAACCTTGCATGTAGACAGAATTATTATGACTGTTAAACATAAGAGTCTAAGCATTGGTAAAAGTGAAAGCATCAGTGAAATTGAGAAAGAGAGAGAAAAGCTCGGACTACAATAATTAGTCAGTTAATGGCTACAATTCATTAATCAAAAACATTTTGCTCATCTAAAAATGAAACCAAAATCAGTCAGATTATAACCATTATAGATCTTGATTAGCATTTCCAGTCTTCATTGTGGGCACTTTGTCACAACCACATTATTGAATATGCCTCCAGTACTCAAGTCAGCAGAAAAGCAATTTTTTAAAATTTATATTTTAAAACCACCAAAACCACCCAGTAGCTGAAACTCTCAGGGTAGATTACAGTAAAGCACACTAAAAATACAATTTGAATAAAAACATATACAATAAGATGCAAAATAAAAACATCAGATAAACTGGACTGATCACTAACATGTGTTAACAGTGTTCCAGAATAATATTATTCCATGCTGCAGAATTCTGGAAGTTGAAGTCCACAGATCTTAAAGTTGCCAAGTTTGAGAAAACCTATGTTATAAGATAAGATAGCCTTTATTGTCACTTTTTTCTGTGATCACACTGGCACACATTAAAAAGGAACTTCTTAATGTTATACGTAGAGATTCTGGGTAAGGCCCTTACAAAAACCAGATTCCTTCCTCCCTTGCAGCCCAAAATGGCCACAGAAGGCACTATCCAGTGACCAGAGAGAAGAGGTCAGCATGATGAAATGGCCAAATGAAAGCAGATGCAGTGCCAGACTGCACCATCACCCACATCATCAGTGAGGCATCACAAAATGTACAAATGACAACACTTGAGTCAAGAGAAAAGGCAAAACACCCTAAAACTCAACTGCTCGAGTCATGTACATAAGCTGTCTAGGGCTAGGGATGAGATAAAAGTTGCATCGGAGGACATTTTCTCTGAAAATGGTGAGTAGAGAGATCTAGGGACACTTGCCACAGCCAACTTGCCGCAGTCAATTCACTGTGGGACAACTAGCTGTGGCCAACTCTAGAATGGAATGGAATGGAATGGAATGGAATAGAATGGAATAGAATAGAATAGAATAGAATAGAATAGAATAGAATAGAATAGAATAGAATAGAATAGAATAGAATAGAATAACAGAGTTGGAAGGAACCTTGGAGGTCTTCTAGTCCAACCCCCTGCTCAGGCAGGAAACCCTACACTACTTCAGACAAATGGTTGTCCAACATCTTATTAAAAACTTCCAGTGTTGGAGCATTCAAAACTTCTGGAGGCAAGCTGTTCCACTGATTAATTGTTCTAACTGTCAGGAAATTTCTCCTTAGTTCTTGGTTGCTTCTCTCCTTGATTAGTTTCCACCCATTGCTTCTTGTCCTGCTCTCGGGTGCTTTGGAGAATAGTTTGACTCCCTCTTCTTTGTGGCAACCCCTGAGATATTGGAACACTGCTATCATGTCACCCCTGGTCCTTCTTTTCATTAAACTAGACATACCCAGATCCTGCAACCGTTCTTCATATGTTTTAGCCTCCAGTCCCCTAATCATCTTTGTTGCTCTTCTCTGCACTCTTTCTAGAGTCTCAACATCTTTTTTACATCATGGTGCAGGACAACTCACCGTGGGACAATCCACGTAGGATAACTCAACACAATAAATGTTATACACCACTATTTCTTCAAAATTATTTCCATTTTTGTCAATGGAAATAATGCCAAAGAAATAGTGGCATATAATAATTATTGTGTTAAGTTATCCTACGTGGATTGTCCTGCGTCGAGTTGCTTCAATATAGCAATAGCACTTTACTTATATACCGCTTCATAGTGCTTTACAGCCCTCTCTAAGCGGTTTACAGAGTTCAGCATATTGCCCCCAACAATCTGGATCCTTATTTTACCCACCTCAGAAGGATGGAAGGCTGAGTCAACCTTGAGCCTAGTGAGATTTGAACAGCTGAACTGCTGAACTAGCAGTCAGCCTGCAGTCGCAGCATTTAACCACTGCACCACTTCAGCCTTTTTTTGTCAATGGAAATAATGCCAAAGAAATAGTGGCATATAATAATTATTGTGTTAAGTTATCAAGTTAGCTCTACTCATGGAATGAGCAAGTTGTCTCATTCCATGAGTAGAGCCAGTATTTACAATCCTTAAATCAGAATTAAAATATCCCCAAATATCACTGCACTAAGACATTGGAAAGAGGCACTATATGAAGCAGAAGTTGAATTCTGATAAACAAATGCTGGGTTGACATCTGAAAAATTGAATCTCTTGATTGTTTTTCTGAAGAAAATTGTTGCTCCTTTTTTCTCTCTGGCAAAAAAATAACAACAGCAAAACACTTTCAAGACAGGACGTCTAGAATCTTTCTTATAATGCAGTGCTTCTCAATTATTTTCTGTTACGCCCCCCCCCCCCAGGAAGAAGTAAACATTTCGCATGCCCCAACTCTCCGATCTGGGCCCCAATGGAATTTTAGTGTTAATATTTATAGGCCGCCCTGAGTCCTACGGGATTGGGCGGCCTATAAGAACTTGTAATTAAATTAAATTAAATTAAATTAAATTTTACTTATTATAAGCTACAAGCAAACTATTGGCTGGAGAAGGCTGCTCTACCCACTTACCTGGGAGTAAGTCACACTGAACTCAGTGGAGCCTGTTTTCGGTTAGGCAGGCATATGCTACCATGGTTAGGGCCATCTTTTGACACGGGGCCAGGCCAGCTTAATCAAGCCAATGTTTTGGAGTCACCAGCCTGGCCCATAAGCGCCGCCTCTTCCAGGCACTCACAGCGAATGGTGTGGAAGGAGACTTTAGGGTGCCATTCAACGCTTTCACCCAGCTGCAGAGGATGCTCCTCCTTGTCCAGCAGCAGGTTCACCACGCCATTCATAGCTACTGCGGCGCCCACCGAGAACAACAAGAACCCATGCAGCCGCCCTGCCCCGCCTGGCCGCCTACTCTTCTGGGCTCGGAGCAGCGTGCAACTGGGAAAACATTCCCCATCCAGGGGGATCAATTGAGAGGGACCACGCATGTTCCCCGGGGTCACACACGCCACCCTGGCATCGCTCTGCGCCCCCACAGGGGGGCCCGCCCCACTATTTGAGAAACACTGTTATAATGCAAGGAAAAACTTCAAAGCTAACTCTGAAGGCTTAGTTTCAAAAGGTAAAGCATCAACTGAATGCTTAGCCAAAGGTTTTAGTAGTTTACATTTCCAGCTTACAGAGCATTTCCTTCTTTTCAATAGCTGGAAATAATCTAGCCGAAAAAGAAATAATCTGTAATTATGATTAGATCAAAACCAAGGAAGGTGTGTGTGTGTGTGTGTGTGTGTGTGTGTGTGTGTGTGTGTGTGTGTGTATAAATATATCATGTGGGTGTACAATATATAAATACAACACACACAGACCATGCCTATGTCCAGAGAAGAGATGCTTATATTGGTAAATAAAATAAATAAGTAAATAAAGTTTGTGCATAGAAAAAGTAGTTGCAGCTTATAATGCAAGAAAATAAGACTGCAGTAAAAATGAGTTAAACATAGCATTATAGTTGCAAAACTTAAGTCACAAATCAGGCCCCATAACACCCCATTCAATCATAGTTTTTTGTCTTGCTTTTTCCTTCCTGAGAATTCAAAAACAGACTGGGAGTGGTGATGGATGTGTCAAGTACCCAACAGTACATATTTCAAAATTTAGGTAATGTACAGTATTCAATTTAGTGGTGTCAAGTTATGGAGACCCAGGAAAGAATATACGTATTGCTTTCTGAGGCAGGCTCCATTCAAAACCACACATACACCCAAATGCAACTCCATACTAAAGGCCGATGCATGAAATCCAAAATATATTTCAAGCATTATGGTGTTCCAATACTTTATATAAATCGGTTATTCTGTAGAACATGTTTGTCCAACAATAATAGGTGTGATGACTCAGCACTAAGAGATGCTGAGCTTGTCAGCTGTAAAGCTGACATCCTGGGTTTGAGACCCGGGCGCCACATGATGGGGTGAGTTCCTGATATTTGTCCCAGCTCCTGCCTATCTAGGAGTTTGTAAGCGGGCAAGTAGATAAATAGGCACTACACTAGTGGGATAGTAACAGTATTCCATACACCTCGGTGAATATGTAGTCATGCTGGACACATGACCATGGAAGTGTCTTCAGACAATGCTGGCTCCGTCGACTGAGAAATATACTGTAGATGAGCACCATTCACCTAGAATTGACATGACTGGAAAGGGGAAACCTTTACTTGTACCTTTAGTATGCAACACCTCTGGCTAACTACCGTATTTTTCGGAGTATAAGACGCACCAGAGTATAAGACACACCTTAGTTTTTGGGGAGGAAAATAGGGGGGGGGGAAATCTGCCTACCAGGTATTCATCTGGCTAGCGTCCTTAGTCTGGTCAGCTTCAGCACATTATTTTATCCCCTGGTTAGGACTTAAAAAAACATTCTTCTGAAAGAGTAACAATGAAAGAGCCTGCAAGCCAGTAAGAGCTGGGAAGATAGATAGCACCTGGTTAGGGCTAGAAAAAAACTTATTCGGAGCAAGTAGAGCAATGAAAAAAACCCTGAAAAGACTTAGGGCTGGAAAAACATTCTTTGGAGAGAGTAACAATGAAAAAGCCTGCAAGGTAAGAGCTGGGAAGATCTGTTAGCAACTAGTTAGGGCTGGAAAAAAAAAGCTACATTCGAAGTATAAGACGCACCCAAATTTTCAGCCACTTTTAGGGAGGAAAAAGGTGCGTCTTATACTCCGAAAAATACGGTATTTGGATCCCAATGCTCAGTTGAGTCTAGTGTATCCTGACATCTGTACCAGATTCCAAAATGATTGCTTTCTCTCTCCCTTGGCCTTGATCTATACTTAGAAGAAGCCATCTTTCCACAAAGTCCCTGATATGACACTACTCCGAAATAGCATGCAGCTGATCTCGTGAAGAAACCCAACCGTTGTTGTTCAACAACCTCTCACTGCTGCTTTTCAGTACACTATGTTGGTTTGATAACATAGAACAGACTGACAGGGGACCTTTTTCTAAGACTTCCCATTAAAATATGAAGCCAGCCCTGCAAAACAAGATTACATAGAGCTGTCAAGTCATTTTACGTTGAGCGCAAGGACTTTTGCTGTGGATCTACTGTGAAATGCAGTCACACTTTGCATGTTCTGTAGAAAAGGTCTGAGAGGATGCACAAATAACTTGTGCTTCCTGTCTCTCCCAGGTTTTGAGAAATGACAGGAAATGCTCGCACCCATCCTTTGCGTGAAGCTCAGAAACAGAGGAAGAGGAAGCACAGGTCAATCACAGAAAAAGGTACACCATTATGGACCTAAATATTGTCTCTCTCCAAGTACAATTCTGATACAGGAAAAGTACAATCCCCTTTGGGAGAAGCTGAGGTTGTCTAGGAGTGGTGTCTGTTATTTTAAATGTCACTTTCAGGTTGAGTGAATTTGCAAGATGCGCAACCTTAAAAGCCATTGTGACAAACAAAAACCCAAACCTACCCAAATAAACAATACAACAGAACATTAGGAAGAAGTTTAACCTTTCCTTAATGTGAAGCTATGATCCTGGGAAAGCAGAGTGGTAATCTATTCTTAAAGCTTCAAAACAGCTAAAACTTCTTGAAAGCTTGGCATAGTTGTGTAGAGACTGTCCCAAGATTTCTAGGCCTGCAGCCGGGCAGTAATATGTCTTGTCTATGCATAGCCATTCCCAGAAGATCACAGAAGGACCTCAAAACACACCAAGCTTCTGAACAGTTGTGGCGACTTCAGAAGCGGATGCAGAGCAAAGTACCTCCATGGAATAATTTACACAGCCCTAATAAATATATTAATATCTTTGATCTACCTGGCTAACTGTATGCTTAAGGTAGTGTAAATCACATTTAACGTCTCCTTTCTCTCAGGAATTCAGAATAGCGCATTTAGTCCCAACTCTTGCTGATGTTACTAATTGCCTCCCTCAAAATTTCTTTAAAAGCCTTTCCACAAAGATCTGAATGACAGAAGTGTGTGGGAAGGGGGCAAATGCTATGCTAGCAGACACATCAAAAGTCAGAAAGCCACTTCCTAGCCTTGGAAGTACAGAGGCCATACAAAACCTAACGTTGTCTGACCAAGAATGGAAGCCTTCTCAGCTCTGATGGAGTTAAAACATAGGGACTGCCTTTTGATATATTTTCAATCTTTCTTGAAATACTTTTTTCCTTTAAACTCTCTGAAAACTCTTTCAAACTACATATGCATTAACAGCCATACTGTGGCATTGCCTCTTTGAAAAACCTAAAGTCACATGAGCCAAAATGAAGGTTTACAAACAATATATTGTAGATTTTGAGGTTGGGAACGGCCTGTAGTTTAGAACTTCCTAAACAAAAGGAAGTCTCATGGATGGGTGTTCAAATAACGCAACAGAAAGAGACAAAGGGCACCTAGAATGAAAAGTTTAGTACACACACACACACACACAAAAAAAAAGAGATACAAGATTCCAAGAGAGAGATAAAAGACTGACCCCAAAAAATCTATAAATGATGGAATTTTAGAAAGATTAAGAGATGATGGATAATGGGAAAATATATTAATAAAATGGAAAAATACCATAACTCCAATAAGTTCAGGTTAGTAGATGGTAATTAAGATTAGGCAATTTAACTGTAGTATTAATACTAACAGTGTGTTAAAATATATTGTGAATTTAAAATATTAAGGATTAGAAATGGTGGGGACTTTGAGATATACTCCCGTGATGGATTGAATATTGTTAATAATTGGTGTTATTATAAAGTGACCAGATTTTTTTTTTAAGCGGGACGGGGGGCAGGCCCGCCTCGGCGCCATTTGAATTTTGCCCTCTGCGCATGTGCAGAACGCTGCGCATGTGCAGAGGGCAAAAGTCAAGAGCTGAGTATGGGGCACGGGGCGGGGCAGGCAGGACGGGGTGCCGGGTTGCAGGCCGGCAGCGGCGGAGGGTCGCTTGAACTCGCTTCCCGCTGCGGACCGCGTTCACGCGCGGCGGCGGCAGCAAGCCAGGAGCGCTCGCCTGGAATTGGAATCAGCGAGCAGCTGGGCATCGGGGCTCTTCCCCCGCCTTCTCCATCCTCCAGGGTCGCCACTGCGGGGGTTCCGTCTCTCCGGTGGTGCCTGCGTTGGAAGGGAAGGGGGGGGAAGAAAGGCAGCCTGCAGGGCTTGGCACGGCTGGGAGTTGCGAGGCGGCGTAGCAACCGGGCTGTTCCTCCGGGTGTGCTAAAGTGCTCAAGTTTTTTCTCTCTCACACACACATGCACAACCTTCCAACGACCGGGAAGTCGTGCTGGGAGATCCAGTCCGACCCGGTCGTTGGAAGGTTGTGCATGTGTGTGTGAGAGAGAAAAAACTCGAGCACTTTAGCACACCCGGAGGAACAGCCCGGTTGCTACGCCGCCTCGCAACTCCCAGCCGTGCCAAGCCCCGCAGGCTGCCTTTCTTTCCCCCCCTTCCCTTCCAACGCAGGCACCACCGGAGAGACGGAACCCCCGCAGTGGCGACCCTGGAGGATGGAGAAGGCGGGGGAAGAGCCCCGATGCCCAGCTGCTCGCTGACTCCAATTCTGGGCGAGCGCTCCCGGCTTGCTGCTGTCGCCGCCGTCACTCACCCTTCAACAGCCAATCAGCGTGGGGTGCCGACAGCAGCGACGTCATCTCTCCGCGCCCACCTTGCAGAGAGAAAGGTATGGGTGGGTGTTTTAAGGTGACCAGATGTCCCGATTTTGAGAGGGCCTGCTGCTGCTGCTGCTGCCCCTGCGGCTGGGCCCAACCTGGCCGTCCTCGAGTGCCTGCAGGCCGATTTTTTGAAAGAATGCCCTAGTCGGGCATTGTTTTAAAAAATCGGGACTTTTTAAGAGGGCGGGCGGGACGCGGGACAAATGATTAAAAAGCGGATCTGTCCCGCCAAAATCGGGACGTCTGGTCACCTTATGTTATTAGTAATCCTATATATTTGGATTATTGCTGCTATGGTGGAATAATGAGTGATTTTTAGAATATTGAATGATAACATTTACTAAGGGATAACAAACACAGGGTGCAAAGAAATGTTATTTATGTTTAAATGAATTAAAGGGAAAATGTAAAAGGAATATGAAATGAGACTAGTATTGTTCGAAGTTGGAAGATTAGAATTCTATATACTATTTGTATTATTATTGTTAACATTGTATAAAAAAGACTTGACCCAATCAATGCACTGTCCACAAAATATGTATGTTTATATTGGAAAAAATAAAAAATAAATATTAAAAAAGAAGAACTTCCTAATTTGCCAAAAAGACTATTAACAGCTTGACTTAAGGAACTCCAAGGTGGAACAAAAAGATCCCCCAAAACCTTGGATTTTGAGTTTTTCATCAAATAATTATCTACCATCAGAAATTTAAAAAAAATTGACACCAAACATCAAAAATCCCCTCCCCAAATGAAGCAGAGCACTCCATAAAATACATGTTTGGATTAAAAACTGTTTCCTACTGTTTTGACACTGATGGTGACAGGCCGAAACAAAACTTTATCAAATGCAATATGTATTTAAACAAACAAGTTTTTAAAATGTCCATGGCAATCTTTCTCTACGCAAATATTTATGTATCCTGTATGCGGCGTATGTTTTGGAGGAAGTAAAAGGAGCCCTGGGTTTATTTAAAAAGTGAGCTGAGCATAAAAAACGTTCAGTAAAGAATAACAGCAGCTTTTGAATTGGATTTCATGACGTGAAGCATAACAGAGCCAGAATTCCTGTGCAGACTCCAGACCAGAGAATATCTCTTTCATTATTAACACTCACAATTACAAATCAAGCCATTCTATATTTCTCACATCACTGAAAATTGAAAGCAGATGAATCTACCGCATAGCCAACCATCTAGCTGAAAGGGAACTTGATGGTCTAAGACACGGTAAATTTGTTTTCAATTACTTGGTCCACATTTAAGGGAAAAAAATCTTGATTAAACTGTACAAAGCAAGCAGAGCAAGGAGATCAGAGAAGAGAAACATTAAGCTAATAGCATCTATGGCTTTTTTTTTAAAAAAAGTTTCTTTTTCTTTGTTCTCTATTTTAACAGTCAGCAGGAGGTATCTCTGCCTAGATTAATCCACCACCACCATCACTACCTACCCCCCACCTCCCTAGAAAAAGACCACATGCAATTTCTAGATTGGCTGGCAGTGGTCCACAGTATGCTTAATGAAGGAGAACCCACGAGACACACAGTCTTTTGAACCCCTTTTGCTTTCACAAATCTAGCATTAAATATTCAAAAGCCGGGGGGAAAAAATCTTTCATATCCTTTGTGTGAATTTAAGAAAGACAAGGGGACAAGCCTGCAGGTTTTATTTGTGCAAATAGCTTCATTAACTTGGTACACAGTTCTAACACATGTGCTAACAGACTGGAATCACCCACAAAAATGTGGATTTCGTCATTAAACCAGCATAAGAGCTTGTGGTTTATGATTCATAAAATCTCTTTTGGCTTGTCCCAGACCAAGCTCTCTTTTATGATAAATAACTTTTTATAAAATGTTTAAAATGTTTTTTTTAATTCTGAATGATTTAAAAAAATACATATGACATTCCTACTAAAAACCTTCCTACGCTCTGCAAAGAGGAACTCTGGGAGCATCTATTTGAGGAAACAGGCAGCTTTGGATTCTCCTCAAGGGAGAGAGAGTGAAATGATGACTTCAAGATCTCCATGTCTAAGAGCTTCCCTAAAATCATTATTTTCAGATTGCATAGTTGACTTCTAAGCCTGTTCATTAGAAGTATCTCAAAGCAGTACACAACATGATAGCAGCAATCTAGTATTTGAGGGGCTGCCACATAGAAGACGGGGGTCAACCTATTCTCCAAAGCAGCTGAGGGCAGGACTAGAAGCAATGGTTGGAAACTAATCGAGAGAGGCAACCTGGAATTAAGGAGAAACTTCCTAACAGTGGGAACAATTAACCAGTGGAACAGCTTGCCTTCAGAAATCGTAGGCACCCCATCACTGGAGGTTTTTAGGAAGAGACCAGACAGTCACTTACAGTACCTGAAATGGTACTAGAAGATCTCCAAGGTCCCTTTCAGTTCTCTTCTCTAAACATTAAAGATTATGCAAGGACAGCTGCGCACAGGTGAATGTTGATGAATTAAAGCAATCCTTTAAAAAAAAAAGGTGGACTAAGACTTACTGGCAAAAACCTACTAAGCTACAAGGTTGTGAGAAGAATGCCATGAACTGATCTTGATCGTTAGCTAACAAACAGAAGTATCTATATATTTTTCTTGAGAACAAGTGGAAATTTCCTGACAGGGAGAACAATTAATCAGTGGAATGGCTGGCCTTCAGAAGTTGTGGGTAGTCCATCACTGGAGGCTTTTAAGAAGAAGGGCATCCATTTATCCGGGATGGTATAAGGACTCCCACTTGAGCAGAGGTTTGGACTAGAAGATCTTCAGGGTCTATTCCAGAGGTCAGCAACCTGCGGCACCACAATTTTGAGAGAAGCTCCCGGTTAGGGTGGGGGGGAGCAGGACGTGCCAGAAGGAAACTCTATGGCAAGGGGCGGGTTTTCCGGTCAGCTCCACAATTGATAAGGCTTTCGGTTAGGGCAGGTAGAGGAAAAAGGCCGCCGCGCTAGGAGACTCTATGGTGGGGGAACTGGATTTCCGGTCAGCTCCAGAATTGAACGGGGGGCTTCCGGTTAGGACCTTTGTGGCTCTTTGAGTGTTTAAGGTTGCCGACCCCTGGTCTATTCCAACTTTGTTATTCTGGTTGGTCATTGCCTTCTTCCATGGCTTTTTGACTTCTCATTCTAGGTTAGAGCTTTGGAATGTTCTTGTGGTCTTTCAACAAAGTACCACCTAAGTCCAACCCACCTTTGCTTTTTTGAGAACAGCCAAATGATGCCATTTGCCAAGATAGCAAGAGTTAAACCCCACCCCCCCACCCCATGTTTTTGCTGAAACAAAATTTGGGTGAGGGAAGAAGGAAAGCAGACATTTAAATCAGGACTGGGTTTTTGGCAACAAATGGCTCAGAAATTCCTGAAAACCTAGGCAAATCTTTCCGGTCTGTTTGAAAGTAATCTTCATCTTTGGGACTTTCAAAATTAATTACTCACAGAATTCCCAGCATACCTTGGAGATATTGCAGATTCGGTTCCAGACCACTACAATAAGGTGAATATTGCAATAAACCAAGCCACACAATTTCTTTTGACTTCCCAGTGCATAAAAAAGTTATGCATACACTGTACAGTAGTCTAGTCAGTGTGCAATAACATGATATCTAAAACCAATGTATATATTTAAAAATATGTTATTGCTAAAAACTACTACCATATTTTTCGGAGTATAAGACGCACCTAGATTTTAGAGGAGGAAACCAAGGAAAAAAGTATTCTGAACCAAATGGTGTAGTAATATATTATTTAATAAAATACCAGTGTAGCAGAATACTTTTTACAACCATGCATACTTTTTACAACCATGTACACTTTTTACAAACTTCAAACTTGACAGCTTTAAGACTAGTGGACTTCAACTCCCAGGATTCCTCCTCCAGTCATGCTAGCTCAGGAATGGGAGTTGAAGTCCACAAGTCTTAAACTTGCCGAGTTTGAAGACCCTTGCACCCAGGGGTCTTCAAACTTGACAGCTTTAACACTAGTGGACTTCAACCCCCAGAATTCCTCCTCCAGTCATGCTAGATGGGGTAATTAGAAGGCAAAAACACCTTCGTTTTTGCGAAAAATGAACCGTTTTTCGCTCTGTTTTTTTTTTCAAAAACAGGGCATGCAAATGGTTTGGGAAGTCTGCAGAGCATTCCTAGGGGGTGGAGGAAGGCAAAAACATCCGTTTTTGCAAAAAATGGCCCATTTTTCACAAAAATTGGATGCGGGGGCGGGGCTTCGGGAGGCCAAAAATGGCTGTATTCAGTGTATAAGATGCACCGACATTTCCACCCTCTTTTTTGGGGCAAAAAGGTGCATCTTATACTCCAAGAAATACAGTAATCATCATCTGAAACTCCAGCAGTTTTTTTGGTAGAGGGTCTTGTAAAAAACGCAGTTTCTGCGAAGTGCAATAAAATGAGATATATCTGTATTTCTAGTTGCTCTGGAAAAGGCTCTATAACATTTAAGTGAGATAAGTAGCTAGCTAGCTAGTTAGGTAGGTAAGTGGGTTGATGGATGAATGGAGATAGACAGACAGACAGAGAGTTGTTATTAAGCCCTCTTCGCTCCCTATCTGTCTTTCCTCTCCTCTCTACTTTTATCTGTCTTTTATCCCATTTTGCCACTATTTTTTTTTGTAATATATGCTGATCTTTAATACAGGTGGTTCTCAACTTACGATCACAATTGAGCCCAAAATTTATGTTGCTAAGTGAGACATTTGTTAAGTGAGTTGTGCTCCATTTTACGAATTTTCTCGCCACAGCTTTTCATTGAACCATTGCAGTTGTTAAGTTAGTAACACGGTTGTTAAGTGAATCTGGCTTCCCCATTAACTTTGCTGATCAAAAGGTCACAAAAGCTGATCACATGACCCCAGGACAGTGCAACCGTCATAAATACGAACCGGTTGCCAAGCGACTAAATTTTATTCATGTGACCACTCTGGATGCTGCAGTGGTCATAAATGTGAAAAACTGTTATAAGTCACTAAATGAACTGTTGTAAATCAAGGATTACCTGTACATAAACATCAAGTTCTACTATTGTTTTTCTAAACTGAGCCATGTGTGTACCAGGGGTGGGTTATAACTTACCTCGCTGCCGGTTCTCTTCCTTCCGCGCCGTATGGGCATGCCTTGTAGGCACACGCATGCTTTGCGTGCGCGCGCATGTGCAGTATTGAAAAAAAAATCATAATAATAATTTAAAAAGTCAAAAACAAGATGGTGACCTCATGCACAGTGCCGGAAACTCAGTTTCTGCGTATGCTCAGAAGAAGAAAAAATTCAAGAAAAATTCAAAAAAAAATTCAAAAAAAAGATGGCAGCGCCCACAGACCGGCACCGACAGAACCGGTTCCGTGACATCATCGTGATGTCACTGGCGGGTCGCTACTGGTTCGGCCGAACCGGTCCAAACCGGGAGGAACCCACCTCTGGTCTGTACTTACTCTAACCCGGATGAGTTGACTGGAAATGTGTTAGGTACAAACTACTCTGAATTGAAAATTACCACTATGGTATTGTAACAAAGGTTACCTGCCTCCAGCTATAGAACTTCCAAACACCAAGTCATAGAATGGCCTATAATCATTTAAAATTTTATCTTTGTTTTTGCTTCACGGTGGGGGGGGGTATTGCCCTCCAATATTTCAACAGCTTTTTCTATGATCGTTGCTTTTCTCAAGAATGTTATTGTACTTAATAACTGGATAGTAAAAGTACCTCAGATTATGAATGCTATTTTATTGTTATTGATTCCTCTTTGTTCGTACATTATCCTTACGTAGAGTTCACAGAAATACACAGTGAATTTAAATACTTCTCTGCAAATTAAAAGCATAAGCAAAGTTAACTAGGTTTTTTTTTCAATTGCAAATCAAAAGAAGATTTTGCTTGCTTTTCTAGATAGCAGGATCAGATAAGTGACAGCGCCCTGCTCAATCTTTGCTAACCTGAAAGGGTTATGCAGGGTTAAGATTCAATTAGTACAAATTTAAGAAACAGAAAGGCTGTAAAATAGACTAGACTTGAGAATAACCTTGGAAAAAGGCAAACTACTTTTTAAAAAATTTCATTTATACATTTTTCCTTAAATATACATACAGTGGGTGCTTAATGAACAGTGTATTGTCTGAGTCATTTTAGGGTTACAAAATAATAATAATAATAATTCTGATAAGGCAAACTACTTTTATTGAAAATACTTTTGTTTTATTTTGTCCTTGATTTTTTCTCCTGGGCACAAAAAGGATTCATAATCAAGAATTAAGGACAGCAATGGAAAAGGAAAAAAAGAAAGAAAAGAAACGAGAAAGACAAATAGGGATCCCAAAGAGGATCTCGTCTCTCATATTAGGTGAGCAACTCAAAACAATCCTCCCCCAAAAGTGTATATATAGAGAGTAGACTGGAGAAAAACCAATATATTTGAGTCACATTTACCAAAAAGGGAAAGACCAGCCAGACATGATGTGTACCTTTCCATATTCTATTTTGGGGTTTTCTTTCTTTGTTTCTTTCTTTTGGTAGAAATGGACTCCACTGGAATATTAACAGGGCCAGACTTGGTCTCTGGCCCAAGGAAATGCTAGTTACTCAGGCAGATAAATAAATAACATCATTCTGAAAACAAGGAGACTTGTATTGCAGAAATTGGCTTATTAAAATATGTGCATGATTAAATTTCAGTTACCGGCTCGCCTTATCTCAAAGAAGCCTAAGCCAATAAAAATCTGAATGTTCCATTTCTATTTATGATTAGTATTGGTTTGTCGCAGTGTCAGTCAGATGTTTAGACTGGATTTGGCAGTTTTGTCCACCTATCAAGTCTTTCCCAAGGACCAAGGGTAGGCAGATGTTGATGTTTGATGGTGTTAAAGGTATTGTTGCAGGATGTAAACTGTTATGAGTAAAGCTGCCTTCTGCAATTGACTGATGGTGATTTGTCAATGCCGATGGTGTTCAACTGGTGCTCCAGTGATTTGGGATTGCAAAAGATGCCTATTAATATTGGTACTATCTTTGCTTTCTTTTGCCACAGTTTTGCAACTGTGAACCCATAGCTTTGCTTTTACTTTCTAAGAATGCTGATGGACGGCTACCTTTATTTTTGGAAATCGGAACAGAAGAATGGAATCTGTCACTTTGATTTAAAGGTGGAAAGCTTCCCATTGTTGTTGCTGTTTTCCTTTTAATTAAAAGTGCCTCTTTTTCAAATAGGGGAAAGAACAAAAGAGTCCACGGGCATCCAGTTGAAAATCCCACAGACAGACACTGGAAGGCAAAATGATTTGATTGTATAGGTGGAAATTTCATGAGGGAGACCATCGGTTCCACATTAATTCCTGGTGGAGCCTTTTATAGTTTTAAGGGAAGCAATTTTAGCATCCAATGAGAGCATGTGTGTCTGTTGTCAGCTTTTTCAGAAATGGTGTGCTGATTCAGAAACGCATTTGTCAACTTTTAGTTAAAAAAATAAAATAGGAAAAGAGAGTCCCTGCTGCCTACACTTAATTAAAGGCAAATACAAACCAAGTGAAAACTAACTTCCTCCAACCTTTTCTCTTTTCCTGCTGTGCACAAGAAGATAAGAAAATTCTTGAAAGAGAGTTTTCCTTCTCTGGTGCAAAAAACCCAGAAATGCCTAAGACTTTCAAGTCACAACTGCCAGGGGCTAATAGTAATACAATAATCAATACCTTTAGGGTTAATTCAAGTTTTATTCTAAAATTGCCCAACTACCACTGTAATATGCGGGGTATATTGCAAAATGAGGCCCCGTAGATAAAGTCAGGCCTCATTGACAATTTATTATATAAATTACATTATAAGTCTGAACTGGTTGCCATGTTCTCCTAAACACTTCCTTATACTCACTTGATGCATAACTTCTGAACATTCTTAAGTACAGTTACGTTTTCTCTGAAACAAAATTAATAAAGAGTAGAGTAGAGTAGAGTAGAGTAGAGTAGAGTAGAGTAGAGTAGAACAGAACAGGAGCCGGATAGGATCTTAGAGGTCTTCTAGTCCAGCCCCCTGCTAAACAGGAGTCCCTATATCATTTCAGATAAGTGACTGTCTAGACTCTTCTTAAGAAACCTCCAGTGATGAAGCGCCCACGATTTCTGAAGGCAAGCTGTTCCACTGGTTAATTGTCCTCACTCTTAGGAAGTTTCCCCTTAATTCGGGACCGCATCCTACCACATACCTCCCTACAACTGGTTGGGTCCCACAGAGTGGGCCTCCTCCGGGTCCCATCGGCCAAACAATGTCAGTTGGTGGGGCCGCGGGGGACAGCCTTCTCTGTGGGAGCCCCGTCCCTCTGGAACCAACTCCCACCAGAGATCCAGACTATCCCCACCCTACTGGCCTTCCGTAAAGTCGTAAAAACATGGCTCTTCCGGCAGGCGGGGTGAACAAGAAGATCAGATTCCCCCATGAATGAATGTTTTTTAAAATAATGTTTTTATCTTTTTAACTGTCATTACTGTTTTTATTGTACGTTTCTTATCTATGCTGTACGCCGCCCTGAGTCCTACAGGATTGGGCGGCCTATAAGAACGTTTATTAAATTTATTAAATTAAATTAAATTCCAGGTTGCTTCTCTCCTTGATTAGTTTCCATCCATTGTTTCTTGCCCTGTCCTCTGGTGCTTTAGAGAATAATTTGTCTTTTCTTTGTGGCAGTCCCTCAAATATTGGAATACTGCTATCATAAAGCATATTGTGGTTGCTCTTTGGAGCTTGACTTTTTATATATACCCTGTCTATGTGGTTCCATGCAAATAATCCGTGTGTGTGTGTGTGTGTGTGTGTGTGTGTGTGTGTGTGTGTGTGTGTAAACTGAATGTTGTGAGGGTGACTAATTCTAATTTTGTCAAGAATTTTGACAATCCCATTGTTATAGCTCCTAATGCTGCAGTAAGTAAGTACCAGAACTGCCATCATGAGCTCTGGCCTTGCTTTGCTAGAAGCCAGCTTGCTATATAGACTATAAGAGAAGAGAACTGTGGGAAAGGGGAAACAGAAACCAGTCAGCATGTCATCTCAAGACATCGGCTCACCATCCCAAGGCCAGGGGCTGGGAATAGAATATAATGGGTCTCCATCCAGCCTGCCATTGCAGGGACTATTACCAAAATAACTTCTTCCAATGTAACTGGACAACAGGGAGATAACAGGGAGGAGAAATGTTAACTGGGGAAACTTCTTGTGCAAAACTTTAGTTCTGGCTTTTGCTGTACTGTAACCACTTGGCTTTAGTAAAACTATGCCTTTTGCACAAATGGAGTCGAGGGTCTTTCATTTAAATAAATAAATCCTAGGATCCTAAGTTCGGGCAGGTGTGACAATAAGAGGAAAGGTTCTGCCCTTTTATGCCATAATTTTTGTATTTCAGACCTGACATTTTACAATCTTTTCAAGTTTCATTACCACTACTCTTGTACCATTTGGCATTGACCCAGGGGTGAAATGCTACCGGTTCGGCCTGGTTCGGGTGTACCGGTAGCAGTAGCCACCGGTGGTTCAGAAAACCGATAGCGGCGGCAGTGCGAGGCTCCGCCCACCTTCCTGGATGTCGCCATTTTCTTTTTTTTAACCCTCTGCGCATCCACAAAGCATTCTGTGCATGCGCAGATGGTGAAAAAGCATGCATGATGGTGGCGCGCACGTGAGCGGAGCACGCGTGCAAAGCGCACACTTCCGAACCGGTAGGGAAGGTAAGTATTTTTCACTGCTGCGTTGACCTATCTATCAGTAAAACTTTTATTCAACTATTGTGATGTTTGGTGTGTTGTCTCCTATTGCTGTTTTTGCATGTACTATTGTCATAGAGCAGTGATAGCAATAGCAATAGCACTTAGACTTATATACCGCTTCATTGTGCTTTACAGCCCTCTCTAAGCGGTTTACAGAGTTCAGCATATTGCCCCCAACAATCTGGGTCCTCATTTTACTGACCTCAGAAGGATGGAAGGCTGAGTCAACCTTGAGCCGGTGAGATTTGAACAGCTGAATGCTGAACTGCAGTGCTGCACTTTAACCACTGCACCACCTCGGCTCTGATGGCGAACCTTTTTTGGCTCGGGTGCCAAAAGGGTGCGCATGTGCCCATACCCATAATGCAATGTCCTCCCCCCTGCACATACACACAACCCCCGTGCTGCCCCCCACATATGCGCACAACACCCCCCCCCCCGTGCTGCCCTCTGCACACGTGCACAGGCCTCCCTGAAGCCTCCGGACTTCCGGTTGGCCCGTTGGGCCATTTTTTGCCATCTCCAGGCTTCAGGAGGCTTTCCTGAAGCCTGGGGAGAGCGAAAACGGTTGAAAAGAAGGCCGAAAATCAACTGGCCAGTGCGCGCATGCATGCTGGAGCTGACATAGGACAACACCTCGCGTGCCCTCAGATATGGCTCCGCGTGCCACTGTGGCATGCGTGCCATAGATTCACCATCACTGTCATAGAGAAAGGATTTGTGTTTTTCATGCCAAGCCCTAAAACTTCATCTGTTATTGTTCCAAAGCACGAGGGTCAAACTCGCCACATTATGTTGCCGTGACGTGACGTTTCATGATGTTTTCCCCCTTTGCAGAGCTGGGGTGGGCGTGGCCCGCATGTGACGCATCCGGACTGTGGGCCGCCAGTTTGACACCCCTGTTCTACAGTGATTTCTACACCAGACGTGCCTAGGTTGTCCTAATTCTCCAGGTATAAACCATAAACCAGCATGGGAGAATACTCTTCTGCAGTAAAACAATGTAACATACTATATGTATCAGAGAAACTGTAATTTCTCATCATAAAATATTGTAACTATATAACTTATATTAGGGACCACAGCTGCCAGAAGCACACATGGATATATAGACATTTGCACATAACACATTCTGCCTTCTTAATTTATTCTATCTTTTTAAGGAATTTGGATTTGTTTTTTGAGCAGGGTGAAGGGAAGGAAATAGACAATTGTGGAATCTAAAGTCACAGAGACACAGAATCTCTCTTTGGCTTGCATGAATTTTCACCGGTACAAAAAAAAAACTGTCATTAATTTGGTAGCAATTCTGAGCTGAAACCAATCGGCCACAATCAGATTTCTTACAGGGGAAGAAAAGTCAAAAGGGCAAGTGAAGTTGTATAAGCGTTCTTCTGTGAATTGTGTTAACCATACATCCAAACTCAGAAGACAAATTATTGAAACCAATGGGAATTACACCTGAACATAGTCTACCAAGAGAAAAGATGTTACTAATGCCAAGCAAAAAAAAAAAGGACAAAATTTGGTGTGATGTATTTTCAAAAACAGAGCAAAAGCAGCAGAGAGAGAGAGAGAGAGAGAGAGAGAGAGAGAGAGAGAGAGAGAGAGAGAGAGAGAGAGAGAGAGAGAGAGAGAGAGAGAGAGAGAGAGAGAGAGAGAAGTGCCTTTTCTACTTCTTACCACTTCCTTCCTCTTATTTTAATACACATATACCAATACACTTTGCTCTGCACCAGACTAGTGAGGTCCATGCAAATTGTATGAAAACAGTCTGCAAAAATGTTGGCTTCATGTCAAGCCAGCATTTTTCAGGTGCTATGGCTTCAGTTGGCCAAGGATTTACCTACAAAGAATGATAGTAGGTAAATAGGTAGACAGCCAGCCAGCCAGACACGTGTATGTTATCTTAGCAACTGTTAAGGAACAGCAATTTGGGAAGAGGATGGTTTTCAAGTGTGTTTATATGCATATAGGCATGCATATAAACATCACTTTAACTTTTCCAGAAAAATGTTCTGATGTATTTTTTTTTTACAGAAAAACTTTCCTCTGCATTCTGTCCATTTTGCTGTAGAAGCACAATTTCTGATCCTGGGAAATTAAGATGAAATTTTATATCCTAGATAATTAACATGATATTTTAGATCCTGGGTAATTTACATAACAAAAAGTATATATGGAGGGTAGGGTGCCTTGCTAATATATTCTGTGACATCTGGCAAGCTCCATGCACTATGTTTTTTTAAAGATTATTTTAATTAAAATGTTATAAGGAAGCTAGCATGTTGAGAGGGAAAGCACCAGTCTAAACTTAATTAATGTTCTTGATAATGCCTCTGAGCTCCATCAACATCCCAGAAACATTCTTTAAAAATAAAATGCTACTGTATCTGCCTTGCTGGCTGGACCCCAGTGCTTTTTCACCCTCAAATACATGTGTCAACTTCGAAATGCCATGTTTACTTTCCCTTTCTTTTCTTAGTTGCCACTCATTGGGGGGGGGGGAGGTTAGGATGGACTAGAATGTGGTGCCCTAATCTGCTAAAACAGAGGTCTTCAAACTTGGCAATTTTAAGACTTGTGGACTTCAACTCCCAGAATTCTGGGAGAATTCTGGGAGTTGAAGTCCACAAGTCTTAAAGTTGCCAAGTTTGAAGACCGCTCTGTGCTAAGACAAAACATCGACCAGAAGCAGCGGGAAACCAAGGTCAAACATCCGCTGAGACTGAGAGGAAAGCGACTGCTAGACTGATTGGTTAACATGACCCGGGACACTCGAGGGGATGGAAAGTTTCTATTATTTTTATTAATCTGAAGCACAGGAAATACTCAGAGCTAGCTTCACCTTTCTAAGTGCCGATACGATGTACTCAATAAAAGGTCTTTCAAGCCTGAATAGAGCTTCCAAGTCTGCATTGAACTGGGTTCATTGCTCGGAACTATGACAATATGACTATCCTCAGCATGGGAATCATTTAGTGAGACTGTCCAATGCAGGGGTGTCAAATTCGATTTCATTGAGGGCCGCATCAGGGTTGTGTTTGACCTTGGTGGGCCAGGGTGGGCGTTACCAGGGTGGGCGTGGCCAGCTTGATGTCACTCGTGTCGGGGGTGCCTGTGATGGCCTGAGCGCTCTGCCAGCAAAAACAGGCTCCCAAGCTCTGTTGTCAGCTGCCACGGCTTCCTGCAATCCTCTGCCAGTGAAAATGGAGTTTGGGAGGGCTGCGCATGGCCCCCGCGACCTCTGTTTTGGGATGTGACTGTGTCCTGCAACCCTCTGCCAGCAAAAACGGAGCTTGGGAGAGGCACCACGGGCCGGTCCTTTGCTGTTTACAGGGCTGCTTCGCGGGCCAGATCTAAGCACCCCATGGACCAGATCCGGCCCCTGGGTCTTGAGTTTGACGTCCCTGGTCTACTGAACCAAACTTGGTGACCCTTGTTCAAGATAGGTATTTGTAATGATAAGCAAAATAAACACCCATTCAAAATGGACTCCATGAACAAACACATCCAGTTGCCTCCTAAAAAAAAAGCACCTTTGGGCCAACCATGACCTGGATGACTGAGAATCTCAATAGACATTCAGCATCTTAAGTGTTGCTGCTAAAACATCTCCCTGTTATTAAGGTTTTATACATTCGTGTTGTTGTATCATCTTTGTCGCTGCAAACTGCAGGTCTTCCATGCAAACCATGGACTGCAAACTGTTCCCTGAAGTTCCAGTCAAAAGGTAATCATAGGACTAGATGACCTCCAAGGTCCCTTCCAACTCTGCTACTATTACCTGTTTACCTTTTGTGCTACGTGGTGTTTTAATGGAAAAGAAAAATAAATAAATAAAGCCAAGACTGTTACAAGTAAAAAGGTAATATAAATTCCCTCTCGCCCCAGTTTTATTAAAAGATAAAATTCAACTAAATCAGCAGGGTGAATAGATGATATAGAAGTGGTGTAGAGTTTCCTGCCTAAGCAGGGGGTTGGACTAGAAAACCTCCTAGGTCCCTTCCAATTCTGTTGTTGTTGTTGTTGTTGTTGTTGTTGTTGTCCCTTCCAATTCTTTTGTTGTATTATTATTATTGTTGTTGTTGTTGTTGTTGTTGTTGTTGTTGTTGTTGTCGTCTGGTAATTTACCTCAAAGAAGGGCATTAGAGAAGTGCTTCAAAATAGTTTTAAGTAAAAGTAGATTTCAAATGTCTTTTTTTAAAAATTGCAGAAAAATAATTGTGGCCAAAAACTTGTGGCTATCACTTCACTTCACTTCATTTCATTTTCTTCATTTCCCATCCGCTGTGGCTATTTTGCTCCAAAAATAAATAACCACCATTACCAAAAGTTCTACTTCTTCGTTAAAAACATTGGCTGATGCATTATTAGATACAGTTGCAACTGAGAGTAGATACAGTTGGTTTAATGAGGTGGAATCTCATTAAACAGTGGAAGCTTTGGACTTTCATCCATAGTGCTTCTATCACAATAAAGGCATTAATAGTTAATGTTTAAGAGTGTAAAACCACCTTTTATCAGCAGATGTAAAACAACTCTCAGATATAATTAATCTGATACCCAAAGAAAAGTGACAAGCAGGACATGATACAGTAAACTGATTCTCATTTCTTTAAGCTTCAGCTCTGAATAAATAAGTTCTATTTTTAGCTATCATGAGTAACAAAATGTGTGAAAAACTCCCCAAATTATATATACAGTTTATTTCCTGTACTTGTGTACAATCCTACAGCAACTCTTCAACTGTTCAATTCTACTCATTTTTTGAGAAGACACACCCACAGAGGATGGGGCTGTCTTCTCAAAAAAGTTCATGAATAGCATGAATCACCACATTGATTATAGTCTTTCTTTTCTGTGAACCTAGATCCAGATCTCAGTTTGATTGCTCAAAGCCTAGTATCAGCTATTCAATGATGGGAAAACCAGTATCACATACACAAGCTGAATACAATTATCAGCAAGGAATTCAACATTAGGAGAAAAAAAAACCAAGATCACGGCATCCGGTGCCATCACTTCCTGGCAATTATAAGAGCAAGAAATGGAAGCAGTGACAGATTTTTATTTTCTCGGGTTCCAAGATCACGGCAGATGGCAACTGTAGCCATGAAATTAAAAGACATTTGCTCCTTGGTAGGGAATGGAAGCAATGGCAAATCTAGACAGTGTATTAAAAAAGCAGAGAATCTCCTTGTGGACAAAGCTCTGTATAGTCAATGATATTGTTTTCCCAGGAGTAATGTAGGGCTGTGGGAGTTGGACCATAAGGAAGGCTGAACACTGAAGAACTTATGTTTTCCAATTGTGGTGTTGGACTGCAAGGAGATCAAATCAGTCAATCCTAAAGGAAATCAACCCTGATTGTCCTTTTGAAGGACGGATACTGAAGTTTATTTATTTATTTATTATTTATTATTTGTTCTTCTATGCTGCCCTACTCCCAAGGGACTCCCAAGAGTTGAAGCTCAAATACTTTGGCCATCAAATGAGAAGAGAGGACTCACTGGAAAAGGCCCCGTTGCTGGGAAAAATTGAAGGCAAAAGGACAAGACGACAGCAGAGGAGGCAATGGTTAGATCAGAGGTCGGCAACCTTAAACACTTAGAGAGCCATTTGGACCCGTTTCCCACAGAAAAGAAAACACCGGGAGCCACAAAACTCTTCCCATGCCTGACTATTTTCTGAGCGGCCACAGAACTAGCATATATGAGCTGAGGTGGTGCAGTGGTTAGAGGCAGTACTGCAGGTCACTTTAGCTGACTGTGATCCGCAGGTCAGCAGTTCAAATCTCACCGGCTCAAGGTTGACTCAGCCTTCCATCCTTCTGAGGTAGGTAAAATGAGGACCCAGATTGTTGGGGGCAATATAAATATACATTGCTTACTGGTGTAAACCGCTTAGAGAGTGCTTGCACTGTGAGGCAATATATAAATCTCACAAAATAAATAAATATAGTTGAATTAAACATTCTGTTTTCTTCTGAAACTTTTCTTTTCTTCAATTTATGCATATTTGGCCTACCAGGGGTAGAAAAGCTCAATAAATCGTGTGCCGGTGGGTATCACACATTGGCAGTTGTGACGCATCTTTTGAGCGACAGGGAGCCGCAGCAGAGGGATAAAAGAGCCACATGCAGCTCCAGAGCCCCGGGTTGCTGACCCCTGGGTTAGATAGTGTCATTAATGCAATGAACAAAAATTTGGGTAAACTCTGGGAGACAGTGGAGGATGGGGTGGGGGGAGGCTGGCGTACTGTGATCTATGGGGTTGTAAAGAATCAGACACAACCTAGCAACTGAACAGCAACAAATCAGCGGGGAGTCATCATTTTTCAAACAATCAATCATTAATTATCATCAGCAAGGAGCAGTTTGAATCCCCACTCAAGTCTTCTTGCATTTTTGGGGGGGGGGGTAACCACAGTTGGTCAAATTCAACTTTACTGAGAGGCAGGGATATATTTATCACATCCTCTCTGAATTGAGCATCTGTGCCAACCATGAAGGAACAAATTTTCATGTCAACACCAGCCTTTGCACACACACATACCAAACAGAGGCAGTTATTGCTAGCCTGGGCTCTTGAACAAGACGTTAAACATACAAAAGCCTATGTCCTTGCTGAATGCCTCACATCCCGCCAGAGGCTCTTCATTTTAACAGACAGACAATTGTTCTGGTGTTCTAGGAGCACTTTGCACATGCACACCCTTCAGTGGAGAGTGCCAAACTCCTGAGACCAACATGCAATGAAGAGGAAGTGGCATCAGTTAGCATAACCACAAGATAAAGCTTTGGGGGAATATCAGATCCAGTGGAGTACAACACTCTTTTCAAACACAGAGAGAACGAGAGAGATTTTTAAAAAAATGAATAGTTATTTTTCAACTCTTCACTCGGTGTAGCAGCTGCACCCGTCTTCTAACTCTTTCTTGAATAATGTTAGTATGGGGGCATGTACTTCAACACAGAGAAGATCAAATTTCTGAACTAGAATTTATTAATAGATTCTTCTCTATTTGTTGAGGATTTAGAAGCCCAAACAGGTTGTTTAATTTGGAGTTCCATCCTATGTTTTTGGTGGTTGCGCACACGGCTATCTCAGCTCACATGTTGCAGAAAAAGTAGCAGGGGTTTAGGAGATTTCTAGAACCAATGACAGTGCCTTGGATTATTAGAAAGGATTTATAAACTTTTTTTTAAGTGGTTCCTCAGTTAAACGAAAAGCAGAACTTGCAGCTGCTAAATGTTCACTCAGTCACTTGACAAGTGCAGAATCTCAGGACCAGGAATACAATATGAGCAGGAAATTTCTGGTTTTGCATTGATTTTTCAAATAAATTTCTACCTCTCTGTAGTGCTCTGTCTGATTTCAGCCAATATGTGATTCCAAGGCTAAGGAATATTCAAAACAAATAAGGATTTCATATTGTGCCTAACATGCTCTACCTTGCCACAACCTCAAGTCATGTTGAATGTTTATACAATCTGCTTGGCTAAGGAAAATACGGGATAATAATAAGCAAATGTACCAAGATAGCTGAGTTCACTTATTGCATAATGTGGTTGTATAACAACCACACACAAATAATCTGAAAACCATGGGCTTTGAAAAATATATTTATTTATCATATTTGTATAGCCACCCATCTCTCATGAAATTGTAGAGCTTTGCTAATAAAGAAGAGAAGCAACCTACAACTAAGGAGAAATTTCCTGACGGTTAGAACAATTAATCAGTGGAACAACTTGCCTCCAGACGTTGTAAATGCTCCAACACTGGAAGTTTTTAAGAAGAGGTTGGATAACCATTTGTCTGAAATGGTATAGGGCAGTGATGGCGAACCTATGGCACGGGTGCCACAGGTGGCACGTGGAGCCATATCTGCCGGCACACGAGCCGTTGCCCTAGCTCAGCTCCAGTGCGCATGTGCGTGCCTGCCAGCTGATTTTTGGCTCGTGCAGAGGCTCTGGGAGAGCGATTTCAGCCTCCGGAGGGCCTCCAGGGTGGCGGGGGTGGAGCATTTTTGCCGTCTCCAAGCTCCAAGAAAGCCTCTGGATCCTGGGCAGGGTGAAAAACGGGCCTACGGGGCCCACTGGAAGTCAGGAAATGGGGGAGTGGGGGGGGTCGCACACGCATGCGCAGGGGGGTGGGGCGAGTGAGGGGCTTTGAATTATGGGTGTGGGCACACATGCGCATACAATAGCATGCACGTGCACTATTTCGGCACCCGAGGAAAAAAAGGTTCGCCATCACTGGTATAGGGTTTCCTGACTAAGCAGGGGGTTGGACTAGAAGACCTCCAAGGTCCCTTCCAACTCTGTTTTCTATTCTATTCTATTCTATTCTATTCTATTCTATTCTATTCTATTCTATTCTATTCTATTCTATTCTATTCTATTCTATTCTATTCTATTCCTAATCCTATTCCTATTCCTATTCTATTCTACTCTCTACTGTCTACTCTATTCTATATCAAACTAGCTAACTGCATATTTAGCAAATGTTGACTAGAGAAATCATAGTTTAGCATGATGTGTAAGCCAAGCTAGTTTTGTGCATTGTTATCTCATGATATTGCAACTCTGAATTTCAGTTATTGTAGTTCTGAATACTGGCAAAAGCAATAGGTGACCTCAGATGCCCGAAAGACAAGTAAACAAGAGCAAACTTATCACATCTTTCAGCATGCCAGCAACTGTTTCCTGGAAAGCCAGCACAACTGGAGGCCCAAAGTTACATTCATATACAGTAAAGTAATTTCAAGTAGCAATGAAAAGAATCAATCAGAAATATGTCTGAGCAAAATAAAACAAATTTCAAAATATGAAAATTATCACCAAGAAGTGCAACATATATTTCAGTTGTAATCATGGATGTGAATAAAGCCACCTGTTTTTAAAGCATACAAAAGGCTCATCTATGAATAAAACTAGAGAAAACATGAAAAGAAACAATAGCTGAGACCTTTTTCGACAAGATACAAGTTGCACAAATGAACTGAATACCATTCATCTAGATTTACAGCAAGAAAATAGTTAGCTTAATTGTGCATCAGTTACTACAGGAGAAATAATCCTCTCACATATTAATGCAGGAAGCCAGATTTATATGCAACTTTAAGTATTGCACTTTCTTCCAAAGTTACATTGACCATACAGGCTACACACTGCAAAAATAGCGGAATTCCCTCTTCCAGGGAGATGGTTGGAAGTCATGTAAATTACATGCCCCTACACAGGGGCATGATATATCATTGGTACATCTCTTTCTCCAAAAGCTGAAGGAAAACTGGATTGTACTATATACAGTGGTGGGTTCCTACCAGTGCGATCCACTCTATAGCACTGGTAGCGGCCCGCTGGTGACGTCACAGTACCGGTGTGGTCAGTTGCCGGTGCCTGGGCGCCGCCATTTTTTTTAAAATTAATTTTAATAAAAAATTTCTTCTGCGCATGCTTAGAAGCCGAGTTTCCGGCACTGCTCATGCGCTGCCTTCCTACCCCACAGTGAGTCCAAGCAGGGGAGGATGGCTGAGGGAGCGCGTGAGATGCTGAAAGAACGGGCGGCAGGAGCTATCTCCATTCCCCTCCCTTCAGCAGTCCGAGAAGCCACGAACGTGCAAGCCACACCCACAAAATAAGCCACGCCCACAGAGTGATAGTAAAAAAATTAGGAACCCGCCTCTGACTATATATACACCATTCTGATAGTTTCCTCCAAAGAAACATGGAAGCCAAAGTTTAAAAGGGACATTGAGGGTTCTATTATAGATGTGTCACAATCTGACTCCTACCTAAACCAGTATCAAAAATTATTCTGCTACACTGGTATTTTATTAAATAATATATTGCTACACCATTTGGTTCAGAATACTTTTTTCCTTGTTTTCCTCCTCTAAAATCTAGGTGCGTCTTATACTCCGGTGCGTCCTATACTCCGAAAAATACGGTATATCAGAAGGGAAAGCAAAAGAACTAGAACTCACTTGGAGTAGATTTTCTCCAAAAGAGGTCTAAAATTTCATCTCTATTAAGTATATTTGCCTCTTCATCACTTAAAAAAAAGCCTTGGAGAAATCAACAGATTTAATGTTTCTGCTTTGGATCCCGGTGATAACACATTATTTAGCGCAGAGACCTCAAATTTTAATTCCTTCTACCACTTGATTTATCCAACAAGGCTGTTCTTCATTTACACAACTGTATTAGAGGCAAGAGAATATTTTAAAACAGGGTGGTATCCAATTATCATCTGATTACAATCTCCATCATCCCCACCTACTGTTCATACTGGCTTGGCTGATCAGATAGCAAAGTCTAGGTCCTCTCTAGGGACATGTTTGTCCAGACACACTTTTGGGCACACAATTCGACTTGTCTATTCACACAGGTTTTAAATGGTGTGTACGGTTTATTTCTTTTTGGTTGATGGGGATTTTATTTGCCTGCTTTCAAGGTTTAATTCTACTTTTGTTTTTATAATTATGTTCTATCATTGATAGCAGCCTCCTCTGCTCACTTTGGTGGAAAAGACGGATACAAATTTAATAAGTGGGGAGGGAAGACGCTTTCTACCCTTGTTTTAAAAATGCCCCGTGGTATCAGTGACCTTAGTCTAAATCAGCAAAATCTGCTCCAACTCATTCACCTTTCTCTTATGAATTCATGAACCCAATTAGCCTAGGCCGCTGTATCTTTATAACAGCATAAAGTTTACAACGTGCCATCAAACACCTCATTGAACCAAGTGCCAACTGTGGCAAGCCTCAATTGACCTCCTTTCTCTCTTTATCGCAATTGTAACCATGTCGATGAAGAGATCTTATATTGGCGTCACATCACAAAGATATTGCCGAAGAAAGACACAGTATGGCCAATAAACATCAAACTGGCTGCTTGATTTATGGCACCCACTGTAGAAAAGGCAAGGAGGTGCTTCAGTCCACATGTCTCCAGCAGAATATTTAATCACAATAGAGCTGGAAGTGACCTTGGAGGTCTTCTAGTCCAACCCCCTGCTCAGGCAGGTGACCCTATACCAGTGATGGTGAACCTTTTTTCCCTCGGGTGCCGAAAGCACGTGCGCGTGCTCTATCATGCACGTGCGAGTGCCAACACCCAAAATTCAATGCCTGGTGAGGGCAAAAACGCCACCCCCGCAGAGGTCCTCTAGAGGCTGGAAATGGCCCATTTTCTGATTTCCGGTGGGCCCGGTAGGCCCGTATTTTGCCCTCCCCACGCTCCAGAGGCTTCCCTGGAGCCTGGGGAGGGCGAAAACACCCCCCTGCCCCCCTGGAGGCCCTCCGGAAGCCTAAAATGCCCTCCCAGAGCCTCCGTGTGAGCCAAAAATCAGCTGGCCGGCGCGCACATGCACGCTGGAGCTGAGCTAGGGCAACGGCTCGCGTGCCAGCAGATATGGCTCCGTGTGCCACCTGTGGCACGCGTGCCATAGGTTCGCCATCACTGCCCTATACCATTTCAGACAAGTGGCTGTCCAGTCTCTTCTTAAAAACCTCCAGTGAAGAAGCCCCCACAACTTCTGAAGGCAAGATGTTCCACTGGTTAATTGTTCTCACTGTTAGGCAGTTTCTCCTTATTTCCAAGTTGGTTGTCTCTTTGATCAGTTTCCACCCATTGTTTCTTGTCTTGTCTTCAGTGCTTTGGAGAATAGGTTGACCCCCTCCTCTTTGTGGCAGCCTCTCAAATATTGGAACACTGCTATCCTATCCCCCCTAGTCCTTCTTTTCTCTAGACTAGCCAAACCCAATTCCTGCAACCGTTCCTCACATGTTTTAGTCTCCAGGCCTTTAATCATCTTAGTTGCTCTTCTCTGCACTTTTTCCAAAGTCTCCACATCTTTTCTGTAATGTGGTGACCGAAACTGGATATAGTATTCCAGGTGTGGTCTTACTAAGGTTTTATATATTCACATGATACTTCACATGATTTTGATTTATATTTACACTATATTTAGAATATTTACACTACAGTGCAAGCCATCCTGGAAAAGGAAATTCTAACAGATGTCTAACAGATTAACAGAGTTGGAAGGGACCTTGTGGGTCATCTAGTCCAAACCCCCAGCCCCACCCCTGCTCAAGCAGGAGACCCTACACCATTTCTGACAAATGGCAGTCCAATCTCTTCTTGAAAGTCTCAAGTGATGAAGCTCCCACAACTTCCGAAGGCAACTTCTGTTCCATTGGTTGATTGTTCTCACTGTCAGAAAGTTCCTCCTTATTTCTAGATTGAATCTCTCCTTGATCAGTTTCTATCCATTATTCCTTGTCTGGCCTTCGGGTGCTTTAGAAAATAGCTTGACTCCCTCCTCTCTGGGGCAGCCCCTCAAATATTGGAACACTGCTATCATGTCTCCCCTGGTCCTTCTCTTCACTAGACTAGCCATGCCTACTTCCTGTAACCATTCTTCATATGTTTTAGTCTCCAGTCCCCTAATCATCCTGGTTGCTCTCCTCTGCACTTTTTCTAGAGTCTCGACATCTTTTTTATAGTGTGGTGATCAAAACTGGATGCAGTACTCTAGGTGTGGTCTTACTAAGGCTTTATAGAGTGGTATTAGTACCTCACTTGATCTTGATTGTATCCCTGTGTTAATGCAACTTAGGACTGCATTGGCTTTTTTGGCTGCTGCTGAACACTACTGGCTCATATTTAGCTGGTTGTCCACTAAGACTCTAAGATCCCTTTCACTGTCACTGCTATTTAACCTGGTTTCGCCCAGTTAATATATGTTCTTTTGGTTTTTCTTACCTAAGTGTAGGACTTTACTTTTCTCTACATTGAATTTCATTTTGTTAGATAGGGCCCAGTGTTCAAGTCTGTCAAGATCCATCTGGATCTTGAACCTATCTTCTAGGGTGTTAGCTATTCCTGCCAGCTTAGTATCATCTGCAAATTAAAAAGTAAATTTTTCCAAATTTACTTCCATACTCAACTATACCAGAACGAAAATTAATTTTTGCAAAGCTTTCTATACCAAATTTCAAAATGGTTCAAATGTTAGTATTAAGAGCCAACTTAGGATGTTAGGTGGTATCTCTTTACCCTTATCAATTAAAAGTTGATTCAGCTGATACATTTGCAGCCTGTTCTTTTCTCTGGCCCTAGGAAATGTCCCCTTTTTGTCTTTCCTCCCAACTACTAAATGTCCTTTACATGAGAACAAAAGCCTTATTTATCTGTGTACAAGATGGCATCTTTTGGAACTGAGCTTTTAAGCTGTATAATCAGGCAGAAGAGAACAATTTACCAGTAGATGTCTTTCGCTTCCAGAGGAGGAAAAATACAATTCAATCTCTTTAGCATGAGAGGACAGCAGAAAAGAGGATCTGTTGGCTTGAGTAAGTTGGCAACTCCTGTTTTCAAAGAATGGTTCTCTGTTTTTCCAGATCTGATAGAACAGTATTTTTCAACATTGGCAACATTTTTGGAGAGCCAGTTTTGTCTAGTGCAGGGGTTCCCAACTCCCGGGCCATGGGCTGGCACCGGGCCATGACATGCCAGAAACCGGGACCCACAAACAAGTAAAGCCCCATCAGCAGGATGCAGGCAGCACATGAAACCATGCCCCTTCTGGTTCATGGGAAAACCTCTCTCCATGGAACCGGTCCTTTGTACCCCAAAGATTTGGGGCCACTGCTCTAGTGGTTAAGGCAATAGCAATAGCAATAGCACTTAGACTTATATACCGCTTCATAGTGCTTTACAGCCCTCTCTAAGCAGTTTACAGAGTTCAGCATATTGCCCCCAACAATCTGGGTCCTCATTTTACCCACCTCAGAAGGATGGAAGGCTGAGTCAACCTTGAGCCTGGTGAGATTTGAACAGCTGAACTGCTGAACTAGCAGTCACTGAAGTAGGCTGCAGTGCTGCTTTTAACCACTGTGCCACCTCGGCTCCTGGCTAGAAACCACTGCGCCACCTCGGCACCAGGTTAGAAACCAGGAGACTGTAAGTTCTAGTTCCATCTTAGGCATGAAAGCCAGATGGGAAGCCTTGGGAGAGTCTCTCAGTCCAACCCATCTCACAGGGTGGTGGTGGTGGTGAAAATAGGAAGAGGAAAGAATATTAAGTATGTTCGCCACCTTGAATTGTATATGAGAAAATAATAAATACAGTATAAACATATACCAACTTTAAGATGGAAGGACTTCAACTCCCAGAATTCCCCAGTTATATGTTATATGTGAAGTCCACATATCTTGAAGTTGCAAAGTTTGAAAAACACATGATTAAGCTATGTTTAATTATCAAGTGACATGGATGTTCTAAAATAGCCATTTGGATGAAAAATAATCAAGGGTGTTGGAACTGGCGTGGCATCATTTGATCTACCCATCTAATGAGACTTGAAGAAGCTTGGCTGATATCTGGCATCTCCTACTGAAAGCCGAGGGGCTGAGAAAAATATGCTTTAGAGTTAAGGAGAGGTTAAAGAGACAGAAGCAGGCGTGCCTCCGTGTTGCCTCCTAACTCAAACAAACATAGAATCAGTGGTGGGTTGCTGCCGGTTCGGACCGGTTCGCCCGAACCGGTGGTGGTAATTTGCCCCCGCTCGCCGAACCAGCAGTGATGGCCGGCTGGCCACGCCCCCGAACCGGTCCTCCTGTCGCTGCTCCTTGAAAGCGGCTGGCAAAGAACCCTCTGCGCATGCGCAAAGGCTTCTGCACATGCGCAGAGGGTCATTTCCCCGACGTGACGTAGGTGCGCACTCCCAATGCGATGCGAACCGGTAGGGAAGGTAAGTGGAACCCACCCCTGCATAGAATATAGAATAATAGGATTGGAAGGGACCTTGGAGGTCTTCTAGTCCAACGTCCCTGTTCAAGCAGGAGACCCTATATCAGTGATGGCGAATCTTTTTTTGCTCGGGTGCCAAAAGGGCACACGCACGTGCGCGATAGCACACACGCGTGTGCCCACACCCATAATGAAATTCCCTCCACAATCCGCGCATGCGTGCAGGCCTCACTGAAGCCTCTGGACTTCTGGTAGGCCCATTGGGCCGTTTCCTGAAGCCTGGGGAGGGTGAAAAACGGCCCAAAGGGCCTACCGGAAGTTTGTTTCTGAACTCCCAGTAGGCCCATTGGGTCCGTTTTTCACCATCCACAGACTCCAGAGGCTTTCCTGAAGCCTGGGGAGGGCGAAAAAGGCCTCCCCCACCCTCTGGAGCTGACATAGGACAAAGCCTCATGTTCGCCATCACGGCCCTATATCGTTCCCAACAAATGGCTGTCCAGTCTCTTCTTCAAAGCCTGCAGTGATGGAGCACTCACAACTTCTGGAGGCAAGCCAGGCAATTCCTCTGATTATTTGTTCTCATATTTCTCCTTAGTTCTAGGTTGGATCTGTCTTTAAGGATCTTCCACCCACTACTTCTTATCTTGCCACCAGGTGCTTTGGAGAATAGGCTGACCCCTTCTTCTCTGTGGCAGACTCTCAAGCACTGGAAGACTGCTATCATATCATCCCTAGTCCTTCTCTTCATTAGACTAGGGGGATGTATAACTATTTTATAAACCCAGGAAAAGGCATGGCTTCTTTAAGGAGCAGCTGATAGACAGGAAGAATTGTACTGATGCTGGATCAAAGGACCCTTGCCTTTTTGGGAATCCAAATACCCCACAGCACTGTAAAATACCCTACACAAAACACAACGTACCTGAATCACAGGATGTCCCCCCGTTGGTGCTTTGACCGCCCCTCGGCTCCCTTCCGTCTCGTAATGAGCACGGTGGTGGGGTTTGGGTTGCACCTCAATCTGTAATTCGTAGGAGCCTGAATGGCTGGAAAGAGGCCACTCAAGAGGTGGAAGAGACTGGACAGGAATGCTGGGGAGAAGAAAGTTTGGATTTAAGTTAGGAAAGGAAAGAAGTTTAGTTCAACATATAGAGAACAAGAACAGGCTGAACAATAAGGACTCAAACAATTGGTAATCATGTTTCTTTTTCAAAATACAAGTGGGCTGGATCGACCACTGATTGGCAGGAGATGGAGAACAATTAAAAATACCTTTGCTTAACTCATATCAGTGGAATGGATTCTTTGCCTCACAAGTTACCAACGATCACTAACGAGGAGCCAAATAAGAACCAGTGGCAATTAATTCAAGAAGGATCAATGATAATGAACAGATTGACCCAAACCCCGCTGGCTATTCACAAGGTCCTGAAGGAACTCACGAGAGCATTTTCAGTAGCCATTCAATCATCACTGTGTGCAAATACTGGTGAATCAGATATTTGGAATGTAATGGAAAGTGTTTAGCTTTCTCCTTGTCAAGACGGAGGAACAAGTTATGCTGGTTTCTACGCTGCAGTGATTTGCTCTCTTCAAATATGATGCACTTTGATTTGCTAGGGCAGTGATGGCGAACCTATGACACACGTGCCACAGGTGGCACGGGGAGCCATATCTGCCGGCACGCGAGCCTTTGCCCTAGCTCAGCTCCAGTGCGCATCTGCGCGCCGGCCAGCTGATTTTCGGCTGGCGTAGAGGCTCTGGGAGGGCATTTTAGATTTCCGGAGGGCCTCCGGGGGGGCGTTTTCGTCCTCCCCAGGCTCCAGGGAAGCCTCTGGAGACTAGGGAGGGCGAAAAGCGGGCCTACCGGGCCCACCGGAAGTCGGGAAACAGGCCATTTCTGGCCTCCAGAGGGTCTCTGCGGGGGCAGGGGAGGCCATTTTCGCCATCCCCAGGCATTGAATTATGGGTGTGGGCACTCGCATGTGCGTGATAGCGCGCACGCACGCACTTTCGGCACCCGAGGGAAAAAAGGTTCGCCATCACTGTGCTAGGGGAACATGAATTTGCTGTTATCCCCAACAGAAGAATATCTAGGGCAGCTTAGGAGAAAAAGAAGAACCGGGGAGTTCTTCCTTCATTAAAAGAAATCCTCCTCTATTATATACAATCTGTCTCACAGATATACACGTATCTATGAGACAAATTCTATAGAACTCCATAAATAGCAATAGATATTATAGACTTATATACCACTTTACAGTGTGTTACAGCCCTCTCTAAGCAGTTTACAGAGTCAGCCTCTTGCCCCCAACAATTTGGGTCCTCATTTTACCGACCTCGGAAGGATGGAAGGCTGAGTCAACCTTGAGCCTGGTGAGATTTGAACTGCCAAACTGCAGTCAGCCGGCAGTCAGCAGAAGTAGCCTGCAGTACTGCACTCTAAGCACTGCACCACCGTGGCCCATAAATAAATGTGCAAGATTTGCTAGTACTTACCTGCAAATTGGTATCGCAGGCATCAGCTGCTTCGGCCAAGATGGCGGCACCAAAAGGATTGAATCTGGCGGTGGGTTCCTTCGGTTCTCCTGCTCACAGGATCCAATGTATTCGATGGGCTGAAGCACGTGGCATGGCATACTGGCTTTGTGGGACGCCAATGGCGAAGGATCCGGAGTGGTCCTCCATATTTTTGTGGGAACTCCGCAGGAAGGATCAGTGGTGAGATTGTTCATGGCATCCATGAGACTAGATGAGGTGGACAACTGGGTGTAAGTGACTGTCGCTCCGTCTTCTCTCAGGGAGACGTGGGGAGAGGCCTGTGGAGAAGGGGTCCTCGATTGCCGTGGAGAAGAGTGGGGGTGCTGACTCCCGTAGAGCTCAGTGCAAGAGTACCTCCGTTTTGCCCCTGGCGATGACGACCTTGAGTTGGGACGTGGTGATGGTGAACGTGGCCCCAAGCAGGTATCCTCCACGACAGTTGCTTGTGGGGACATTATTGGCGAGGTTCTAGGGGAATAATGAGCATGGGTGTTTTGAAACTGTGGACACAGGTCATCACTAGGGCCATTATTTGGTGAAACGCATGGTGAAGTATAAGGAGAGAAATTTGTCTCTGAAATGAAGCTTGCAGAGGAGCCGCTGCTAGGAGGGCTCAGGCACAGCGGTTCTCGGTAGCTCTCAAAGCCAGGGACCGGCAGGGTAAACCTTGGGCTAGCGGTAGCTGAGCTGGACTGATGCTCTACCAATAGATCTGTGTCTCTGCTGCTGAAGGCCCCCCCTGAGTGAATCAGTTCATAAGATGGTGTTATCTCAATCCTAGGGCTCAAAGTAGGGGGACCTGCAGCCTTGAAAGGGTCCAAGTAGCATTTTGACCCTATGCTATCTGGCTGTCCATATCTGCCCATGTGATCTGCCGAAAGGCTAGACAAAGCGAAGGGGTACGGCTTGAGGCCATAATCCGAGACATCATCATGAGGGTAAGTAACTCCAGTGGGTGGGCTGATGATTTTATGTGAAGGAGTCGGTTCTTCTGGAAAAAGAAGGGTCGCTTTTAAGACTAGACATACCACTGCAGAAGCTGAGCAATCCTGGGTTAACAAGAAGGCATTAGCGATAGCGCTTTAGGAAAAGGTTACATTATACACAGACATCGGTTGCATGCATAAGGGAGCAGGTCAGCCTTCACAGAGTGGAAACCCACCGGGCACTCTCCGAGTAAGAGCCAGAGAATGAAAAGAAATGTGCCCCACTGCACCCATTGCACTCACTGGCCTCGAAATATTTCGTCCACCCAATCCGGCATTTCACCGCCAGCTGCCTTCTGATCATGTTTTGCTATGACTACTGGCAATGGCACACTTGGTGTAGATCAGAAAGCAAGCAGTAGCTGCAGGATTCAGGCTGCCCAACCACATCAACACCAGCCTTCTCTGTTCTACCTTTGTCATGGCACCAACTGCCGAACACCCAACTGGTGCACTGGCAGCAACGATGCAACTCCACACTCAATGCTGACCCTCCAGATAGCTTTTTCAGAAAATGCCCCCATTACAGCCTGTCTCCAACCTCACCCCTGGTATGCCACTGTTTAATTAGGTACCAGACTTCAACCTTCAGCCCTTTGGCAATCATGGGTTTTTTTCTCTTGCTCATCTGATCGTTGTCTACCTGGGCACGATCAGATCCTAGCTGCAAATCTCCCAGAATGTTAGATTCCAATTTGACTGCAACACAATGTTGAAATGTCCCTCCTACTTAATTTCTTAAAAGGGGGGGAGGAAAATGGTATGATACACCTATGGACAAACATACGTGCTTACTTCATAATTTTCTAGCATTCTGGTTGTTGTATTGCATTAGGAAATCAGTAGATCAACGCTATAAACAGTAGACCGGCACTCAATCACATCTAGCTTCAGGTGTTTACGACAAATGCTACATGTACATGATTTCTAAATGTGAAAAGAAGTGGGACCAAACACAACTCATACAGCAGTGCTTTCAATCACATGAGAGCAATGCAAAAGAAGTCCCTTTGCTATGTGTCAGGCAAAGGTGCCAAGAGCAAAGCCACCAAACATATCTTCAGGAGAGCTTGCTCTTCCAATCTTAACTGGACAGTTCATAATATGAAAGACATCCTTTAGTTATTTGCCACTCACTAGCAGTTTGATATTGCTCATTTATTAATGTAATTATATACATATATGTGTTAGAATATTCATGACTGGGAGAGCCATGTTAACAAGGTTAGCCAATCAATAGGCATAGCAACTGAATCAGCCAATAGTAACTAACCACTTCTGAATCTGTGCAGAGAATCGAAACTGGAACTTAAGCTTAAGGCTGAGTGTGGCTTCCCTCTTCCATTCTGTGCTCTGTCCCCTCTGAACTCTGCTGAAATGAAACTAACTCTCCTGCTTGTGTTTACCTGTAACTGATTGAAGAAGAATTCTACTTGTGGTATTGTAAACAGATAGATAGATAGATAGATAGATAGATAGATAGATAGATAGATAGATAGATAGATAGATAGATAGATAGATAGATAGATAGATAGATAGATAGATAGATAGATAAATAGATAGATAGATAGATAGATAGATAGATAGATAGATAGATAGATAGATAGATAGATAGATAGATAGATAGATAGATAGATAGATAGATAGATAGATAGATCAGGACACTGTTCCTGTCCATATTCTTGCCAATGGTTATATGGTTATATAGCTTCCCCATATCCATATGTTGTGTTCTTCTTTACATTTCTTACCTGTCTTTTCAGCAATTTTAGCCACAAATTTCTCAGCCTTCCTCTTCCTCTCAAGCCACCCACTCTTCCTTCATGCATTTGTTTGTACTCAACCTTCAGTTGTTGTGCCTATATGACCAAACCACTTTAACATATTTCCCAAACCACTTTAACAGATTTCTTTCGTACTGGTAAATCTCTTTCTGTCCACTTCTCAGTAATTCAGCACTCAGCCCAAAGCTGAGTTTTCAAAAGGCAACTGGATTTCTTGGTTATAGCCAAGAGATAGGTGGTGTGAATGATAGGAGAGAGGATACTACACCATCTATCTCCTGTCTCTCAGAGAGCTAGATCAAACTTCAGAGTGCTAAGCATCAGATGACTACAAAGAATGTACAACCTTCCATTCTCCTCCCCCCTCTCTATTCAGTCAGAACTGAAGAAGCTTCATGGATAAGAAGTGAAACATTTTCAAGGAAAAAAAAACAAGGAAAGTCCAGTTGCCTTTTGAAAAACACCTTTGAGACAACCATGACCTGGATGATTGAGAATCGCCACAGACGTTTATTCAACACATATTCATTCTTGCCCTTGTCTCTTGTTTTACCATGCACCCTTCTTAAATTCACTCCACATTCAACTTATCACACTTCTCCTGACATAAGAAGAGGGAGTCAAACTATTCTCCAAAGCACCTGAGGGTAGAACAAGAAGCAATGTGTGGAAACTAAACAAGGAGAGAAGCAACTTAGAACTAAGGAGAAATTTCCTGACAGTTAGGACAATTAATCAGTGGAACAGCTTGCCTCAAGAAGTTGTGAATGCTCCAACACTGGAAGTTTTTAAGAAGATGTTGGATAACCATTTGTCTGAAGTAGTGTAAGGTTTCCTGCCTAAGCAGCAGGTTGGACTAGAAGACCTCCAAGGTGCCTTCCAACTTTGGTTGCTGCTGCTGTTGTTGTTGTTGTTGTTGTTGTTGTTGTTGTTGTTACTACTACTACTAAACTTTGACTTCCATATGAAAAAGTGAGCAAACAAACACCTGGTTATTTTTTGCTTCTTTTGGCAGCCATTAATTTATTGTAATAGTCCACATGCTACCCATTATCTATCTACTACAGTGTTTCCCAACCTTGGCAACTTGAAGATATCTGGACTTCAACTCCCAGAATTCCCCAGCCAGCGAATGCTGACTGGGGAATTCTGAGAGTTGAAGTCCAGATATCTTCAAGTTGCCAAGGTTGGGAAACACTGATCTACTAGCTTTTATTTGCACATCTCAAAATTTCTCCATTCATTTTCAGCAGTCATTTTACCAAGGTACAGGTAGCCCTAGACTTACAACAGTTCACTTAGTGACCACTCGAAGTTACAACAGCACTGAAAAAAGTGACTTACGACCATATTTTACACGTATGGCTGTTGCAGCATCCCCATGGGGTCACGTGATTGACATTCGGATGCTCGACAACTGATTCACATGGTTGCAGGGTCCCGGAATCATGTGGTCCCCTCTTGTGACCTTCTGACAAGCAAAGTCAAGGGGGAAGCCAGATTCACTTAACAACAGTGTTACTAATTTAACAACTGCAGTGATTCGCTTAACAAATGTGGCAAGAAAAGTCGTAAAAATGGGACAAGCTCACTTAAGTGAACTCAAATCGTTCACTTAGCAACATAAATCTTGGGCTCAATTGTGGTCGTAACTTGAGGACTACCTGTTCTGAGATTTCCTATTTGCTCTTAGCCCAACCTACCCTACCAGGTTCTACTTGTGGGAAACAAATTAAGAAAAGGGAGATGCCACCTTGAACTCCCAAAGGAAAGTTGGTATATAAAGCTAACAAATAAAATGGATAAAAATCTCAAATAGGGTTACATTAAAGTTTACATTTATTTTTAAACTGTTGTTGTTCGTCCATCGTGTTCGAAGAGGACCTTGACATCTGTCAGGTTGTGGGCTGTTTATGATGTGTACGCAGGTGGCTGGTAAGGCCTGTTGGGCAGACCTGTGTGGGCACCATTGTCGCAGCATTTGCAGCTCTGGCTTTGCGGAGTGCTCGCTTCTCTTCTGCTAAGGCTGTTCTTCTGTCTTCAGATATTTGGCAGCCTTGGTGGATCAGCATGCGCCATGTTGATCAATCTTGTGCCAGGGTTTCCCAGGAGGTGATGTCGATATCGAGGGACTTGAAGGAGGCTTTCAACGAGTCTTTGTATCGCTTCCTTTGTCCCCTGTGCGATCGCTTTCCTTTAGACAGCTCATCATAGAGGAGCTGTTTAGGGATGCGATGATCTGGCATCCTTGCAACATGGCCTGCCCAGCACGTCTGGGCTTTCATCAGCAGTATTGATGGCAGGCCTGCTCTGGAGAGGACTTCTGTGTCTGGCACCTTATCCTGCCATCGTATCCTCAGAATTCTACGAAGGCAGGTCATGTGGAAGTGGTTCAGTTGCCTAGCACGCCTCCTGTATACAGTCCAAGTCTTACTGGCATACATGAGGGTAGTTAGCACTGCTGCTCGGTAGACTTTGAGCTTTGTAGCAAGGCTTATTCCACGGCGGTCCCACACATTATTTTTAAACTACCTACTATTTTTAAGAGTATTCCCTAATGAAGGATTATTTTTCAAAAGAACGCAAGAATAAAACACTGTAACTTAGCAACTCCTTTGTTTTCTTCGTTAAATTTTACAGCTGCCTCAACCCCTAGGGATTTTTAACTTAATTATTGTTCTACTATAGATGTTGGGTTTTTTTTTCTTGCAGACCAATACAGCTAATTTTGTTCTTGCCCATTTAAAAAAAAAAACGCTGATCAGAACGCATGTTCAAATATGACCCTTTGTAACAACATTATATCTATATTGTCTGTTGTTTTTCTATTGTATTTTTTAAAATGTTATTGGAATTCAGATTAGATTTTTAAAACTGAGAATTTATAAAAAGTAAGTGGCTTTATCTTTCGCAAGCCAAAGGAACATTTAAAGAATTTTCTACTAAAAAATGAAAAATCTAGGAAAACTATTTTTCATGCAAAATGTACTCCTTTAAAAATGATGGCAATGTGCGCCTTTAAATATCTGAATAAAACCTTTGGCAGATATATAGCAGCTAAACAAAAGAACCGGTATGTGCAATAAAGTTTACAATTTACACAGTTCCATATATAATTTTAAGCAGTGGTGAAATCCATTTTTATTAAACTACCGGTTCTGTGGGCGTGGCTTGATGGGCGTGGTGTGGCTTGGTAGGCGTGGCTTGGTAGGCGTGGCAGGGGAAGGATACTGCAAAAACCCCATTCCCTCCCCACTCCTGGGGGAAGGATATTGCAAAATCTCCATTCCCACCCCACTCTGGGGCCAGCCAGAGGTGGTATTTGCCGGTTCTCCAAACTACTCAAAATTTCCACTGCCGGTTCTCCGAACTACTCAAAATTTCCGCTACCGGTTCTCCAGAACCTGCTGGATTTCACCCCTGATTTTAAGCAATGGGTGGTTTCTTTCAATCGGGCAGCAGTAGGAGAATTTATAATAATAATAATAATTTATTGTCATTGTACGTATATGCACAGTACACCCACAAAACGAAATTCACATAACGCTTCAAGACCAGTCCCAACACACATAGCAATCCCCACCCGCCACGAATTCCCCACCCTGAACCACTCAAACATCCATACAACAGACCAAGTAATACTATCCAACAGCTCACTGATGGTGACCCTTCAATTCATTATTAAGTGCAATTATAGCTCTAGGATAAAAACTATTCAGAAAGTGTGTGGTCCGAGTTTTAATTGTTCTGTATCTTCTGCCAGAAGGCAACAGTTCAAAAAGATTGTAAGCAGGATGAGAAGAGTCTCTGAGAATATTGTGCAACTTCCTAGAAGAGCGAGATGCAGAGATATCGTCCAGGGCTGGTAGCTGGAGCCCAATGATATTCTGGACAGTTGTAATTATTCTCTGTAGAGCTTTTTTGTCTGCTGCAGAGCTGCTTCCATGCCATGCTAGAATACCATATGTCAGGACACTCTCAATGGTGCTGCGATAGATTTATCTAACCAGTCCCTGATAATATAATGCATCCATGCAATTTTTTAAAAATATCTCCTAGATTTTCTATATTTCCAATTACATTCTTCATATGACAGCAGGAAGAGAGTCTAATGTGGTGTCAGAAAACTGATGAAATGTCACTATGACGTTCTTAAGACCTTATTAAATACTACTTTCAAATTAGAGTCAAGATATTGATTACCTAAATCTCTAAGCATCTTTCATCACTGGCTGGAGGGCTGGAACTCCTAAGAGATCTATACGTTTTCCATCCTTATGGTTCCATAAAAAGGTAAAGGTTCCCCCCGCACATGCATGCTAGTTGTTTCCTGCTCTAGGGGGCAGTGCTCATCTCCGTTTCAAAGCCAAAGAGCCAGCGCTGTCCGAAGATGTCTCCGTGGTCATGTGGCCGGCATGACTCAATGCCGAAGGCGCACGGAGCGCTGTTACCTTCCCACCAAAGTGGTCCCTATTTTTCTACTTGCATTTTTTACGTGCTTTCAAACTGCTAGGTTGGCAGAAGCTGGGAGAAGTAACGGGAGCTCACCCTGTTATGCGGCGCTAGGGATTCGAACCGCCGAACTGCCGACCTTCTGATCGACAAGCTCAGCATCTTAGCCACTGAGCCACTGCATCCCCCATGGTTCCATAGACAGAACCAAATTAAGAGACACTGGCTGGCTTCATGCGTCACACTGAGCCATAAGGTTGCTTTTTTGACTTTAGATCGCCATAGGATGCAAGCACTGTGGCCTATTCAATGAACAATAGTAAAAACAAAGTATAACTTAACATGATAGCTGTATTAAAATATATACAAATAGTCCTTGACTTACAACCATTAATTTAGATAGTACAACAGCACTGAAAAGAGTGAATTATGACCAGTACTTGCACTTATAATCACTGCAATGTTCCACATTCACATAATCCAAATACCAGTTATGATAGCCATTTGCAACCTTTCCATGTGACTTCTGAAAAGTATAGCAATAGCACTTAGCAATAGCACTTAGACTTATATACCGCTTCATAGTGCTTTACAGCCCTCTCTAAGCGGTTTACAGAGTTCAGCATATTGCCCCCAACAATCTGGGTCCTCATTTTACCGACCTCAGAAGGATGGAAGGCTGAGTCAACCTTGAGCATGGTGAGATTTGAACCGCTGACCTGCTGAACTAGCAGTCAGCTGGAGTAGCCTGCAGTAGCTGCATTTAACCACTGCGCCACCTCGCAAAGTCAATGGGGGAGGGAGACTGGATTTGCTTAATACTTAACAATTCAATGATTCACTTTAACAATCATGATAAAAAAGGTCGTAAAATCAAAGATCAAATTCTTGCGAGAAGTCATACCGAAAAGCCCAAATACACTCGTATTTTAAATCAATCCTGTTTTTAAACTCACTATGAGACACAGACTCATGCCTGTCCTGCTTTCATTGATTTTGTGGCTTGTGGCAAAACATGCTGAAGATCATAGCAATTTAGACAGGAAAGATCTATAAACGGCCGCAAATAATCCATTTTACAATTTAGCTGAGGGGTGATTGGTCTCTCTCTCACACACACACACTTTGGATTGTGATTAAGTGGAGGTTGCCATGGTTTGACAGCTTAGCCTACTTTGATTGTGCACTGCATTGCTTCAATCCCTAGTACACTTTTGAAAGGATTCAAGCCATGAATCCAGGACCACAATGGTTATATTCTTGTACTAGACTGATGAATTTGTTTCATTTATTCTTGTGATGAACAACAGTAACACAACAGGAAGGAAGGAAGGAAGGAAGGAAGGAAGGAAGGAAGGAAGGAAGGAAGGAAGGAAGGAAGGAAGGAAAGAAGGAAGGAAAGAAGGAAGGAAGGAAGGAAGGAAGGGAGTGAATTCCAAGAAGGGGTATGAGACAAGAGACAACACTGTCCAGAGCTGCACCATGGAGGAAGAGATGTAGGATAGCCACTCCCTAGACCAGTGGTGGCGAACCTTTTTCGGCTCGCGTGCCGAAAAAGGGGGGGGCGCTCGCGCGCGCTTGCGTGCCCACACCCATTCCCTCCCCCCCACACGCATGCGCACAACACCCCCCCATGCTGCCCCCTGCGCATGCGCACCCCCCTACCCCCGCACAAAGGCTTACCGGAGCCTGGAACGACGAAACCGCAAACCGGAAGTGCGAAAAAACGCACTTCCGGTTTGCCGGTGGGAACCCTCGCGTGCCGGCTTCTATGGCTCCGCGTGCCACCTCTGGCACGCGTGCCATAGGTTTGCCACCACGGCCCTAGACTCTCCCATGGTCTATTAGGCTAAAGAATAGAATAGAATTCTTTATTGGCCAAGTGTGATTGGACACACAAGGAATTTGTCTTAGGTGTATATGCTCTCAGTGTACATAAGGAGAATAAAATACATTCATCGAGAATAAAGAGATACAACACTTAGTGATAGTCAAGGTTACTAATAAGCTATCAAATCGTACTAGGAAACAAATAGAAACAATATAAAGTGAAAGATACAAGCAACATGCTTATAGTCATAAGTGGGAAGAGATAGATACTAGTAAGGAAGAGAAGAATAATAGTAATAAAGTACAGGTAGTTCTCAATAAAGTAATAATAAATAAATTTTATATAAATTTATTATTTTTATTATTATTTATATAATAATAAATTTATATAATAAAGTAATAAAGTACAGGTAATTCTCAACTACAACCACAATTGAGCCCAAAATTTATGTTGCTAAGCAACACAGTTGCTGAGTCCACCCCATTTTACAACCATTCTTGCCACAGTTGCTAAGTGAATCATTGCAGTTGTTCAGTTAGTAACACGGTTGCTAAGTGAATCTGGCTTCCGCATTGACTTTGCTTGCCCGAAGGACGCAAATGGTGATCCCATGACCCCAAGACACCGCAACCGTCACAAATGCCTGCCATTCACAAATGCCTGCCAAGCATTAAAATTTTAATCATGTGACTGGGGATGGTGCAATGGTCATAAGTATGGGAACAAGGTCATCATTTACTTTTTCTGAAACGACTGTAACTTTGAATCATCATTAAACATATGTAAGTCAAGGACTATGTGTCTAGCGCTTTCTCTCATTGTAATCTGCTACTTTGCATATACTTACTCTATTACTGTCATCTGTATACAGTACAGGAGGAATGCAGATTTGCAGAGCTGCACTACCAAAACCAGACAAAAAATAAAATGTAATAGCATTTTAGAGCTTAATGTAATTAAAGCTAAATAGAATGTATATGATTGTTTCTCAGTCAGATTATGTTTTCCCCTTTCTATTATATTAAAAAAAAATCTGATAACAACTTTTGATTCCTTGGAGCTGAGTTTTCAAGGGTGATGATCTGGGGCTCAGGTTGCGCCCACTTGATGCTTCGCAAGTTATTATTTTGACACCTTAAGTCACTCATTTTCCTGCGCAGGAAAATTAATTTTAACAACCAACCGAGTGAAATCAACACATCCTTCTTTCATATTGTATGCTGTAGTAAGAACAGAATACAATCTTTATAAGTCCAGGTAAATTTTGCAGGAATGCGAAATACAATGCCACCAATTTTTGCTCCTGTAAGGGAGCCAAATGCATCTTTCTGAAATGCTGAATTCAGCCTGCAAATGAACACCTTGGATTCCACTGGGCTATAGTGGCTCATCTTAGAGTGAGAAGGAAGGTGATACATCCCAAAGCCTTGCCACTGTCTAAGCTGGTATGCCACAATGCATACATCATATTCCAGGGGTGTCAAATTCGATTTCATTGAGGGCCGCATTAGGGTTTTGTTTGACCTTGGGGGGATGGGGTGGGCGTGGCTGTGGCCAGCTTGACGTCATTCGTGTTGGGGGCACTTGTGGTAGTCCGAGCGCTCTTCCAGCGAAAACGGGCTCCTGAGCTCCATTTTTGGCTGCGACAGCCTCCCAAGCTCTGTTTTCACTGGCAGACGGTTGCACAAGGCCATTGCAGCCAAAAACAGAGCTCGGGAGCCCGTTTTCACTGGCAGAGGCACCCGTGGGCCGGTCCTTCATTGTTTCCAGGGTGGTCTTGCGGGCCAGATCTAAGCACCCCCTGGGCCGTATCTGGCCCCCAGGCCTTGAGTTTGACACCCCTGTCATAGTCTGTAGTCATGGAAACATCCGTGATGGTATATTGCCAGCCCAGTTATTGAATAGACAAAGCATGAGGCTAGTACAAAATCTGTAGTTCCTGCTTTCAATATTAAGTAATCCAATTTGGTCTAATATAAATCTTCCAATCCAGACTCCATGGCCACCAAAACCGGGAGCCTGTAATTAATAAACCCAGCTGCTAATCATGCCAGCTTAGGCATAGCTTCATGCAGACTACCGTTGTTGTGCTGGAATGAATGGCTCTGCTGAGAAGACAGCAAGGCCGGCCAACAACTTATTGAACACAGAGGAATAAGGTGTGGTTTTTTTTTTGTTGTTGTTTATTTCATCATGACTAAAATGGCAATGTCGGATTGTGCCAGTTAGCATGCAACAAATTAGTGTGCAGCTGGACGCACTTCAGCAATGGTTTTGTCTAATTCATCATGTAGGTACTGTATAGGACTAATTGAAAGCAGTCTCCGTTGCAAACCTCTAAAGAAAGCTCATTGCCAACCCTTCTATTCTCTAACAATCCAGACTTCAATTTATTTATTGAAGTATTTATTGGTCTTAACATAGGCCTAAACTCATCCTGATTCTATAACAGGGAATCCTCAACTTATGACCACCACTGAGTCCAAAATTTCTGTTGTTAAATGACATTGGTTAAGTGAGTTTTGCCCCCATTTTATGACCTTTCCTGCCACGGTGGTGAAATGAATCACTGCAGTTGTTACGTTAGTCACAAGGTTGTTAAGTGAATCTGGCTTCCCCATTGACTTTGCTTCTCAGAAGCTTGCAAAAGGGGGATCATGTGACTCCGTCATAAATATGAACCAGTTGCCAAACATCTGGATTTTGGTCAGCTAACCATGGGGATACTGCAACAGTTGTAAGTGTGAAAAAAAATCATAAGTCACTTTTTTCAGTGCCGTTGTAACTTTGAACAGTCACTAAATGAATGGATTATAAGTTGAAGATTACCGTATTTTTCGGAGTATAAGACGCACCGAAGTATAAGACGCACCTTAATTTTGGGGGAGGAAAACAAGGGAAAAAGGCCTCTGCCTCCAAGCAATTTGCCAAACAGCAAACAGCAAACAGCACAGATGATATACACTGTTTGCTGTGTATTTCTGTGCATGTGTGCCTGACCCATAGAAATAGCAAAGAAATAGCAAATGTACATTACGCCAGAAAGTTTCTTAAATGTACTAACTCTTCCCAATTATTTAAATAGATCTACTCCAAGGTAACTAAACTCTAATACTAAACAGGACACTGTTACATTTCATACTATACTTGTAGAGAGCTGATAAAATTAATTAAAATTTCTGGAAGTATACATTATTCTCTATTATTTAAAAGAAGGTACAATAGCATTGGGCCTCTTCAGAGCAAGCATTTATTTTAAAGAGCTTCTTTATTTTGTTAAGTTGTCTAGATTTACAGGGATCTCCAACCTTGGCAACTTTAAGACTTGTGGACTTCAACTCCCAGAATTCCACGACCAGCAAAGCTAACAAAGCTGGCTGTGGAATTCTGGGAGTTGAAGTCCACAAGTCTTAAAATTGCCCCTGGCTCTAGAACAATAATAAAGCAGTCTTTAAAAAATAAGTCTAATAATTTGAACATTCTACAGACATTTATAGTTATTCACTTACCCCCTTCCATCCAGTTCAGCAAAAAATAAAAATCTGCCTGTCTCTCCCAGCTATTTGCCTCTTTGCAGTTTCACTTTTATTTTCCCACGTGGCAAGTCAGCTGTAGGTCGGGAAGTGCTAGTGACTTGCTTTGCTTTACAGGCTCTTCCCTCTTTGCTGCAAACAGGTAAATTGCTGGAAGAGAGAGGCCAAAGGGTGGGGGTGGGTGGGTGGGTGGGGCTGCATTCGGTGTATAAGACGCACCCAAGTTTTCACCCTCTTTTGGGGGGTAAAAAGGTGCGTCTTATACTCTGAAAAATATGGTACTTGCTCTCTAAAGCCAACTGCCAAACATTAAGAAGCACTATATATAGTATATAGACATAGACAAAAAACATTAATTTGATCCGACTCAACATAACTCCATGCTGCTGCATAACTCTCATTATCTCTCTATATTTATGACTGTAACTTTTATTTTGAGGCAAAGGGTTTCACATTCTCTTGTTCCAAATATGCTTTTTTTTCAAGAGGCAACTGGACTTTCTGGTTTTTCTTTGAAGATGTTTCGCTTCACATCTAAAAAGCTTCTTAGAAACTGAAGAAGCTTCTTGGATGAGAAGCGAAACGTCTTCAAAGAAAAACCAGAAAGTCCAGTTGCCTCTTGAAAAAAAAGCACCTTTGGGACAACCATCACCTGGATGACTGAGAATCTCTGTACATATTTCACATTTTTTAAAGAAAAGTATTAATCAGCATTCTGCTTTGCATACCTGAAAATAAAATCAGACAAGGCTCCAAAGTAGGAACCCCAAATGGTTCCATTTTTTTATGTTAAGATCAGAAACCAAGCTACAACTTTGAGAAGTCTAAAAAGTACTGGAATTGTGTAATTCTCCTTTCCCGCGAGCAAACATGTCCACTACCTGGACCTGTATTGTGCTGAGAAATTATTTCATGAAGAATATTCCCTTTACCCCTTGGGATATGAAAATATTATTTACAGCAGCTGTGTGGATAGGGCCTATATTATAATTCAGTATATTCTCCAGAAAACGGATTGATTTCAGTCATCATTAAGGACCCCACAGTTCAACCCTGAGCTACAAATACAAATATCTCCTCCACTCTCATCCCAGATCTTTCCTAACAAAAATCATGAAAGTCTTGGGAAGCAGAGGAAGGGGATGCTGAGACAAGCCAAGAAGGCAGGGCCCTCCTCTGGCACACGATTTTCTTGCTACCTTGGGAACAGTTAAACATGCCAGCTCCCTGGGCTTGAGAGTAAGCTCAACTGAGCATGTCCACCTGAGAACTGTTCATTCCATACTCAAGCATATGATCCATAGCTAACTCAGACTTCTTCCCTATAGGAAGTCACTGGGAGAGGTCGACTAAGATCTCATTAACATGCTGATGATACTCAGCCCTATGCCAGGCTGAACTGAGGAATGAAATCCTGACATAATGCCAAGAGGTTATGTTGGACTGAAGGGGTTAAATAAACAAGCTCAAATTAAAACTCTGCGAGAAACAGCCTGGCTTTGTTTCAGATCCAGTGGAATCTGGAATAGGAATAGGATGGGATTTCTGGGAATGAGAACTTGGAAATTCTCCTTGATTTACGGCTCCTGCTAGAACAGCGATTAGGAATCGTGGCTGGGGTAGCCTTTGCTCAGCTAAGCTGGTAACCAATTGCGGACCTTCCTGGAGTGAGAAGAACTTTTAACAATAATAACTGACAAGTTTAGACTACTGCAAAGCCTTCTATATGGGCCTGCCTTAAAGACTGCCGAGAAAATGCAGTTGGCACAACACGGTAGAGATCTGCTACTGTAATACAACACTAAATTTCCTGCATTCTGGATTTTCATTCCAATTCAAAGTCCTGATTTCAAAGCTCTGCATGGTTTGGTTATTCAAGGAACTATTGGCAGTCCTTGATTTACAACCAGAATTGAGACTGGAACTTTTGTTGCTAAGCAAGATGGTTGTTAAGTGGGTTGTGCCAGATTTTATGATCTTTTTTTTTTTTGCTGTGGTCATTAAGCAAGTCACTGCAGCTGCTGAGTAAATCACATTAAGCAAATTTGGTTTCCCCCACTGACTTTGCTTGTTGGTAGCCAGATGGGAAGGTTACAAATCAGCGGTGAGTTGCTCCTGGTTTGGCCCGGTTCCGCGAACCGGTAGCGCTGGCAGAGGGAGGCTCCGCCCACCCACTCGGGACGCTTCTGTGCATGCGCGCGAACCGGTAGCAATGGGTTTTAGAACCCACTACTGTTACAAATGGTGATCACCAGGGGTGGGTTCTAACTTACCTCGCTGCCGGTTCGCTTCCTCCCGCGCCTTGTGGCCGCGCCTCGTGGCCGCACATGTGCTTCACACGCGCATGCGCAATGGCAAAAAATAAAAAAAAATTCTCCCCAAAAAGCTGAAAAGAAGATAGCGATGCATGCGTAGTGCCAGAAACTCGGCTTCTGCGCATGTGCAGAAGAAAAAAACCCGGAAAAAATTCCCGCTCCCCCCCCCAAAAAGATGGCAGCCTCCATGGACTGGCACCAACTGAACCGGTTCCGTGATGTCATTGTGACATCACCAGCGGTTTGCTACTGGTTCGGGAAAAGCGGTCCAAACCGGGAGGAACCCACCTCTGGTGATCACGTGTAGTCCTAGGACGTTGCAACCGTCGTAAATACATACTGGTTGCCAAGGGCCACGTGGCTGTGGGGGTGCTGCAACAGTCATAAGTGCAAGGAATGGATCTTTTTTCAGCACCATTACAACTTTGAATGGTGGCTAAACAAATGTTCATAAATCGAGGACCATCTGCATTTCCTCCAAATGGTTTCTGCCCATATCGTGCAAGCATCAAGGAACAGATGCTGAAAGTCCTAACTATGCTAGAGATAAATTGTGGAGCCAGAGATAGTTCTTTGGTGTGGCCATGATGTTGTTTAATTACCCTCAAGGTCATCCTGACACCATCTCTTTTGGCTTTCTCCAAAGTTGTCAAGCTTCCTTTGTTTAGATGGACTTTTTAATTATAACATGTGAAGTTTGGATTTTTGTTTTGTATATTGAGATTGGGCAACAGTTTTACTTTTATGGTTTATTGATGTTTGAGTAATGTCAATTTTGGGGCAAGAAAGCATTTCTTATGATGATGTTATGATCTTGAGTTGTAAGCCACGCTGAGTCTTAAAAGCTGGCCAGTATAAAAATAAATATAACAAACATATATTTCCTGGTGGGCTTTTGAATGTATTAAATTACGGCAATGAAAATCCAGAGGATTTTTGGTAATATCGGATAACAGAAAATTTTGACAAAGCCAGCTCAGCAAGAAGCCCAATCTATGTTTAATTGTTTCAGGCTTAAATATGTGTATATATAAACTAGTTCTAAAGGCTCGACACAAATTTACTGCTTCCTCTTGATTTTGGAATTTCTTTGGGACACATTTTTGAGAATGTTTACGGGAAAGAAGAGAAAGTTTGGGATCCTGACCCATGGCTAAAATTGCATTTCTGGTGAACATCCAAAACTAATTTCAGTTCCAATGAAGCTAACATAATTGAGAAACAGTCATCTTCCACCATTTCCAGGCACACTTCGACATGTGGACTAAAGGTTTTTGTTTTTGTTAAATCCATCTCTTTGTAAACATGCTTTAATCTTGGAACATTAAAGATCACTGATGTACAAAGGATTACTTACAGACTCATAATGGTGTCTTCTGAAAGCAAGGAATGTCCTCCAGTCCCGATTATATGTTTTGTTGTGATCTCTCTTACACTAATGATTTCCATCTCAAAAATACCAAAAATTAATAATCATGGCATTCAGGCACTCAGAATAAGGAAAACAGTCTCTGGAAGTGCTTTCCAAGTCTGTTCAGTGGCATCTTTTACTCTCCCTTCACACAGGATGAAAAGTTATAATGATAATTTCATCCTTCCTCCAAGCTTGAAGCCAAGATGCATTCCTCTCCCACTTTATCCTCATATCAACCCCAAAATTCAGTTGGGATAAAGAAAAGTGATTGCCCCAAGCACTCTACAACCTTGGAGATTTAAGCAGAAGTTTGAACTAAGATTTTCTGGTCAGGGCCCAAAATGTTTGCATGATGCCACATAGTGCCATATACATCTTTGCTGATGTGAACGAACTAATTTGGGACAATATTCTTTAAGAACGAATCAACATCAGCACTGCAGGTTTTCTAACCAGGGGTGAAATCCAGCAGGTTCTGGAGAACCAGTAGCGGAAATTTTGAGTAGTTCGGAGAACCGGCAAATACCACCTCTGGCTGGCCCAGAGTGGGGTGGGAATGGAGATTTTGCAGTATCCTTCCCCTGGAGTGGGGTGGGAATGGAGATTTTGCAGTATCCTTCCCCTGCCATGCCCACAAAGCCACGCCCACAAAGCCACACCATGCCCACAAAGCCACGCCCACAGAACCAGTAGTTAAACAATTTGGATTTCACCACTCTTCTAAACCCTTTCCATGTTTTCTCAAAGGTGACGTCTACTGGGGAGAGGGAACTTGTAGTAAAAGAACAATGGTCCTGATTGCAATCTAAGATAGATACTATGGAAGGTAGACCATCCAATCAGTTTGTAAAAGAAGAGAGTTTAAGCAAACACCTTTCTGCTACACCAACTTTCCATCTATGCTTTGATTGTTGAAGTGAGCTTGATCCTTAAAAATACTATTACACATTTTAAATATAAAAATTAAAAATTAAATATTTTTAAAAATATTATACTAAGCAGACTTGCCTTAGTAGCAATTTTATTCCCCTACTAGGACTAGGTGCAATTCACACAATGGGTTTCAAGCATTACATTACAGGTGATAGGCATGCTTCCCATGCAGTTCTTCTCCAAGGAATGTATATTTTTACTTTCAATAAAATTTGCTGCAGAGAGCCAATGGCCAACTCCAAGGCCACAGCTTCAAATGGACCTATAAGGTATCAGTAAGTCCTTTGTCCAATAATGGAAGTATTGTGATAACATCAATAATCTCGTTCAGTTTCGATTTCCAATGGCAAACAAGCCAAATGCTGCTGCATTGGGTTCTATAAGCGCGTGCACACACACACACACACACACACACACACACAGGCACATATCACCTTTTCTTGAAAAACTTATGGTAGCTACAAAAAGCCCGAACTGTATCCTTATAAACTCATGAAATAGGTTAAGCACAATGTGTAACTTCACCAGATCCATTCAATGGGTTTCATAATCCAGTATAATATCAAAACATTGAACCAACTATAAGATGCTGGAAAAGCCAGCATTTAGATTCCCACATAATACTCTTCCATGGCTAGCAAAAATCTGGATACTGACATCATACTGTATGATGTCTCAAAGATACAGAACCCAGGAATTTTTAACCCAAGGTCCATGATAGGTTTCAAAGAATCCAGGAACTTGAATGAGGAAAAAAATACAACTTCATTTTCACCAACTTCTGAAATTTCATGGGGGGGGGGGGGGGTCACGCATTCAAAAGGATCAATACCAGAAAAAGATTAAGAAATCCTGCTTTGTAGAGAGTAAGAAAAAGGATCTTGTGGAGATATGCAGGAATTGTTACCTAGGCAAAAGGGGCTGAAGGATTTTTTATTCCTAAATGATGAGATAACATTCAGAAGTGGCTCGGATGCCCTGATTCACTGAAGTACAAGGAGGAGGAAGAGGTAAAACACAACCAGACTGGCAAGATTCAGCTGTTACAGCCAATCTCAGTAAAATTAGTTTTAGCCTTCCTGTGGATTTGATTTCCTGGTCTGATCTACCTAGTGGGCTGACAAGCTACCGGTAACTCTTTTTTACTGTTTTATGACTGTCACAATGTTAGTACCATAATTCAGATCTGAGAAACCTATGTTAACTGAAAAGTATTATGGCTTAGCATGATTCTGTAGATCACATCATTGAGTTCTCTTTATATCACATGAGGAATTTGATACCTCCATAAAGATAGGCAAAAGAGATTTCCATCATTTATTTTATTTATTTTGTGAGATTTATATACCGCCTCACAGTGCAAGCACTCTCTAAGCGGTTTACACCAGTAAGCAATGTATATTTATATAGCCCCCAACAATCTGGGTCCTCATTTTACCTACCTCGGAAGGATGGAAGGCTGAGTCAACCTTGAGCCGGTGATATTTGAACCGCTGATCTGAGGATCACAGGCAGCTTAAGTGGCCTGCAGTACTGCCTCTAACCGCTGCGCCACCTCGGCTCTTAATGATTTTTAACTCTTAAATGATTTTTCAACTCTTAATCATGATCCAGTGCATGCATTTTAAGTTTCACTAATTCAGCTAAGCTTATTTCTATTAAGGGTATTTAAGTTTGCAGCCCTACTTTTGCTTTTGGTTTAAAACAATCACTAAAATACAAGTTGTTTTAATAAGAACATCACTGACTCCCCCCCCCCTCTGTACACCTAGGAATCAAAGATAACCTCAGATTTCCCAAAGTTTGGTAATAAACCAGTAGGCTGGGTTTATTGCTTAACTGAATCTCTATGCATTAAAGCTGTAAAAATATTGACTGATTTCTCTGAATATTGTTGATTTCTCTAGACCAGGAATCCCCAAACTTGGCAACTTTAAGACTTGTGGACTTCAATTTCTAGAATTGCTGGCTGGAGAATTCTGAGAATTGAAGTCCACAAGTCTTAAAGTTGCCAAGTTTGAAGACCTCTGCTCTAGCCCCACCACCGGAAATGCAAATTAGCAACTACTATTGAATTATTTCACAGGAAAAGATATTCTTAGTTATGGTTTTGGCACTGTAAGATTATATTACTCTAGACATTCTAAGTTATGTTCACAGTTGTCATTTGTTCAAAAGGTGTGACATAAAAGCAACTGTAGTAGGTCTACCCTGAAGTACAATCAATCACTCTCGGTTATGTTCCCTCTTGTCCACATTCAGAAAAAAAATCAGTAAACCTTTGTTCATTCTGTAATAATATATTCATTCACAAGAATGTTTGACTGCTAAAAGCCTGTAGAGATTCTCAGTCATCCAGATCATGGTTGTCCCAAAGTTGCTTTTTCAGGAGGCAACTGGACTTTCTTGTTTTTTCTTTTGATGTTTGACAATGTTTGACTGCCTTCATTGCATTTGCGTATCTAAACTTTCTCTGGATATATCCCATCTAAACCAGAGGTGGGTTCCTCCCGGTTCGTACCAGTTCCATAGAATCGGTAGTAAACCGGTGGTGACATCATGGAGCCAGTTCTGTCAGTGCTGGTCCGTGGACCCTGCCATCTTTTTTTGGATTTTTTGGGGGGGATTTTTTTATTTTATTTTTTGCTAGTTTTTGCTCCTGCACATGCACAGAAGCTGAGTTTTTGGCACTGTGCATGTGCCGCCATCTTGTTTTCTGCTCTCTTTTTTGCTATTTTTGCTTGTTTTTGCTTCTGCGCATGCGCAGAAGCTGAGTTTTCAGCACTGCGCATGCGAGCGCAGCCACACAGTGCGGCCACGTGGCGTGCAATGCACGCACAGCCACGCGGCCCAAGAGGAAGCGAACCGGCGGCGAGGTAAGTTAGGACCCACCCCTGATCTAAATGAAAACTTTTATGTAATGCCAGTCTCATTTACAAAGTCTGTCCCCAGCAGTAAAATCATTTTTTAAAAAAAGTATGACAGACCCAGCCTGGATCATGATTGCTGATAATTTTGATCGTTGCAGTTCTTTTGCAATCAGATTAAAGAAAACTGGGGTGGGATGGAGAGATTACATGCAGTTATTGATTATATTCCATCCCAACGGGGCAAAACAAGCAGTATGTTGGTAAATAAGAAAATGCAAACTATTTAAAACTATGTGATCCCAACAATGTCACCAATATTAGAGGTCAGTATTAAAAAATGGTATACACTATATCTACTGAGGTCACAGAAAAAGCTTTAATTTGCATTTATAAATGGCTGAGAAGCATGCAGAAGAGAATGCTTTGCAGGTTTCCACATGTCTGTTTTTGATTATATCTGAATTGCAAACAGTTGTTCTTTTTCAAACAATATCATGGCTTGCAATTCAAAACTCCCGGGATCCAAGTCAATTGCTCTCTCTTTCTAGGTCAAAGCAGCCCTTCAATTGACTGAAAAGAGCGAGGAATACACTGCACACCTTTACATTTGCAATTATACCTTTTACCCACTCTTTCTTTATGCCTCTTCCATCTCTGATTTGCAGAGGGGGGAGAGCCTCTTTGTAGCTTCACTGTGGCATATAACAAGCAGGCAGGACCAAATCCTGAGTCACAGGCTGACCTAAGATATTTAGGATTAGCAACAGTAGCAAACAGTTCTTAATTTTTTTTAAAAAAAAAATCTTAATAGCAGAGCTTAAGAAGTGAATCCCCCTCCGAAAATCAAAGATTATTGAGTCTGAGTGATGGTTTTGGGTTTTTTTTTAAACTGAGACACCCCAACTCTTGCTTCATTTCTTGGTAGATGTGGTTAGTGTTGGACGGCAGTAGAGACTTCAAAACAATTTGCTATAGAATTTGTTATGTTAACATGGTACAGAAAACCCTGCCAAAAGAAAACTGACCACACTCAGAAGATGACTGACAAACCATACTGTCCGTTTTGATGACTAATTAAGAGGCAAACTCACATCAGGAAGTGTGCTGTTGTTTTCCACACCACCTGCAATTTCCGACACATATTAAAACGTGCGCCCCCAGGATTTTTCACAGATCGTGTTTGCCAAATATCTATGTACTATGAAACAAGGAAACATCCCAGTATCCTGACTTTTAGATATTCCCAACATGTAACAAAGATGTGTGATTCCTGAACAAATAGGTATAATATTTTATCGAGACATCAAAAAAGCAGGTATATTTTATCCCATCCAAAGACACACACTTTGAAAACGTGAGCAATGCAATCATTGCCCCGAGGCTAGTAAAAACAGTGTGACATTCTAAGGCACCTTACAAATACTACATGAAATTACAATTGTTGTACTCTGGCTTCCAGACAAGGCTTTCAAACACTTGTTTGTCTTCTGTTACTCAACCTAGCTAAGCAAGCTTGACCAAAGCCATTGTCCAATATTAATTTCAGAGTTGTTTCTGGCCCTACCCTCTGGATCTGTGCTTTGCCTTAGGACAAACAAACAATTACGAGTGCAATGAAGTTTTGATGCTGTCAGATAAAACAAGTCATGAAAAGAAAAAGCTGTAATCTACATGACCCAGAAATGACAAAGAGGTGTCTTTGGTGTGCTGCGATATGATACTATTGGTACTATAATTTTTTTATTTTCTTGACAGTTCCCTTTCTGCTATTGCTTGTTAGATTTGCCCATCCTATAAAAAATCAGCAATCAGAGCTTCTAATTATCCATCCTGCTAGAGATAAACAGAACGATATAGGCAGACTTTCAACCCAATCTGATGGAAGAAAGGTAAACTTTCCTGACTGCAGATGATCCTAATTAACCTCAGCAAACATTGTAAAGTTTCCCTACTGCCCTCTTTAGGGTTAATTGCAGAAAACCACTTTTTCTTGTACAGGGCCAGACCAGGCCAGTCCAACGCTTGATCAGATAGAATTTCCAACCCAAGTGCTAAAGAAACGCGACCTGATCCCGGCCACTCAGACACCAGCTACATTGTTAAACTATTCCTTGGTCCTTGGGACCATGCATCCTTCAGAAGGGAAAAAAAAACCCCATCCATTCCAAACACACCCCTAAATTCTCTTGAAAAGCATCTATCAAGCACCAAGGTGTCGATAGTCATAAATGCACACGACTAATAAGAGGAGTAATCCAAAGTCACAAACCTGCTACTGGCTGCGAATAGTCATAATCAAATAAAATCGAGAAGTCCAGTTCTTCTTGAGGACTGATATTTGGATTCGGATCATCGTCCCCTTGCTGGGAGTTGGGATCCGAATCGTTTGGACTGGAAGCCATCTCTAACGCCTAAGGGTGATCGCTTTACAATTCTAATGGGGAGGGGGAAGAGAGAGTGAAAAATATAGGAGAGGCAACTCTGTCCTCCCCTTCGCAAGCAATCGCAAGAATTAATGATAATCGCAAGAATTAATGATAATCCCCGCTCGTCTGAACCATGCAACTCGCAAAAATGAAATGCACGCTTCCTTTAAACTTCTGGGGGAGGGACGGGGGGGGAATCCCCTAGGTCCTAGGAGGTCTTTTGCCCCGAGTTCTGGAATCTCCCTCCGCCACCTCGCGTGGCAAGAAGAGGCGTTTGCACGCGCAAGAGCTGCTCCCGCGAAAGTGGGAGCGCTCGCCACTTCTTGCAGCTCTCGCCCTCCCACCCCCGGCCCTGCACGGCTGCAGCTTCGCTCCCGGAGCGTGAAGCCCGTTCGAGGCGCGGCGCGGCGACTTCCTGTTCGCGGGGAGCCACCTGGGGCGAGAGAGGCGGCGCTGCCTCCGGGAGGGGAGGGGAGGAGCGGCGGCTCTGCCACGGCGTCGATCCCCGCAGACTAATCGCTGGGCCGGTCCCTTCTCTTCGAAGGGGGAGAAAGTGGAAGCTGCGGGGGTGGAGGTGGTGGGAAACCAGACGAGAGGTGAAAAGGTGGCCGAGAGCGGGCGGACTTTTTTGCCCGCGCACACGCGCGGCCCTGAGAACGTGGGAATGCGGACGCGTGTCTCCCCAGGTTACGCTGCCCCCCCCCCGGGGGTTGGGTTGCTTAACCCTAAAGTTCTGTAGAGATTCTCAGGCATCCGGGTCACGGTTGTCCCAAAGGTGCTTTTTTTCAAGAGGCTACTGGACTTTCTTGGGGTTTTTTTTTCCCCTTTGAAGACGTTTCGCTTCTCATCCAAGAAGCTTCTTCAACTCTGGCAGGATAGTGGGGAATGGAAGGATTTATATTCCTTGCAGACAGCTGGTCATCTGCATCCTTTTAGCGGATCGATCCTTGAAGCACTTGGAGGTTTATCTGCGTCCTCGAAGTCACCTGAGTAGTGCTCCTACTCAGATTAGATTAGGATGCAGATGACCAGCTGTCTGCAAGGAATATAAATCCTTCCATTCCCCACTAGCCTGTCAGAGCTGAAGAAGCGTCTTGGATGAGAAGCGAAACGTCTTCAAAGGGGAAAAAAACACCCAAGAAAGTCCAGTTGCCTCCTGAAAAAGCACCTTTGGGATAACCCTAAGGTGGTTTGCGGGCGCCCGACAGGCTGAACCAATGCCTATTGCCTAACCTCGATTTTTCCCTGGAGAGAGAAAGGCGGGGACCCCACGCTTCTTTTCACTTTCGCTGCAGAAATTCACCACGCGGGGAAAAGTGGAGGGAGGAAAGTAAACTTTCGCCGGATGCGTTTCTTCCTACTGTCAAAAGAAGCATGGGAATCGGACTGGGAAAACCGATGCTTAAATCATGCAGACACAAATGAATGCAAATAAATACACGTGCGCTCCCTTGAATGGGGCAAGGGAAGGGGGAAGAAACAGAAGGTCTTAGGGATGGATTTTGCGAGGGATATGAAGCTTTATTCAGAGGGCTTCAAACTTGGCAACTTTAAGACTTGTGGACTTCAACTCCCAGAATTCTCCAGCTAGCTATGCTGGCTGGAGAATTCTGGGAGTTGAAGTCCACAAATCTTAAAGTTGCCAAGTTTGGGGACCCCTGGGCTATATAAACGGCCTGCCTCTTCTACGGATGTTAATATATATAAAAAAGGAGAACATTGTTAAAAGCAAAGGGGGTCAGTTACTGATTTGATTTCTCTCAGAACTTTCGATACACCTACATGTCAATTATAAATGTATGATGAGTTGCATAAGTGCCATCACTGCCTCCTGTACCGTTTATTATTTTATTAAGGCGATTTTGTGTATTTTAATTATTCAAATATGGGTGATTTAATATCCCGTAAGCTGCTATTATGTGGAAAAACATACAAAATGCACATGTTAAAATGCGTAAAAATCAGATAAAACGAAATATTAATCAGTTTTTCATCCTGTTCAAACTTATTTTTTTAAAAAAATCTATCCTCAAGCGTCCCACCTAAGATGTGACATCACCTTTTGCCTCTCAATAAGATGTAGCTTCTGATGTACTGACTCTTAAATACAGAAAAACAAGTGCAGCACATCTGCATTTAACTATTGCCATTTAAGAACATTTAACTATTGCCTTTCACTAACATAAACTAGTAAAATTTACATAAAGCAGGGGTGAAATGCTACCGGTTTGGCCCGGTCCAGGCGTACTGGTAGCGGCTGCTGGTGGTGGTTCGGAGAACCGGTAGCGGTGGCAGTGCGAGGCTCTGCCCACCTGCCCGGACATCGCCATTTTGTTGTTTTTAACCCTCTGTGCATGCGCAAAGCCTTCTGTGCATGCGCAGAGGGTGAAAAAGTGCGTGCTTCCGATCCGGTAGGGAAGGTAAGTAGATTTCACCCCTTACATAAAGCTTTGTATGCAAAGTTAACAGCATGTAACTAAAAACAGGCACAGAAGTGCTAGAAAGAAACCAGAGGGGAAAAGCTTCCTTGTTGCACAGGTGTTTTGTCAGTACATTGCAAAATTTTGAACATGTGACCATGTTTTACATTTATTTCCAGCTTTCAGGAAAACCATCCCATAGTGAACAATTGATTTGTTTAATGATGATGTTTGCTTAATGACTGTGATATTTGCTTAATGACAAGTACAAAAAAAACTCATCAAATTGGATCGGTCATTGTGGGTGACCTACTTTACAAGGATCACTTTTGAGCTGCAGTGGCGCAATGGTTAGAGTGCAGTACTGCAGACTATTTCTCCTGACTGCCGGCTGCCTGCAATTTGGCAGTTCGGATCTCACCAGGCTCAAGGTTGACTCAGCCTTCCATCCTTCTGAGGTCGGTAAAATGAGGACCCAGATTGTTGGGGACAAATATGCTGACTCTGTAAACCACTTAGAAAGGGCTATAAAGCACTGTGAAGCGGTATATAAGTCTAAGTGCTATTGTTAGTGCTATCCCAACTTAGGACCATAATAACTCTATTATAACTGGAAGTTAGGAACTACCTGTAAATCAGATGATGTTAGTATAAAATTAATATCCTACCTTTATCTCCATCCCATCCCATCTGATATATGCAATTTTTTGAATATTGGTGTGACATATGTTATATATTATATTCCTCAGAGTCCTCAGATAATCAACGTCATTTGCAAAAGCTAAATTCACATTACTAAACGAGATCGTGCATACAAAGGCATGTGCCTCACGCCCCTTTCCCAATCTGGCAACTTCCAAACTTGTTGAGATTGCAACATGCCACCAGTTGCAGTCCCAACTGGTTGCAAAAAGATGGCTCTATAGGAAGTCCTCGACTTACGACTGCCACCAGGACTGGAACTTGTATTGCTAAGCAATGCAGCCATTAAGTGAGCTGCACCCAATTTCAAGTATTCTTTGCTGCAGTGGTTAAATGAATCTAGCTTCCTTTATCGACTTTGCTTGTTGGAAGCCACCTGGGAAGATCATAAAAGGTGATCCCATGATTCCTGGAAGCTGCAACTCTTGTAAAAACATGCTGGATGCCAAGCACCTGAATTTTGATTACATGACCATGGGGATGCTCTGACTGACAGTGATAAGTGTGAGAACTCACTTTTTTGCTGTTGTAACATTGAATGGTCATGAAATGAATGGTTGTGTGCCTGTAACCAAATCTGAACTAATTATAGAATATCTTGGACAGAAGTGGCCCATCTCAAACGAGGCCAAGGCAGTCTATTTGTCAGGGTTCCACGTAATAGATCCATATCAAACATATCATACTGGCACAGATCTGGTGAAAACTGACTCTGAAGACTTCCGCGGTTTTCACCTAATTAAAAGTAAAAAAGTTTTCCCACTTTCTCAAAACAATCAGTCACATGGTTCAATCACAGTGCGGACTGGCTGCCAGGTCACATCACTCCGCCTTCCTCCAACCAGGTGTGAGAATGTCCTTGGTTCCCAAGAGAAAATATTTTGTTTTGGCTACAGAATCCCAACTATCTCAAATCCCCGCTCCCTATCCCTCAGCTCCAGTGTGGTCACACTGGAGCTGTCAAAAATGGCTTCGGTCAGGTCAGCTTCAGGGTTTAGAATAGAATAGAATAGAATAGAATAGAATAGAATAGAATAGAATAGAATAGAATAGAATAGAATAGAATAGAATAGAATAGAATTCTTTATTGGCCAAGTGTGATTGCACACACAAGGAATTTGTCTTTGGTGCATATGCTCTCAGTGTACATAAAAGAAAAGATACATTTGTCAAGAATCATGAGGTACAACACTTAATGATTGTCATAGGGTACAAATAAGCAATCAGGAAACAATCAATATATAAGTCTCACTAATAAATAAATATTAATGGACACTATTAGTATAACTTATAGTATAACTTAGGGTTGACACTATTAGTATAACTTTGGAAGTAAAAAGGCATTCAAAACCTAAGCCATTTATATCAATAGAAGTGTGTCTTTTCTCGCTTCTCGGAGCATTCTTTGGTCCCAAAGCCTCAGTGAACAGTAACCCAGCCCTATAATTTGAATCACATTTGCAGATGACTCCTCAAACATCAGGATCATAAAAATGACATGGAACAAAGTACAGCAAGCCAAGCCAACATTTATGATGCTTTCCAGTACTTACGTAAAACGCCAGTGATACACTTCTGGGCTTATTGTTTTACACACACACATGCATTTTAACAGCCCAGACTAAGATGTCTACCCTCTAGATTAGCTAGTTGCATATCCTCAGCACTGCCAAAACAAGCATTACAGAAGGGATCTGGATGTCATCCAGCCGAGCAGTGCTTCAGCAGCAAACCAGACAGGCTTTTAACCACCCATCTTTAGCTGCCTTTTCTTCTGTTTACTTTTCTTTCCCAGCCTCCATTTTTTTAATGTCTTAACCGAATAAGAGGGACCTTGGAGGTCTTCCAGTCCAACCCCTTGCTCAAGCAGGGGAGCCTATATCATTTCGGACAAGTGGCTGTCCAGTCTCTTTATTTATTTATTTTATTTATTTGTGAGATTTATATACCGCCTCACAGTGCAAGCACTCTCTAAGCGGTTTACACCAGTAAGCAATGTATATTTATATTGCCCCCAACAATCTGGGTCCTCATTTTACCTACCTCGGAAGGATGGAAGGCTGAGTCAACCTTGAGCCGGTGAGATTTGAACCGCTGACCTGCGGATCACAGTCAACTAAAGTGGCCTGCAGTACTGCCTCTAACCGCTGTGCCACCTCGGCTCAACTTAAAAGCCTCCCGTGATGGAGCACCCACAACTTCTGAAGGCAAGCCGTTCCGCTGGTTAAACGTCCTCACTGTTAGGAAGTTTCTCCAAAATGCCAAATCAGTATTTTGCATCATCATCAATTTGGATTGCAATGAATTAATACAATTAACCCACTGAAAATTAATACACTATGCCAGCTATATGAAATAGAAATACATCACACCATCACAATACATAGGATAACTCACCAATACAGGCATGTCTTTGTCACACCAACATCTGCTTTATAAGTGGCCATTATCTAAAGGTCAATATCCTCGCCTATAGTTCCTATCTTTGACCTCCCACTAATGCAGTGCTTCTCAATTATTTTCTGTTACGCCCCCCCCCCCTAGGAAGAAATAAACATTTCGTGCCCCCCCAACTCTCCGATCTGGGCCCCAATGGAATTTTAGTGTTAATATTTATTATTTTACTTATTATAAGCTGCAAGCAAACTATTGGCTGGGGAAGGCTGCTCTACCCACTTACCTGGGAGTAAGTCACACTGAACTCAGTGGAGCCTGTTTTCGGTTAGGCAGGCATAGGCTACCATGGTTAGGGCCATCTTTTGACATGGGGCCAGGCCAGCTTAATCAAGCCGATGTTTTGGAGTCACCAGCCTGGCCGCCTCTTCCGGGCACTCACAGTGAATGGTGTGGAAGGAGGCTTTAGAGTGCCATTCGAAGCTTTCGCCCAGTTGCAGAAGATGCTCCTCCTTGTCCAGCAGCAGGTTCGCCATGCCGTTCATGGCTACCGCGGCACCAGCCCAGAACAATAAGAACCCATGCAGCTGCCCCACCCTGCCTGGCCACCTTCTCTTCTGGGCTCGGGGCAGCGTGCAACTGGGAAAACACTCCCCATCTGGGGGAATCGATCGAGAGAGACCACACATGTTCCCCGGGGTCACACGTCCCCCCTGGCATCGCTCTGCACTCCCCCAGGGGGCCCCGCCCCACTATTTGAGAAACACTGCACTAATACAATGTTTCCCAACCTTGGCAACTTTAAGACATGTGGGCTTCAACTCTCAGAATTCCCCAGCCAGCATCCAGAAGTAGTATTATAATGCAGAGTTACTGTATGTTACTGAAACAGGGATAAAGCATTGGTCAGGTTGTTTTAAGTCTGAGAGACTTATATATTGCACCGACAGGTAGCATTTTTAGTGTCTGCAAAGTCACACCATAGATTAACATTACAGTGCTTACTCCAGTGTTTCCCAACCTTGGCAACTTGAAGATGTCTGGACTTCAACTCCCAGAATTCCCCAGCCAGTAGTTGCCAAGGTTGGGAAACACTGGCTTACTCCAAAGCCTTAGAAAATTTTCCTTGAGAATCAGTATGGTAAAATGGGAAAGATCTGAAGAGCAGGCCACGACCAGAGCTCAAATCTCTATCTGTTGGGAAATCTTCAGCCAAACCTCTCATTTTCTCTAGATTAACTCCCATAGTTGTGGATTTGTAGGTGTGCTCTGCAGCATGAACAAATATGAAATTGGGATTATTTCCATCTTTAATGTTTTTCTGTCGCTTTATTGAAGGGATGCGGTGGCTCAGTGGCTAAGACGCTGAGCTTGTCGATCAGAAAGGTCGGCAGTTCGGCGGTTCGAATCCCTAGCGCCTCGTAACGGGGGTGAGCTCCCGTTACTTGTCCCAGCTTCTGCCAACCTAGCAGTTCGAAAGAACGTAAAAAATGCAAGAAGAAAAATACGAACCACCTTTGGTGGGAAGGTAACAGCGTTACGTGCGCCTTCAGCGTTTAGTCTTGCCGGCCACATAACCACAGAGATGTCTTTGGACAGCGCTGGCTCTTCGGCTTTAAAATGGAGATGAGCACTGCCCCCTAGAGTCAGGAACGACTAGCACATATGTACGAGGGGAACCTTTACCTTTATCGCTTTATCATTGAGTGCTTGTGTGCAAATGCAAGTGTCTCTCAACTCCCTGAGTAGAGAATAACAGCCTTTATACAAACCAGGCAAACTTGATGTTTCAAGAGGTTGCCTTCAAGTGGTTAATAACATCTCATATGCCAAGAATGAATCAGGCAAAATACTCACTGAAAAGACATAATTTTTTTTTAAAAAGCAAGCTGTTTCATGACCCAGCCCTCCCCTGTCTAGGGCAGGTCCATTCAGATCCAAACTCCAGGAAACTACAACTTACAGGGAGCAGAAAATGAGCAATTAAAGAGAACAGCAGAGTTGATAAGGAGAGCAGCAAAGAGTTGGATATTACATTAGCAGCTGGGCCAGAATGGAAATGTCAGAGCGCATCAACATGCTGATTAACTGCATGCTACAGGCAATTGTACATGTAGTGCCTGACTTCTGACTGTAATGGAGCTTGGAATGTCTGTCGTAAGCCATGACAATTTTAAGGTGAGGTACCCATGTGATCTAAAAGTTTGTGATTTTACAAACTTTTTTGTGCTGGTCATTAAGGAATGCCACGGTCATAAAGTGTGCCCATTCGTTCCTATGGGCATTTTTGGATGGAAACAGGCTGAAAAGGCCAGAAATTGGCAAAAAAAAACAAAAACCAACCACCCTCCCCTGCAGCATAAATCATGGTCATGTAGCTGTGGAGTGTAATGAGACATAAAAGTGAGCCGGTTGACAAGTGGGGAAATTCATCGAAACTTCAAATGGTTGCTAAGAGACAATTCATAGAGGCAAGGCCACTAGAGGGCAGGAAAGAAATGCAGAAAATTCTCAAGGCTTTCTGCCACCTAGTGGTTTCCTGGAAATTTGCAACCCAGTTTTGCTATACAACTGAGGTCAACATTCCATCCAGGATTTAACAATCACCTAGCTAGCTGTACTGCTGGATCTATAACTACATACGAGCCCTTATTAAGAGTTAGTAGAATCAAGCGTACTTTTATTTACTTGTAAAGTGACTTCCCCTAACCCACACTCTCTGGTTAGTGACAGACACCTCAGTCAACTTCACTGGTTGAGATACAATTGGAGAATGTAGATTCTGCTAATTCTGTATATCAGGGAAGGCTGATGAAAGAAGGTTTATGTATAAATAGATGAATGTGCGCAGTCGCGCCCCCACACCCCCGGAAATGCAATCAGATTCACTGTCAGGTTTACATCTCCTTAGAAAGATGTCTGCTTGCACTTTCCAATTCCAAGATGGCGCCGATGAAGGCTGCCTTGGTGAAATGCTCTCAAATGGTTTCTTTGCTGTAAATAGGTATCCCTTCACACCTGAGCTGATCACACAGAGCAGGAACAGGTAGCCGACAGGATCAGTTTTCATGCACAAACGAGCCCCTTTGGGAATGCCTGAGAAAAGGTTCCCTGTGCCCAGACAACTTCATGTGAGGAATATTGCTAATTCCGATCCATTTTTTAAGATGAATCCATACTGCCAAGAAATTGTATGAGAAATATTGTATTCAAGGGACTCTGAGGTTCACAGAACTAGAACCAAATTATTATATATTCTTTCTTTTCATAGTGTCCTTCGGTAGTGCTAGTTGGGAATTCTGGGAAATCCAGAAGCCTTCAAGTTAGGGAAGGCTACCAGTAACAACAGTTTCCCACTAAAAGTAAGTGTTTTATAAAAAGTAAAAATAAAATATGAATACGGATCCCTTAAAAACATATTTAATTTTTGGGGTCAGTCTGAGTCAGAGATATTGCTCCCAGTTTGAAGCACAATGTGGTTTTGGTAAGAAAAGCCAATGGAAAAATTGCTCATAATCTCCATGTTCCATTAAAACTGCTGAAGGCAGCCTTGAAAACCAATGGAATGTACATATCATAATAAAAAGTGTATAGGAAGCCAAATATTGGAAAAGGCTTCCTAAGATATTATTATCCCAGGCTTTTTTCTCCACAGAGGTGAATGATGACATTATTTTAGTGGAGCAACTGAGTTTGCTCAACATAAGTTCACATCTAGTAGCTTTTGAATAGGAATTTTTGCTAAAATGTAAGCACAGAATTTGCTGTTAGATATGTCAGAAAGGGGTCTAATGATAAAGTTCTCTTGACCATACATGTACGCTAGGAATTTACATATTTTGTATTTTGTATTCCTATGCATTTTTTCCCTTTTTACCATGCATCTGTTTAGTTCTTTGAGAAGAGAAAAAATATCAGCCAAGTCTTGTACTGTAACATATTAAAAACTAGAAATTGAATCTATTATCAACTTGGGTTAATTTAAAAGCTACTGAAACGGTGGGGGGGGGGGGGAAGTCATGAGTTAATTTCCACTCAAAACAAGCAGTCTCAATTTAAGAAACAATTAATTGAATTCAGCTTTAAACTTGCATGTAGTTGTATTAAGTTCTGTGATCCAAAGTCTACTTTATCAGAAATATTCATGGCTTTTTTTTCTCAACAATATATTAACAAGAATAATCCATTTTAAAGATAAAGGCTAAGTATGTACATACATACATACATCAGAGGTGGGTTGCTCCCGGTTTGGACCGGTTCTATAGAACCGGTAGCGGGAATTTCCCCCTGCTTGCCGAACCGGGAGTGATCGCCAGTTGGCCACGCCCCTGAACCAGCTCTAATGGCGGTGCCAGGGGTGGGTTCCTACCGGTGCGGTCTTGCCTGTTCGTCGCCACAGAGCCGAAGAAGCTGTTGGCGTTTGTGGCGCGGGGCTTCCCCTGCCCGCTTTCCCCGGCCGCTGAGACACCGCCATTTGCATTCTTTTGCCCTCTGCGCATGTGCAAATTGTTCTGCTTGTGCAGAGGGCAAAAGAACGCAAATGTCGGCGTTCCGGCGGCCAGGGAAAGTGGGCGGGGGAAGCCCCGCACCGCGAACGCCAACAGCTTCTTCGGCTCTATGGCGACAAATAGGCAAGACCGCACCGGTAGGAACCCACCCCTGGGCGGTGCCATAGGTGCCGCCATTTTGTTTTTGGCTGTTTTTTACTTCTGCACATGCGCAGAAGCTTGGTTTTTGGTACTGTGCATGCATGCGCGTGCAAAACCCGCCCATGCAGCATGCAATGTGTGCGCGCCCACATGGAGTGGGAGGAAATGACCCGGCGGCGAGGTAAGTTAGAACCCACCCCTAACATACATACATACATACATACACATACAATAGCATAATGCCCTAGGTACTAACTGATAATATTTTACATGAAATCTCACTGTGTAAAATATGTTCATTTATTAGAAAAGCATTTCTATCTGTCTAGTGTTTTGGTGCTAGCAGAATTGCAAATTAATTTGTTACATTATAATAACACAGACCTTAAACATGAGTTTGTTATTCTCTCAAAGGTAATATCCATTTATTTATTTTTAATCCACAATCAAGGAAATTCAATCTATTATTCAATTTTATCGGGTATAGCTTCATTCCAGAGTTTAAACAATATGATCAAGAACAAAGACGCAACTTCAGAATAGTCGGAACAAGACGCTCTCTAATGTGCTGAACTGCTTTCTGAAATGATTCTTACCAGATTTTTGTCTTAATTATGCCTTCCTGTACTATGATCTTTAATACCCAGATTTCAAGCATTAGGAGTAAATTCTCATCAGTTGATTAGATTTCATGGAAGTATTTTCATATATTTTGTTATTCTGGAGCAACTTCTAGGACATCAACAACCCACTGTTTTAAGCAGTCACCCAGTAAATTGAGAAATGAATTTGTGAGACCCTCACATACGAACAAATTTAACAATTTCACTGTGGTTAGAAGGATTAGCCAAGAAGTACATATACCACTTTTAATAATAAACATGTAATCTCTGTATGCGTGTGTGTGTCTCTCTGTGTTAAAATTCTGGAACGACTAGTGCCCGCTGAGGATTTTAAAATGTGCAAACACCCCCCCCCTGCAATAACCCCTGGAGATTCCAGTATACAGTGTAAGAACTCTCAGCTAATCTGGCCTAATTAATCTTATTGTCAAGTTCCGGAATACCAGTGGAAATAAAAGCTCAGCCACAGCGTTTTGCAGATGAAATCTTTAATTCCAAGCTTCCGGCACTAATCAACAATCATTCATCCGAACAAGTATATTGTCAGCAGCAATAACCCAGTGCTCCTGCCATCTATTTAAGCATATACACGCCCCACCTGCAACTCCACCCCTCCACTGATGTCACTCGGCCCAAACTGCGATTAATTAACTTGCTGTGCTGTGTGCATGCTCCCTAAGGCGCCCGCGCCACCGCTAAACAGCTGGGTATCGGTGAATACATTAGTGAGCTTTGGCGGCGTTCTAAGGCTTCCAGTTTAGCGTTCCATAAGTCCAGAGGCAGGCGGGTGATGAGAGCTCCCCCCTTGCTTCCAGCATAGCGGACCATCAGTTGGGAGGCAGACGGGTGAGAAAAGCTCCCCCCTGCCTGAATGGCAGCCCCGACATGTCAGAGTTGACATGCGGCCCCCCTAGACACAAGGTCGCCTAGGAAAGAAAGAGTAGACAGTAAGGATGCCTATTATGTTATCGCACCCGGCTTCCCGGGGTGTTTTCGGTGAAACCAGGCAATGAGTTTATCGGCCATGATGTGTTGGTAAGGAATCCACGATGCCTCTGCTAGTGGGTATCCTTTCCAAAGAACTAGATATTGAACATGGCCCCGATACAATCGAGAATCTATAATCTCCTCTACTTCGTAATTTAGCTCCCCCTCTACGTCTACAGGCCTGGGCAGTTTGCGGGGTGGGTCCCGTAATGAGGATGTATAGTTGGGACGTATCAAACTGGAATGAACTACTGGGTGTGTTTTTCCTAATAACGGCAGGAGTTTCAGCTGCACAGTGACGGGATTTATTATTTTTACAATAGGAAAAGGGCCAATAAACTTCGGTGCTAACTTTCTACACAGTACCTTCAAATTGAGATATTTTGTAGAAAGATAGACTTTTTGACCTACGTAAAAAGGATGTTGATGTCATCTCCTTTTACCTGCTTGTAGTTTATACCTCTGTCTGGCTGTTTCTAAAGCCTCTCGGACATTTGCCCACACTTTTCCCATCCTATATATCCACTCCTGTACTCCAACATTGTCAGACTGCAGTTGAGGACATTCAGGGATTGGTACGAACTCAACTCCTGTAGCAATGTTGAACATGGCCAACACTTTATGTTGGCCACGGCAGTGTAGTATGGTTGTTTGGATAGTTTGATTTTTAGAAAATAATGATTAAGTGTATATATTTGACCTGAAAAATAAAATAAAATAAATAAAATAAAATAAAATAAAATAAAATAAAATAAAATAAAATAAATAAAATAAAATAAAATAAAATAAAATAAAATAAAATAAAATAAAATAAAATAAAATAAAATAAAATAATAAAATAAAATAAAATATAAAATAAAATAAAATAAAATAAAATAAAATAAAATAAAATAAAATAAAATAAAATAATAAAATAAAATAAAATAAAATAAAATAAAATAAAATAAAATAATAATAAAATAAAATAAAATAAAAAATAAAATAAAATAAAATAAAATAAAATAATAAAATAAAATAAAATAAAATAAAATAAAATAAAATAAAATAAAATAATAATAAAATAAAATATAAAATAAAATAAAATAAAATAAAATAAAATAAAATAAAATAAAATAATAAAATAAAATAAAATAAAATAAAATAAAATAAAATAAATAAAATAAAATAAAATAAAATAATAAAATAAAATAAAATAAAATAAAATAAAATAAAATAAAATAAAATAAAATAATAAAATAAAATAAAATAAAATAAAATAAAATAAAATAAAATTATTATTATTATTATTATTATTATTATAAAATAATAAAATAAAATAATAAAATAAAATAATAAAATAAAATAAAATAAAATAAAATAAAATAAAATAATAAAATAAAAAATAAAATAAAATAAAATAAAATAAAATAAAATAAAATAAAATATAAAATAAAATAAAATAAAATAAAATAAAATAAAATAAAATAAAATAATAAAATAAAATAAAATAAAATAAAATAAAATAAAATAAAATAAAATAAAATAAAATAATAAAATAAAATAAAATAAAATAAAAAAATAATTGCCCACAGAATATGAGCATGTCATGAAAAAAGTACTGTCATAATCATTGTCCCTGAATTATTGGAATAAATTTAATTGATTACATTTAACATAATATATCGCAATAGCCCTTAGACTTACATACTGCTTCACAGTGCTTTACACAACCCTCCCTAAGCGGTTTAGAGAGTCACCATATTGCCCCCAACAATCTAGTTTCTTATGTTACCGACCTCGGAAGGAGGGAAGGCTGAGTCAACCTTCAGCCTGTCAGGATCGAACTTCTGGCAGTCGGCAGAGTTATCCTACAATACTGCATTCTTCAAATATATGAATTATATATGTAAATCACTAATAATAGTAATTTATTAAACTTGTATGCTGCCCAACTCTCCACAACCCTGGGTGGCTTACAACAATCAAAGAAATTACAACAAAACCAATAAAAGATTAACGATAATGATAAAAGTTGGCAAGAGCAACGAAGCAAAGGGTCCCATTCTCTGTTGCCAGAGGCCTGGGTGAAGAGCCAGATCTTCCCAACTGTAATAATAATGTCTTAATATATAAGCGTCAAGATCCCATGATTGATACTGCTATCAACCCCTCTAAATTAAGATAAAGTCTCTTTTCAAGCAGGCATAACGCCTGCTGATATTTTGACACTTCTCCAGAGTTTTTGTTGGCACCAATTCACAAGTGGCTTCCCACTGCCTGCTTCCACAGTGTTTTCCAATTTCCCATCTAACCACCTTGGGAATGCCTGATGGTCTCCCATCCAAGAGTAATCAGGTTCTCAGAGCTTGCCTATCATTAATAGTCATTTTGGATACTGAACCAAGCCATGTGGTGAACTGGATGAAACCTCAATGTATGTTCAACCCCACTTCTCCAGAGTGGTTTCCACCCCTGTCCGACTGCATCAATGTATGTAGCAGCCCGTTACCTCAAGGAGGAACCCCACCCATTCCCTTACCCAATGATGCACACAGGGGAGCCACATGCTATGGAGATGAGCAACCGACAAGGTTTGTCCAGAACTGAGTCTGCATGAGAATTATTAGTTCCATCTCTCTGCTCAGACAGAGTGTCCACTTGGGATGCCCCTAAAATGTATTCATTGTGACTAAAACTCCTGTGGAGGTGCTTTTACATCAGGGTTTCTCAATCTTAGCAATTTCAAGATATGTGGGCTTCAATAGAAGTCCACACACCTTAAAGTTGCTAAGATTAAGAAACGCTGCTCTAAGGGACCAGGTTTTTTTCCCCTTGTCATTGTTTAATGACCTATCTTCATCCTTCCAGGGATAAAAATGTTTGAAGCAGTTTTTGAAAGCTTAAGCAGTCAGCTGTTCTCCCATTAGAACAAGGGTGTCAAATTCGCGTCGTCACGACATCGTCACGTGACGTAACGTGACTTTTTCCCCCTTCGCTAAACTGGGTGTGGGCGTGGCCAGCGCGTGACGCCCGCAGGCCGGGAGTTTCACACCCCTGCCTTAGAACATAAAAAGCATTGCTTCTTACACTTCCATTTGAATTAATACCACGGGAGAACTCTGGAAATGTATATGGGAGCTTCTATTAGCACAGAATACTGCTGGGTACTATTGAACTGGACAATATATCATACCAGTAGTTAGACTTTTTCACTTCCAAACTATATCCAGGTTCAAGATCTTCTTTAAGAGAGTCTTCTCTATGGGCACTCAATAAATAAGCTACAACAGGTGATTATTGGTGAAGATTTTTCTTCTCCCTGCAGTGACATATCGGTTGTAAAATACTTCCTAGGAGAGGCATGCCAGGCGTCTAACCTAGATTTTAACTTTTTTTAGCTGGACAAATCTCTTTTAGCCCACTTATTTCCTGCATTATATTCTTGCTGGTTCCTGCCGGAGCTGTCCGATACGCAGCTCCGGTAGGGAGTGGCCGATTGCGCAATTTGCATGCGACCGCTCCGGAGCCCTCTCTGCCAGTCCGTCGCGCGCGTCGCCATCTTTTTCTGTGAATTTTTGGCCGATTTTGCTTCTGTGCATGTGTGGAAGCAAAATCACGCTGAAATCTCACGAGGGGACGCGCGTGAGTGTGAGATTTTGGTGAGATTTTGCTTCTGCGCATGCGCGCATGAAATGTGGAGATGCAAGCACAGCGCACCAGCACCGGTAAGGAAGCAACCCGCCGCTGCATAAGAGGCACCATGAACTACTATGAACCACTCAATCTTATGAAGTGAGTGACATACAATGTAAAATAAATGCATAAGCATAATATTCTTATTTATTAAATTTATTATGGCTGCCTACTCCAATAATCTATTATGTTTTTTTTAAAAAAAATAATTGTTTTTAGAATTCATTACCTCAAACATACAAAATTTTCCTTCTTCCCAGCATGCTATGCTCTCAAGGGATCTTAAACATGAGCACCATATAAACAGAGGTTGGATACTCTTGAAAAAGTGGTAGACTTATTAAAAAATTAGGACTAGTAAACTTTGAGCTTTAGTCCTGCACTATACAGAGGTCAGATTATTTATTTATTTATTTATTAATTTATTAATTTATTAATTTATTTATTTATTTATTTATTTATTTATTTATTTATTTATTTATTTATTACTTAATTATTTAATTATTTAATTATTTAATTAATTAATTAATTTATATGCCGCTCAACTCCGCAGGGACTCAGATAGTTTCCCCCAGCTACATTACTAGTTTGGTCACCAGTAAATGGGGCAGAGGTGCCATTTTGTCTACACAGCCTTTCCCAATCTTCCCAAGATATATGGACTTCAGCTCCCAGAATTCCCCAGCCAGTAGCTGAGATCGGGAAACTACATCTACATTTGACCAATTTCATAGACTATTTCTGGCTACAAGCTATACCTCTTGCTGTCAGTATTGACTGCCTAACCATAACCTTTGCATCTCCGAGGATTGTGCTCATTCAAGATTAGTTATCTGTCCTACCTATGATCCTAACAGACGAAGCACATTTATTAAATTTATATGCCACCCATCGTGTTATTCAGAAGTCATACAGAATACCCCAAATGCTCCAGATAACCTATGACCTTTTAGTTGGAGAACTGGACAAGTTACCAGATCACCATTACAATCACTTGCCAACATACCCTGTTTCCCCCAAAATAAGACATTCCCTGATAATAAGCCCAATCGGGCTTTTGAGTGCATGGCAACAAGGCCAAGCGCTTATTTCAGGGTTCAAAATATTTAAGACAGGGTCTTATTTTTGGGGAAACATGGTAGGTACCATCACACCTAAAGAAGAATGAGTGGTGACTGTTTTGTACACTGACGGGTGGACCTTAGAGGAGAAACCAAGCTGGGAGATTCCCACCTTGCCAGCCTCATTACTGAAGAGATCTTGGCAGCAATAATGCACAGCTAATTTGGCCAATGTATGTATTCATGGGATGCTGACATAATGAGGTAGAAGGGGGAAGCAGAACTGCTCTGATTAATTATAGGGTAATTTTCCTCCCCATCCAGCTATAGCAAGAATCTTTGAAGCTTATTCGACTGTTGAAATGAGCCACAAAATTCTCTGCTGTAGTTTCCTTTTCAAATTATCTGCTCTGAAATGGGGATCATTTCTGAAATGTAAAATAAGGTGGGCCTAGCCATGAACAGATATCCCTGGAATCCTTTCACATGCAAACAGGTAAGGCCAAAGAAGCAGGATTACCCTATCTCTCTGCTCCATGTCCATTAATTCTGGGTTATTATCACTTCTGCCTTCAAAATCATTTCACTAAGCCCATTATGAAAAATGAGCATAAGAAACAATCTGGTTGTGCAATCGCCCAAATCCAGCCATTAGGACTCACAGTTAATAATTTAGAATTGTGTGTGAACCCAGCCAACTTCAACACACTGCTAAACTCTAGACTTCGTTCACACACATTAGACTAAAATGTTAGTGACTCAGTGTGTTGTGCCAGCTGGGTTTAATTAGCTATTAGTGTACTGGCAAGCAACAATACTGGTAATATGGTTGATCTCATTTTAGTTTGCGGTGATATGAAAATCCAATCATTACAGCTTAGCAACAGCAATCAGTTTTGCTGCTAAATAATCAAGGACTACACTCTGCAATCTGGAGTACCCTGTAACACTAGAAGTTGCTACTCCAATTAAAATGCTATGTAAAACCAGCAATTCAGGTTTTGATGTATTCTCTGCTGATGGTTCAGACTCAGAGAGTAAGAGAGTTACAAGAACAGTTGCAATGGCTAAAAAATTAGGAGTACAACAGCGGCAGGTTGCTGCCTTACCGGTGCCGATGCGCTGCGCACACATGTCCACGCTTTGGGCGCTCATGCGCTTGCCCCCTTGTGCGATTTTGCTTCCGCGCATGCGCAGAAGCAAAATCTCACCGAAATCTCACGCGAGCGCACGTCCCCTCGCAAGATTTTGGTGCGATTTTGCTTCCATGCATGCGCAGAAGCAAAATCACGCGAGGGGGTACGCGTGCGTAGTGATTGACCCAAAATCACTGGGAAAAAATGGTGACGTGTGCGATGGACCGGCAAAGAGAGCTCCGGAGCAGTTGCACAATCTGCCGCTCCCTACTGGAGCTGTGGACTGGGCAGCTCCGGCAGGAACCCACCTCTGGAGTACAATTGTGTACTTGATGATTCACAAGGTAATCTTGGAGTAGTATTCAATGGATATGGGACCATTTAATGATATACAGACCACAACCCTACTGAAATTATTTTATGTCAGTCTGAGTAAATTTCAAATTTCAAAGAAAAATTCAGTCCCAATTCCATTTCCTGGGCCTCAAAGGCACACTGGTATTTAACTCAGCTGCAACCCTTCCCAGCACAAGAGAATCAATATTACTCCGCTCAGAACTCAAAAGACGTCAAGACCAAGGAGAGACTGACTTATACATTGACTACTGTGCAGATTGTATAAAAAGTAAATCCTGCAACCTACATCCTAACATCCAACCCCCCATCATCCAAAACTAGGCACGCATGCCCCTAACTACCTCAATACCATCTGCTACTGACCTTAAATGCAAGTTACTCAACGCAAGAAGCCTTGTAAATAAAATGTCTGAATTCCTCCTGAATACGGCTATATTCGACATTATATTTGTCTGCGAAACGTGGCTGAACGCATCCCTCCCTGACTCCATTACCATAGAAAGAGACTATCATGTTTACCGGTCTGATCGTGAAACCTGTAGGGGAGGTGGTGTTGCTATCTTCTATAAAAAGTCCCTAAATCTAAAAAATATCCAAGTTACACAGGAACTCACTCTTCCTGAGACCATTGTCTGAGAGCTGTCCTTAAATACCACATTTCATTTCTTACTTTGTTACAGAGCTCCTGATTATGACATTGAACATGCAAACAAGTTAACTTCACTACTAATGTGGGCAGCCTCCTGCCCACTTATCTTTTTTGGTGACCTCAATCTAACTCTTATTAATTGGACTCTAAATGAATGTACAACTGAACCCATACATACAACCCTGTACAATGCTGTAACTACTTTGGGACTGGATCAACTCGTAACTAACAATACTAGACTCAACAAGTGCCTTGATCTCATCTTCTGCAACAGTTTAAACTCAATTTATAGACTACCAATAAAAGAACCCTTTTCCAACAGTGACCATAGCATGATTGACTTTTGTCTCAATATACGTCCTTACAAAAATCATCATAATGATAGGATCCCCAGTTATAACTTTAAAAAAGCCAACTATAATCTCATAGACACTGACCTCTCATCTCTTGATTGGCAAATCCTATTCACTGGCTGCAATTCTGCCGAAGAACATTATAACATTTTTTGCACGAAGCCAAAAGAGTCATTAAACTATACGTACCACTAATAACCCCCAAAACCAGGAAAAACAAATTGCCCACAACAATAAGGAAGCGCCAATCCCCCCAAAAATCTCTATGGCAAAAAAAACAAAACTGGCTATGTAACTAACTTTAAAAGCCACTACAAAAACTTATGCCACCAGATAAAGACTGAATGCACCAATTATCACATCAAACAAGAGGAAAAACCTTCTCCGCATGAAATCCAACTGTGCCTTCTATAATTTTATAAACAACAAACATAAAGACTCGAGATCCATTCCACCTCTAAAAGGACCTAACAATAAAGACTGTAATGATGAAACCATTAAAGCCAACCTCTTTAACACATTCTTCGGCTCAGTCTTTGTGAACAGCAACAACTCATGCCCAGTATTTCCTAGTCGTACCACAAATAATTACAACAATCTAATAAATATTGATTTTACAGAAGACAACGTTGAAAAGGCACTACGCAGTCTAAAACCATCTCTATTTATTGGACCTGATGGACTATGTGCCTACTTCTTAAAAAAGCTTTCCACTGCCTTAGCAGAACCTCTAAGCATAATCTTTGAAAAATCCTTCAGGACCAGCTTCTTGCTCAACCTATGGTCACTAGCCACAGTCATCCCTATCTTCAAAAAGGGAGACCCTAGCCTAGTTGAAAATTACAGAGCAATCTCTTTATGTTGTGTCACCTGCAAAGTCATGGAATCAATCATTAACCAACCCATTGCCCTCCACTTAGAGACAAACAACCTACTCTCTAACAAACAATTTGGTTTCAGAAAAAAATTATCCTGTAATCTGCAACTCCTACACTGCAAAAACATATCGACTACAAAACTCAATCAGGGCAAAGCAAGAGGTGCAATTTACATAGACTTCTGCAAAGCCTTTTATTCAGTGGTACATGACAATCTACTTCTAAAACTAAAATCTTATGGCATTTCTGGACCCCTGCATAAATGGATAACTGCGTTCCTATCAAACAGGCAACAAGTAGTCAAAATAGGGAGCGCTCTATCAAATCCTGTACCTGTTAACAGCGGTGTCCCCCAAGGCAGCATTTTAGGACCAACACTCTTTATACTTTACATAAATGACCTTTGCGATCATATTAAAAACAACTGTGTTCTCTTTGCTGATGATGTAAAACAATTTACATCACTGACAATGCTGCTACTCTTCAAAAAGACCTTGACTATGTGTCAGAATGGTCAAACAAGTGGCAACTTCAAATCTCAACCAACAAATGCTCAGTCTTACACATTGGCAAAAATAATCAAAACATAAAACACAAGTTGGATGGACACGACCTTGTAGATGACCCTCACTCTGTTAAGGACCTTGGAGTACTCGTCTCTAATTATCTAAGTGCCAGAGCCCACTGCAACAACATTGCCAAAAAGGCATTAAGAGTTGTTAACCTAATCTTGCATAGCTTCTTCTCTGGTAATATTATACTTCTAAATAGAGCATACAAAACATTTGCTAGACCAATTCTCAAATACAGCTCATTTGTCTGGAACCCGCACTACATACTGGACATAAATACAATTGAGAATGTCCAGAGATATTTCACGAGAAGAGTCCTCCACTCCTCTGTTCTCAACAGAATACTTTATGCAACCAGACTTGAAATTTTGGGCTTGGACAATTTAGAACTACGTCGCCTTCAGTCTGACCTAAGTATAGTTCATAAAATTATCTGCTACAATGTCCTACCTGTCAATGACTACTTCAGCTTCAACCGCAGCAATACACGAGCACATAATAGATTCAAACTTAATGTAAACCGCTCCAAACTCGATTGCAGAAAATACAACTTCAGCAACAGAGTGGTCAATGCCTGGAATGCACTACCTGATTCTGTGGTTTCTTCCCCAAACCCCCAAAACTTTAACCTTAGACTGTCTACCGTTGACCTCACCCCATTCCTAAGAGGTATGTAAGGGGCGTGCATAAGTGTACAATGTGCCTACCGTCCCTGTCCTAATGTCCCCTTTTATTCGTATCCATTTCATGTATTCATAACCATGTTTATACATTCATGTACTCACAATCATGTCTATACTTTCTACGTAATCTTATATATGCTTGACATTATTATTATTATTATTATTATTATTATTATTATTATTATTATTATTATTATTATTATTATTATTATTATTATTATTATTATTATTATTATTATTATTATTATTATTATTATTATTATTATTATTATTATTATTATTTACTCCTGCAAGAAGACTGGGGGAGGGGGGAACATGTTAAGGAGCAAAATGCAGTTCCTCCCCACCCCCCATTGAAAAGTCTCAGGGCAGTCTGACCACAGCAATGCTAACCAGTATTGCCCATTAATATGAAACCCTGTTTTCCATTAATCCATTGCCCTTCCGCCAGTCAAGTCTTCCCACCCCTGAAAGTCATGCTTCAGGTTTAGGCGGTATATAAATCTCACAAATAAATAAATAAATAAATAAATAAATAAATAAATAAATAAATAAATAAATAAATAAATAAATAAATAAATAAATAAATAAATAAAAGCTGTGATGAGCGATGGGATTCCTTAACTCTGCCCGCCGTCTGGAGTTCGATCCTGAAGGGCTCAAGGTTGACTCAGCCTTCCATCCTTCAGAGGTTGGTTTAATGAGGACCCAGATGGTTGGGGACAGTATGCTGATACTGCAAACCACCCAGACAGTGGTTTGGGGGTGGGGCGGTATTTAAGTCCAAGTGCTATTTACTCTTGCTAGTTCACCGTTGGGCTCAATCAACCCTTATTTCGCAACCCAGGCAGGTCTGAGGTCCGTTCGGCCGCTCGGGGGTGAGCTCGCCTATTTCGCCTTACCAGTGCCTCCACCACCCATCCTATCACCCGCCAGCTTCTCTCGCCAGCTGGTGACCAGGTCAAGCAATTGCTGAGAAGGGGGACGTCCCCCCCAGCAGGGAGGACGCGCGTGGAGGTGGGGAGGGCAGGCGTGAAATCCCGAGAGACACTTTCCAGCCGGCCGAGTGTTGGAACACTTCACTGGGGCCTTTTTCTCCCACGCGATCAGAAAATCACGCTCGCTCGCTCGCTCGCACACCCAATGCAAAAACGCGCGCCTGCAATCCTTTCCCTGCCACTCCCAACGAGCTTCACCTTAACTGCACTCTCCGCACTCCTCCTCCGCAGTTTCTCATCTCCGGAGCTCTTGCCCCGGACGCGCTGGACTCGAGCTGCGGGCCCGGCACTCCGGGCCCGAAAGGGAGAGCCGAGGGAGGCGTTACTCTGTTTAGCGAACAGTCCGATTCTCGGGAAGAATCGGTGCCGTTCAGGAGGAAGACGCCCCGGAGGGTCCTCGTTTGGACGCTGCCTTTCCACCAATGGCTTGGAACGACTTGCCTCCAAAAGTTGCGGATGCTCCAACACTGGAAAGTTTTAAGAAGAGACTGGACAACCGTTTGTCTGAAACGGTATAGGGTTTCCTGCCTGAGCAGGGGGTTGGTCTAGAAGACCTCCAAGGTCCCTTCCAACTCGGTTATTCTTGAATCAACCCACTTTCTGGCCTTGAACGACGCCTATAATAATGCAAAAGGACTCTCATCAAGTTACCCCCATCCCCATTCCCTTATGCAAAATGAATGCTAGCCAGTGCCAATGCAGACGTTCAGCCTTCGACTGGTTAAGGCCTTGATTTATGACCCTGCCAATCACATCTTAGCCCACCAGCACGTTGGGCAAGCCACGGGGTGGTTGGGCAGCCAAGGGCAGCTTTTAAACCGTTTGCTCTTCAGGCAGTTCTTCCGAAATTCCCTACAATCTCCCCAGATTGGAAAATTGCTCCAGCCGGGCTCTTAACTTCCCAAAATGGAGAGAGACCCCCCTCCCCCCTCTCCAAAAATGATTCTGAGCGGGCACCTGAAGCTACCTAATTCTCTCAACGGGCAGCCTCGAGCGCCCAGTTGAAGGAAAGCGACAGACGCCTCCGCTGGAAGGCCCGGGCTGGACGGAGGAGCCATCCACGTTGATCTCGACTGAAAACTCCTCCCCCTTCGCCCCTCTTAACCCTTCCTTCACTTCGAAGACCGGGACACGCAGGGACGGGGCTGACGGCACCAAACCTGGAGGGAAAGGGTGGGAGTGAGGGTGGGGAGAATATTTACTTGGCCCCACTCGCTTCTCCCTTGATCCGTGTAGGATTTGTGCTCCAGGGCTAAATTCCACTGAAGTCCTATTTGGGGGGGAAACCACAATATTGAAATACGATATTCAGAGATCATATTTAATACATGCATACCTTTCACTAATCCATTCATACCTTTTGCCTTTGTCGCCTTTAAGGAAAGGTAGCGATCTATTCGATGTCAAATGTCGAAGCACATTTTGGATGGCTCTTCTCCAATATCTGGCTCTTGGGGTAATTGCTCCAATTTTCACCCCATTCCCATTCCCGCTGGAATTCCCAATCCTTCCCCTCCACCCCTTCCCTCCACCCTCCACGAGCCCTAATTTGAATCCTTGATGTTGCTGCTCTACCTCAACATCCCCAGATCGGATCTGCTGGAAACCCAATCGCGCGATCCCAATAAAGGAACTGGGAATATGTCAGTTACAAGGCCGCCGTTAAAAAGAACGGCTGTTCTGCCGTTCTGAGAATCTTACCAAAGCGCCATTGGGTGTGCGCTGATGAAGATGCCTGGCAGGACTAGGCAGGAACTAAGAAATATTGGTGAGTGGGTGGCTGAGAAGCAACCTAAAGGCGGAGAGCTCTACTGTAGGCACACTTGGAAATAAAGCCCGGAAAACGGGGAGGGGGATGGACTTCTGAGGAACTTCGCGCTCGGACGGAAAAGTTTGATACAAGTAGCGCGCTAAAACTGCGCGATTTATTTAAAATAGAGTGAGTAGAGTGAGTAGGGTAGGGTAGGGTAAGAGTTAAGAGTTGAGAGTTGAGAGTTGAGAGTTAAGAGTTCAGAGTTAGTTAAGAGTTAAGAGTTCAGAGTTAGTTAAGAGTTAGTTAAGAGTTAAGAGTTAGTTAAGAGTTAGTTAAGAGTTAAGAGTTAAGAGTTAAGAGTTAAGAGTTAAGAGGTAGAGGTAGAGGTAGAATAGAATAGAATAGAATAGAATAGAATAGAATAGAATAGAATAGAATAGAATAGAATAGAATAGAATAGAATTTCTTTATTGGCCAAGTGTGATTAGACACACAAGGAATTTGTCTCCGGTGTATAAGCTCTCAGTGTGCACACATACAAGAACAAAGTGATAGGTCATAGATCATAAATCATAGTTAACATTTCTCAGGAACCTTGGCTCAGATCGGGCGCTCTGAGAATGGAGTTCAAGCATGAGTCCAGCCCTGACGTGTATATTGGAGAGCGGTTGATTTCAGGAGACTGACTTCTTCCCACACTGATCCCCCTTGCCTTAAAAAGCCCCGACTTCTGAAATCGGTTCTTTGAATCGAGGATTCAGTGCAAACCACACGAGTGGTTTAAAATCAACCCCGAAGGTCTACGGTTCCGGGAAGGGGTTTGTCCCGGAGGAAAACGTCTCTTCGGAGGGATTGAGGAAGGAAATGATCCCGCACGGAAAGGAGCAACAGGCGAACCCACGCCAGGGATCTCCTCTCACCTCTCTCCCCCGTTGCAAAGGCTTCTCCCGGGGCGCGTGGGCGTGTGTGCGTGGGCGCCTACTCCCACGCGTGAAAATACTTCTTTCATTCCCGCTCTCCCGCCTTTCCACGGAATCCTTTCCTATAATTCCCCCCCAATGACCTCTCCACGACCACCTCAACTACAGGATCGAGAAAGGCGGCCGGTGGGGGATGCCGCTCTTAAGGCGGGGCTGCCTGTCAGCTCCTGCCCGCCGGAGTCCCGCGGATCCCTCGTGGGCTTTCGTGCCTTCTTCCAAGCGGAGACTGCGCGCAGACTGCTGCCAGCGGGTTTAGAGAGAGGAACGGAGAGCGCAAAAGAGCAGGGAGGGAGTGGAGATCACCCACCCGTGTTCCCAATTTACCCAGGCACAGCGAAAGCGGACAACAGCGGGTCGCGCGGAAGGAGGGATGGGAAAAATTAACTGGGGGAGCAAATGAAGAAGAAGAAATGCGAGGACTCTACCTTGATCCACAGACCTCATGATGTGGTGATAATGTACCAGCCGGCACGCGGTTTCTCTCTGCATTTGGATTTGGTAAAATTAAAGCTACTCGGGGAGAGAAAAACACGCCGAGGACGGGCGAAAGAGCCAGCTGACGGAGGTCTTCTTCATTCAGACCATGGTCTTCGCCTCTCCCGCTCGCGTGGAAGGATTCCGCGCCGCGCGTGGGTCCTGCGGCCCGGAGGGCGCTGCTGGATTTGCGTGCTGCGAGAGGTGGGTCACCCGAGAGGGAAAAGCCACTTCCTTCCCTGCTCGGAGTGTTTATAGTCTTGAATGCTGTAAAATAACGGGATTCCCTCACTGTTTCCTCCTGTTTATGCCCAGCACCATGGAAACCCCTGGATCGCCTCCATCGCCTGAACTGAGGGCTTTCCTGCAAACTTCCACTCTCCGGAATCCATGACGTCTCCTTGCACGGGAGCCAAAAGGCGGCCCTGTGGCTTCCTTCTCTCTCTCTCTCTCTCTCTCTCTCTCTCTCTCTCTCTCTCTCTCTCTCTCTCTCTCTCTCTCTCTCTCTCTCCCCCGCTCTCCTCTTTCTCTGGGCCGCGACACAAGCAGCCGATTGTTGAGCTGCGCCAAGAGGGGGGGGGGGAAGAGAAAAGTAGGGGACGCAAGGAACCCACCCCACCCCACCCCAAAAAGCCTGGAGAAGATGATGGACACATGGACGGACAGATTGAGAATAACGGTTTTAATTAACCACTGGAGCTTACCTTTTGAACAATAGCAAAACAAACAAACAAACAAACAAACAAACAAACAAACAAACCTACACACACACACACACACACACACACACACACACACACACACACACACATTACAAGATCAAATAATCAGAGCTGAAATTTAGCCAAAGTTTCTTTTCATGGCTGCATTTCTTATACTCTGTGTCTCTCATCGCCTTCAGTTCTTCTCACTCCCCCCAACCCCCCAACCTGTCTTATCCTCAGAGCAACCTTGCAAAGGAGGATGAAATTGGAAGAAGGGCGACCGATTTATACAGGGAAATGTTCACTAGTATATGAAACTGCATCTCCCCAATCCTAATCTTAATGCTAATAATGCAGGAATGTATTTTTTTTCTACCTGGTTATGAATTCATGTGAAAAAACCAAGGGGTGTGTGACCTGATTCTTGGTGCCTTTACCTGAGAAAGAGGCCCACTGAGTTCAGTGGGATCCTCTCCCAAAGTCTACTCTAAGGCTTAAACAGGTTGTTCGTTTTGACCTATTAAATAGGGCTAAAATGGAATGAACTGGGATCTCTTAAGACATGGATAATTTCTGACTGGTTTGGGATCCAGCTAAGTCAAACTGCTGCCGCTTCTGGAAAGAAAAAAAAATATTGCAGAGAATTTTGAAGGAGAAAAGGATAAATAGAAATCTATCGCTAGCTGAGATGTTAATTTCTGGGATCTAATGGCATTTATATCAGATATTAAGCCAATATCTATCAATGGGACAAGCCCAAGGTAGAGTGTGGGTGTATGTGGGTGTGGGTGTCATTCAATATATTTGGGAGGCATCTAGGGACAGTGCTCCTCAGATTGCCAGGTGCCAGGCTCTATTTATTAAATAGGCACTAAGAGGGATCAGTTGGGACTGTTATTATGTACCAGCTTACCTGATGTATATCAACATCCCTGCCTGATTTGACCCCCTGGCTGGGTTGGCAGTTTATTTATTTATTTATTTATTTATTTATTTATTTATTTATTTATTTATTTATTTATTTATTTATTTATTTATTTATTTATTTATTTATTTATTTATTTATTGTCAAACATGTATAGGATAGTAGTAATTTGTATAAACATAAGTAAAAAGTAACAATAAAAGAGGACAATAGGACAGTAGGACAGGAACGGTAGGCACGCTGGTGCGCTTATGCACGCCCCTTACAGACCTCTTAGAAATGGGGAGAGGTCAACTGTAGACAGTCTAAGGTTAAAGTTTTTGGGGTTTGGGGAAGAAACCACAGAGTCAGGTAGTGCATTCCAGGCATTGATCACTCTGTTGCTGAAGTCGTATTTTATGCAGTCGAGTTTGGAGCGCTTTACATTTAGTTTGAATCTATTACGTGCTTGTGTATTGTTGCGGTTGAAGCTCCAGGCTTATGGTCTTGGGGGACTTCAACTTGCCAACCCTAAGCATGAGTTCTGGGGTAGCCTTGGAATTCATACCAAGATGGTCCTGTCTGTCTGAATCATCCAGAGTCCAGCACATAATGGACTCTGGTTATGTACATGATATGGTTTTCTGTTAGAGCAATGGTGCAGTGCTCTGGAATTGGGGGAGATATTGGTAAGACCCTGAGGAGCCTCCAATTCTCTGGTGAGGCTGAACCTATGAGCTTGACTTGACCAATGGACCCAATTTGGTTTCAAAGGGAGCCTGGGGTTGTCCTGAGAAATCTGCTTGGTTGGCCACGTGGAATGGGAGAGCAGCCATGACCTTGGATCAGATCATGCCCAAATGGTCTCCGCCAGAGGTGGTGGAAATTTTTAGTAGTTTGGAGAACCAGTAGAGGAAATTCTGAGTAGTTCGGAGAACCGGTAGCGGAAATTTTGAGTAGTTCGGAGAACCAGTAGCGGAAATTTTGAGAAGTTCGGAGAACCAGTAAATACCACCTCTGACTGGCCCCGCCCCCATCTATTCTCTGCCTCCTGAGTTCCAGCTGATCAGGAAGAAATGGGGATTTTGCAGTAACCTTCCCCTGGAGTGGGGAGGGAATGGAGATTTTAAGCTAAAGAGGGCTAAGAAATACCCACAGTACTACAGGGGAAGATCATAACTAGAGCCTCTATTAAAGCTTACCTTGTGGCTGTAAGGGATGGTAAAACATGATTGTTTCTTCACCCTTAATTGCATCCAGCAGCCCTGTTTTGGATGACCCATTCCAACAACTGTATGCACCACCTGGAGTTGAACAAACTAAAAGCAGGATATAAATCTAGTGATTAATTCACCCAGAATTGCTCTACATTAGACACCAGTTTTGAAGTCAAGACTTGACATGCCAAGAACATGATGTCAGACTGAAGGGAAGTCTTCAGAAGAGCCTTTTGATTCAGTAACAGATGCTCCTTGGCTACAGTTGTCATCTAATCATCAAGCAGGAGTTATGAGTCCAAGAGAAGCCCTACTGTTGACACCACTCTTGAATTGGGAACTGCTACCCCATCCAAGTGTATAGTTGGTCCTCTCAGCCTTGGTAGGTTTTAGTTAGAATCAGAGCCTTCCCAGCCAAGCCTACACAGCAGGGGTGGGTACCAACTTACCTCGCTGCCGGTTCGCTCCTTCCCGCCTATGTGGGCATGTCGTGTGGGCGTGCCGCATGGGCGTCCTTCACATGCGCGCGCATCGCAGCAACAAAAAATCAGTAACAAAAAAACCCAAACAAACAAAGCCGAAAAAAAGATGGCAAAGCCGAAAAAAAGTGCCGGAGCTCGGCTTCTGCGCATGCTCAGAAGGAAAAACAAATTTTTAAAAAAAGAAAGAAAGAAAGAAAAAAAATAAAAATAAAAGGTGGTGGCGGCCACAGACCTGCACCGACCGATCCGGTTCGGTGATGTCATTGTGACGTTCACCAGCGGGCCACTACAGGTTCGGGTGAACCGGAGGAACCCACCGCTGCTACACAGCCTCTATCAGTTGTCTTTACTGCATTTTATGTACATTTCATTAAATGAAAATCAAATGTTGTTTTTGCCTGATTCCAATTTCTTCACCCTGGTCCCATGTGCTTTCTGAGAGCACATCTGGGAATAACACTTAAAATTCAAAGATAGCCTGAATTTTCTGTGTCCCTGGAAGAATGAGACTCCCAAACAGCAGGACATTCATATTAAGAGAATTAAGAGAACACTAAAATAAATAAATAAATAAATAAATAAATAAATAAATAAATAAACAAATAAATAAATAAATAAATAAATAAATAAATAAATAAATAAATAAATAATAAACAAACAAACAAACAAACAAACAAACAAACAAACAAACAAACAAACAAACAAACAATTGTGTGATAGTTCCTTTGCTACATTTATTGAGAATTTATGCCCAAGATTACTTGATGCTGATGAATTGACTCAGTGAACCATAAGGGTTGCTTATGGGATCTGATATAAGAATGGAATGAGAGACTTATGGCCCTCTCCAAACAATTAATTTTAAATTAAAAAAAATCAGGACGGGGTAGGAATCATTAAACTGAGTTTGCAGCTGCGGTGTTTAAATAATATTATGCAGAAGAAAGCTAAGGCTTGAAACCACTTGTAATACACATGAAGATATTTAGAGTGCAATATTTAGAGTATTAGAGAGAGCTGGAAGTCTCATATTGAGATAACCCTGTTCCTGGTGACCCTGGACCACACACAGCCTTAAGCTATTTTACAGACTTGTTGTAATGATAAGTTGGAAAGGAGAGAATTTGGTACACTATTGTCAGAGTAAGAGATGATTTAGGTTAAATAAAACTAGATTTTTGGACTCAACTTTGAACCTGACCCTTTGCGATACCTTGGAACTGCTAGTCTCTTATCTGAATTATCGCCAGGATGAGTGTTAACTGTGGGTGCTCTGGGCCATCTCAAAACCGCCATTCAATACACAAACTGCTGTTAGGGTCAGAGGTGGCCATGGGAATAAGCAGAGGCTGAGTCATCTTCTGTTCATGAACTTGGACTCCAGTTCAACAATACAGCTGGCTGGCATAAAACAAGACCTTTCCATCATGCCTCTCCTCCGTTTCTTGAATTGCATCTCTGGAATTTCTGTTCCTGGATTTGTTATGGTAAGGTTTGTGTAGTAGCAACTGAGAGCAAGAGAGGGAAACACATTCCCCCACCCCTTTCTATCCTGTCACTCTTGGAAACACTTAGGAGAAAATATATTGGTGCCTGGGGGCACATGTTACATAACACAATTTCTTTGGAACCTGCTCCAAGCAGCCAGTGTGTGCTCAACTGGAAAAGACAGGGGGACATGAACCTCCAATGAACAAGGTGTGAAAAACAGAAAGACTTCTGTTCCAAAGGGAGAACTAAGTGCTAGAGCCCACTGTAACAACATTGCCAAAAAGGCACTAAGAGTTGTTAATCTAATCTTGCGTAGCTTCTTCTCTGACAACATTACATTGCTAACCAGAGCATACAAAACATTTGTTAGACCAATTCTGGAATACAGCTCACCTGTCTGGAACCCGCACTGCACATCAGACATAAATACAATCGAGAGAGTCCAGAAATATTTCACAAGAAGAGTCCTTCACTCCTCCGCTCACAACAAAATACCTTATTCCACCAGACTTGAAATACTGGGAGTAGACAATTTACAACTACGTCGCCTCCGATCTGATCTAAATGTAGTTCATAAAATCATATACCAAAATGTCCTTCCTGTTAATGACTACTTCAGCTTCAACCGCAGCAATACACGAGCACGTAATAGATTCAAACTAAATGTAAAGCGCTCCAAACTCGACTGCAGAAAATACGATTTCAGCAACAGAGTGATTAATGCCTGGAATGCACTACCTGACTCTGTGGTTTCTTCCCCAAACCCCAAAAACTTTAACTTAGACTGTCTACAGTCGACCTCTCCCCGTTTCTAAGAAGTCTATAAGGGCGTGCATAAGCATAGCACTGTGCCTACCATCCCTGTCCTTCTGTCCTATTGTCTTCTTTTATCGTTACTTTTTACTTATGTTTATACAAACTACTACTATTCTATACATGTTTGACAAATAAATAAATAAATAAAATAAAACTACAGTAAGAGCTGTCTTTTGAACCTGCCCTCATCTCCTTTTGACATTTCAGCTGTTGCTTCTTAAAAGATGAATATTGTAGATTACTTAGTTATACCTTTTTTTTTACATGGTAGACTTTTCCTCACAACTGAGCTAAAGTAGTAGATACATATCCTTGACATAGCTCAAAACAATGCCAACATAAGATGTGCCATCACATTGCTACATCCTGCCCTTACCTCTATAGTGTCTGTTCCGAGTAATTGTCCAAAAGCATTGTTCTGATTTGTGAGTGTTCCACTTGCTAGAGGCAAATGTATCTTCTGCTTTGGCTTTCAAGATCCATCAGAGATGTCACTAGAGAAGGAATGAGAGGTGGATCTGCCTTCAGGATTCTACCTGTACACATCTACATCGGTTTGTCTACACCTCTTCTCACAAGTTTATTTGAGCATTTCCCAAGTTAAAGTGATGACCACTATCTTGATTTCCTACAAATACCAATGCCAAAAGATCTAATTCACATACATTTGAAGAAATAGGGCTTATTTATTTGATTTTTACCCTACCTTTATGACTTTAAAAATAACTGAAGGTGGCGAACAGACATAATACTCCTTCCGCCTCCTATTTCCCCCACCTATGAGGCAGGGGTGAAATCCTCCCGGTTCGCCCGGGCCAGTCCTTCGGCGTATAGCCGATGGAACTGGCGGCGGTCGCGGCGCACAGTTTCTCCCGCCCGCTTTCCCGGCCCGGCTGAACACAATCACCGCTTTCCCGGCCCGGCTGAACACAATCATTCGGGTTATTTTTCTCTCTGTGCATGCGCGCGCATGCACAGAGGGAAAAATAACCCGAATGGCGGCGTTCAGCCGGACCGGGAAAGCAGGCGGGAGAAGCTCCGCGCCGCGACCGCCGCCAGTTCCATCGGCTATACGCCGAAGGACTGGCCCGGGCGAACCGGGAGGATTTCACCCCTGCTATGAAGTGAGTTGGGTTGAGAGTGACTAGCCACCCAGCCTGCTTCCATGCCTAAAGCAGAACTAGAACTCGCAATCTCCTGGTTTCTAGGCCTGCATCTTCACCACTATTGGAGAGTGGCTTAGGTTTACTAGTCCTTGAATAAACTCCAATTAGCTGGAATTACACAAAATCACCCAATGAAAAACCGGCATTCCTCATTTTGAAATGATCAGGGGCTATTTTTTCCTTAAAGAAATGAAATAACTTCATGAGTTCATTGGGCTTAGAGGAAGCCTTCATTGGATGATTTCCAATTGGTCCCATCCTGAATTAAAATACAGAGTTAGGAAGTTCATTAAAACAATCTTATTCTGAAGCCATAGTAGAATGCTACCTTTAGCGCCAGTCAAAATGGCAACAGCCTTTTCAATTCTCTAGAGCAGGGGTGTCAAACTCAAGGCCCAGGGCATGGATCTGGCCACGTGGTACTTAGATCTGGCCCGTGGGGCCACCCTGAAAACAGTGAAGGACTGGTCCGTGGTGCTTCTGCCAGAGAAAGCAGGCTCCTGAGCTCCGTTTTCGGCTGCCGCGGCCTTTTGCAACCCTCTGCCAGTGAAAACAGAGCTCGGGAGGGCTGCACGTGGCCCTCCCAAGCTCCGTTTTCACTGGTAGAGTGTTACAGGAGGCCGTGGCAGCCGGAAATGGAGCTCGAGAGCCTGCTTTCGCTAGCAGAGCACTCGGGCCACCACAGACACCCCCGACAGGAGTGACATTGAGCTAGCCACACCCACCTGGCCACCCCTCTCCAACCCCAAGGTCAAACAGAACCCTGATGCGGCCCTCAATTAAATCGAGTTTGACATCCCTGTTCTAGAGCTTTGGATGTTAAGCACAAGTGAAATGGATAGAGCAGCCACACCCTAGTCCAAATTAACTGAACCAAAGTGGATTCTATGTATTAAGGAGGTGTTTCATACTGTTTTACACAGGTAAAAATATTTTACTTGCAAAAACAGTTGGTCTCATGTTCATATTTCAGCACAAAAGTCAGTTGGGATTTCTCTGGTCTAGTTTGTACCATTTCTGAATTATATTTATGTGAAAGCAGTAGAGTGACTGAATGTAAGTTCCAGGTCAGGTACGCTGACTAATTTAATCCCAGATCTGTTCATAATTCACAATTGAAACTGCTGCTTTTGGAGAAAAGCTCTGTGGAAATAAATCAGTCACAAGAAACGCAAGAAACAATAGGTATACTTCAGCCCCATGTTAATGTGCACCATTAAATGTAATTACAAACACAGTATTCTGAATTCAGAGCACAGTCCTTCCTTTTTTTTTTTACTTCTTTCAGAAAGATATGGACCAGCATTTGTCAGTATTCTCATCCAAAGCAATTAGCAAAATATCAAAACAATATAAAACAAGATTTTTGCAGATCTTATTCTGACAATATGTTTTGTCAAAGAAATATATGCATATGCATCATTTTTATAAAAACGTCTCCTTTGTCCCTATTAAAGATGTCATTTTTTTAAAAAAAGGAACTATTTTTTAAATGGATTTCTATGCCGCCCATGATTTCTATGCCGCCTATTCTCATGAGGATAGATGCTAATTAGCCGAGATATAGAGAGGAAATCCTGAAATTCTACAGAAGTGAATGGAAAATATATACTGAATCCTACTGATTTCAGTGTGATGGAAGATGTCATCTATTACCAGACAAGCCCCTATCTCTTGCTCATTGTTGCAGAGGTATTTCCTTACCATATTCCTCAGGCCCTTCAACTGATCACAGAGCTTCTAATGTACTTGAAAAGTTCTTCAAAATTCATGGAGATGTTCAGAGATGTACAGTATCTACCTTAAAAGTAGCCCACGTTGAATACATAGCACCGTCCAAACTTTAGAAATCGACCAAAGGAAATGTTTTAAGACATCTTGTATTATATCATAAAATGTCATGAAATATTTTATAAAATTTGCTGAATTTCAATTCCACAGGAATCATAGATCTCCAGTTTTGGATGCATTCTGTAAGTTATCCCATTTGAGGTATCTTCATTCAAAACATTTTGTCCTACAATGCATCAAATTTCACCCAGTTAAAGGTTACAGACATTATAGTTTTAGTAGTAGTATATATACAGTATATATATATATATATGTATATGTATATGTATATGTATATGTATATGTATATGTATATATATATATATATATATATATATATATATATATATATATATATATATATATATATATATATATATATATATATCTTCAGATAAAATGGTAACATTATGTTACTTATACAAATTTCTTAGAAACTGTATCAGAAGTAAAATGCCATTTGTTTATCTTTAGGTTTCCTGAAATAATCAATCTGCTTTCTTCACTGGTAATCGAGATGTGACACTATTATATGATAGTGTCATATAATAGTGAATCACCATGATTCAAGAATGCTCCAAAGTGCTTGAGTTACATAAAAATAAACAAGAGTGTTATAGTTCTCAGGATATCTGAACTAGCCTTTTATGATTATACAGACCTGGTTTAAAACGTACCTTTGAAACTGAAGTGCATAATAAAGCAACATTAAAGATACATTCTGAAGCTGTTTTACACAGGGTCATTTTGCGTCTCATGTTAAGCCACAAGGTGATTTATTTTGTTTTGGCTGTTACAAAAATTAGGGAATTACAAAGAAGCAAGAAAAAAATAAATGAAAAATCCGAACAGTTAGACTTGAGCTTTCAGCCATGTCATGGCCAGTCTAAAATAGAATTTGGCTTGTACCCATTTTTGTGACTTCACTTGGCCCCGTAAAGATATTGGCAAATTTTTAGTCTTGGTCTAGACAGCTGTGTTTCACCTCAGCTGGACTGCAGAGGCCACATGATTCTCCTGGTGGAGGCTGCTTCACTTCTCAAGGCCTTGTCCTAGGCAATCCATGCAGGAGGTGATGGAAGTCCTTCCAGTACTAACCAGGCAGAATTACTAGCCTTGCAAAGAAAAGTAATGCAGGTAGTCATTGATTTATGACCGTAACTGAGCTTGCAATTTCAGTTGTAAGTTGCGACAGTCACTAAGCGGGTTGCCGTGTGAGGCACCCGATTTTACAAGCTTTTTGCATCAACCGTTAAGTGAGTACTGTGATTGTAAAGCGAACCCTGAGATCTTAAAGTGAATGCTGTGGTTGTTATATGAACCCATTATCTGCATTTTTTTGTCAGAAATGCAAAGAAAATCTTGGTTTCTGGCAAAAATGTTGTAAATTGTGGCTGTGACCAGAGGATGCTGCAAACTGCCACAAATATGGGCTGGTTGCTAAGTGTCCTGAATGTGGTCAGGTCACATGACTCTGAGAGAGGGCAGCCATTGTGATTTTGAATCTGGGTGATAAGTCCCTTTTCTGAAGTCCATTGTAACTTTGAATATCACTAAGCAACCTTGAGGACTACCTGTAGTGCACCTTTAGAAATGGCTGGCGAGAGACCTGTTGCATCCAAGAGGGGCTTTGCATGATCCGTCAATGAAGCTAAGACCCTTTCAAAGCTTTGAAGTACTCTACCAACAATAGGTTTTGAGTATTGTTTTTCTTTGGGGATCAATGTTTTTTCTACCCCCATATGTTGCACCACTGCTTATCTCAATTCTTAGGACTGTATCAAAAGCAGAACTAGTTTTCTATAACCATACAGTTATAGAAAAAGTGTATGTTTCATAATTTTTCAGGACATGATTTCCCACTGAAGGAGCTAGTTTGGGTATAGTGGTTAAGGCACCAGGCTAGAAACTGGGAAAGCCTGAGTTCTAATCCTGCCTTAGGCACAAAACCAACTGGGTGCCCTTGGGCTAGTCCCTCTAGGAAGGGGGCAATGGCAAACCACTTACCAAGAAGACTGCAGGGACTTACCGTATTTTTCAGAGTATAAGACGCACCGGAGTATAAGACGCACCTTAGTTTTGGGGGAGGAAAATAGGAGAAAACAATCTGCCTACCAGGTATTCATCTGGCTAGCATCCTTAGTCTGGTCAGCTTCAGCACATTATTTTATCCCCTGGTTAGGACTTTAAAAAACCTTTTTCTGAGAGAGTAACAATGAAAGAGCATGCAAGCCAGTAAGAGCTGGGAAGATCGTTAGCACCTAATTAGGGCTAGAAAAAAACTTATTCAGAGCAACTTCAGCACATTATTTTATCCCCTGGTTAGGACTTAAAAAAACCTTCTTCTGAGAGAGTAACAATGAAAGAACCTGCAAGCCAGTAAGAGCTGGGAAGATCGTTAGCACCTGGTTAGGGCTAGAAAAAAACTTATTCGGAGCAAGTAGAGCAATGAAAAAAAATTCTGCAAAGACTTAGGGCTGGAAAAACATTCTTTGGAGAGAGTAACAATGAAAAAGCCTGCAAGGTAAGAGCTGAGAAGATCTGTTAGCACCTAGTTAGGGCTGGAAAAAAGCTACATTTGAAGTATAAGACGCACCCAAATTTTCAGCCACTTTTAGGGAGGAAAAAGGTGCGTCTTATACTTCAAAAAATACGGTATCTCCAGGTCAGCAATCAAGACTGACCTGGAGACATAAACAAAAAAAATCCCACTGAACTATACATTTACACACAGATCCAGATACATAGACGCATACTTTATTCCCATATTACATTAGCCAATAAGTTCTTTTATATATTTGAGGTTTAGCATGTTGTCTCCAGAGGTTAAACCATAGTATATGGCATACTGAGAGGGATGCGGTGGCTCAGTGGCTAAGATGCTGAGCTTGTCAATCGAAAGGTCGGCAGTTCAGCGGTTCAAATCCCTAGTGTCGCGTAACGGAGTGAGCTCCCGTTACTTGTCCCAGCTTCTGCCAACCCAGCAGTTCGAAAGCACGTAAAAAATGCAAGTTGAAAAATAGGGACCACCTTTGGTGGAAAGGTAACAGCGTTCCGTGCGCCTTTGGCATTTAGTCATGCTGGCCACATGACCACAGAGATGTCTCTGGACAGCGCTGGCTCTTCGGCTTTGAAACGGAGATGAGCACCGCCCCCTAGAGTCGGGAACGACTAGCACATATGTGTGAGGGGAACCTTTACCTTTATTTTATGGCATACCGTATTGTGCAAATGCATCCAAACAAAGGCTTAACAAAATGCTCAACATTTCTTGCATATTATTTCTGATGTATGTCTGGAGGCAGATATCTATAGGGCTTGCATGGTTTTAAAAAAACCCACCACATATATATGCTGCTCAATCTATATTAAATGTTCAGGAATGTGAAGAACGCTGAAACAGAGGAACTGACACTTTCAGTGCAGCTTCTAAGAAGTGGCATTTTTGAATCTATAAATCAATATTTTTTTTTAAAAAAGTAGTTGAACAGATACATTTACCTGCCAGGGTACATAATGTATGGTAGGAGATACCAAAGGAAAGACTTGACCAGAACAGTATAGGAACTCCTGCTTCTCTTGAGAGACAGAGGGTTTCCTAAATCAACATACTTCTCCAAGCGAAGGGAGAATTTGGGCTCTGCAGGTGGAAAGATCCTCCCCCGCATTCCTGCATTACAACAGGGAGAATCCTTTTTCCGTGGCTAGGACACTTCATTTGGCCCTCCTCAGCCAGTCCGGTTCTAAAAATACATTGTCTTTTCTTTAAATAGCCCCCAAATCCATCTGCTCCTGCTGCTACACATGAGAGAATTTTCCTAAAATATCTCTTTTCCAACAGCGTTTTTTTTCCAAAGTTTGAAAAATGCTGAATCCTCTTGCTCCTACTCTTCCCATCCAAGTCCAGAAGGGACGGTCAGCCACAAAGGCTGCCTTCCGAATGACCTAACGTTCCCCAAGCCCAGCTGCTTGTCGAAGGCTTGGAGAGAAGGACAGCCAACCCCATCTGCTCCTCAATTGCTGACTTCAATTTTCCTGGTGGGACCGTTCCTGGGACTGGCTTTGCTACAGGAGACCCGAGAGTGACCATGGATTGGGGAGGAAGCGAGTTATGTGTTATATAACTTCCTGGAATTCCCAAGGAGAAGGAGTTTCCCTAGAAACCAGAAGAGTTTTCTATGTAGTTATATATTTCAGTTCCTTTCAGTGGAAGACCAGATGCCTCCCCCAGTTTTTTCCTTTCTTTATTTAGTAACAGGAACATGGTTTTTATTTCATTTAGTAAGAAGAGAAGTCTCCTTATTCCTAATTCCTTCCAATGTTCTCCTTGACACCATTCCTCCCAGTTGTTGAATTCTCTTGACTTCCATCTGGGTTGAATCTTTTGTTCCTCTTCCCACTAAATGGGCAGGGATGGAGATAAGATTGCTTCTTCTGGTCATATATTCCTCAGTAGGGTTAGGCTTGTTAAGGAAAACTCACTGAGTCAGATGTTTTCTCCCTAGAGGACAAGACAGGACAGGACAGGACAGGGCAGGACAGTGTAAAGCAGAGCAGAACAGAATAAAATCATGGGGGTAGAAGGGATCTTAGAAGTCTTCTAGTCCAAACTCCTGCCCAAGGCAGAAGTCCTTATACTATTCTGGACAAATGGTTGTCCAATCTTTTCTTGAAAACCTCCATCGATGGAGCACCCACAACACTAGGAGGCAAGCTGTTCCATTGATTAATTGTTCTCACTATCAGGAAATTTCTCCTTGATTCCAGTATGGTTCTCTTTTCCACCCATTGCTTCCTACCCTCAGGTGTTTTGTAGAATAGGTCAATCCCCTCTTCTCTGTGACAGCCCTTAAGTACCAGAAGACAGCTATCATGTCACCCCCTAAACCTTATCTTCGTTAGGCTAGACCAGTGTTTCCCAAATTTTTGACATATGTGTACCCCTTCTATAATTTTCGTAACGCTGAGTACCCCTCATAAAAAACATATGCTTTAATAAAAATCAAAAAAAATATATATATATATATTTTGGTACATACCCAAAATAAAAATTGTATTTTATAAAAATAATCAAAATCAGTGGAACTTACTAAAGCACAATAACAGGCGCCCGAAACTAACTATTAAACAATTAAGTTGTCTCTGTAACGAAGTGCAGTATATTCACGCCGTGTCACGCCTCACAAGACTGTCTAACCGTTAGATAACACTGCAATTCTCCAGCGTTTAAACAGCTCCGCGGCTCAACGTCAACTGTTAATGTTCCCGCAGTTTAAAAATGGCCGAACCCGAGCTGCGCGAAGGATGCGCAGAAGTTCCCGCGATAATGAGTTGCGATACGATGTATGATGGCCCCAGTTCCCATGTAAAAACTGCGATACGCGCCTATTTCTTTCCTTGTTCTGTAGGCGCAGCTAAGCACGGTGCAGTGGATATTCCCACGTGATCCCCACCAAACTCCGGTGCAACGCGTACCCCCACCAAACTCTTCCCGTACCCCTGGGGGTACGCGTACCACACTTTGGGAAACACTGGGCTAGACGTACATAGTTCCCTTAATTGTTCGTCGTACAATTTAGCCTCCAGATATTCATTTAGTGATCTCAGAATCAGAAAATAACCTCTTTTCGCCTCCCCTCCCTGTGCAAATGATCAAGGGCAAGGTCTCACAGGAAGATCTGCTGTCCAGATTTTACAAAATGGGAGTTGTGTAACAGCAGTTCTATACTTTTCATGAATATATAAAAAATATTTTTTGCATTGTGGCTAGAACTCTGGAAGGCATCTAAATGAGCTAATTCTTAAATGCTGGATCATTTTCCATCCATAAAATACGCACACACAGAAAGTATTCATTCAAATGTATGAGACATTGCAGAATGTGGGTAAAGCACACTTCAAAATTTATTTATTTATTTATTTATCAAATTTTGGAGACCGCCCATCTTCCTCACCATGCAGTCTCCAAATTATGGTTGCAAAATGCATTGCATGAAATTATATGGGCAAGCAAATCAAGCTACAGATACCATTCAGGGAAAAATAAAAAATCAAATCAGTTATACCAGAGGAGGCTAAATATGCCAAACTCTCCTGCCAAATTAATTTGGAAGTCATTCCTTCCCAAATTCTGAACAAAATAGGATGCTTCTTCCACTTACATTTGCTAAGTTTACAACATGAAGTCACTGAAAGTAAAAAGAAAAACCTTGCAGGAATGGGAGGATTCATAACTTTTCTCCATGTGCGTCAAATGATAAAGCAAGATTTTAGGAAGACTTGAGAGTTACTATTTTAAAATTAAGCTGCCTATTATCTTAGTAATAAAGCACCGCCTGCATGCCACTTTACAGTATTCTGAAAACCAAGTTTTAACAATTGTAATAGTGTTACTTATAGTATCATTGTACTCCACTAGAATATTACTATTTCTGTAAATAATTTTGTAAATGCTACCAGATCTGGAATGTAAAAAATCAGATGACCACTAGATGGCAGGAATGATTTTCATTATTCCTTGCTGCCATCTAAGGTTTGTCTAGAGTTTTGCAGCCCTATAGAACTCTTTCTTTTTTGAATATATAATTTTAATTAATAAACAAATAGCCAGTTTCCTACTGTGGTTAAGGCAGTGCTTCTCAAATAGTGGGGTGGGCCCCCCTGGGGGGGCATGGAGCCATGCCAGGGGGGGCGCATGATCCCGGGGAATGTGCTTTTTTTTGCCGCAGGGAGTAGGGGTTTTTTTTTTGCACCAAACAATAGTACACAGCACAGAGCAGGAGATATGAAGTGCAGATAACAAACCCCTAAGAGACACCATGGAAAAATATTTAACAGGGATGAAAAGAAAGAAGGAGAGAGATGGAAATAATGAGACAAATGTAAATCTCCCAAAAGCTAAGACGAGGAAATATGATGAAGCATATGTAGCGCTTGGCTTCACTGTGACTACGGTGGGAGACGAGGAAAGACCGGTATGTTTACTGTGTCTAAAAATGTTGGCAGCGGAATAAATTAAGGCATCACTTAAACACATTATACCCCAATCACGCTGATAAGCCGCTTGAGTTTTTTCAGCGAAAACGTGCCGAATATTGCAAACAATTGTCTCAGCAGAGAGTTGGGAGGGCGCACGAAATGTTTACTTCTTCCTGGGGGGGGGGTGTAACAGAAAATAATTGAGAAGCACTGGGTTAAGGCATCAGGCTAGAAACCAGGAGACAGTAAGTTCTAGTCCTGCTTGGGGCATGAAGCCAGCTGAGTGACCTTGGACCAGCCACTTTCTCCCAGCGTTATGTAAGGACAAATCATTTACATAGATAAACTTGCCAAGAAAACTGCAGGGACTTGTCCAGACAGTGTCAGAGAATCGGACATGACTGAGTGGAAGAAAAACAAATTAACAAACTTTCTTTTCTGAGTAATTCTCTTGACCTGTTTTAAAACTTGTTCTGAAGACAGCTTAGAGATAGTTAATAAGCAATTTTCAAAAGTGATTGGAAAGTAAGGTTTGTTAACTTAGCATCCTTTAAAAAGCTCTATTGGGGCTGCTAGCAAGATGGCTAATCTTGCTAGCAGCCCCAATGGCACTTTTCTTCACTGTTCTGCAATCTCCTCATGAGAAGCAGCCATCCAGAGTACTTGTGGGCAATCTCCCTTCCTCTCCTTATCTGAAGAAGTTGCAAAGGACCAGCCTACTCACTGGTTCCTTGATCTTTGCCACAGTTGTCCACCATACCAGTTTGCCATACCACCCCAGTTAGTTTGTTTCTGATCATATTCCCTTATTTTGAGCACTAAGGAGAAAATGATCACATGCTGAAAAGTATGAATATTTGGGACTGTCATTCACTTGTATAGATGCTTCTCTCACATACACACTGTAGCACCATCTATATTTTTTAAGCACAGCCTTATAGATCCCTCCCTGTGGGTAAACCAGCATACAACTAAGATTCATAACAAAACTTCTAACAAAAATATCTCTCTCTCTCTCTCTCTCTCTCTCTCTCTCTCTCTCTCTCTCTCTCTCTCTCTCTCTCTCTCTCTCTCTCTCTCTCTCCCTCCCTCCCTCCCTCCCTCCTTCCTTGTGTATATGTCTGGGGTGTGTGTGTGTCTGTATCTGTATCTGTTTATGTCTGTCTGTGGTACACACACATACACATTCTTTTGAGCTAAATTGCAGTAAACTTTGATTGGCTTGATTTGAAATGGTTGTGGCTGTTTCCTAGGAAAGATTACCAAATCAGATTATTTGCCACTCAGCATCATTAACTGTCAGATTAACAGCCGTTTTCCAAACTCTAAAGCAGAGTTGACTTTTCCGTGTTCTCTGCTACACAATCCTTCTAATTGGAAAGAGCAGAGCTTAAACCAGAAACCTTCTACAGCATACGAAGAACTTATTTTCTCCCCTTGAGCTATAGCTCCTCTCCAATAGGAGCCAAATGCAGTTGCATCAGTACATGGCTTAAGGTCATGAGTGCTAGCTGACCGTTCTTGATCTGATATATTGGCTCGGTGGCAGGATGCAAAGAGATGTTTAGGGAAGCCGAACAAAGGCTCCAAATGGCCCACCTTGGTCTGTAAGCTCTTGAGAAGATCAACCTTTAAGGTTTCCTGAGGATGTGCCCCAAAGTTCCACAGCAGCTCTTTTAAGCTTATCATAACAGCCAACTCAGTTTTTCACTTGCAAAAGCATTTCAGTCTCACGGCAACAATGCTCAGTTTTGACAAAAGACTCTGGTCCTTCCAAAATAAATAGACGGACTCGGCCGCTGAAAGCAGTTCTTGAACCAGATCCACAAGAGTGGAAGCACCAAGCGAAATGTATGTAATAAATCTTATTTGATAAAGAGAATATCTTGAACAGATGTGCTTAGTCCCTTATTCTCTACATCTTTACTAGACGTGGAGCTATTTCAGCTGGATTTTCTGATATATATATATATATATATATATATATATATATATATATATATATATATATATATATATATATATATATATATATATATATATATATATATATATATATATATATATATATATATATATATATATATACACAGTATATTTAGTCCACTTGCTCTCCAACAGATTTAAGACAGTTGCCTGGATTTTGGTGGAAAAACAACAACAGTGCAAGAAAAACAAGGAATATTTAATCCAATATATTCCCTGATTATGGCATAGTGGAAATAATTTTCATGTTTCTAACTACATAGCACCATAGGATTTTTTTTTTACTATGGACCAGGCTCCATCACTCCAGAATTATCCACCAGTTGTGATAAAGAATAGTCATGAGGATTATTAGGGAAGGGAAAGTTAACATTTGGAGGAGCAAATATTAACTATCCCCTGCCATGCCACATAGCAGCAAGAAACAGTCATTTTGCTTTCGAGATGGAACAAATAAAGGTAACTGATTTGGTTCTAAGTTGATATACTCAGCTTATTTTATATGAACCAGTATATTTACAGTGAATGACAGCTTGGTTTTTACTTTGTTTTATATCCGAACTGGATGCATACCCAAGAACAATGTACCACCAGCGATTAGTTTTGAAGAATCCAATTCAATCTGCAGATGTGCAAATTTTATTTTTAAACCCCTCCCCCCAAATTTAAAAGTAAAATAGTGTAACAGAATGAACAGGAACACAGTGTTTAATGGAACTTTTCACTCAGAATGAAATCCATGGAAATACATTTGCAGGATCTGGAGAAGTGTAGAGGTGGGATTGACTCCAAAGCTGAAACGAACCCCTGTAGAACTTTAAAGTTTGACAATATTTCAAGCATTTCCAATTGGAGGTATGCTTTTGCACGATTTAGATTAAGGTGACCAGACGTCCCGATTTTGGCGGGACAGACCCGCTTTTTCATCATTTGTCCTGCGTCCCGCCCGTCCTCTAAAAAGTCCCGATTTTTTGAAATAATGCACGACTAGGGCATTCTTTCAAAAAATCGGCCTGCAGGCACTCGAGGACGGCCAGGTTGGGCCCAGCCGCAGGGGCAGCAGCAGCAGCAGCAGCAGGCCCTCTCAAAATCGGGACGTCTGGTCACCTTAAAACACCCACCCATACCTTTCTCTCTGCAAGGCGGGCGCGTGGAGATGACGTCGCTGCTGTCGGCGCCCCATGCTGATTGGCTGTTGAAGGGTGAGCGGCGGCGCGACAGCAGCAAGCCGGGAGCGCTCGCCCGGAATTGGAGTCAGTGAGCAGCTGGGCATCGGGGCTCTTCCCCCGCCTTCTCCATCCTCCAGGGTCGCCACTGCGGGGGTTCCGTCTCTCCGGTGGTGCCTGCGTTGGAAGGGAAGGGGGGGAAAGGCAGCCTGCGGGGCTTGGCACGGCTGGGAGTTGCGAGGCGGCGTAGCAACCGGGCTGTTCCTCCGGGTGTGCTAAAGTGCTCGAGTTTTTTCTCTCACACACACACATGCACAACCTTCCAACGACCGGGTCGGACTGGATCTCCCAGCACGACTTCCCGGTCGTTGGAAGGTTGTGCATGTGTGTGTGAGAGAGAAAAAACTCGAGCACTTTAGCACACCCGGAGGAACAGCCCGGTTGCTACGCCGCCTCACAACTCCCAGCCGTGCCAAGCCCCGCAGGCCACCTTTCCCCCCCTTCCCTTCCAACGCAGGCACCACCGGAGAGACGGAACCCCTGCAGTGGCAACCCTGGAGGATGGAGAAGGCGGGGGAAGAGCCCCGATGCTGGGCTGCTCGCTGACTCCAATTCCGGGCGAGCGCTCCCGGCTTGCTGCTGTCGCCGCCGCCGCGCGTGAACGCGGTCCGCGGCAGGAAGCGAGTTCAAGCGACCCTCCGCCGCTGCCGGCCTGCAGCCCGGCACCCCTTCCTGCCTGCCCCGCCCCGTGCCCCGTACTCAGCTCTTGACTTTTTCCCTCTGCGCATGCGCAGCATTCTGCGCATGCGCAAAACTCAAATGGCGACGTCCAGGCGGCCCCGCCCCCCCTTTAAAAAAAATGTCCCGCTTAAAAAAAAATATATCTGGTCACTTTAATTTAGATCCTTCTGATTAATGTTTAATAAATAATGTTTGTACTCAGGACCTTTTGAAAACTCTAAAACCAGGATGCTCATTTGAGCTCTGCATTTGGGCCATTTTTATTAAGTGGTGTGGTGCAGTGATGGGATTCAATTTTTTTACTACCGGTTCTGTGGGCGTGGCTTGGTGGACGTGGCGTGGCTTGGTGGGCATGGTTTGGTGGGCGTGGCAAGGGAAGATTACTGCAAAATCCCCATTTCCTCCCGATCAGCTGGGACTCGGGAGGCAGAGAATAGATGGGGGCGGGGCCAGACAGAGGTGGTATTTACTGGTTCTCCGAACTACTCAAAATTTCCGCTACCAGTTCTCCAAACTACTTAAAACTTCCACTACTGGTTCTCCAGAACTAGTCAGAACCTGCTGAAACCCACCTCTGGTGTGGTGGCCTAGTGGTGAAGATGTTCGCCTCCCATTCGGAAGTTTGAGAGTTCAATGCTAGGTAGTGGCAGATGTTTCTCTCCTAGGGTGCAAAGAAAAAAATATCTGCTGCAAACTCTGCATAGGTGTCAGGAAGGGCATCCGCCCAGTAAATGCTTAGCTCAATCCAGTCGTCCCAACTCCATATTGAATAGGGACAAATAAGAAGAGAGGTTTTTTTATTATTTGAGCCCTTCTTATTTCATCCTGTATCACTGTATTCCCATCCACTCCCTCCATGCTTACACACTTTAGGGAATTGCCTTTCCTAAAAAATAGGCAGGTTTTATGTAGATTATCATATTGGTGGTTTGATTCCAACTATATATTCTGGCTCATTCAGTTAGAGCAGGGGTGTCAAATTCAATTTCATTGAGGGCTGCATCAGGGCTGTGTTTAACCTCAGGGGGATGGGGTGGGCATGGCCAAGGTGGGCATTGCCAGCTCAACATCACTCATGTCAGGGGCATCTGTGGTAGCCCGAGCGCTCTGCCAGCGCAAATGGGCTCCTGAGCTCCATTTTTGCCTGTGACAGCCTGCTACAACTCTCTGCCCATGAAAACGGAGCTTGGGAGGGCTGTGGGGCAATTGTTCCGAGCTCCATTTTTACTGGCTGAGGCCCCGCGGGCCGGTCCTTCACTGTTTCCAGGGCAGCCCCATGGGCCAGATATAAGCACCCCACGGGCCAGATCCGGCCCCCAGGCCTTGAGTTTGACACCCCTGGTTTAGAGGATCTGTGAAGAAGGTCAGAGTTCAAATGTGCCTATCATTATCATCTTCTTCATCATCATCATTATCATCATATACTATATTTAATATATTTTTGGAAGATATTTGTCTTAAAAATATTGTAAGTTAAAAATGTACACATTATTATGAATAAAATGACCCCTGGTTTATTTAGCCTAGTATTCTGTGTTCCAAGGGCAGGCAATTTTCTAATCTCCAGATGTTATATGGTGTCTGCATTCATTGCCATTGGCTGTGAAAATATCTAGAGAAATGTTTCTAAACTTTAAGATGTGTGGCCTTCAATTCACAGAATTCCCCAGCCAGTATTTCAGGTATATTTTTTTAATGACATTTTCTTCCTGATTATCATTTAAACTATTGACTGCATTCCAAGGAATAAGCGCGATTAAACATGAATTAGGCCTTGATTTTAAAAAGTTAAAATGTGACATCTCTTTAAACAAATTAACCCATGGCCCCAGGTGAAATAAAATGAAGATAAATGCACATTCGTTTTTTTCATATAGAATTGATAATTGTATTTATCTATTTTTGGCAGGAAGTCTGAAGCTGCAATCCTGGGGTTTTATCTTTTTTTTTACTTGTCCAGACCTTTTTTTAAAAAAATCCAAGTTTTGAGAAAAGAATGGAAAATTAATTTTGTTTGTTTGTTTAAACAAAGGAACTGCTATTGCAAAAATGTAGAGCAGGGAAAAAGCACCCAACTTTAAAATCTCAGCACAATTTGCTATTCATTACTGTGGTCAGTGGCCGCACCCTGCCACTAATGTTCAATTTTACACATTTAATGAACTCCTTACTTGGGAGAAAGCAGCCAACCAACCCATGCGATCTGTACATTCTTGTTTACAGCATTAGAATATCTGTGATTATAAAAGAAAATGTTGGAAAATAAATATTTATTCAAATGAGTATTAAATACAATAACAACCACACAAGACGTTCACAACCTGAGCCATTCAATAGTCTGAAAGTTTAAAAAAAAAACCTCCCTACCTCTATTAATGAAAACATTCTCTCTGGTGCTATATTTCTTTCAGCATTTCAGATTTAGCTGCATTCTGTCTCAATGGCCAAACATGCTAACTTACTTAAGGATGGAAAAGCCTTCAGTGTAATTATTGATCCTTGGGATGCTAAGTTAACTTGACAAGTCAGTTCATGATGCAGCCCAGATTCTAATATGAGTACGTTCTTCTTTGCTGTTAAAAAAAAACACCCAACTACCTCAGCACCAGGCCAAATTTTGTCCAGCCTGTTTAAGATGTATCTTGCAATGACCTTTAATTTAGGCATGTTGAGCTCTTATTAGATATTAACACCTGATGTTCCCTTAAAGCTTTGGTACTTTATTCTGGAGAAAGAAAGGAAGGAAGGAAGGAAGGAAGGAAGGAAGGAAGGAAGGAAGGAAGGAAGGAAGGAAGGAAGGAGGAAGGAAGGAAGGAAGGAAGGAAGGAAGGAAGGAAGGAAGGAAGGAAGGAAAGAAAGAAAGAAAGAAAGAAAGAAAGAAAGAAAGAAAGAAAGAAAGAAAGAAAGAAAGAAAGAAAGACATCCCAAAGGTATTTTTTTTTCAAGAGGCAGCTGGACTTTCTGGTTTTTCTTTGAAGACGTTTCGCTTCTCATCCAAGAAGCTTTTTCAGCTCTTGGATGAGAAGCGAAACGTCTTCAAAAAATACCCCAGAAAGTCACGTTGCCTCTTGAAAAAAAGCACCTTTGGGACAACAATGACCTGGATGATTAAGAATTTCCATAGAGAAAGAAAGAAAGAAAGAAAGAAAGAAAGAAAGAAAGAAAGAAAGAAAGAAAGAAAGAAAGAAAGAAAGAAAGAAAGAAAGAAAGAAGGAAGGAAGGAAGGAAGGAAGGAAGGAAGGAAGGAAGGAAGGAAGGAAGGAAGGAAGGGTAGGGAGGGACCTGTGTTGCAAAATCATCAGCAGGAGATATCTTGAAACCCAGAGGAGCATAAATCACTTAGTGAATGGCACAAAGGGTGAATACAACAGTAAACTGTTGTATCTGCCTGTGGCAACAGCCCTGGTACAACATAATTAAAAAAGACACAGAGTCCTTATTGTTGACCAACTAGAAGAACTCCTAATGAACAGCATTGTCCCAATGAACAGCATTGTTGCATATGAAGAAAAAGCCAATGCTATGAAAGGACTTTGGTCCATCATAACGGTAATGACTTCATTCTACCAACGTTAGATTTTTAGGTCAGATTTTGTTCTGGCTACAACTTTGCCTGTGAAAAGGGAGAAGAAGTCTTCTATAGAGTCCTAAACTATTAACTGGGCATACTGTATATCACATTTGGGCTTCAAGAATTTCAGAGAACCTCCTGATAGCTAAAAGTCTATGTATTTCCTTACTACCATCTTGGATTTTTACAGGTTAGCTATAGTATGGCCTCTGTAGACCATCCTCTCTGGAGAGAGGTAGGAAAATTAAAATTGTTTGATTTCCCTACTATATTAAGCCATGGTTTGCTTGTCATGGTTTCTTAGGTAGCCACAGTACATCATGCTAAGCCATCCTCAAAACGAAGGACCCAAAGCCCACAAAGAAATCTAAACAGTATAGTTTAGTACGATAATATGAACCAACCAAGCCAATGAGTTTAATGAATGTTTAGCTTCTTTTCTAATCAACTTTTTTCCAGTTTTATGCCATTCAAGAAGTATTGGCTACAGTTTTGACCCCCTGCTCCTACCGTGTTTCCCCGAAAACAAGACCCTGTCTTATATTTTTTTGAACCCTGAAATAAGTGCTTGACCTTATTGCCATGCACTCAAAAGCCCAATTGGGCTTATTATCATGGGATGTCTTATTTTGGGGGAAACAGGGTATTACTACAGTTTTAGAAGCTGTAGTCCAAGTCATCTGGAGCAGGAGTCTCCAACCTTGGCAACTTTAAGAGTTGTGGACTGGCTGAGGAACTCTGGGAGTTGAAGTCCACAACTCTTAAAGTTGCCAAGTTTGGAGACCCCTGATGTGGAGGACACCTGGTTGCGGCAAATGATAGAATAGAATAGAATTCTTTATTGGCCAAGTGTGATTGGACACACAAGGAATTTGTCTTGGTACATATGCTCTCAGTGTACATAAAAGAAAAGATACATTCGTCAAGAAGCATAAGGTACAACACTTAATGATAGTCATAGGGTATAAATAAGCAATCAAATCACATTAGGAAACAGTCAATACAAATCGTAAGGATACAAGCAACAAAGTTACAGTTGTGCAGTCATAAGTGGGAGGAGATAGGTGCTAGGAATGATGAGAAGATTAATAGTGCAGACTTTGTAAATAGTTTGACAGTGTTGAGGGAATTATTTGTTTAGCAGAGTGATGGCGTTTGGGGGAAAACTGTTCTTGTGTCTAGTTGTTCGGGTGTGCAGTGCTCTATAGAGTCGTTTTGAGGGTAGGAGTTGAAACATTTTATGTCCAGGATGTGAGGTGTCTGTAGATATTTTCACAGCCCCCTTTTTGACTCGTGCAGTATACAGGTCCTCAATGAAAGGCAGGTTGGCAGTAATTGTTTTTTCTGCAGTTCTGATTATCCTCTGAAGACTGTGTCTGTCTTGTTGGGTTGCAGAACCGAACCAGACAGTTATATGATGTACAAATGGGCTAGTAGTTTCTGTCGCATGTCTCAGACAGGGGTTTTCTCAGTCTCAATGAAATCGAGTTTGACACCCCTGCCTTAGGATCTTTGGGACCCAATCCCAAGCTTAAACCCTGAGACATTGAGACAACCAATCAAACACTTAAGTGGGGGTGTGATGGGAAGGAAGAAAGAAAAACTCAGGAAAAATAGCTACATCTTTTCCTTCTTTTCAATTATGGCTGCTTTTTCATTGGCAGATCCTGGAAATGAGCTTGTGCCTAGATGCAAAGGAAGGCCACCACTTTTAAGAGGAATACAGAAAAGACATTTGGGACATACGACATGTTGCCCAAGGACAAGAAGGGTTGCATCTATTAAAATACTCTTAAAACTCTTTAAGGTATAAAAATCCAGTTTTGTTTTCCTTTGGGCCTTAGTCTTGCTTGACTTTGTGACACACGGATCGACAGCTGCGACCTACTGCGTTGTGAACCTTTAATGTTTTAAAATCCAAGTGAAACACAGGGAAGCTGATTCATGTTCGCTGTGTCAAGAATTCCATGGATGTCCCAGTATGTAAAAAGATCCAAAAGTGTTAGTCATCCAGCTAGCACAGCTTCAGAATGCAGCAATTCTTTAGGCTCCTCTCAGTCAGAAAGGAAGTGTTGTTGAAGAGAACAGAGGTCCTTCTAAAAGTGGCCTTTTCATCCACAAGTTTCAAGTTTACCGATGATGTAAAAAATTGAACTGCTCTGTGCATGAAGTACTTTGCTTCATAATGGACTGAGCCTCCGATGACAGCATTTCAGTGACATTATTCAACTGGAGAAAAGGTGGCATATTTGGGGAATAATATCACCAGCAATTCATGGAAGATTTGCTTCAGCTTTCGGCATTTGAGAGTTATGTCTCCGTTTTTTTTTGGGAGGGGGGGGGAAATGTATGACGTTACCTTTCTCAAAAAATAAGTAGAAACGGTTAATAGCGTATTAGCACTGCATGCTAAATTAAAGCAGGTATCCTTTCCATATGTATTCTTTTTTCTACACCCATCCATCTAAAACAGACAGAACACTGGTCTAATTTATGCATCTTTAGCTTTCATGCCATCAGCAGGAGCCAAGTGGGACGGAAAAGGAGGATTCAGAAGGTCAAGCAATTCTAAAACATCTAAAATCTAAAAGGTTTTATTTGGGAAGCCATTTTATTTGGGAACTTTGGCCTGCCACACTTTATACCAGGGGTGGCCAAACCGTGGCGCATGCGCCAAACGTGGCACATTGGATGATTACAAGTGGCGCATTGCATCCTTGTGCCTACTTATTTTTTTTTTAATAAATAAATAGGTGTCATAACTGAATCCATCTTAATATTTTCAAACGTACGAATATTTTTATCGGTGTTGCCATTGTGCATTCCTGCTCAAACGATCGCAAACACCACGCACTAGCAACGCATCATGTGTTTGAAGTCACGTGCGAATGAGCGGCGAGCGTTCGATATAGTCAGTCAGTTCTGAGTGAGCCATCGTGGCGTGGAGTTTGAAGCAGTGTTTTATTGAGTGTACTAGCGTGGTTTTTGTATTGAGAGTGATTGAAAGACAGATTCAAGATTAACTATATATTACGTTTGTCAAATTTTGAAATGGTGTAAATTAATTGAATTGCGTGATTGAGTTATTCCTTTTCCTCCCTTAAGCAAAGCAGATCCTACCCCTATCCCTATTTTACAACCCCAAATGTGAAAGTAAGTAGGTAAAAAACATGCTTGAGTTGTATGGCGCATCTGAACTCATCTGTGAAAAAATTGGCGCATGGTATGCTTAAGGTTGGCCACCACTGCTTTATACTATTCTACTATGCATTTTCTACTGTGGGAAAATGGGAGGGGGGATTGTATGAGGTTGTTAGTATGTAGTCATAACAAATTCTTTCTAGAAAGCCAAGGTCATCCTTTGTCTCTGCACCTCTGCACCTGCAAGGAAGGAGATGGGTGGACCCTGCCAGCATGGCAAATGGAGATTGGACAACGTGATGGATTTGGGTGGGTGTGGGGGCAAGGACTTGAACTTTCAACTACGGTAGGTGGTGAAACCCGGAGGACTTCAGATTTGGGTTTCACCTAGATGTACCAACATGGCTCTGATAATAAATATGGACTTTGAGGAATACTTTGACTCAGACTCTGATTTAATTTTGGATGCTATTTGGAACGCTGACATTGCCTGTCTGTGTGGCTGGGGGTGGTCTTAGAGATCCTTTGGTCTAGACAACATCTATAGACTGCAAAAAGAGACAATCAATGAGCCCCAAAGAGAAAAAGACCTCAGAACCTCTCTACCAGTAATTGCACTCAGATCAGCATAGATTCACTCCAAGGTTAACTTCAGATGTTGAGGCTACTAGAAAGAGTTCTGAGAAGAGCAACAAAGATTATTAGGGGACTGAAGGATAAAGCATAAGATGAAAGGGGTATGTCTAGTCCAATGAAAAGAAGAACATTATAGCGGTGTCCCAATATTTGAGGGGATGCCACAAAGAATAGGGGGTCAAATATACTGCAAAGCACCTGAAGGAAGGGCAAGAAGCAATGGATGGAAACTTATGAAGGGGAGATCTAACCTGGAAATAAGGAGAAATTTCCTGACAGTGAGAACAATTAATTGGTGGAATAGGTTGCCTTCAGAAGTTGTAAAAACCATCACTCGAGGTTTTGAAGAAGAGTTTGGACAGCCATTTGTCTGAAATGGTATAAGCTCTCCTGCTTGAGCAGGGGGTTGGTGAGACCTCTAGGGCAGTGATGGTGAACATTTTTTTGCTCAGGTGCCAAAAGGGTGTGCACGTGAGCGATAGTGCACACGTGCATGCCCACACCCATAATGCAATGCCCTCCTCCCTGCGCATGTCTGCACAACCCCCCCCACTGCCCCCCCACGCATGTATGCAGGCCTCACTGAAGCCTCCGGACTTCCGGTAGGCCCCTTTGGCCCATTTTTCGCCCTCCCCTGGCTTCAGGCGGCTTTCCTGAAGCCTGGGTAAGGTGAAAAAAGGCCCAACCGGAAGTTCGTTTCCAAACTTCCGGTTGGCCCTTTAGGTCCATTTTTCACCATCCATAGGCTCCAGAGGCTTTCCTGAAGCCCCCCACCCTCCAGAAGGCCACAAATCAGCTGGCCAGCGCATGGAGCTGACATAGGGCAAAGCCTTGCGTGCCCTCAGATATGGCTCCGCGTGCCACCTGTGGAACGCATGCCATAGGTTCACCATCACGGCTCTAGGGTCTCTTCAAACTCTATGGTTCTATTCTGTTCGATCTAATTTCAGCCTGCCTGACTTGGACATCCTGGGAGAACCTGCTCACAATCCCCTACTTTCATGAAGTAAGGGGGGGATAGAGGTTTGTAGGCATGCCTTTAGTGGGGGGAACAAGACATTTGATATGCCCCCATTCTTTTGGCTTTCTGCAAGCTATTAAAAAACTAAATTATTTTGGAAGACCTTTAGGGATGAGTTGATACCATCAGACTGTCTAGTTATTGTGTGATTATTTATATTCTTTTACCATGGATGCCTTATAGTATTTTATTGGTGTTGATGAAGAGCCAAGAGTCTTTTCGATTGTGGTCATTCATATCTAATGCATAAATGAATAAAAAACAATTTTGTGGGTCGGTCATCTTATTTGTTACCACAGTTTAATTTATAGCATAGATAATTTTGCTTTCTTCATGGCAAATAAATTTCTGGATATAGTTCAACCTATTTTGAGAACATATTTAAATGAAAAATCTGCTTCGCATAGAAGGACAAATGAGAATGGCTGTTACCATCATCTTTAATGCACTAAATTCCTTTGCACAGATTGTTCTTGTTACTACTGCTTTGAAAATATCTACACAGGATAAAGCTCCTTTCTGAACATATGTGCCATACGCAAACTTTAAAAAAAATGAGAGAATTGAGGAACAATTTGGATGTATAATTTAATTCCAGGAAAATTCTTGTACCTATCCCGACTTTAATCATATGGTTGTCATGTCCACTGAGGTTTTGTGGGCCCTAATAACAAAATTCCCTATAAATCCGTAAACCTAGATCAATGGAGAAGGAAAGGCTAACGTTAACTAATATTTTAATTTAAACCTTCATCATGATCGTTGCAATGGCAACAGATTTTGGTTTACCTATTTCTTGCTCCCTGTAACAGTGTCTATAAAGAAAAATTTAACTTAAATTGAAAGTAAAATTATTTAAATACCATTCATAATTAGTCATCATATATTTACTATTCCCTGTCCCACCACATATAAATTTAGGAGGATTATAGAAGTGATACTCAGCTTTGAGGTTGAACAGGATTGTGTCCTTTAGGTTTCAGATAAAACACCCTTCCACAAAACCATATTAGTTTTCCATCCTAATTAGCCTTGTGTATCCAAAATTGCCAAGTCTATTTGAATATTCTTTTATATTGAAAAATATTATTGCCTCCTTGAGACTGTAGCTGGCCCACAATTATATAGCTCTGTTTCCTCCCTAATTTTCATTATGTTGCCCAATGGTCAGGATATATCAGGTAAATCAGATATCAGGTAAATTCAAATGTTTACTGCCACTTTTGGAAATTAGACCGGTTTAATTTTTAATTGGAATATTCTGAGTACTTGGAAACTGTCATGCTCCAAAGAGGGGCATTATCCATGTTCAATCTTCTTCAGGGTTGGATGATTTTAGAATGATTGGCCTTTAGAATCCTTTCTGAAATAAACTGATAGTAGAAATATAAGTCAATGCATTTGAATATATTTACTATTGCAAGGGCAATAGTTATCATCTTGCACTCACATCTTGACTACACCTCTTTGCTCTATATGGGACTGCCCTTGAAAGAGTTGGAAGCCTTAGCCACTCCTAGTGTTTTCTTACTGTTGATAAGTAGTAGAATAAGATCATTTTTCAGGAATTAGACCAGGGGTGGGTTGCTCACTTACCTCGCTGCCGGAGCCATGAGCTCGCATCTCCACATTTCGGGGGCGCTCGCTCGCTATGCACATGCGCCCCCTCACACGATTTTGCTTCTGCGCATGCGCGGAAGCAAAATCACGCCAAAATCTCACGAGGGGACGCGCGTGCGTGCGAGATTTTGGCGCAATTTTGCTTTTGCGCATGCGTGGAGCAGGGGCGGGTTGCTCACTTACCTTGCTGTTGGAGCCATGCGTGCGCATCTTCACGCTTCGGGGGCATGTGCGTTCACTACGCGCACATGCCCCCTCGCACGATTTTGCTTCTGCGCATGCACGGAAGCAAAATCACGCCGAAAGCTTGCTAGCAGACGCGAGAGAGAGAGAGAGAGAGATTTTGGCGTGATTTCGCTTCCACGCATGCGCAGAAGCAAAATCGTCTGAAAATCACAGGAAAAAAATGGCGACGTGCCGGGTTGACCGGCAGAGAGGGCTCTGGAGCGGTTGTGAAATCCACCGCTCCCTACCGGAGCTGCGTAGCGAGCAGATCCGGCAGGAACCCACCTCTGAATTAGACTGCATACCAGTTGGCTTCCAGGTCCAATTCAAAGTTCTGGTTGTCATTTATAAAACCTTTATAGCTCTGATTCTGATTAAGGTAGAATGCACCCATCCACTTTGCCTGCCCCCCAGGCCAAAAAACTCCCATACGTGAGATGTGAAGATGTGAAGTTCAGAAACCAGCCTTCTGGGTCATTGCTCTTTTGCTCTGCCATAAGTTGCCCCCCTGCCTCCCCCCTCCCCAGTTAGGGTGGTTTCTTCCTTGCTAACATTCCAAAAAGCAAGTTTGAGGGGTCCTTGGTGCTCTCTGAGCTTGGCTGTTTTCTTGCAGAGGTTTCATTACCCGAACTAGGTAACATCATCAGTCTGATTATTTCAGCCCTGAACTACAAATATTCTCCTTTATTGGCAACCAAGATTGTTGTTTTTTCCAAGACGACCTTGGTAAAAAAAAATTACTTTGCTGAAGGCGGTTACACATAACAGATATGATTAGTCTGAGAACGCAAAGCTTGGAAGTTCTGGTTTGACTTGTTTTTATGGTTTAATGGTTTTATTGCTTGGGTTTAAGCTGCCTGGGAGCTTTGATGCAGAAGGCACACAGTAGCACAGTAAATGAATAAATAAAAATAAAGATATTATCTGTTTTCATAGTAAATCCATTTTACAATGACAATCACATGATGGCAGATTGGGGACGTAATTATTGACCCTCCCTTCATGCCCATGTTGCTTGTTCCGCCATACAAGCCACATTATGAGTCCTTCGGGAGTTGGGCGGCATATAAGAATAACAAAATAAATAAATAAATTAATTATGGAGGAAAAGGCTGTGTAGGGTATCTTTCTGTTCCTCAGTTGTCACACAGAAGGGAAGGGGGGGAAGGAGGTTGGAATGCATTACTAGACACAACAAAGGACTTTTCTCATGAGAACCAAGGTCGTCTCTACTGACAACAGATAAGGTTGGGGAAGGAGTGCCTGAAGAGCCTGCCAATTAACCCAATTGGCCAACGTGACCTCTGACACTTGGGGATGGGGTTATTTCCTAGTTTAATTATACTGAAACCGCAGGAAAGATTTAGATTTGGTTTTCCATTGAAGCTATGCCGATACGATGTACTCATTAAAGAAGACCTTTGAGAAAGAGCCAAGTCTCAGAGTTCTGATTTGCTTGGGTTCGTTAACACAGTATTTCTCAACCTTGTGAACCTTAAGATGTGTGGGTTTCAACTCTCAGAGTTCCCCTGCCGGCATAGCTGACTGGGGAACTCTGGGAATTGAAGTCTATACATCTTAATGTTCACAAGGTTGAGAAACACTTCTATAGGGTATCTATAAGACTGTCATCATCTCGAACAACTGTATTAAGTAGTGCACCTCCATTCTCCTCACATTGCACAAGAGGTAGCACTGGAATGAGTATGAGATAAAAAAAAATTAGCCATCAGTTGGTATCCAGTTAGGACCATTCATAACAGCAGCTTCTGTTGCTACCAAAGAACAAGACTCTATGGGTTCATCCATAGAAGTGCTTTCCTGGACTTACCTCCCATCCTGTTGGAAATCGTGTTGCCATAAGTTGTGTTGTTCCCACAATAAGTCCTTCAGATGCATTTGAAACAGAGCCATGTTGTGCTGCTGCTATACAGTTCTACTATATGACAACTAAAGGTAAGGAATTGGTAATTTTTCCTCAGATAAAATTCCAGTCTTCCCAAGGTCGCCAAATACAAGAAAAACTGCCAGTAACTGCCATACAGAATGTGTATTGGGGCCTTGCTTGTACATCTGGAACCTCTATCCATCCATTTTCCTCCCATTTCTACACTAAATGATTGATTGTAAACCTATTGAACATGAAATGGCAGCAAAGAGTTGTAGTTTTACGTGTTTTTTCCCCTTTGCTATCATCTAGTGTCTTTCAAGTTTGGAAGGCCATTACATAAATATTGTTGAAGAGCTGAAATGGAAGAATGGCATTTTGGTTTGTATGAAAGAGATGTTTCATGGATTTACATACATACACACATACATACATACATACATACATACATACATACATACATACATACATAGTTTGATTAAAGCAGATACTGAAGCTAAGTTCTCTTGCATCTGAAGAAATATTGAAGAAGAGGTGCATTGGCTAGTGATCGGAAGACAGGGGGAATTCTCAGAGCTGACCTACTAGTGTTCTGACCCAAGCACGACAAACCCTCTGAAGTTAACTCAAAGATTCCTCTATTAGGAGTGCTGGCAGCCCCGGCAAAAAGTTTATCTCTCAATGTAGGCTAACAAGCCTGTCCAGCCAGAAGATGAATAGTTGTTTGCCACATCTATTCATCTCTGCTTCCTGCCTTTTATCCTCAGAGCTAAGGTGGGGCTTCGCTAACAGCGGCGGCTCTTCCTTCCCAAGGATCGGCCCACGGATTTCCACTGCTCTCCTCTTCTCTGCCTTCTGCTCAGCCACACATCAGGCACTGGACCCAGCTGTTCCTCTTCTTTGTCATCAGCCACCTCCAGACCTGTTAACTCTCCATCTGAGGGCTGGTGGATGGCCCAGGCTCCGCCTCTCTCTCTCTCTCTCTCTCTGCCAGCTCCATTCCCTCTTCCCCCTCGGAGCTCTCAGGTTGTCTTGATGTTGATCCTGACTCCCACTCCTCCTCCTCATCTGATTCGGCTGTGGGAGGCGCCGGTGGCCAACAGGCCACAACAGCTAGTTCAATTAGAGATGAACAGGTCACCAAGCCAGAGTACATCATCCTAAGGCTCCTCTGTCTCCTTGCATTTTAGATTGTCCTCATAGGAGGTCTTATGTTGGGTTACAATGAGATGGAAACAAGCTCACAAAGACACGACATCTATAAAGGGTGAGAGGAATGTCTTTGTGACACAGCAAGCAGGGCATGTAGATGAGCCCTTAGCTAAATTAGTTTCAGATATCAGTCTTGTCAACTTCTATATGTGGAAAGAAATTAGTGTATCAGCTTCTTTATTACCATAGTCCTCTAGTGGTTCTGTTAAGATGTTTTTCCCCTTATGTGTCTCTGCAACTCCACTCACAATCATTCAAATATGGTGTTTCCCACAGAACAGCCTCAATTTATTATGAGGAGAATTAAAGATTTAAGGTGTAATTCAAATTAAAATTAAAATCTGGAATCTTGGCCCACCATGGATGAGCTCCAAAAGCACTGACAACTCTGCAAAGCTTTTTTTTTTAAAAGTTTTCTACAACCCACAGCCACATGAAAAATGAACTGTAATCCAACGGAAATCTATGACATTTTTAACATTATGCAATGTTTGTGTGAAAAACTATTGTAGAAATTCCCCATGTCTCTCCAAAACTATTTCTAGCTTTTAATTACATTTCACCATTAATTCGGGACAGCTTTTTATAATAATGGCTCACTGCACCAGACTTATGTAACTGATTTACAAATGGGAAATTAGGAACATTTGGAGGAAAAGGACTTACTGTAATTATGAAATGTACGCCTTTGCTCTCAACACATTCAATTCTCCAATCTTCTCCTCAGTTGCAACAGTTACAGGTATTCGGTGGTGGGGTCTGGGGATAAGCAATGGGAATTAATTTGGGAAATGATCCTGCACTGGAAGGACTGCATGAAATATCAAAAAACTGCAAACATTTGTTATAAGGAAGGGACGGCTGCTCAGTGGCACAACATATGGATTACATGAAAATGGTTTCATGTTCAGCCCGTGACACATTCAGAGTTTTGGCTAAAGAGCTGCCTGTTCTCACTGCCAGAGCAGACAGCACTGGTTGGACAGACCTATATACAGACAGATTGATTTCTAATGTTAGCTCTGGAGGTGTCCCCTTCCTTTTGGAACAAACAAAAAAACTGCACTAAGGAACTAAATTTGTTCTGAAACAAATACCGTAGCATGGGAGATGTACATTTCTTGCTGGTTTTTCCTCCTTGCTCATTATTGCTCATTTCTCTCTTACTCTGTGGAATGGGATGTTTCATTTTCTGTAATCGACCCAGTTTATTACAATCTGGCAGTCAATTTATTTTCCCAGAATGTTCTAGAGTTTTGTCCATATGTGTGGGTTTTGTTTTGTTTCTTAGAGGAGGGGGATTAAATAGGATTCTCGAGCAGTTATCTCTCAACCTCAGCAACTTTAAGAAGTGAGGATGTCAACTCCTAGAATTATCCAGCCTTTTGGTCAATGTTTGTCAACCTCAACAATTTTAAGATGTGTAGACTTCAGTTCCCAGAATCCCCCAGGAAGTTAGAGAGGTGGCGCAGTGGTTAAATGCAGCACTGCAGGCTACTGCTAGTTCAGCAGTTGAGCTGTTCAAATCTCACCAGGCTCAAGGTTGACTCAGCCTTCCATCCTTCTGAGGTGGGTAAAATGAGGACCCAGATTGTTGGGGGCAATATGCTGAACTCTGTAAACCGCTTAGAGAGGGCTGTAAAGCACTATGAAGCGGTATATAAGTCTAAGTGCTATTGCTATTGCTAATTCTGGGAGTTGAAGTCCGTGCATCCTAAAAAGTTGCTGAAATTTAAAAATATTGTTTTAGGGGATAGTGCTGCCGTTTCTCTCTAATTCTGCAACAAAAATGTCTGAATAAACAGGGCCTTGGTGTCCTGAATGTTGTGGGAAATCATTTCAATCAACCTTGGCTACTACACCTAGGGCAGTGATGGCGAACCTATGGCACGCGTGCCACAGGTGGCACGCGGAGCCATATCTGCCGGTACGCGAGCCGTTGCCCTAGCTCAGCTCCAGCGTGCATGTGCACTCTGGCCATCTGATTTTCGGCTCGCACAGAGGCTCTGGGAGGGTGTTTTCAGCTTCCAGAGGGCCTCCGGTGGGCGGGGGAGGGCGTTTTCACCCTCCCCAAGCTCCAGGGAAGCCTCTGGAGCCTGGGGAGGATGGAAAACGGGCCTACTAGGCCCACCAGAATTTGAAAAACGGGCTGTTTCTGGCCTCCAGAGGGCCTCCAGGGTGATTGGGGAGGCCATTTTCGCCCTCCCCAGGGATTGAATTATGGGTGTGGGCACTCGCGTATGCGCGATAGAGCGCGAGCACGCGCTTTCGGCACCCGAGGGGAAAAAGGTTCGCCATCACTGACCTAGGGCATCTTTCTTTCCCTCATGAAAATAAAAAATAGAACCACACCTGAATATAACAGAACAAAACTAATTTTATTGATGACTAATACAACAGATATGACTTTAATAACTAACCCTTTGAATGAGGTTCATTATAAAGAGTAGCAAAACCAAAATAAATGCTTATCTATTGCACTGATTGCCAAGTTTTAGTACTTGTGAAAATCCCTTTATGACTGCAGAGACTTATGAACTCTCTTGCATCTTTTAAAACATTTTTATCAGGTGTCCTACCAGGGGTGAAATCCAGCAGGTTCTGACAGGTTCTGGAGAACCAGTAGCGAAAATTTTGAGTAGTTCGGAGAACCGGTAGTGGAAATTTTGAGTTGTTTGGAGAACCAGCAAATACCACATCTGGCTGGCCTCAGAGTGGGGTGGGAATGGAGTTTTTGCGATATCCTTCCCCCAGGAATGGGGAGGGAATGGGGATTTTGCAGTATCCTTCCCCCAGGAGTCGGGTGGGAATGGAGATTTTGCAATATCCTTCCCCTGCCATGCCCAAGCCACACCACACCATGCCCACCAAGCCACGGCCACAGAACCAGTAGTAAAAAAAATGGATTTCACCACTGCCAAAGTCTAGATCCCTTTTTCCATCACATACCTAGCTTCCAAGAGCCAGTTTTGTATACAGTTGTTTAGCAACCACTCAAAGCTACAATGCTCCCCCTCACCCCCCAAAGCTCTTTACAACCCAGCTGATAACTATACCAAGCTACCAGGGCTGGGTTCTTACTTACCTCGCTGCTGGTTTGCTTCCTCCCGCGCCACATGGCCATGCCTCGTGGGCATGTGTGTAACGGAAAAAAAATTCCCAAAGAAAAAAGCCAAAAACAAGTGCCAGAAACTCAGCTTCTGCGCATGCGCAGAAGAAAAAAAACATTTTTTAAAAAATAAAAAACATTCCAAAAAAATCGCCCCCCAAAAGATGGCGGCATCCACGGACCGGCACCGACAGAACCGGTTCCGTGATGTCACCAGCGGGTTGCTTCCGAACCGGAAGGAAGCTACCTCTGCAAGCTACTTACACTTACAGTTCATTTTTTCTTCAAATAGCTCTTGATAGGGTGTATGACTTTCTTCACATTTTTACTAGCACCCTGTGAAGGAGAAGTAGGCTACATTCACATATCGAGCTAAAACACAACAGGTATGTTTTCACATGTAATATGATGCCAGACATATTAGTATAGATTTTGATCTCAGCAGCTTTAAGAGGTGTGTACAACTTCAACTCCCAGAATTCCCAGTGTTCTTTGGGAACAGGTTTTCCCAGTTTGATGGAAGTGTTTCATTTTTGCTAACAGAGATCTTTTCACTACAGGTAGTCATTGATTTATGCCCACAAATTGGACTAGAATTTCCACTGCTAAGCAAGGCAGTTTTTAAGTGAATTGTGCCCAATTTTATCACCTCTTCTGCCATAATTGTTAAGTGAATCACTGCAGTTTTAAGTGAAACATACGATAGTTAAGAAAATCCAGCTTTTCCCGCATTGACTTTGGTTTTCGGAAGCTGGCTAGGATGCTGCAACTGTGGCAAATATAAGCTGGTTGCCAAATACCCAAATTTTGATCATGGGACTGTGGGGATTCTGCACTGGTTGTTAAGTGTGAAGACTGGTTGTAAGTAACTTTTTCAATGCTGCTGTAACTTTGAGCAGTCACTAAACAAATGGTTTTAGGTTGAGGACTACCTATTCTGGAAAAAAAATTGTAAATTTGGAAAAACACGTCTGTGCTAGATCCAAAACATTGCAGCAGCCCTTAAACTAAATATAGCTGCATTTATAATTTTGACTGAAGGACAGTTAGGTACTCTGGGACTAACTGGTTCTAGAAAACATACATTTGAGAAGATTCCCATAATACTCAGGTTCCACCTAGTGGGCAAATTGTGCAAGCTTTGCACTCTAGAGAAATTTAGGAAGCAAGCAGCATGCTAACATTAAGACTAATCGGCACTTGTATGAAAATGATAATTGATGGCTCTGGAACATAATTCCAACTCAACTGTTTTTCTTTTTCTTTTTTGTAATTGCTGCTGTCTACAGGGTTCCATCATCTTCGATTGTGACCTTTGTACTTACAACTGTTTTCATTCCTTTTAAACAGAAAACTATGGATTAAAAATGTTAGTTTAAGAATATTTGTTTTAAAAAAAGGTGTTTCACATCCTTTGGTTTTAAAAGTGCATCTGTACTTTTGCACTTTTATGGGAGAGAGAGAGAGAGAGAGACAGAGAGAGACAGAGAGAGAGAGAGAGAGAGAGAGAGAGAGAGAGAGAGAGAGAGAGAGAGAGAGAGAGAGAGAGAGAGAGAGAGATGCATGCCTGTCTGCCCCCCCTCTCTTTCTCTCTTTCTCTCTCTCTCTCTCTCTCTCTCTCTCTCTCTCTCTCTTGCATAAACATGAATACAGCTGAGTGTGTGTTGGGATTGCTTTCATTTGGAGACAGGTGCTGTGCAAGCTAAGGTTTCTCACTGTCCACTTTTTCTTTCTAATTCAATTCTGCAGATTCTCCCTTTCCTATGATTTTACATTTAGTATTAGGCTTCCTTCTTTCCCAAGAAACGGACTTGACACATGTTGCTCACTTGCCTTGAGCAAGTGACCTCTATTGCCATTTTGACATAGTATTATCAACCTATTTCAAAGGCTTCCTTTTATCATCAGAAAGAGGATAAACCCTTTGGTTGGTGGTCAAATACTTAGGCTCTGTCTGGTATTTAAAATGATGCAAAATGAGTTAAATAATTGTACGTGATGATGGTGCTAGTCAAAAACTGATGAAGAACATATCAGTGGTTTCTTTGCCATTTTAAAGTCAGGTCTCTTTCACATCAAACTTGACTCCTGATGATTTCCTGTTGTTTTGTTGGCAACAAGATGTTATATCTTAGTCTTATTTACAGCCCCGGTAATTCCTGGTTGTCCCTCATCCAGGTATTAACTAGATCTGATCTTGCTTAGTTTTTCCAAATTTCAGTCATTGGCTTGATTAGCTACACCTGCCCATTAGCTACACCTGCTACACCTGAGTTAGTTTTCTAGTGAGAGCCAGTTTGCTGTAGTGGTTAAGGCAATGGGAGATTGTGAGCTCTAGTGCCACCTTAGGCACAAAGCCAGCCACTTTCTCCCAACCCTAGGAAAGAAGCAATGGTAAACCACTTCTGAAAAACCTTACCAAGAAAACTGCAGGGATTTGTTCAGGCAGTCTTGAGAATGGGATACAATTGAATGGAAGATTTCCCCCCCTACTATATAGGTTGATATTTTTAAATTTTTTAAAAATGCATTTCTAAAGCAACTGTGTGGAATAATTTCAATTTTAAAAATGATTTCATACAAATTTTAAAATAGGTTGAAAATTCCCAATTAAACATGGCAGGTGCCTAGGGGACTACACAGTGGAAGAATTGAATAGTTTTTAGTTCAATTACCGAGCTTCATTCAACTCTTCTCTTGGGACACATTTCCCTAAATGAATTTCACCTAACTACACTTGTTTCTGCCTGATTAAAGCTTACCCTTTGAGCCTCTTCCGGCCTATTGTTATTTTATCCATCCCACATGTGCACTTATCAAATACTGGTTGTAAATCATTTAGCAGGAGATTATTCTTCATGACTATAATCAACCAATGTAATGTCTATGGAGACTCTCAGTCATCCAGGTCATGGTTGTCCCAACCAGGCAACTGGACTTTCTGTTTTTTCTTTGAAGACATTTCGGTTCTCATCTAAGAAGTTTCTTCAGCTGAAAACTTTGAAGAAAAACCAGAAAATCCAGTTGCCTCGAGAAAAAGCACCTTTGGGACAACCAGTGTGATGGTTGTGCTAAATTCATGATCACTTCTGAATGCAGCAACAGAAACAGAGGTAAAGAAGTCTCAAGATCTGACCAACACAATATCAATTCACAATGCCAAATAGGTATGAAGTTCCATAAAATTTATTGTTAACTTGTTTTCAACCATTCCCTTTTTAAAAGTTCTTACACATCTGCAACATGGAACTGCACATGACAATTACTCAATTTGCATGTATATTTCTCTTTGATCAAGAATATGCACATCTCAATTGACAAGAGGACAAGTACAAAACATTAGCATCACAAATAATTTGACATGGGGATTCATACCTCCAACACAGGAGAGAGAGAAAGAGTTTTCTGCTCTACATTTGAAAAGCTTAGAAATACATATTTAATTAGATGATGGCAACCAACCTGATCACAATTAACAGAAAGTTTTGGAATACTCTGAAACACAAGTTTAAATGTTCCAAGGAAAATGAAACACAATCCACCCTTGGACTGTTCCATTTTAAATGCTCAGGCATGAGTTTTAATCCAACCCTAATCCTCAGTCTTAGTTTTCTGTACCTAATTAGGCTATGTATGTATTCTTGCTGTATTCTGATCTGACAGTCTTTAGAGGCTTATTTAATACCCTTCCTAATCTGATCCAGAAATGGAATTATTGGGCAGGCAATTTCCTCCCCTTGGATTTACATTAGTAAGTCATTATTGGCTTTAGTATCTAACATATAGGTGGTCCTCATTTAGTAACTACAAATGGGAACCATTCAGTTGTTAAGTGAAGCAGTTGCTAAGTGTAACTGCTACCGTGGGCATAAGATCATACTTACTTCAGTATAAGATCTTACTTCAGCTTTCCTTATGCTTTCCAGACCTGTGAAAATCTTAAATGTGAGGATCAGTTGTAAAGTTACTTTTCCATCATCATCATAACTGTGAATGGTCAATAAATGAGGACCACCTGTGTAAGGATTTACCTCTAGGACATTTCCTTATTGTATTACTCATGCATGATACTCATGCACGTTGCAAGTAGAAGTATAAAAATTATGACTGGGAGACTGTACGTGGAATTCCCATCTGTGGTCGCAGAGCCCAATTTGGGATTTTTGGTATTTTATTTACTTTTTGGAACGGGGAGAGTTTAAATGGATTTTAATTTTATATTTTGGAGCAGGGCCCTTGACACATTGCATAAAGCATTGTGTGGCCCTCATGCAGAGGTTATGTATCTGAGTCCAAAGGACATTTGTCACTGGAGATGACGGCATCATTTATCAAGAGGACAAGCAAGTGGAAAAAGACAGTCCTCATAAAGGCCCAAATGAAAAAATGACCTACAGATGAAAAGCCTTCCATACCTTTAGTGCCCAGAGAACATTTCTGTCTTCATGTTATCTAATGGTCTTCTAACCAGGCCCAGCCTGAAAAAAACATGATCTCAAAGCATTCCCTTCGCATCAGCAAGTGGCAACTGAATTGCCTGAGGAGGACTGATGTAGTCCCGGGAGGGGAAATCTATGGATCCTAAACTCATGAACAAATTATTGCGCCTGGCAATAGCAATAGCTTTTAGACTTACATGCCACTCCATAATGCTTTACAGCAGTCTCAAGTGGTTCACGGAATGAGCATATTGCCCCCAACAATCTGGGTCCTCATATTACTGACCCCAAAGATTTGAAGGTTGAATCAACCTTGAGCCCCATCAGGATTGAACTCCAGACTGTGGGCAGAGTTAGCCTGCAATACTGCATTCTAACCACTGCACCACCAGGGCAACCTGGTACAATGGCCATGCCATCTGGGACTACTGAAAAGTATAGTTCAACCATGTCTGATGGGAGAAGTGTTTACTCAACCTGATGCATTCCATCATGGGTTTATCACCAATTGTTCTGGATCAACATATACAGCTACATAGTCATATTCCAATTGTGAAATCAATACCCTTACATAATGTGTGCAGTTATCAAAATGTCCCAATGTTTAAACAGTTATAGTAGAAGTCTTGCTTCCTTGTTATCTTTATTTCTATTCTTGGAGGTCCTTTGTGCAGTGGGGATACCTAACCATCCAATGCAGGGGTGGGTTCTGACTTACCTCGTTGCCGGTTCGCTTACTTATGCGCCGTGTGGGCGCGCGCGTGCATGCTTAGTGCTAAAAACTGAGCTTTTGCACATGCGCAGAAGTGAAAAACAGCTTCTACACATGCGCAGAAGCGAAAACAAGATGCGCTCGGCGAGCGGGGGGAAATTCCCGCTACCGGTTCTATAGAACCGGTCCGAATTGGCAGGAACCCACCTCTGATCCAATGGATAATGGCTGATACCACTCAGAATTAACCTCATAATTCATTACACCAACTTTCCCCAATTCTGCGTTCTCCAGAGATGTCAAATTTCAACTCCCGCTATTCCAAGCTGATTAGATTTCCTACAGAAATGAAAGGTAGCTAATTGGGGGAAATTGTTCTAGACAAGCACCAAAGTTTTATATATATAAAAAATAAAAGTTACTGTAAGGAAATGATTACAGAAGGTAAAAGATACCCTTTCCCCAAATATATCATGTCTAACGCCTCTCCAGCAGGTAAAAAATAAAAGATAAGCTATCTCACTTATATCAATCAATTAACCACCCATTTGCAATCTCTTTCATTATACAGCATTAGGATAATAGCATTCTACTCTTGGATCCTTCAGTCATATAAAGGAAAGTGTCCTTTACAGCCCAGTTTAATGCATACAGTATTTTTACACACAAGTTCAAAAAGAGTTACTCCCAAGTGTACCCAGAATTTCAACTCTAATTTATCTGGGAATACACTGAAGATTCAGAAATGAAAAAGAGCAGAGTATAGCAGCGAAGTGAGAAATTGTTAATGGATGATGAGAAATTCTTAATTCCTATTTTGTGCCTGTCATTTGGGTTAGATGATATTGCTATTGGACTCAAAATTGGGTAAATGACCATGCTTAATACGGGCTCATTTCAGCTTGAGGGAAAGTTTCAAGTGGCGTGCTATCACAACACCCTATGCTGTTCAATATTTTTATCAGCTAAAACTCTTCAGGAACGAAATAAGCTTCAAAATATCTAATCAGGTTTAAGCAATGAGCTGATGTGAAGAGGATGGATTTAACACAGATTTAAATTCTGCATTTGGAAAAATTAAGTGAAAGGTGCATGTATAGGACTAGACAGCAGTGAACGTGATAAGATCTGTATGTATTTATTGACCAGAAATTAAACATGAGATAACTGTGTGATGCAGCTGCTACAAAGGCAAATCTTAGCTTGGAATGCATTAACATGCACCAGATCATGACAGTATTTTTTCCATTCTACTTTACTTGGCCATACCCCACTTGAAATACTCTGTCTAATATGAAGCACCAGAGTTCAAAAGTTTTGCTCAACTCAACTGAGTACAACATTTTAGTTGAGTGTAATATTCTAGATCACATTTCTTTCCACCTTAAATCTAAACTCTGAGTGCTCCAATGTTCAAGTCTTAGTGCCATCTGCTCTACAAGGAGAATTTTTCCTTTGTTTCAGGACAGTGAAGAAAATGGAAAGGAAGATGAGGGGTCCTTGGTGCTCTCTGAGCGGGATTGTTTTCTTGCAGACGTTTCATTACCCAAACTAGGTAACATCATCAGTGCTAGTAGAGTTTGCTCTCATTTTTATTCTTGCCTGGTCAATGTTGGTGGGAGTGTTTTTACCACTTTTTCTTCTCCAGAGTGGGGGCACAACTGCACATTTATAACCATCCCCAAATTCTTGGGGAAAACTCTTAATAAAACCTGCATTCTGGAAGAAAATAATGTCATGTGAATTGGGGAATGTGCATGGGAGAATTAGCATTAAGAATTTATTTTTAATAGGGATTCTTAAAAAATATCCAAAAAGGCAGTGATAAGGGGATTTACGCCTGGACAGAACAGATCAAGCAATACAGGTAACCCTCAAGTACTGTGCATCAGTCCGAATCTAGGAGTTCCATTGGCCAGAAAATGACGCTGCATCCAGGCAGTGTACAAAGCATCTTCCAAAATGACAATGTGACTAAAGGTCTGTTGCTTTTGTGAAGTAGCTTCAGAGGTCCGCTTTGCACAAATGTTTCTTCAATAACTCCTAAGGCCTTGCCCACCCCTAACTTCTGATCCTTTTTCTTACCTGTCAGTTATCTCATTCCCTTTATTCTCTTTGGTTCTGGCAGGCAAGCTTGTTTTTACTGTTTTGCAGAAAACCTCAGAAAAGAGAACTGGAGGTTGCAGAGGGGAAGGTGGTAAATTGTAGGGTGAAACCTAAGCTTCTGACTGTTCTTCTTTTCCCAGAAATGATCTTCCACTCTTACATTCGTGTTAATAAATGGGCAGTTTGTCCCTGCAGAACCAGGATATGGGGTTACAATTTTCTTCTCCCCACCCCCCAAAAAAAACTTTTCAATAATTTTCTCTTTAGGAAAAAGCCACATTCCCTTTAGAAAATCATCGCAACATGTTTTAGCTGGAAAGACTCGTCTCTGAATTCCTTTTCTGCAGAAAATTCGTTCAAGAAAACCGTAGCCAATAGAAATCAGTACTTCTGATTTGCGTTGGACCACATCAAAGAGGTCAGCCTGGCATGAGGTATGTACAGTGGCCTGTTAACTACACTGTTGCGTTGCTCAGTTGAAAGCATTTCCCAAGGCACAGAAAATGTTCACAATGAGAACCTGAACTCAAAAGACAAGTAGCAATAAAAATGAGGAAATTAAATAAGTCGACCCCCCCCCCAGAAAAAGGAAAATACATTTGAAAAATCCGTCATCTCAACAGCTGACTCAGCACTTTCCAGGTAAGCAGACCCATACCAGGCAGACAGCTTTTTCCTTCCCAGTTACATGCATTTGTTTTCATTTTGATAAATATAAAGTGACAAAACTGAATCGCTGATATAAGTTCTCTCTGCTTCGTTTGACTGTGAGGGGTTTTGTTGTTCTTGTTTTTGTTTGTGTTTTAACTGAATTATTCAGTCTTCCAGCAGTGTTCCCCAGCCAGTGCAGATTGCTTATCCAACTGTCGGACGTCGTTCGATGATGAATACACATTTATTGAGTCTGTAAGCACTGTGCAAAGAAGAAAAGTTAGTCCTTGTTCCTATGAGGTTAGTTTTGAATAACTTGGGGGAGAAAACCTTCGTCTCAGGTACTTCAGGACATAGAGAGGAAGACAGCTGACTAAGGTGATCACAGTCACCTTCCATAAGAACGATAAAGTTGCTATGAAGTAAACATCTGCAAGAAAGAACATATTTCTCTGTCACTCGCTGTAAATAAAAAGGACATGTTTTCACGGCTTTTAATAAAAATACAGATTAAGAATCCAATTGCAGCCCATCTATTTCAGTAGCAACTATAATAGAATTATGAACTCTGAATCAGAAATGTTAGCAGGAAACTGTTAATGATACCAGTTTGTTGCTTAGTTGCTGGTTCGTGGCAATCCCATAGCAATGAGTTTTAATTTTACCTTTGGGGCCTATTTGTTCCTGTTCCCAGCCTGCTGAGTACAGAGGGGGAAAAGAATTAAGCATAGCAGTTCACATGTTTCCAACAGGCCTCGTATTCATCCTGAATGAATTGTAGTTCTGAGCTACAAAAATCCAGATTATGATTAAATGGCGAAAAGAAAATAACAGAAAAGAAAAAGAAAAGTAAGCAAAGCAAAGCAAAGCAAAGCAAAGCAAAGCAAAGCATTGTCTCTTTGCTGCATTTTAGCAGCTTCCTGGATTTTTATAGCACAATTCTGATAGCCCTGGGTCAATATTAGTAGAATTCTGCCAGCAAACTTTCAGGGGCAGTGGATGGGGGCTTTTTTTTTACATTAAAAGGTAAAGGTTTCCCCTGTCCAGTCAAGTCCAACTCTAAACTCTGTTTCTTAGCTGAGGGAATCATCATTGTTTGAATACTTTTCTGTGGTCATGCGGTCAATATGACAATATGCTGAGGCACATGGAACACTGTTACCTTCCCACTGAAGTAATACCTATTTAAGAGCTGAAGTGGTGCAGTGGTTAAATGCTGCGACTGCAGGCTGACTGCTAGTTCAGCAGTTCAAATCTCACTAGGCTCAAGGTTGACTCAGCCTTCCATCCTTCTGAGGTCGGTAAAATGAGGACCCAGATTGTTGGGGGCAATATGCTGAACTCTGTAAACCGCTTAGAGAGGGCTGTAAAGCACTATGAAGCAGTATATAAGTCTAAGTGCTATTGCTAAGTGCTAAGTGCTATTATTATGGGCTATGAAAAAAAGAGCTATCATTCACTTCCCAGAGCCCCTCTATAGCAATAGCACTTATATACCGCTTCATAGTGCTTTACAGCCCTCTCTAAGCAGTTTACAGAGTTCAGCATATTGCCCCCAACAATCTGGGTCCTCATTTTACCCATCTCCCTCTATGAGGGAGATGGGTAGTTAAGAAGTTTAATATATGTCCCCAGCAGTGGAGGATAAAAATAGAAATTTGGGGAATTTAACTTAAAATTCGGCATTGACAGTTTTAGACTTGGGACCATTCCAACTGTCAATCAAGGACGCCATATTGTCTCACTGTAAATTCAAGACTGCTTTGCAAAGGAGCTGTAATGTACTAACCCTAATCCTACTATCAAACCCTTCAATTACCTGATTTGTTCCATTTTCACTACATGATCCGACTAACAACAGATGGAAAATAAGCTCCTAGTATATTTTATTTATTTATTTATTTAGTGAGATTTATATACCGCCTCACAGTGCAAGCACTCTCTAAGTGGTTTACACCAGTAAGCAATGTATATTTATATTGCCCCCAACAATCTGGGTCCTCATTTTACCTACCTCGGAAGGATGGAAGGCTGAGTCAACCTTGAGCCAGTGAGATTTGAACCGCTGACCTGTGGATCAGTGTCAGCTAAAGTGGCCTGCAGTACTGCCTCTAACCGCTGCGCCACCTCGGCTCTTCAGGCAGCATAATTGTATACTCATATTACTTGATAGAAAGTGTATCAATTAGGGAAATTGTGGGGGATAGTTGAGTGATTTCTCATCTCTGTAATTTCAGCACAGCTGTGAAGCTTTTATTTTCTAGAAGGCTTCTCAATCCATTCCAGCTTTTATACCTCCCCCTCTCCCCCAATTTCTAGTCCCTAAGCAAGCAGCCTAGACACATACTGGTTTGAAACCAAGATCTGCCTCTTACTGTTAATCTTGACCTTCCATTCATGTGAGATCATCTTTCCAGGTGTTTATATAAAGCTTGATCAAAAACCATTTCAGTTCTTTGGGTGCCTTGAAAAATAACTCATATTTAACTGCCTATACTTTACAATTTCAATAAAATGTAACAGATAAAATGATCATCAATTTCCAGCTTCATTATTTAGCACAAGATTGGTGTTCTTCCATTTTGCAAATAATTGAGGAAGTTTGAAGGAAGACAACACAAAAGATAGTTACCGATAAATTCATGTAAGAAGACCAGTGAGGCAATGTAGCATGACAAACTGAGTAATTCTGCCACTATCATGAGCCAATGCCACGTCTGGATGGTCAGTGCCACCATCAGCAGTTCAGTGAGGATCAAGGATGTGAAGGAAATTGCCACAATGTGGACGAATTCAGACTCAAAAAGCAGAAGTGCACCATACATAATTATGCTGCCTGAAATGAGAGGAAATGAAAGGAGTTACAGCATCAACCAAAATGAGAATTGTTGTTGACTATCTATAATGTACATGGTTGAATGGAAAGTAATGTCTCCAAATGATCCTTGAGCGGAACTATTTTGAAATAATCCAAAGCTTTGAAAATTGCACAGTTCAGACACACAAAAATGATTTTTTGGGGGGTGACAATACAATGCTTAGGACTTGTACCTCATCAGCTGCCAATGAAGCAGTTGTGAAATTGGATCTCATCGTTTTACCTTATCCGTCCTATAACCCAGACTTGACATCAGGCAACCTACACATTTTTGCCAAATTGAAGGAATATCTTTGTGGGCATTGGTTGGACGGGGCATTTGTTGAAGAGGTGGAACGGACTACCAACCCCTGACTCAAGAGACAGAGTGGAGTTCTTTTGTGAAAGCTCTCAGAAATTTGGTCATCATTGGCAGAAGTGTTTAGTGAATAGTTATGGAGTATAAAATTATATACTTCTCATTCAACCTGTGTACAATCATATCCTTCCTGCTGGGCCCAAAACCAAGAATGACATATGGTGATTCTTCCAAGCTGATTTCTTTATTATTTCACACCTACAGGCAACATCTTGCTAAACTGAACACTCTACTATTTGTATCTACAATATACTCCATGGGTCCCCAAACTTGGCAACTTTAAGACTTTGGACTTCAACTCCCAGAGTTCTCCAGACAGCATAGCTGGCTGGAGAATTCTGGGAGTTGAAGTCCACAAGTCTTAAAGTGGTCAAGTTTGAAGACCTCTGATATACTCTGTGAACTATAAGGGAGGGGCTATCTTCGTCTTCTTTCTCTTACAAATCTCTATACAGAATTGCCTTCTACTTCTCTGGAATGTACCCCTTTCCCTCCTGTGAATCTCCCTCCTGATGAAATAAGTCTGTAATTGCCTGCCAGCCCATAGACAAAGCGCCCACATGATGGGGAGGATCAAATTATAATTTTAATCTAAAACTTGCAGAACTGCATCTCGCCGCTGGAAATGTTTTTAGTACTTTGATCAATCCAGGAGAAGCTGGCATCTACAGTTCTGTTATTATACACCACCACATAAAATAAGAGTTCCAATAGACCTTACAGTGACTTTTTCTCAGCCTGGCCTATTCTGGATGGCTAACTACCAAAATAGTTTCCTAAAGAGAAATGATTAGTGTGTATGGAGAGATCTTATTTTCATCTTGTGCATCTGTTTATTCATGATTCATTCTGTGTTTACAAATAAGCCTGCAAATAAGCCTATCCTGCAAGGCAAAGAAATGCTTAGAAAACTCTGATTCTCTTGTAAAAGCCTTATTGGAACAAGTTGCACGAGAGAATTGGTGGGTTCTCCATCATTAGATGTGCTGAAACTGAGGCAAAACATGCATTTCTCAAGGATGTTCTAATTTGAAATCCCAAATAGAATTGAGAGCTGGAATTGGTGTTGGTTAGGTTTTATTAATAGCTGGTATAGGAACATGAAAATGTAAACAGGTAACAAGCATAAGGAAGAGTAAGAAACAAGAAACCAGTTTATCACATAGAGAAGAGGAAAGAATGGAAAAAAAGACTACTGGATTTGAATCCAAGGAAAATATACTTTCAGGAATCAGTGCCTTCTCATACCTGTGTGTATGATTGTTGTTTTCTTCCAACACTAATCTCTCCTATTTCAATCAGTACTGCTTCAAAGCAAGGGCATTAGACTCTATGGCCTAAAAACCTCTTTCCAAGTCTATGATTCTGTCAGCTGCATTATGCAGAAAAGACTAGGAAATCAACTTCCTCAAATGGCTAATATCATTTTTATTGAGATTAGCTATAAAATCACAGAATCTTGCAAGTCTGATTGTGCTGTGCCTCTTCCTCCTTCTTATAGTTCACTGAATGAGGGAGACATCTGCCTGAGCTACTTCTGAATGCTATCTCTTGTTCTAAACTTAGGAAAAAACGTTTCAGTTCCTTTTGCCTAGGTTGGTTTCTGCATATCTCAATCCAGGTCATCTTTCCTATGTTCTACACCTTTTCTCATGAAAGAAATGGAAACATTCCTTCCTATCCAACTTCACATGATATCATTCATAATTTTATGCACATCTGTAGTATAGATGAAACTTTCTAGCTTAAGGCTCAGAGGGACTTGGGAATCGATTCTTAGCTATAATCCAAAGCATACATTAGCAACTAGATCCATTAAATTCAGCAGGAACTTACATCCTCTCTCCCCCTCCCCCTCCCCCTCCCCCTCCCCCTCCCCCTCCCCCCCCTCCCTCCCTCCCTCCCTCCCTCTCCCTCTCTCTCTCTCTCTCTCTCTCTCTCTCTCTCTCTCTCTCTCTCTCTCTCTCTCTCTCTCTCTCTCTAGCTGAGCATGTAAGAAGATAGGATGGGAAGACAAGAGTGACTTTGCATTCTGCTTCTGACTGATCAGAGAATGGCTTCATGGCATCCTAGAGATTCAGCTGCAGACATAAGTCATGACCTCAGCATGAGTAATCTACGCTGATGAGTAATCCGCAGCCTAATTTGAAAAGCAATTTGACCAGTGACTCAAGATTAAGCTATAAAATACAGATTCAGAGAATAACTTTTCCAGCATCTGGGAAGAGCTCGGTTTGGGGCCATTCTTGGGCAAAAGCTACTAGCCAAATTGCATGGTGTGATCCATCAAGGGGGTGAAGTCATTCGACCCACAGAACGTAATAGGAGAAGAGTCCTGGCTTAGAAATCTTTCCCACGATGTCTCATTTTTTCTGACTGACCAGAAGCCGTGTGTCCAAATGAAGGCTTTCATATTGTTTCCAGCACTGATACAGCCCTTGAAAATAATTTCTGTTGGAACGTTCTCTCACACATCTCTATTACCATCCCAACATGTTTATTTTCCTGATTTTGCTTCTCTAAAGTATCAAAGATGAGACAAGTGGTTGCCCTAGTGAATGAGAAGATATACTAATGAGTGGACAATGGGTTGCAATCTTCTTTTGCTTTGCATTCAGAGCACAAGGGCAGAATCCCTATCCTACTAGCTGAGTCTAAGCCATTACTATGGTATCTTGTAGCCAGAAAACTTATTTCAAAATGAAGTCATTTTAATTCCTTCACTGAATTCAGTTATTTCTTGGGTTCTAGGCCATGTCATTCCTTTTTTTTTCTAGTGATCAGCAGAAATGATAAAAGGCAAATCCCCAGAAGGTACAGCTTCAAGATGCTTACTATTCAATATGAATAGTAAGCAGGTAGCAAAGCTCTAGGAACTACAGCTTTGGGCTACTTGAAGCACTGTGAAGCTGCAGTACTTAGTAGAAAAATGGAGGAAGAACTTATACGACTGGAGCACGTAAGCTGGATGAAAAGCTTTTGGTATGCAGCATTTGACTTACGGATTGGAGGAACCTGAGACAAGTGACAATGATCTATCCATGTAACATATGGGAGAAGTGACTGCAATGTCTTCATCAGAACCACTTTAACAAACCAGCACTTTCAAGGTGGAAATGTAGCAACAGAACAGAGGTGAGTCCCTGCCGGTTCGGACCGGTTCTATGGAACTGTTAGCGAGAATTTCCCCCCTGCTCGCTGAACCGGCAGCAATGGCCGGCTGGACACGCCCCTGAACCGGTCCTCCAGCTTGAATTCCATCCACCGGAGCCAAATTTACATGAAAATAATGCTCTGCACATGCATAAAGCCTCCTGAGCATGCGCAGACCAGTTTAACCTGGGAGCAACAGGGGCGTGCTTGCTTGCTACACACGTGCACAAAATGCACACTTCCGTTGCAACCCTAAACCAGTAGGGAAGGTCAGTAGAACCCACCCCTGCAACAGAACCAAGAACCCTACTATCGATGAGAGCTTGATGGGGTCATCTCGGCTGCATTTAATTCCATCATTGCAGAAAAAGGGAATCATAGTTCTGTCAATGGTAGGCCTCAGATGACATAGACCAATTTCCTATGAAATTGTTGATCCTTGCTCTGTCTGTGTTCACACTGACACCAGAGATAAATCTGCTCTTAGTTTGCATAGCTCTGGCTTACCTCCAGGCCACTAGTTTTATCAGCCACTCTACAGCCTTTCTGGTGAGGAGGAAAGCAAGGCTGCAGCCAAAGTCTGAAGAAATATGATCACTCAGCAGAAGCTAAACAGAACTCCTGGTGGTCAATGAGAACAAATTCAGAACTCTCCACAATTTGCCAGCTCTCTTTATAACTAGTGAAACTAACAAATGGCTTTTTTTTTGACAGATAATTTATACAAAGCCGAATTTGGAGAACAATTTATTTCAAATTTTCAGAAACACCCTGATGAATAAAGGAAACCTCTTACCTTGATAGATACTTATTAAGACCCAGATCAAAAATGTCTTATAAGATAATGGCCTTCCCTAAAAATGAAAGGGCAGAAAAATGAAAATGAAATCTGTCTCATATATGTTAACCTCAAAGTCTCATGCAGAAATGTGAAAGGAATATGAATGAAAAAAAACTTTGAACCTTCAGGAGATCTTTGTAGAGTTCTGGATACAACATGGCCACTACTGCTTTGACATCTTTGTCCAGCACTAGAGAGAATACCGGAAACATGGTGTAGAGGGTAGAATACCTAAAAACAGGAACACAAGAAATGCCAGTTGAAGGTTACAGTCTACCATTTTAGTTTTCTTGGCAAATCCTCTCTCCATTTACAAAAAGGTAGAACATATAGACAAAAAGCAAGGACAATGATTTTGTCACGATGTGAATAATTGCCAGTTGTGCATCTCTACTGTTTTCTAAGGTTTATTGTATTTCTAATCAAGCAGACATGTGGTATGTTTTACTACGCATGCGTGCATTCCAGGAGTTTTGTCAACTCCTACTCCCTTCTTCTTTCGATGCCAGCCCGAAGGCAGACGTGAATCCATTAGCTGAGAAGATGTAGCTTATTAAGGGTTTATTTTTGTTACTTTTGTACTGAAATAAATATTTTGTTAATTAGATTTGAATCTCAGTTTTATTTTCTAAGTACGAATGACTTCGAGGAAGCAAGATCCTAAAATCGCCTCTGGTAGGAAAATTCCTATCTGACAGATTTCAACTTCAAAATGTACCTGTGCCAGAGGTTGTAATTCTTTATACTCATTGGCAGGGGTCACATTTAACACTTTTGCAGAGGACTAAGGAGTAATGATGCAAAGGAGGAAGACAGAATGGGATATATACAAGGGTAGAGCCCATTTTTTCTCCATCTTGGATTTCTTTTAGAAAACTTTCTTCCCTCCCTCCCTCTGGATTTCTATTACAACTACTATGTTTCCTATTTCAAAATAGTGGGCAACTGTAAATGCTCTAGGATTGCTGATGCTCACACTTAATATATAAAATGCATGGCTAAAGCTGCGCTGCCTCAGTAGGTGGCAGGTGGGTTCAGAAACTAAGCAGAGTTGGGTCTGACTAGCCTGTGAATGGGAGATCCCCAGGAAATTGAGGACTGTAGGCTAGAAGTGAGGTAAAGAAAATCTTAGAAGTCAGTGGGAAGTCATATCTGTGGTGTTACTACAAAAACTATACAGATGAGTTTCTATGGCAACCGGAAATCAAGGTTAACTCTGGGGTGTCTATTTTAAAAGTATGTAAGTGTTTTACTACTAATCCTGCAAAATAACCCTGAATATTGTCTATAGCAGTGTTTCTCAACCTTGGCAGTTTGAAGATGTGTGGACTTCAACTCCCAGAATTCCACAGCCAGCAACGCTGGCTGGGGAATTCTGGGAGTTGAAGTCCACACATCTTCAAACTGCCAAGGTTGAGAAACACTGGTCTATAGAGATTCTCAGTCGTCCAGGTCATGGTTGTCCCAAAGGTGCTTTTTCAAGAGGCAACTGGACTTTCTTTTCATTTTTCATTTTTGAAATAAATTTATTCAACTATATATTCTGAGTCTTTTCTACTATTAAATATTACTGTAGGATTTAGAAACATATTTTAAAAACCTGCAGAATTAGAATAAAGGCCCATTTAATCCAACATACTGTGTTCTTCTCTGACTAACCAAATAAATTCAGGAAATTCATATAGAAGGGCAAGAGGATGATACCTCTTTTTCTTTTTCTTTTCTTTTCTTTTAAGTAAGTCTTTTATTTTTTACAAACATATCAATGCGTGAACAGTGTGGCACCTGAGTGTCATCCATTTTAATACAAATAAAATAGTATTAATCGTATTTGTTTCATTTAACAAGTTTATATAATCCTTGTAATAATACACATATTTTTATTAAATTATAATCTTTCATTATTTAATCATTCAATATTTCAATATGGCACTTCTATGCCAATCACCCTATTCTAAGTGTCATACCTTTTAATACAAATAAAATATTATTAATCATATTTATTACTTTTAACAAGCTTATATAATTCTAATAATAGTTCAGACATTTATGCTAAATTGAAATCTTCCATTATTTGCTTGTTCAACTTATAATCCTTCATTATTTAGTTATTCAATATTTCAATATGTTTTAATGTCAATCACCATATTCTGCATGTCATACATTTTAATACAAGTAAAGTATTTTTGATCATATTTGTTACGTTTAGTAAACTTACACTTGTTCATATTGAATTATAATCTTTCATTATTTATTTAATCAATAGTTTGATATATTGTTTTTATGCCAGTCACATTATTTAAGTATACTTAGTAATACCATCATTCAAATTCTAATTTCCCCTCTTACTGTTACTTCTCCTTATTATATAAAAATGTGTATTTTATTAATCCCCGTCTCTAGTTTCCATCCCTATTCCAACTTTGATTATGCCTCTACTATATTTAAACATATTCCCTTTTTGACCACCATCTCTTATCCGCTTTAAAACTTTAATTGTTCATTTCTTAGCTTGCTTCAGAGGTGGGTTCCTGCCAGAGCTGCCCAGTATGCAGCTCCAGTAGGGGGCGGCCGATTGCACAACCGCTCCGGAGCCCTCTCTGCCGGTCCACCGGGCGCATCGCCATTTTTTTTGGTGATTTTGGGTGAATTTTGCATGCGCAGAAGCAAAATTCCACCAAAATCTCATGAGGGGACGCACGCGCACGTGAGATTTTGGTGAGATTTTGCCTCCGCGCATGCGCAGAAGCAAAATCGTGCGAGGGTGCATGCACGTAGCGAGTGCCCCCCCCGAAGCTTGGAGATGCACGCGCATGGCTCCGGCAGCGAGGTAAGTGAGCAACCCGCCCCTGGCTTGCTTCCCATATTCCTCTCTTGGATCTTTATTTCTGTCTGCTTCCACATCTTGGCTATTCATTTTAAACATTTCTCCCTTCTCTGCCCTTCTCCATTGTTTAGTTTCCAAAGTATCTACTCTTACTCCTATCTCTCTCCCATAAGAATCTTCCTGGTTCTCCGGTTCCTTTTTTAATTCCCTTAGAATACTCTCCCCTTCACGTGTGTCATCAATCCTTATTATTTTTGTTATTATCCCCTCCTTATCATCTTGTTTCATTTGTTTTGTCTGTTCCATTTTTTTCATCTACTCTTTCAGTTAGTTCCTCCTCTTCCTGGGCATCTTGATCACTCATTGACCTTTGTGTTATATTTCCCAGCATTCCATCCATGCTCTCTATTCGATTCATTATTTCCTTAAATGCCTTGTCAGTGTCTCCCTTGTACTTTGGATTACCAACACCATCTCTTTCCAAGTTCCACTCTTTTCTCCTTGATGAAGCATCTCGTTAAATTTTATTGCGTCCTCTTCTGTCCAGTAATCCAAAGACCATATACAATATTAAAACCTATAGTCACGTCTCAAAATAATTGAATATTCTTAGTTCTTTGTATGCCAAAATTAATCAACCTGTTCCTCTGGATAGTCCCATAAGTTTTCCAAAACCTCCTTAGGTTCCTCTATAAATTCAGTCTTGTATTGTAATCTTCATGGGTCATTTTAATGATAATGTCTTCCATATTATCACATTTAAATCCCAAACAATAAAATAGTTCCAAGATTTTGGGAGTATGTTGTTCTTCCTTTCGTCAGCAGGTGGATTAGATTGGATTTCAATATTAACCAGGTTTTTTTTTATTTTCCCACAATGTAAAAATAACATTGATTTTTAGGGTAAATAATTCCAGCATTTCAAAATGCCTATCCAAAGCAGTGCCTATCCAGTTTAAAAGTCCAATTTTCTGTATTTTAGTGATTTTTCTGCCTTTTCCCCTTTAATTCTTTCCTTCAATTTTAAAGTTTTTTTTTAGAGCGCTAGATTGCTGCTACTTTAAAAATAATTGTGAACCTCTCTTTTCCTGGAAATTCTTTTGGAGTTAAAATTTGAATAAAAAGAATTCTTCTCACCCAGTTCACAAACTGTTCACCAAAGTCCGCTCCTGCACTATGCTTAGATGGTCATCTGCTTCCCCAGCTTCTTGGCAGCCATCTTAGACTGCCTTTTCTCCACATCGTGGCATAGAGGGAAGAAAGCCCCGGGGTTCAGCAGGAGAGTTGTGATCTCTCCTGTGACCTCACAGAGCACCCCTCCTTAGTTTCACCACCCCTACAAGGTGGCTTTGGCACCTTTTAGAGCCAACAAACAGGGAGAAGCCAGCACAGGAACGGAGAGCTCCATTCTCTGTGACTGGTAATGCTGCGAAGCTCCACCCCTCTCCAAGAGCCAACTGGACTTTCTTTTTCTTTGAAAGACATTTCACTTCTCACCAAGAAGCTTCTTCAGCTCTGACTGGATGGTGGGGAATGGAAGGATTTATATTCCTTGCAGACAGCTGGTCATTTGCATTCTTTTAGAGAGTTGTTGAGTAGTGCAAATAGGTGTGGAGCTTCTTGGAACTGCTGAAAGGGCTCCACATCCATTTGCACTACTCAGGTGACCCAGAGGACACAGATAAACCTCCAAGTGGCCTCAATGACTCTCTAAAAGAATGCAAATGACCAGCTGTCTGCAAGGAATATAAATCCTTCCAATCCCCACCATTCAGTCATAGCCGAAGAAACTTGCTGGATGAGAAGTGAAACATCTTCAAAGAAAAAACAAGAAAGTCCAGTTGCCTCCTGAAAAAGCACCTTTGGGACAACCCTGAATGTTAAAATTTGAAGAGATGAAAGACTGCAAGTCCTAAGAAGCTATTTAATACAATAAGTGTCTTAATTCAACGAGACTGGTTGTCTTTCTCAGCTTGTATTACCAGATACTTTGAATTGGAAAAGATCAATTCCTGGGACTGTCTGAGTACAAATTAGATACTCTACTACTCAGCTACTAACTTTCCCCCATTGTTAATGTCTAAGCGCTGCTTGACCTCTAAAATAAACATTTGTAAAGAAAGACGTAATAAGTCTTATGTGCTGCATAAATGTGGTGACCAGATATGCAAAAAAAAATGCACATGTACATATCAAGAGTTGGAACTGCTTGCATTTTCTTGGCCAGATTATATTTTGAACCAAACCTCAAAGTATGCTGCTATATTATGTGTGAAATGGTCCAAAGATCCAGGACTTAATTTTATCCCAAACGCAACAGGACTCAGCCTCAAACCTTCCCTATGCTGCTGGGCTTTCACCCAAAAAAATGGTGATGTGGGGGACTGGCATTCATTTTAATTTCTTTCTGCAAAAGAAAATTATTATAAAAACATGGCTGCATGATTTTGTTTACTTAAAAAAAAATCTGTGCCTGGCTTTTTGTTTTCAGAAAAGACACTTCCCTCCCTCCCCCAAACATTTTATACCATTGCTCCTGGGATACAAAAGTTGCTTTAACAGCTAAAATTGGTCCTAATGGGCTCCATGTGCTTTTTAATGGTTGTTGGATTAAAGTTGCTTTGAAACTGTGCATCTTCAAAGTGTCCTGCTTCGTTCCGATAAGAGCAGCAGAGGCAGGAAGGAAAGAGCGCGACATTTTAGCCTGTGCTACCCATTGCCATGACCACTTTCAAACTCAGGAAGGCTTCAAACAAATCTCATTATACATTTTAACGATACCACAGGGAACGGGTTTGGCTCTTACCCAATGATGAGAAAGCCTTGATAGAGCGGAACAGAAGCAAAATAAAACACGGAAGAGAAAACTGCCTATGGAATAAAATACAAGGAATTATTAGGCTTCAAAGCAAAAAAGAAAGTAGAGTCAATGACAACTATCACTTCAGCTGTCTCTTAATGGAAATAGTTTGTGCTCCCTCATTTGTCAACTAAGGCAAGTAGTGAAGATTAACACTTGGGACTCCGGAATGAGAAGAGACCAAGTTGGCTTCTCCACCCAGAAAGGTTTGGCAATTTAGAAAAGGAGACATTGCTGTTCATGGTAAATTACATCCTAATGAAAGAGGTTTTTTTTAAAAAAAATGGGTTCCAAAAGATATGATGTCTATTAAATAATTTAAATTTTTTTGAAGGTCAGTATACGATCAAGACCAGAGATATTTCGGCTAGGGCTGATGGATAAAAATTTGGAAAAACTGCATGGTATTCTATCCCTATATATGATAATGATAGTAAGACTTTTAAATCCCCAATAGTGGGAAGAGTTGACATTATCTACAATGCAAGAATGGTTGGCAAAGTTGATGGTGATGGCTGAGATATTGAAAACTCATTAGAGAAAAGACATCGACTAACTTTAATGCTAACTGAAAGTCTCGTTTGGACTTTTTGCACAAACAGAAAAAACTGAAATTATGATATATGGGTTTGGGGACTATTAATATTCATAGATTGTTTTAAAAAATGAATGTACTCTATGGTTGTAACCATACAGCAAGAGTTGAATTACCTTTTATTTATATCTGCTGTAAAAGATGTCTGAAATTATTCTTTTTCTTATTTTGCATTTCTGCTTCTTCCCATATTTTTTACTTTTTCTTCTTTTCTATCCTGTCTTATTAGTTCTTATTCGTTTTTATCTTTCTACTTTAAAATTTAATAAAATTGTTGTATTAAAAAAGGATTATAAGTGATGCAGAGAGCGTACATATGCAAGATATAAAATGAAAAGCTACATGATCCCAAATCAGTGTAACTCACTGACAAATTACTATCTGCTTTCACATATGGAAGAGAAACCCTATCAGTTGAACTTGAGAAAGTAGAAACTTACAGACCAAACAGAGACAATGCTCAATTCTTGTTTAATTGATTTCTCTATTTTCTCTGCCATTTGGACAGAGCTAAGTAAAAATCCTATGTGGGCTTAAAAAAAAACTTTCACACCCTGATCCTGTCTGGAGTCAAATGATCAAAGGACACTAAAGATGGTACACGAACATCACTGACCTGCATGGTACTGATGCACAAACTTCTGTGGATCACAAACTGGCTGAGAGCAGCAGATCTTTTGTAGCTGTTTCTTCCATGCACCATCAGTAACCGGCCCAAGTGCTTAAACTGAGTGATGGAGAAGTCTGCTGCAAGAGAAGCTTGTTTTCCTTCCTAGGAATACCGTGAAACAAAAATATCAAGACCCTACATCATTACAAAACCCAGAATTCTCCTGCCACAAAAGCAGGCATCATTCTAGTTGTATACAGAAGCCTGTTCTCCTTTGATCAGCACATAAGGTCATTTGAATCAGACATCTCACCGCGGTGAACATGGCATGTGCCTTTTGCACAGCTCCCTCACCTTTAAAAGTGAGGACCTCCAAAGAACGAGAATTTTTTTTTAACCAGTCTGGTTGACTTACTGTGCAATTCTATGCAGCTTATTCAGAGGTAAGCCCATCTGTGTTTAGTAGAGTTTACTGCCGTGTAATTCGCATGCAGAATGTAGCCTTAGGAAATCTGAGGCATTTACAAAATCATTTTCAGTTTTCATTTATTTGTAACATGTTTTCTCTGTTTCGTTGCAGGTAGTCTTTGACTTATGACCACAGTTGGGACCAGAATTTCTGTTGCTAAGCAAGATGGTGATTAGGGTGAAGCTGTGCCCGATTTTCACGACCTTTTTGGTTATGGTCCTTAAGTGAATCATTGCAGCTGTTGAAGTGAATCAAATGGACATTAAGTGAATCCAGTTTGATATTATGATCCATGTGATGTCATCACAACTCTCACTGCATGTTAAGGATGCCATGACTATCTCAAAATCATTTCTTAATACTTTCGGATAAGAGGGAAAATAATGCCCTGGTTAGGAATAAAATCAGACCAGAAAGGTGCAGGATGACAGTTTAATAAAAATCATATGTCTTAAATTGGGGCTAAAAGCCTAAAGGCTTGACACCCGCCAAACTGTGAGTGGGACCACATCACATCTGTGGGCTCAGGAAAAAAAATATTTTATTTTTTTTACTTTTCCATTGCGTCATGTCTATTTTATTTATTTATTTATTTTTATTTATTTATTTTATTGCATCTATAAGCCGCTCAATCCAATAAGGACTCAGAGTGGCTAACAGCAATACAAGAGAAACAATAAAATCAGATAAAAGGTTAAAACAGTAAAATTAAAACATTATCAATAAGAAACAACCATTCATCCATCCACAATCACTCATGGGCCCACCCAACAATACATTCATTGGGCCCAGGCTTGCCGAAACAGCCAGGTCTTAAGGGCTTTTCTGAAGATCAATAGGGTAGGGCCGTCCGGATCTCGGGGGGGGGGGAGTTGATTCCATAATGTGGGGGCCGCCACGGAGAAGGCCCTCAATCAAGGTCCTGCCAGTCGACATTGTCTAGCCAACGGGACCTGGAGCAGGCCCACTCTGTGCGATCTAACCGGTCACAGGGAGACATGTGGTAGTAGACGGTCCGGTAGATACTGTGGCCCTGCACCATATAGGGCTTTAAATGTAATCACCAACACTTTGAATTGCGTCCGGAGACCAATGGGCAACCAATGCAGCTCGCGTAAGAAGGGAGTAGTGTGGGTGTACCTAGGCACACCCACCACAGCACGCGCCGCTGCATTTTGGACCAACTGCAGCCTCCGAACACTCTTCAAAGGTATTTTAAGGATTATACTTACATTTTTATGCTTTTCTCATCTCAGAATGGGAATAAGCAACTATGGTCAAAGGAGGAAGGATCTTTGATGAATAAAGAAACTATTTGTCCAGACAGCTGCCAAGGTTGTGTTCCATAAATCAGATGATACTCTGATTGTGAGATTATGTCTATCCATTGAACTAAAATGTATACCTCTCTCCTGAAATCGCTATCATTATGACTGTTGCATTCAAACTAAACATGCTTTGACTTACCTTTCCTTCAACACCAACACCACAGTCTGCCTCCTGAATCATACTGACATCATTTCCCCCATCACCTGTAACACACAAGATCAAGGAAATTCAGGAAAATTTGGAGTGGCTTAGAATGCTAGCAATCAAATACTATCCGTAGCTATTCTACAGTATGTTTCCATTTCAAAGGACTTATCAAGGTAAAAAGAAAACAGAAGCCATGATGAGAAACATGGGGAATTATAAATGGAAAACTGTTCCCGAGTCAACATTGTAAATTTATGTGAGTGAGACAGCTGTATTGGAACAACTCCTGGTATTAAAACCAACACTTTTAGTCTAATTGGGCATAAAGTACAGTATGTTGCTGCAAAGGGACAATTCCAACATGGGAATGCTTCCAGGACTGTTGTAGCACTTTTGTATAACCTTAGAGGCAAGCCCAAGTGATGAGCATAGAGTCAAATTGGGCATATGGACATTCAAGTTTACCTGGATGCATCTAGTGAATGAAACAGCTCATTACCACGAGCTAATGAATTTCAATTAGCAGGTGAAATTAAAACAACAACACACACACACACCCTCAGAGAGACAAAGAAACACAAAATTTCCCCCCCATGGGATGAGGTGGAGATATCTGAAACATCTGGCTTAAGTTCACAAGTTATCTGGAAGCCTCACAGGGCAAATGGTGGAAGCACTGAATCATAAGAACATCCCATTTTTGCCGTTTTCTTTATGGTTGAAAGCCAGTTCCAGTTCCTCCTGCTAGCCAAGGTTGGATCTGCTTAGGTTTTACTTGGTCTGCTATAGCTAACCATAAAGAGACAAATCATTTTAGCTGTAGAATTCCTAGCTGGCAATGACATTCTTTTGAATGGTTACAATAATGGATTCCAGAGCTTCATTATACATGCAACATAAAATGAAAAGAACAGCAGGATGGATATTCTAATATCATTAGCAGCTTAGCATTTCTTTGGACAATTATTCCAGGTCATTCAATATAGGTTTCACTGTCTCTTTTCATATTTTAACTATGCTATGTTCCCCCCCCCCCCGCCCCAGTATCATGAGGTGTAAAGTAAGCAAGCGGAATAACTAAATAAAAGAGCAGAACACATTTCCCAATTTTGTTTTCAATAAAAGCAGAGATAATGAAAGATGGTGGCTAAAATTCAAACCCACAAATTCTGAGGGAAGGAGCTAGAGCTGCAGTTGTAGAAAATGTAAAAATGTAAAAAGTTGTAGAAAATTCCTAAGAGGTCAGTAAGGGGCCTACCGTCCCTGTCCTAATGTTCCCTTTTATTAGTACCCATCTTATGTATATAAACAATGTTATATCTATGTATATCACCAATACGTACTTGACAAAAACAAATTTAAAAATGCAAAAAAAACCTTCACTATTTGATGGCCACTTAAGTTGGAACTGCAATTTCCAAGTGAAAATCCCCTTAAGAAAACTTTGCATGTATATAATAAGGGATTGAATTTTTAAAAATGTAGTTTTCTTTCATTAAGAATAAATTATTCCTTAGGAAGAACTGTACCTTTTATCTTGTCTGGAACCTATCTAAATTGAAACGCATGGAAATAAACAGCATAAATAAGGGCTAACAATATTGCTGAATTTATGCCCCTCAAACACTCAATATGGGGTGAAGAAGAGTTACCGCATCTCTCTGAGAACCAGAACTCTGGAAATTTAGGACAATGCAAGAACGGCAAGGCTATTTAATGCAAGTACTGTAGTCTCCAAATTACAACCACTGGTTTAATAAGTATTCAAAGTTACAATGGCACTAAAAGAAAGTGCTTCACAACTGGCCCTTGCACTTACAACTGTTTTGATTGCGGTCACGTGATCAAAATTCAAGCCCTACACAATTTACAATGGTTACAAGGTCCTGGGGTCATGTGATCATCATTTGTGACCTTCCCAGCCTGTTTCCAAGAAGCAAAGTCAATGGGAGAAACTGGTTTCTTTTAATGAACCTGTGATTCACTTAACAACTGCAGTGATTTGCTTAACAATTGTGGGGAAAATATCATAAAATAAGACACAACCCACTTAACAGTGGACTTGCTGAACAATGGAAATTCTGAGGTCCCAACTGTGATTGTAAGTTGAGGACTACCTATAAACTCAATTGATTAAGAGCCATCAAATCACTGTCAACTCTTAGCAATCACACAGCTTTTATCTATGATGATCTCTTCCAAAAACACCAAATGTCTGTGGTTATGTTGGAATGGTTTACCGTATTTTTCGGAGTATAAGACGCACCTTTTTCCTTCCTAAAAGAGGCTGAAAATTTGGGTGCGTCTTATACTCCGAATGTAGCTTTTTCAGAGCTTTTCCCCCCAGCCCTAACGAGGTGCTAACGATCTTCCCGGCTTGCAGCATTTTTTAATTCCTACTCCCTCCGAAGTAGTTTTTTACCAGCCCTAAGTCTTTGCAGGCTTGGTTTCATTCCTACTCCCTTGGAAGAGTATTTTTTTCAGCCCTAACCAGGGGATAAAATAATGTGCTGAAGCTGAACAGACTAAGGACGCTAGCCAGATGAATACCTGGTAGGTAGATTTCCCCCCCCCCCATTTTCCTCCCCCAAAACTAAGGTGCGTCTTATACTCCGGTACGTCTTATACTCTGAAAAATACGGTAATTACTATTTTGCAAGTGATCAGGAGGTTAGACTCAATGATTGCTTCCGATTCTCTTTATTTTGTGCCAACTTATTACACTTGCATGGAAAGGGCTGCCTCATAGCTACATCCATGGATTTGCTTTCCTTCGGGCAGTGGTTCCTTCCATTTCGTAGGGTGCTGCTTCAGAAATTATCTAACCGTTATTAAAAAAACCTCAGAGAAATGAAAAACCCATAGGTGTGTGATGTTTAAATCACAGCTTTTTCTCTGTTTCCATGCACTGAGGAACCAATATACAAAAAAAGATGCTAAAGTAGAGAATCCAGCTGGAGAATCCCTACTATGAAAGATTGCAGAGAAGCTGGGAAATAAAGATAAGAAGAAACAACTGAAAGACTGAAGGACAATCTACTGATAGCTTATCCTATGAATGGCAACTCAGCCTAGGTGGCCAGAAAATAGAAAGAAAGAGACTCCTTAATGAGGTCATTGTAAATGAGGGCTAGACATTCCTCTCAAAGTCTTGAAGAGCATATCCCAAAGGTGCTTTTTTCAAGAGGCAACTGGATTTTCTGGTTTTTCTTTGAAGACATTTCACTTCTCATCCAAGAAGCCTCTTCAGTTCTGACTGGATGGTGGGGATTTATACTCCTTGCAGACAGCTGGTCATTTACATTCTTTTAGCGGGTCGTTAAGGTCACCTGGAGGTTCATCTATGTCATCAAGGTCACCTGAGTAGTGCAAATGGGTGTGGAGCCTTCTTGGAACTGTTGAAAGGACTGTGTTGTAGATTGGAGATAGATGGTGTCATATCCCTCCCCCTCTGTTGAGAGAGGGCTGTTCAATTTTGACATAGATGACCTCTTTGACCCCTCTTTCAAACCAGCGACACTCTCTGTCCAAAATACGGACTTTGTTGTCTTCAAAAGAGTGGCCTCTGTCTTTTAAATACAGATGGACTGCTGAATCTAGTCCTGATGTGTTTGTTCTCCTATGTTGTGCCTTGAGTTTATGAAGTGGTTGTTTTGTTTCTCCAATGTACAGATCTGCACATGGCTCACTGCATTGTACTGCATATACCACATTGCTCAGTTTCTGTCTGGGTGTTTTATCTTTAGGGTGGACAGGCTTCTGCCTTTAAGGGAAGACCGCCAGGTGACCTTAATGATCCACTTAAAAAATGCAAATGACCAGCTGTCTGCAAGGAGTATAAATCCTTCCATTCCTCACCATCCAGTGAGGAGGAGCTTCTTGGATGAGAAGTGAAATGTCTTCAAAGAAAAACCAGAAAGTCCAGTTGCCTCTTGAAAAAAGCACCTTTGGGACAACCATGACCTGGATGACTGAGAATCTCCATTAGACTCTTGAAGAGCATAATTAATAATAATCTATAGCAGTGGTCCCCAACAGCTTGGTGGCCCAACTGAGGGAGAGAGGGGAACTGGGCCATGTGGGCAGTGGGCTGGCATGCACAGCTCAACTTGCACGAGCGGTGGGTCAGTGTGCATGAATACCTGCCGGCCTGTTGCTTGTGCAAATTGAGCTGCGCACGTGCATGCATACTCCGGCCAATCCCTCATGTGGCCCAATTCCAAATAGCTCAGAGCTGCGGTAGTGGGCCGCAGCCTGGGGGTTGGGGACCACTGATCTGTAGATACCCCAAGAATAGCCTAAAGGATACCGTACTGAAGTATGTGTAATCTTTGCTTCCTTGTTGTCACCTGTGTGAGGCTTAACACCTACCTACTGCGCAGGTCAGCTTCCCAGTTCTCTCCTTGAGTAAGCGTACAATCTGAGCCTTTTGTGTTGGGGCACATCTACAGCAGATGACTGCTGGACACTGGCAAGCCAGTTCCATGAACTCATACTCATAGTATTTCAAGCATACCTATATTCCATGAAAAAAACAAAGAAACAAAGGTAATGGGATGCAGAGATTCTTTCTGTTCCTGACCCCTGTCCCTTGTAAGAGCCTGATGTTCTAGATCAGTGTTTCTCAGTCTTGGCAACTTTAAGGTAAACCTAAGAATTCTAGGACAGCTCCTTAAAGTTGACAATCTGAGAAACAGTTCACTGGAGGAATTTGTGTGAAGGCCTTTCTGGCCAAAGCTGCAGATGCAGGAGCTGGGAACCCAGCCCATCTCTCACCTCCAAGGAATCCCCAGAAATCACCAGGGCACAGTCGTGCTTGCGGCGGAAAGCATTTAGCTCCAGATGTGCTTCTCCACGGTTGGTCACCTGGACAGGAGAGAACAGGTAGCTTAGTGTCAACAGAGAATTCATCATATGTCACATGGGTGTCAAATCAGCCAGATGGTGGGTAGGGTGTTCTGATCCAAGCCCTGCCACTTGCAGGTCTTATTTATTTATTTAGTTGGCAACTTTAAGACTTGTGGACTTCAACTCCCAGAATTCTCTAGCCATAGCTGGCTGGAGAATTCTGGGAGTTGAAGTCCACAAGTCTTAAAGTTGCCAAGTTTGAAGACCTCTGGCTTAAATGAACGAAGTGATACTCCATCTCACATTTACTGCACAGCTATGCTACAGAAACGCACTGGCCTTTCTTGCTTTGCCCAAAGAAATCTTGGAGCCTGACATTTTGCGGAGAGTTCTCAGAAAAGCATTTTCAAAGAAATGCAGAGTTCCTTTTACAGAACAACAAGGATGAGCAATAAATTAGTTCTGCAAGACAAAGCCGAAGAAAACAACATTCACACTGGTTTCAAATCTCCAGTGAAGGGCGGATTTGGAAAATAAGCCACAGTGCCTTGCTGTAACATGAGGGGTGGTGGTGGGGAGAGAACCATCAGAACAGGAATTAACCATTTTAACATTTTTCATTTGTTCATAAAATGGATTGCTGCCCGGCATTTTACCTTGTTAAAGAACTTATTTCAGGAGCGATCCAAGTTCCCTGATAAAATTGAGCCTGCAATAAATTGGAGGAAACAAGCAGAGGTGGGTTCCTGCCGGTTCTGACCGGTTCTTTAGAACCGGTAGCGGGAATTTCCCCTGGCTCGCCAAACTGGCAGCGATGGCTGGCTGGCCACGCCCCTGAACCGGCTCTCTCGGCGGCGCCATAGGCGGCGCCATCTTGTTTTTTGCTTCTGCGCACGTGCAGAAGCTGTTTTTCACTTCTGCGCATGCACAGAAGCTGGGTTTTCGGCACGGCCGTGTGGCGCTCAATGCACGCACAGGAGAAAGCGAACCAGCAGTGTGGTAAGTTAGAACCCACCCCTGGAAACAAGAGCTTTTTTTCCATGTTGAAGTTCCAGCTTCTAGGACCATCATATGCAATGATGTTTGCAACAAGGTTAGGCTTATATCATATGCTCAGGCTGTAGTCTACATGCACAGTGAAGCTGAATGTTATTTCCCCCGATTCAAAATAAAGCTCTGTGGACAAGTGCTAAGTAAATTAAGTTTTATTTGTATTACTCACCAGTCTAAATATATGAATGTCCTGAGACCTGGTTACCAGATGTGCATTCTTAGCTGTACACGTGGCTGTTTCCAGTTTATCCCCTGTGAGCATCCATACCTAGAATAAAAAAAATTCAAAACCTCACATGAATAGAAACAAAGAGCCAGTATAATGCAATGGTTTGCTTTGGACCAGACTCCCTGGAGACTCAGATTCAAGATCCCACTCAACCACGGAGCTCACTATGTGGATCACTTTTTCTCAAGTCAGTTTACAAGGCTGATGTTCTGGGGATAATATTAGAAGAAGTTCATATTTAAACCGCATTCAAGTCTAAAAGGAAAGCAGGTTGCATTAAATGTAGTAAATAAATAATGGTAAATAATAAAAAGGCACTTAATAAATGTTTAGCTTGTAGGAAAGTTAATATATGTATTATATTTTGGATATTTAGAAGCCAATGTGGTTAAGATCAGGATCCTGGAGATTCAGGTTTGCTATTTCCAGCTATGGAAAATCATGGGGTGAAATCATTCCCTTTCAGATCAACCTACCCCACAGCATTACTGTTGTGGGGAACACATAGAAGAGGAAATACTAAGTATGCTGCCTTGGGGTCCAGGACGAAAGCTATATAAATCTAACAAATCAATCAATCAAATTAGTAAAGATGACCATACAAAAATACAAAAATCTCCCTTGTGTCAAGAGTTTGATGGCTTCCTGTGATTTCATGGACATACCCATTTGTTTGTCTTGGCACTAAGGTAGGAGACCATTAGGAAAATTGGAGAAGACCCATCCTCCCTGACGTATCATAGTTTTTTCCAACTATCCAACATCTAGGCACTGTAAAAATAAATGGAAGGAACTTGCACCTTTATACCAACTAAATTATAACTTGAGTCTCTGTCTTCGAGAGTTGGACAAACTAAGGACAAGTACAAATCTGAAAGTAAGTCCCACGATAAAAGTATGTAGCTTCTGCTACCTCAAGAGCTTCACCACACTTTGCAAGGCAAGAGCATTGGGTTTAGGGACCAGTAAGGTGGAAGGATTAAGTGGTGAAATACTATCCATAAGGATCTCCCAGCATTAGTTAGGTGGCGTCAAGTTGAGTCTGGACAGGATTTTAATTAAAATATAATTGAACTCCTACACTGAGCAGAGATTTAGGCATGATGGCCTCAATAGTCTTTTCAAATCCCATGATTCTTTGAAGTTTTATATAAATGCAATTGACAAAAGCAATTTTAGCAATTGCGTATTTCACATAAATTACATGGAATTTTTAAGTAACTGTTAAAAAAACCCTTTTTATATCATAATGGGATCCAAGAGATATATTTCGCAAAAACATGAGTCAACCTTGACCATTTTTGGAGATGGAAGCTGCAGCTAAGACAAATGGCACCAATAATGCAGTAATGGATGTTCTATAAAGGCAGCTATAAACTGCTCCATGTGGCAGCTGTCTCAGTGCAACAGGCTGTTTGTGTGCAGAAGATGCAACCAGAAAGATCTGTGGTGACATGGAGAAAATTGCCACATCCACACAATGAGTCATTGTACATCATGAGAAGACAGTAACCATGTGGACAACTTCATAGAGATTTTCACATAGCAACCAAGATATCTGCGCAAGTCTCTAATTAAACTTTTTAATAGTCAGTGGAATCAAACAAAATTCGGCTGCTTTGCATATTGCACAATGTGACATTGTTGCTATTGTTGGGAAATACATCTTATGGAATGGGCACTAGTGATATGGTATATAATCAGGTAACCTGCCACAAATTCAACTACATATTTTGTTTTGTATTGCCAGTTGTAAATTACAAATTTATTTTTGATGCATATGATGATTCTATAATATACTGCAATGTTTTTCAACCTTGGCTGCTTGAAGTGTGGACTTCAACTCCCAGAATTCCCCAGCCAACTTGATGTACTACCTGATGCCAAGTCTTTAAAGCAACCGTGCCTTTTCCTGAAATGTCTAACTTATTAGACAAATTAGACAAATGTCTGCTTAGAGAAATTATTTTGTTAATTGAAAGGGAAATGCTGTTCTTCTACCAAAAATCGTAGCAATACCAAACCAGAATTCTGAGATGTGACCCTGTAAACAATGTAGGTACTTAATTGATACAAGTAGTCCTCAACTTACAACCACAACTGAGTCCGGAATAATGGTTGTGAGTCTTTATATGGATATTAAGCAAAGCCATTGTCTGCAATGGGCATTTTTTCTTGGTAACTAAATGCAAACGCTGGTTTCTGGCAAAAAGAGTAAACTGTGGCCATATGACTATGGGATGCTGTAAACAGCCATAAATGGGGGCCAGTTGCTGAATGCTCAAAATGCAACCAATGTGACTGTGGGGGGTCATGTCAGCTGTCAGAACTTTGAATACAGTTTGCATCTTTTTTTGGGGGATCTGTCGTAACTTTGAATGATTGCTAAGTGACTGGTCGTAAGTGAAGGACTACCTGTAGTGCTTTATATACTGACAGCATTATTAAGGTGCTTCTAATGATGTGGAAATTATCCATTTCTGCTCATTATAATTCTCTCATGTTTATTCAGCCATAGACTAGTACACTGTGGGGGGGGGGGAAATAGTTAATCTTACACTTTTGATTTCTGATTCAATCATACCTTAATGCCGGCGTTTTTCAGTGTTTCCAAAGTTGGCCTGACATCCACCTGTAGTTGATCTTCGACTCCAGTTAGGCACAGCAGCTCCATCTCCATCTCCAGACTCTCAATTACTGTGGCTACCTTCAGGGAACGATCGTGGACACTTAATTTTGCTTGGACGTAGCGGGCCTGAGAATGACCACAAGAAACACATCCCTTTACGACTTGTTCATTCGCTAAGTGCTTAGCTCACATCAGAACAAAGTACCATGGATAAGGAAAAGCAGGTAAAATTTCCCAAGAGCCAGCAGCAATGCCCCCACCTCTTCCGTATTTTTCGGAGTATAAGATGCACCTTTTTCCTCCCTAAAAGAGGCTGAAAATTTGGGTGCGTCTTATACTTCGAATGTAGCTTTTTCAAAGCTTTTTTCCCCAGCCCTAATGAGGTGCTAATGATCTTCCCGGCTTCCTATTCCCTCCGAAGAAGGTTTTTTCCAGCCCTAAGTCTTTGCAGGCTTGCTTTCATTCCTTCTCCCTCTGAAAAAGGCTTTTTCAGCCCTAACCAGAGGATAAAATAATGTGCTGAAGCTGAACAGACTAAGGACGCTAGCCAGATGAATACCTGGTAGGTAGATTTTCCTCCCCCCAAACTAAGGTGCATCTTATACTCCGGTGCGTCTTATACTCCAAAAAATACGGTATTTTTAAAGCAGCCACATTGCGCTACTTGGTTTTGGCAGCAAAAAGCTAAAATTCAGCAGCATAATTTTTGGTCTCCTTTTTTTAACCCCCAAGATATAAAAATCAGGTGCATTAAGTCTTTACAGGGTTTTAGGAGCTATCTTCTTGTTTTTCTTCATGTGTCCAACAAAACTAAACAAAATAAAAGCATGCATACAGACTCATAAAAATTTTGGATCAATCAATTTGGCCCCATTCCTTCCCACAATGTCACTGTATCACCACAATGCCCCCTGGTGGCGCAGAGAAGACAGAATTTTAAATAAAATGCAGCTCTAGCTGGGGGGAAAAACTGGGCAATTACTATTTTTTAAAAAACTGGGTGTGGAAGCAAATACTGTATATTCCTTTACTTGCAATTGCCAGCACATTTATAGGGTAGGGAAGAGGAGGAAAAGAGCAGGAAACATATGGGTTGGGTAGCGTGTGTGTGTGTGTGTGTGTGTGTGTGTGTGTGTGTGTGTGTATTCCCCTCCCTCCTAAAGCCAGATGGGAAGAGACTGGCCCACATTTCAAGAATCTTTATCTGCGAAAAGAACATGGGAGAATGGTGAGTCAACTGGCTGCCATCCACAAGTTTGATGTGGCCCTTGAGTTGCCAGCTGGCTGCCACTGATACATTAGGAGCACATCCAGAGCAGCCCTCATGTCATAAGTCATTTTTATTTTAGCCTTTGTCCTTCAACATCCTGGAAGAAATTATATAGTATCAGCAAGGGTGGTGGAGCAGAAGACAATGCAATATGTTTTCCTCCAACAGGTGCCCTCCTCTAACTGTGCTAGCTAGAATTGGTTGGAATTTTATGGATTCCTTTCCCCTTGTCATGCAAGATGGCTCAGTGGTTAGAGTGCAGCACTGCAGGCTACTTCTGCTGATCACCGGCTGCCAGCAGTTTGGCAGATCGAATCTCACCAGGCTCAAGGTTGACTCAGCCTTCCATCCTTCCGAGGTGGGTAAAATGAGGGCCCAGATTGTTGGGGGCAATATGCTGAACTCTGTAAACCGCTTAGAGAGGGCTATAAAGCACTATGAAGCGGTATATAAGTCTGAGTGCTATTGCTATTGCTAAGATACTAGACTAGACTAGACTACAATAGAATAGATTTATTGGCCAAGTGTGATTGGAAACACAAGGAATTTGTTTATGGTGCATAAGCTCTCAGTGTACATGCAGTGTACAAATAATAAAGTAATGTAATCATAAGATGCCTAGAGGAAAAGGTAGTAGAAAAGATGAGAAGGATAACAGTAATACAGCTATGCTACATGACTAAATATCCTTAAATCTTCTTATGAAATATTCGTGCCTCCTGTTTGCCCTATATCCTTCTTTGATATATGTGTTATAAAGTATTTCTGCACTACTCACTTAACCAGATCAGTTAAAGATCTAGGGACTGCATTTGCATAGCATGCCTAGATAGACTATTAACTTTGGTTGGGTGTTTTGGTGGTTTAGTGACTGGGTGGTGCAAATCCAGCCCACTGGATTAGTTTATCCATATTATGTGTACCTAGAATATAGGTTAACCAAGTTAAGCATATTGTATCAACATAAGCCATCTTAGCTATTCTATACTTGATGCCTTCCACGTGGACTTTCTCCCAGAATTCTTGGCAATGGCTATATTGATAGGGGAATTATGGGAGATAAAGGTCTGTTCTGGAGGGCATCAAATATAGAAAAGGCTACTTACAATTTTTTTGAAAGGTGAGAAACAGTTCATGAGGTTGGAATTGTAAAACAGCCACAATGAAAATGATAAGATACAAGTGGTTTATATTTTATCCAGCCAACTCACTCATCCATTTTCCAAAATGTTCAAAGGTAGGCCTTCCAGTCTGGAAGTTGCCAATGCATGATAGACTGCGGCCAATTCCATCTTTGCCAGAGAATGAAACAGCAAGCACAGTAGTTTACAGTTTAAACTATTTAAGCACTTCCCTGCTTATTCCAGACATAAATGGGATATTCATTTTGAATTTTATTTCATATTTAATTTGCTTACCTCAAAATCTTGATATTGCTCCTCAGACAGGGATTTCTTTGCCACTACAAGAACTCTTAATCCTTCTCTCGCCATGTTACCACACTATAAAGGAATACAGACACATTCTTATAAGCTAATCTGCTATTGGAAATAAACATTAGCGCAATAATTCTCCCTGTTCTTTTCAGAGAGCAGAATATAAAAATTCCAAAATTATGGAATTGCACCATAATATTAATACTATAGTTTTGTTGACCAAGTAATAAAATTGAAACTGTAGTTTTAAAAGTCACCTTCAAAATAAAGGCTAGAGTTTTATATCTTAGACTTAGAATAATGTTATTGTCACTTTGAATGTACACTAATTGGCATACATTAAAATGAAATTTTGTTGCATACAGCTCTCAAAGGGTCTCCACCTCCAATATACACTACATAAACATGACAAAATAAATAAATACAAAATTATGCATATACCCACATATATTATATGACACGGAGAAACAACAGTCTATCAAGGGCTAGCAATCTTTTCAACCTCAAAATCTTGCAAGACTTTGGCTATTTTACCCTAAAATGTTATTTGATTTTTGGTGAGAATGCTAAACTAAGGTAAAATCTCAAATGAAATCTGGATTTTTTTAAATGTAAAAACTTGGTTGAGCTTGCTAGAATCTCATGTGATCTAGCAACCTTCTAAAAGTTCAGCAAAATTTTTATTGATTGATTGATTGATTGATTGATTGCATTTGTATGCCTCCCAACTCCTGAAGGACTCTGGGTGGCTATTATTAAATTCCAGCTTAATTTTGGAGAATAATCACACTATTACCAGATGCACTGATGCCCATGGATGCCCACATGTTTTACATAGTGTTTCAATATTAGGTTTCTCCCATGCAGGGCCATGTACAATATTTTTCTTCATTTTTTGTTGAGACAGCTAAATGACGGGGACTTCAAAATATTTCAATTTTTGCGTGGAATTACTAATGCATAGGTAAGTTGCAAAGACCATTCTAATAAGGACAGTCTACATAAGCAAGTTGCATGAAATATATCTGCAGATTCAAGATGTATATATGCATCTCACCATTATGCACATGCATTGCCCTACTTTTACCTTTCTTTACCATATCTATAAGCAGAACATATAACTTATCACCCCTCCCCTCTCCTCTCCTCTCCTCCTGTTTGCAGATGGTCTCTTCTTGCCTTCAAATGATTTGGTTACTACTCCCACTACCCCACAGTGGCCAGGCAGGCTAATGATGGAAGTTGTAGTACAACAGATAGGGAGGTTGCCAGGTTAGGAAAGACTGAGTTCTATCATCAAGAGCATTCAAAGCATTATCTGAATTCAGTCAGGAATTCTTGCCCTAATGACTTGCAAATGTAAAATAAGTCACAACATTGAGAATACTGTTCTGTACCTCTTCCTCTAGCCAGTCATTGTACTGAACAATGCCTGCCATTACCACATCCGCCCCTTTCATGTAGAACGTTATTTCTCCTGTAGATTCATCCTGAAAGAGACAGAAAACAGGGAAGAGGAAAGAAATGAGATGACAAAGGGGAGAAAAAAAATCTCAGGTGTCCTGTTTTAGTACAGATACCAAAGATACAGATATCTATTCATAAAATATATAATACATCAATTCAATGTCATTGTGTGTTATTCCAAAAATGCCTAACTTGAAGAACCATAAATCAACAAAGGTAAAATTGCTGTCTCCAAAGAATATAAGGTAGCACAATTCAGAAGGGGAAAAAATGGTAATGTTCAAAACATGGCTTTCAAAGGGTCAGAGCACCAAAGAAAAAGTCTGTGTCATTGCAAAAACAACAACATGGAATCTTAGCAAGCAAAAGTTAGAAGAATATACAACAGCTTTCTACTATGAATTGCTATCTTCTTCACTCCCCAATTTGCACAGGATGTAGGAGTCAGTTTGATACAGGGAGTCTCTTTTATAAAAAAGACCATTGAACCATCATTTTTTTTTAAAAAAAGAGGGGGCATTTGGGGAAAAGGTTCTTATTCTTCCCTGCCCACAAAGTATATAATGGTTTTTCTCTTAATCAGATCATCCTCATGCAACTAATTTTTTTAAATAGATGTGCATATGTCATTTATGTATTATCTTGTTTGTTTATGTACTATCTTATCTTGTTTTTTTATGTACACTGAGAGCATATGCACCAAAGACAAATTCCTTGTGTGTCCAATCACACTTGGCCAATAAATTCTATTCTATTCTATTCTATTCTATTCTATTCTATTCTATTCTATTCTATTCTATTCTATTCTATTCTATTCTATTCTATTCTACTCTACTCTACTCTACTCTACTCTACTCTACTCTACTCTACTCTACTCTACTCTACTCTATTCTACTCTCTATTCTCTATTCTCTTCTTAATATCTACATCTATTTGGTCTGGGTATTATCCAGGGGTGAAATGCTACTGGTTTGGCCTGGTACGGGTGTACCGGTAGCAGCGGCTGCCCATGGTTTGGAGAACCAGTAGCGGTAGCAGTGCAAGGCTCCGCCCACCCACCCGGACATCGCCATTTTGTTTTAACCCTCTGCGCATGCGCAAAGCCTTCTGCGCATGCACAGAGGGTGAAAAAGATTCACGACAGTGGTACGCTTGCTTGCTTCCGAACCGGTAGGGAAGATAAGTAGATTTCAGTGCTGGTATCAGTTTCTAAGATACATTTAGCCTGAAAAACAATTAATTAAATTGCAACTTCCTTCCATTATTCCATATAGAAGATGAAATTAATTTTCTGTTTCTCCAAAGAGTATGTCCTACAGCAACAGGTTAAGGTTACAGGACATAGGATTTGTTCTAAATGTTGGAATTTTCTGTTTATATAAGGTGCCTGGCAGTAGAAGAGATAATTTTGGAAGTAGAAATGCTTTTATTGGAGATTATTGAAGATTAGCAGCTGTGTGGCCACTTATGAAGAATGGTATAACTATGAACTTCTAATATCATTGGGGGGGGTGGACTAAATAGCCTTTGAACTCCTTTCTAATTCAGTGTGTCTAAGAGCTAACGCTAACAAATCAATCAAAGTAATAAATCTGTGTACGTCCACTAATAATTAATACTTGAAGCAAGTGCTCCAATGCTCCATCATAAAACAAACTCCAAACTCACCACATATAAAATTAGCATATCAAGGAAATCAATTCTACCCTAGCCTTTTGCTTGACCTGTTACTTTTCTATGTGTCTGAACAAAATAAACAGAATTTGATGATGTAATTTCTATCAAGAAGGGAGAATGGGTTGATTTTCTCATCTTCTGTTTCTGTTCTATTTAATGACAGGTGTTACTGGCTGAAGTCCCAGGCGGAGGTCAGGTTCCCACTGTTCTACATGGAAAAAGGTCGCTGCTTTTTCCTCATTCCAGCCATTCTCTTGCAAAAGATAAAACATTACACTAATTCACATTTAGGTTTAAAATACACACATGTACATTATCTTTTTTTAAAATCCATTTGAAATTGGTGAGTATTAAATCACAGGATTAAGGCTGTAATCCTATACGCATCTATCTGGAATTAACTACACTGAATCCAAAGGAAATATTGAGAGAGAGAGAGAGATTTATTAGTTGGTCTATAAATAAGGAATATGTATACTGTTCAGATTCTGTACACTCAGCTTTTGAGCACAAGTTCTACAGCTGGACTGATCTTGTTTTCTTTCTCCTTACCCCCCACCCCAAATGATTTTCAGCCACAAACACATTTTTCTTCTCAAATCTTTGGGATTCCCCCAGAGCCATTTTGGAGCAGTGATTAAGATGTTAGATAAGAACTGAAGACTCATTTCAAATCCATCCTTATCCATGGAAGCTGACCATCAGTCAGCCAGATGAAAAAACAAACCCAGTGAAGTTAATAGAAAAGACTTGATGCTAATCCAGGAAGATTATAGTATCTCAATAACATAAACAGAGTGAAAAGAGGATAACCAGCCAAAGAAGTTCTGGAAATCTCTAAAAGGCTATAGAAGCTAGAATGGGACAAAGTGCCACAAATCTCATTTTTACAACCTCAAAAACCCTCTGCTCATAATCTACTACGGTAATATTATGATCACAGTTCCATAATTTTGAGAAAACGCAGGATGCACATAGTGTACGTTTTCAGGCTTAATCAAAAACAAAAAAATATCTTCCTGCTAAAACCAAGTAGGAAAAAAGAGAAAACCCTGGTCACTTTGCATTATTGCCCTGCCCATTATTCCCCACAAATTGTAGATGCAGTCCCTAGGTGTTCTTTGTCTGTTGGAAAGAAAAGAAATTAAATTTGGTGTTGAGACTTGGGCTTGTAGACACTGTTCCCTCTAAGGTGTGCGGCCGCGCAGCCGCACACGTAACAACAGAACGCCGTGCGGAAGTTTCTAACTTCCGCATGGCATTTCCTAACGGCAGAGGCTGCACACCTGCGCGGCTGTGCAGATGAAAAGAGAACGCTGCGCGGCAGTTTCTAACTGCCGCGCGCCGTTTTCTGATATTACAGGGAACATTGCTTGTAGACATGCCTTCTGTAGAGATGGGAATGGCTGACCTCTCAATAGTATGTGATTTAACACTGAGACCAAATACAAAATTTCTCTCCTCCATAGATACTGTAGAGTAGACCTACTAAAGAATGAGAATGATTTCCTTCCCCAGATGAAGACAGAATTAAGAGGACTTCCCTCCCTTCTCCTGCCTGATTCTTTTATTTTTTAAAACATTTATATGAACTTGATCAATAATTTTCTTTAGCACTGTAATAACTTGTGGCTGAAAACCAACACAAAGATAAACACCATAATCTTATTTATTCCAGTGGCTTTTACATATCGCTGTGGCACATTATTTGTCATCTTTGACAAAAGGACATATGACAATGGAGTCATATGTCAATGCAACCTTCCAATTTCAAATCCAAGGGTGCCAGGAAAAAAAAACACGTTAAAATATTTCCAACACAAATTAAGATAAATGTTTGTGCATTACACGTTTAAACTGTTGAGATATGTTTTAATAACTTTTTGATGGGAAACTAACAAGAAAGTCCACTTCCTGCAGCGCAGAACTAGTTTTAAGAGCGTTTAGATCTTTTGTCCAATATAAATATCATATCAACTATCTCCTTGCATTAGTCATTTCCTCTCACCAAGTTCAGTAGGAGGTTAGCACATTCCCATGATATGGCACGATTACAAGTATAAATCTGCAGAAAGATTTGCCAGTTGTATTGTTTCTCAACCACATCTTTTTCCACCATAGTCTGATTTTGGGCCAAGGTTCAAAGGCCTTTCCCTCCTCCTCCCCCAACTCCCACTTGACACATGACAATAGCAGTTTCTGAGTTTCAAAAAAAAAAAAAAACCATTCTCCATTCCAACTGCTCAGAAGAAGAGAGACTGGAAAGTTTTTGTGGTTGAACAAACAGCTACCTCCCTACCAATAAGAGGCAGCAACTGCCTCATTTGCTTAGCTTGTTGGCTATAACAGGATCCCTGGAATCAGATACTATAGAAAGCGGACAAATCTTTAACAGCCCCCTCTTAAGAAGAAGATGCTACAAAACTCAGGGAGAGGGAAATTGCTAATTGTTTTACCATTTGCAAGGCGCTAGAGAATCTAGAAAAGGCATTTGGCCTTCTTCTTCTTCTTTTTTTTAACTCGGCCACAAAGATTATAAGTAAAACAAACATGATCCAACATCTTATTACTAACAGTGTTTTTGAATCTGAGATTTGCCCATCCTTTCCCCTTTCTATTTCTCCATATGACATACATCAACATGTTATCTCTCAGTATTTTCATCCTCTGAAACAAAAAACTGTCCCAATGCACACATATGTAGGAAATACATTGTAGTTATGGTTTGGATAATAGGAGGTAGGAAGTGTAGGAAATGTGTAGGAAAAGTGTAGGATTCAGAAATATCAGCCTCTCTGAACCTTCTCTATTAAGCTGGGAGTTTTCTTATGGCAGAAAAAAAATTCAATGGGCATTTTCCCCACTGTTGGGAGACCCAATAAGAATTGATTAATTTGGAAATAATTATAATCAAATTCAAGAGGATGGAGTTAGAAGGTAGATCAGATTCTTCCAATCGGTCTCTAGAAAATTTGCAGTACTTTTGGAGATAAATTTTTGACTCCTAATTGATTATCAAGAACAGCAGTTTTAACCTGAGGAAATGAAAGTAGCTTGGAAAAACAGCCAGATATATATTTTTTGTATGGAATGACTATGAACTCCATTCTGTTCAAAACATTTTAGTATTAATATTCCAGAGGAATATTAATACTAAATATTATAGCAATCATTCCCAGCTATTCCCATTATGCGGACTACAATTCCATCAACAATTTGTGAAGAACGCTATATGTCCATATATTAATCCTAAATTTAAAACAAAAAAAAGAAGAGATATGAATCATTTACAGGTAAATTACACATTTTGCATCAGGCTCTGTTTTATAAAATATCCTAATAAAGGAATAACAACAATACATCTGGAGCAGCACTTGAATACCACTGGTTTATCGTTGATAAAATCTCCATCAGTCAATTGCAAAAGGCAGCTTTACTTGGAACAGCTTACATCCTGTGACAATATCATTAATATAATTAAACAACAACATCTGCCTATCCCAGTCCTTGGGAAGGACTTGATAGGTGTTTAAAAATGCCAAATCCAGTCTAAATATTTGGCTGACTGTATAACCAACCAACCACAATAATAAATTGGTTCCTAAAACCCTGAAATCTCACCCCAATTTTCAGAGAATGCTTCTCCCCATGTGCTTATCCATCTTACCCGAACAATAATCCCCATTCGTTTACTTTCGTACGTGAAGGGGAAAATCTGAAGGATGGTGTAGTTTAGAATGTGGCCACTAGGTGTCCTCAGCTGCACAGAAGCCTGGTCCCTTCCAACCAGTGTCAAGCCAACACTTTCTGTCCACTGCACCAGGGCCACCTAAGTACAAGAGAAGTCACAGGTCAGATAGACTGCTGAGCTAGTGGGTTCAGAGGTCAAGCGAATGCAACAGGAGGGAGGAGGGAAACAGGCAAAGTGAAGAAGAAAGTGATTCGATTATTAACTGTACTATTTCCTCTCCTGGATTCCTCAGCCTTTGCCGTGGCTAGAAGTGCCTTTCTAGTTTGACAACACCTGGGACTAGCAGGCGTGGTTTACAGGGGCGGGTTGCTCACTTACTGATACTGGTGCGCTACGCATGCATCTCCACGTTTCATGCACGCGTGCGCTCGCTACGTGTGCCCCCTTGCGCAATTTCGCTTCTGCGCATGCGCGGAAGCAAAATCTCGCTGAAATCTCGCGCGCTCGTGCATCCCCTCATGAGATTTCGGCAAGATTTTGCTTCCGCGCATGCGCAGAAGCAAAAAAGCCCAAAAATTCTTTAAAAAAGATAGTGATGCGCGCGATGGACTGGCGAAGATGGCACCGGAACGGTCGCGTGCAAATTGCGCAATCGGCCACTCCCTACTGGAGCTACGCACTGGACCGCACCGGTAGGAACCCACCCCTGGTGGTTTGTATGGTTGGGGTTTGGAATATGACAGCAATTGAGAGAACGACCTGTCCATGAGGCTGAGGTTCCCAATCTTGCTCTCCTTTCATCCCATCCCTCTAGCACAGTGTTTCTCAATCTTGGCCAGCTCAGGATGTGTGAAGCCAAGCATGCTGGCTGGGGAATTCTGGGAGTGGAAGTCCATGTATCTTGAAGTGGCCGAGGTTGAGAAATACTGCTCGAGAATCTCAAAGGTAAATGACTTTCAGCACCCTGAAAGATACACTGAAATAAGAATAAAATAACAATGGATTAGCTTTTGTCCCAATGCTTTCCATTAGTTACATACAATCCCTGGAAGGTTAAATAATTTTTTCCTGGATAAATTTTATGAAGTTCTTAATGCATGTTTTTTTAACTACCAACATTGGTTTTTTTTGTTGCCAACCTTTTTTTAAAAAAATCGTTTCCCCCCCACAATGAAGAAAGGAACAAGAAAATACGCTGCCTCAACATCAGACAGTGGCTTGGTTATTCAACCATGTTGCTAGGTCCAGAGAAAATATAGAAAATATATAGAAAATAACAATTTATGAATACAGTGATTATTGAGTGCGAGGATCAATTAATTTTTCACTATGAGTTCCAATGAATTACTCTTAAACTAACATGCCCAAATATTTCCTCTGCATCTCTTTGCCCAAATATTATCTGATAAGATATGGAATAGAAGATGGATTACAGGATATACTCCCAACAATGAAGGATCCTAGGCTGCAGCCATTATTAGCTTCCCATACAGCAAGCTTTTCTTGTTTCTTGAGCTTTAGCAATGTTATTTGACATACGGGTAGTCCTTAACTTACAACTATTTGTTTAGTGATCGTTTAAAGTTACAACGGCACTGAAAAAAGTGACTTATGATTGTTTTTCACACTTAAGACTGTAGCAACATCCCATGGTCACGTGACCAAAATTCAGACACTTGGCGACTGGCATGCATTTATGATGGTTGTGGTGTCCTGAGGTCGTGTGATTACCTTTAGAGACCTTCAGACAAGCAAAGTCAATGGGGAAACCAGATTCGCTTAACAACCATGTTACTAACTTAACAACTGCTGTGATTCACTTAACAACTGTAGCAAGAAATATTGTAAAATGGGGCAAAACTTATTTAATAACTGTCTGGCTTAGCAATGGAAATTTTGGGGTCAATTTTGGTAGTATGTTGAGGACCACCTCTATGTAAATTGCACAAAGGAGCCGCAATTTTAAAAAATGCAGCATGGATTGCTTCTTCCTCAGAGATACCAATTTTCAAGACACTCAATAATTTCTCATTAATTTCTACTCTTTTTTCTCCCCCTCTCACACTTTTTAGTCAGCATTTTTCCACTAGTGAGAGAGCATAGTTCTCATTGGGGTGAACTGGAGGTGGGGGAATGTTTCACCTTTTAAGAAATTGGGCACATTTAAGAATTTCCCTTGATGGTATCTGTCTTTTCTGTCAGTCGTATTGCTTTGGCTACCTATCTGTATTCAAAATATGAGTTTGCTGTGAGTACGTGACAGTCATCACGGAAGGGTGCTGCTGGGTGAGGAGGAACTTAATAAAATCATCATTTGAGGAAGGTGAGATTAAGCTTCTCGAATAAAGGACTTTTATGCAGGGATTTCTACCACATGCAAGAAAAAGTGGTAAGCCAAAAATCTAATCCTTGAGGTCAAATGGTTTGGGTTGACCAGTCTCTCTCCTCCTTTGAAAAAGAGAGGGTTGTCTTGCTTTGGACAGCTGGTATGCGGTTTAATGTGATTATGTGATATTTACATATGTTATTCCAGGCATTAAGTGACATGTCGTTAAAATGCTATTCTTGGCTGATGGATTAGTGAATCCAGATCTAATAAAAGGGAAAGGCATGTGGCATTTAGGAATTGGGTAGCCAATGAACACTCTGGCATTGGTTTGTGTAAACCACAGCTTGCATTAAACCGAAAACTGCCTCTCTGAAGGTGCTTGCTTCGTTCTCATTTAGTTTGTGCACCTGTGAACACTTCTCTTAAAAACACAAAAGATCAACAATCCTTCATAAGGGCAATTCCTAGGATTACTGCAGGGTAATTCTGCTTATTACCACAGCATAAGATGGCAGTGGATATGTTTTTGGGTTGAATGGCCATGGTTTAGTTTGATTTTGTTCTGACGTTTCACCCGATGTTGTGGCTGGCATCTTCAGAAGCACATAGAGAGGTATACCACAAGGCAACACACTCCGTCTCTGAAGATGTCAACCACAGCTTCTGGTGAAACATCAGAACAAAAGCAAACTAGATCACGGCTGTTCATCCCAAAAGCTCATCACTACTTTGATGCCAGCCATGAAATTCTATTTCAATACGTAAGACAATAGTCTTGCTATAGCCCTCCAATTATTGGCTAGTGTTCCTGTAACTTTCTAGCAATTGAGCACTCCTTGCTCATGAACTCATCTGAATTTATTGGCCAACAAGGCTATTGATTAATGCCGCTTCAGACCTACGGAGCAGAGGTGGGTTCCTGCCGGAGCTGTCCGGTATGCAGCTCCAGTAGGGAGTGACAGATTTCATAACCGCTCCGGAGCCCTCTCTGCCGGTCAACCCGGCACGTCGCCATTTTTTTCCCGTGATTTTCGGGCGATTTTGCTTATGCGCGGAAGCAAAATCGCGCTGAAATCTCACGAGCGGACGTGCACGTGCGCGAGATTTTGGTGAGATTTTGCCTCCGCGCATGCGCCCTCTCGTGAGATTTCAGCATGATTTTGCTTCCGCGCATGTGCAAAAGCAAAAGCGCGCGAGGGGGCGCATGCGCATAGCGTGGAGAAGCGTAGCGTGGAGAAACTTAGCGTGGAGAAGCGTGGAGATGCGCATGGCTCCGGCAGCAAGGTAAATGAGCAACCTGCCCCTGCTACGGAGATATAAAAAGACCCTTCTTACTTTCCCCCCATACTTCAAAATCTCATTTTGATGGCAGGATCCTTGTGAACAGCTGCTTGTAATGTAGTTGATGGACACATTTTTTTCACATTCTGGGAAGTGGTGAGTGGGTTTTTTTGTGGGGGGGGGGGTTAAAGGCCACTTGGTCAAATCTTCCCTGGGCAAGTTATCTGATCAGATTCTACCTCTTACATTTCCCCTCAGTTACTGTAAGGCCTCAATCACACAAATGACGGAACCCCAGAGGCTGTAACTGATCTCTCTATAAAGATGCTTTCAGGATCCTTGGCCCAGGAATGCACACCGGAAACAAATGTAGGAAACCCAGCTTTGTGTTTCAGGAAATGAATGCCATGCCAACTGGTAGAAATTATCCTTTCTGTTAAAAAAAAGGGGGGGGGGGTAGGGAAATGGACCTTCAAGGTTGTGTTCGAATTTCAACATTAACTGATTTTCCTGACTTAACAATATTTTATTACTATAGTGTTTCAAAGGTAGATTTTTAGAAGTCCGTTAAAGCAACATTTCACTGATTTCCTACAGGGAATGGTTTAGCAATATAAAAATTCAGAAAAGTAACTTTAGCTTTTTTCCTTCTTTAAAAAAAAGAAGGAAGTCAGCTTTTTAGGGGGCGAAGACAATGGGAAGACTTATATTGCCAATATTGTTAAAAAAATTATATTCCAAGACAGGATTTTATCATGAAAGATTTAACTTTTAAAACAAAATAAAATTCTGGTATGTTTGCTTGTGAGAGTCAGTTGGAACAGTGATTAAGGCATCAGCTTAAAAACTGGGAGACTGTGAGTTCTAGTTCCTCGTTGGACACAAAGCTGGCTGGGTGACCTGGGGCCACTAATTTCTTCTCAGCCCTAGGAAGGCACTTTTGAAAAATCTTGCCAAGAAAATTGTAGGGATTTGTCCAAGCAGTCTCTGAAAACTAGACATGATTGAATGGAAATAAAAGAAAATTGTAGGATTTCAGAAATCTTATTTATATAAACCAACTACATTGCCATGGATAAATTCCAAGCATTAATGTCATATGAAAATTAACAGCTGTACTTACATTATCCATCAGAATACCATTAACCATATTTAGAAAACAAAAGGGGGGGGGGAAACAGGCATATTAAGAAGAAATAAAAAGACAATAACATTCTTTTGAGGACCACTTTACCTCATCAGGACTAGCAGCTTGGTACACCCTACAAGAATCTTCATAATGCTTCTCAGCTTCAGCCTGATCTGTCACACCATTCGATTCATAGACAGGAGTCACATTGTGGCAGAGAGCAATCGCTTTCACTGCCTCGTGGACACGGCTGCTCAGGGTTTTTCGTACTTTGGTAGCCAGGCTGGGTGCTTTTAAAGCAGGTGGTTCCTGCGACTGCTAGAAGAGAGGGGAAAAGAGGGTGATTGCAATTAATATCCTGCAGTTAATACCCTCCTTATGAGTCTGGCCATTCTGAATATCAAAACTGATGATGAAAATACATTGTAGGACAGAAAAAGTAATTAATTTATTTGCTTAGCTCACAAAGGCAACTGGAAAGCATTTATCTAGTATAGCATTTCCTCAAAATGTCCTGTTTCTAGGGATAAATGAACATTTTGCACAAACAGTTTAAAAGTAAGCAGTTATAAAGTTAAGAGCACATTTATGTGTTCCCACTGAAGCCAATGAGATTTAAACATGCAGAAGGGGTGTTTTTTCCCCCGTTTTTTTCATTTTTCAGTCTGTCTTTAAGGCAAAAAGTATTCTAAGGATGGCAACACAAAAAAATAACATTTTTTAAAAGCACACTTAGAAACACAATTAATAGACATTTGGACAATTGTGCATGGTCAGCTACTTCTCAGCATATGGAATAGAATAGTATAGAATTATAGAGTTGGAAGGGACCTTGGAGGTCTTCTAGTCCAACCCCCTGCTTAGGCAGGAAACCCTACACCACTTCAGACAAATGGCTATCCAACATCTTCTTAAAAACCGCCAGTGTTGGAGCATTCACAATTTCTGGAGCTGTTGGAGCTGTTCCACTGATTAATTGTTCTAACTGTCAGAAAATTTCTCCTTAGTTCTAAGTTGCTTCTCTCCTTGATTTGTTTCCACCCATTGCTTCTTGTCTGGAGCTGGAGCCTGTTCCCGATGTGCACATGTGCAGAGATGACAGGAGAAGGGAACTCATAATAAATTAATTATTCAGTGAAGTTTAACTTCATAGCAGCATTCACTTTTAAAATTAAGTGTTCAAGAGATAAATGGCCCCTTGAAATATTGCGCATCTGGAAGATACTTTTAGCAAGAATAATATTTCTCTCTCAGCATTGTTGTCTTCATAACCCTAAGACATTTTGTCCATATAATTGATATGAATATTTGAATACTGAATATTTGGAGTTGGGAGAAGGGGCTTGTGCATTTGGTGACTGGACCAGAAATAATCTTATAGAAATGGGTGGCTGAGAAAGAACAGTTAGGGATCCATGCCTAATCTTACTGTTAATCATAGAATTTATTATATGGGGAATGTCTGGTGAGATAATTTGTCCTCTCCACCCTGTTGGATAACAAAGATCCACCCTATTGGATAACATTATAATGAAGGAAGAAAAAGAGTTGGCAATGTTATAGCACCATAGTAAATAAATCTCAGGGAGAGGTAGAAGATAAAAATAACATTTCTCTCAAATTACCTGTTACTGTTAATTACTGTTACTGTTATGCTGTGGAGGATAATACAACATGGTAGGAGCTCTCATCAATTGTTCTCCCATCTCAACATTATTCTAAAGGAGCAAATCCTATAATTCTCTAGTCTAGATCAACCAAGTACCCCTAAGGACATAGTTCAGCTGGAAATTTGTTATCAATAATACTACTAAGATCATTGTCATGTCCTATGAATTTCAGCAATCAAAATTTAGAGGGGAGGAGGAAAGCTTTTCCTTGTTGCTAATTTTACGGAAGTGGGTGTTGGATGCTAATCAATGTACATTGCCAAGACATCTATGTGTCTTGGTCGGACTAGACAACTAACCCTCACTCAGCATGACCAGTCAGCCACGTGACCAACTGATCATATAAGACCTATAAAAGCAGAAGAGAACTGAAACAAGACACCTCAACTGAAGTTCTACTGATGATGGTACCTAGCCTAGTGACAAAACATTCAGAAACTAAGCAACAGGTTCAAAGAACAAACCACCACCAACATCTATGTAGTTCCTGGTCTATCCATTGCATGCCTCAATTTAGACAATCAACAACAACAAAATGACAACTGTACAGCAATGTTCTTCATAGATCAAGAGAGGACAGATTACTTTACATTGGTAGCATTAAGCTCCATAAAAATATAAATTTATAGGAAAAACTTAGCAAAAGATGTTTAATGTACAGGATATGATATTATAAACACAGGGGGGGGGGAAACAAATGGGCATATATGAAGGTAGAAAGTTTTAATGTTTATTACTGTTTTCAGAGTCTGCACCAAACCTTCCAGGTAATTTCACAATTACTAAATTATGCTGGTCACAGGGGAATATATAACCATTGAGTTTCCTGTTCTGTTAACCTCTTGTGTCAAGAGGACAAAAGTTTCACTTCCAGGTCAAAGGGCATAGCATGGTACCAATAATTAGAGCAATGAATCAGAACTACAGTTTAAATGAATCATGGCCAGCAAATGCTTCCAATTACCAGAGATTCTAACCTTTCAATTACGTTTAAGCTTGCACTCATTGAGAAATCCCTTACCACTGTTAGCTGCTTCTTTCATCTTATTAAATGAAACTATATTAATTAAAGTTGATCTTGGCTACAGGTTGGAGCCAGGAAATAGAACAGTGATCTGCTGATCCACTTTTCCTGCTTCCAGTTAACTTGGGATGGGGAGAAATTATTTAGGAGGCAGCCTATTTAAGGGTCCCTGACTGTGTATACAGAACCTGGATTAATATCATTTACACATACAAGGTCATTGTCAGATTATGCTGAGATCAGTAACCTTTTTCAGGAGATTACATGGCCACTGCCCAGTGGCTGAAATCTCACAAGATCAACAAATGTTGTAAACTGTTGGACATCTATTTTTGTTAGTTTAAGTTTGGGGTTTCCAAAGGTGTGTTGTGGTATTGCTGCAGATGTGCCAACCTCTGGGTTGTGCTGAAGGCAGGTTCTGGGGTGGGGAGCAGGGGTGGGTTCCTGCCGGTACGCTCTTACCTGTTGGTCGCCGCAGAACCGAAGAAGGTGGTGGCGTTCGCGGCGCGGGGCTTCCCCCTCCCGCTTTCCCCCACCCGCCTAGACGCCGCCATTTGCGTTCTTTTGCCCTCTGCGCATGCGCAAAGTGTTCTGCTTGCGCAGAGGGCAAAAGAACGCAAATGCCGGCGTCCAGGCGGGCGGGGGAAAGCGGGCGGGGGAAGCCCCGTGCTGTGATTGCCACCACCTTCTTCGGTTCTGCGGCGACCAACAGGTAAGAGTGTACCGGCAGGAACCCACCCCTTGTGGGGAGAGAATGAGGGCAAGACCAGAAGATGTGATCCTGTTCCACCCTTGAAGCAAATTTCTTACAGAATGTGAAGAGCTTTAAAATCTCCACTTAAAAAAAAAAACACACACAAGCTTTTCCTGCCCCCAATTGTATGCCTCCTATTACTCTGATTTGTGGAAAGAAGATGTATAAAAACAAAGTTAGTGTTAAGTGTTATTTACTTCCCCTCTTCTACATCTATTTAAAAACAGGAGCTAAATTGTCTCTAGCCAGAAAAGATAAATCTCTACTTCTATCATTATTGGAGAAGGGAATAAATAACATGGTGTGGGTGTGTGTGGTTTTTTTTTTTTTTTTTTTTTTTTTGACATTCAGCTAAAGGTCTGGGTTAATTCCATTATTTCTCTAGTATTAAATTTTTGTTATTACAAGAATATATGCAGCATGGAGAAAACTTGCCTAACTATTAAAGTTTGTCTAGTGCTTAAGACACCAAGCTAGAAACCAGGAGACTGGGAGTTCTAGTCCCATCTTGGGCCAGTTCTTATCTCTCAGTCCTTAGAAGGAGTTTGTTTGTTTAACTTATATAATGGAAAACCACTTCCAAAAAACTCTGCCATGAAAACTGAAGGAACTTGTCCTTCAGTTGGCAGGAGTCAAAACTGATTTGAAGGCAAAAAAGAAAGAAAGAAAGAAAGAAAGAAAGAAAGAAAGAAAGCCCTGTTATAAGACATTGTGCAATCCTTCCAATTTTTCCCCTCAACAGATTTTCTATGGAAACGAAAACTGGAAAAAGTAGTATGGAGAGAAAACCAGTAATAGGTTTTACAAATGAAGGAAATGCTACTCAATTTCAAAACAGTGTGCCATGTAGCACTGAATCCTGTGTTTAACAAAAAGTTTGATTTTTCAGGATTTATCGTAGTATATATCATGAGTGGGAGATTCATGACCCTCTGGAGGTTGCTGGAACCTCTGGCTTAGCTGATTTTTCATCTTTCATACAGAAACAGTATGAAAACATCATTTCCTGATGCCGGAATTATAGTTCAGCAACATCTTTTAATTCTATCATTCCTTAACTCTGACATAGTCTCATAATTTTGCTTACCTGTGTATATATGCTAAAGATATGGCTCTGAACTTCATCTATGGAGTCAAACCCATAAGCCATTGTTCCAAGATGCACACGTTTGAAAACCATCTCATTCTGTGTTAGAGTCCCTAGAATAGGAAAATTACATATTATGGCACAGAAAGAGCAAATTAAGCACCAAGAAACATTTCTAAGTCATTACCACCAGAGATGACTTAACCTGAAGACCATACATTACCAAGAAAAGAATCCCCAAAGATGTCAAAATATTGTTATAGGATTGTAATCTTTAAAGTTAAAATAAATCAGAAAAATATTAAATACACTGAATAAAGTATTAGCCATTTTTAAACTATTAATTAAATAGAACTAGAATTAAATTTGCTTTTTCTGCTTCATCCAGCCACTGCTTTGTAAAGCACAGTGACCAGCATACCATTCAAAACTGAAAGTATTATCAAGTTGTTATGTATCTCATATCCATTTTATATATTCAGTAAAATCACTAAGATCTTTCGCAGCACAACAAAATAACTGCAGCACAACCTTGATGCTGTGTCCTGCAAAAAATTATTTATGAAAATACCTGTCTTATCAGTAAGCAAATAGGATATTCTGCCTAGTTGCTCTGGGATTGTGCTAGATCGAACTACTGTGCCAGGAATTTTAGAATCCCTCCGGATCATCCAGCTGTAGACAATTTTTCCCATGTCAAGATTCACCCGTAAACTACATAAAAGGAAGAGAAGATGAGGAAGAAGCAACAATAGGTTGTTATTAGGCATTTACTCAAAAACACGCCTTAAAAATTAGTATGAAGAATATTTGAAGAGGTTTGGTCCCTTGCAATTTGCCCAATTTTGTTACATCTATATATGTGGGATTGCAACTATCAATGGACAAAACCAGGATAAAAATTAGATAAGGAGCTGAACCAGATGCTGCTTTCTTACACAGGATTTATAGAAACACATTCTCTCATTTCTAAATCCACAGAGCAGTGTTTCCCCAGATGACATTTGTAACCCAGTACTTAGGATCATATAAAATAAAATTGCTTCAAGGTAAGATGTGGCCTGAAGCAGTCATTTGAATTCTGGCCATTATTAGCAAACAATGTAATAGGGAGTATGTTGTAATCCAGTTCAAACCTCATATTTAAGCTCAGGGGTGGGTTCTAATTTACCTCGCCACTGGTTTGCTTCCTCCCACGCTATGTGGGCATATGCACATTGCGCACCGCGCGGCTGCACTGCATGAGCACGCATGCATGCACAGTGCTGAAAACCAAGCTTCTGTGCATGCGCAGAAGCAAAAAACAGCTTTTGTGTGTGCGCAGAAGCCAAAAAACAAGATGGCACTGCCTATGACACCACCATTAGAGCCGGTTCGGGGATGTGGCCAACCAGCAATTGCTCCCGGTTCGGCGAGCAGGGGGAAATTCCCACTACCAGTTCTATAGAACCGGTCCGAACCTGGAGCAACCACCTCTGGTTAAGCGTTGTGATATATGGAAAATTCATGACCTGGATCTCTAGCTGTTTTCAAACATAACACCTAGTGGGTTTTAACTAAGGTTTGTTGGATAAACCATAGTACTCTGGTTCACCATTGTACTAAGCTCAAAGTAAACCACATTATCATTGGCATTCACTGTAGGGAACAAGGGTGAGTAAGTGACATCTAGTGATATCATTATGCAGACTCTTCTGCACGCTGTGACGCAAGTACAAAAAGACAGAGTTTGCATTGTGACATATTTTTATAATCTGGTGTCAAAATGATGAAGAATGGATGACTTTGCATATTATGGCTTAGTGTGAAGAAATGGATTCAGCCTTTTTTTTTCTAAAGTGCAAAAGTTTAGCATAGGGAGGAATTTTAGAATTTCCCACATACAGTGGTTACTTGTTTTCTATGTTTAATATTTCTATTTCCTATATTTAAAATGCTCCTTATCAATATGACCTACATCAAGCCAAAAACTGTAAGTGAATTTCTTAAAAATAAGGAATACTTGTGATGATCCCCCAAACTGGAGCTGGGAAATCAAAGTACGCCAAATGCTAATGAACTCTATCATTCAACCAAGCAAGTCAGCACAGGCATTGATGAGACTAGTGGGAGAGTCAGTTGAGTAACAGAGGGTACCAAGTTCCTCAGCACTGCTCTAAATATTCACAGCTCTACAGGCCTTTTTCAGGCTGCAAACTAGAATTTAAATACAGAGGAATTATACACATAAATTAATCAGTTCTTGCAATGCTGCTCCCTCCTCTCTGTAAGTATAGGAAGGTTATTATTCACTTGTTGTTACACACAGATTTGGGAACTGTGATTTATTTAAAGCACAGGTTTTGGTTTTCTCCTGTTGTTGTTGTTCATCCATCCGTGTTCGAAGAGGACCTTGACATCTATCAGGTTGTGGGCTGTTTACGATGTGTACGCAGGTGGCTGGTAAGGCCAATATGGGCACGAAATGTTCTGCCACATGTTGGGCAACATGTGTGGGCACCATTGTTGCAGCATTTGCAGCTCTGGCTTTGCAGAGTGCTCGCTTTTCTTCTGCTAAGGCTGTTCTTCTGTCTTCAGATATTTGGCAGCCTTGGTGGATCAGCATGCGCCATGTTGATCGTTCTTGTGCCAGGGTTTCCCAGGAGGTGGTGTCGATATCGAGGGACTTGAAGGAGGCTTTCAACAAGTCTTTGTATCGCTTCCTTTGTCCCCCATGCGATCGCTTTCCTTTAGACAGCTCACCATAGAGGAGCTGTTTAGGGATGCGATGGTCTGGCATCCTTGCAACATGGCCTGTCCAGCATGTCTGGGCTTTCATCAGCAGGGTGGGTATTGATGGCAGGCCTGGTCTGGAGAGGACTTCTGTGTCTGGCACCTTATCCTGCCATTGTATCCTCAGAATGAGGATATCCTACTGAGGAATGAAAGACCAATACTTCCTACCCACATGTCCCTAAGAGGTTGCATAATCCTAAAACTCAGCTAGTCCGTTCATGTAGAATTCACCATGGCCTTAAAACTGTAAAACCTATCATTAATTACATCATGCAAGAACTTCTAGCATGGTTGCTTTAGCCTTCAAGGAAGTACTTTTCATTTGAAAATAACTAGAATAGTCTTATGGCTTATGTTAAGGATAACATAATTGCGACCATACCTGGAGGAGGCTCTATTCATGGTAACTCATGCCCTTGTCACCTCCCGATTGGACTACTATAATGCGCTCTACATGGGGCTACCCTTGAAGAGTATTTGGAGACTACAATTGGTGCAAAATGCGGCTGCGCGTGCTGTGGTGGGTGTTTCAAGATACACCCACGTAACACCCATACTCCGCCAGTTTCATTGGCTGCCCATTGGTCTCCGGGGACAATTCAAGGTGTTGATCATCATCTTTAAAGCCCTACATGGCTTAGGACCAGGTTACCTCCGGGACCGCATTCTACCTCATACTTTCCTTCGACCGGTTAGGTCCCACAGAGTGGGTCTCCTCCAGGTCCCATCAGCCAAACAATGCCGACTGGCGGGGCCTAGGGGGAGGGCCTTCTCTGTAGGGGCCCCTGTTCTCTGGAACATAACTTCCCCCAGAGATCCGAATCATCCCCACCTTGCTGGCCTTCCGAAAAGCCATTAAGACATGGCTCTTCCTGCAGGCAGGGAGTTGAGACAATTTTACATCTGAGGTCTCCCCCATGTATGCATGGTGTTGTGTGTCTTTTTAAAAACTTTTTAAAAATTGTTTTTAATGATTTTATTATTTGGTGTTCTTTAAAATGCTGTACGCCGCCCTGGGTCCTTAGGGAGTAGGGCGGCATAGAAGAATTACCAAATAAATAAATAAAATAAATAAAATATGGAGTAAATCATTTATGGAAGTTTGACTAAGGCTCAAATGAAGAAGAACATCAAAAATACGGCACTATTTTAAAGGAGTACAACAAATACATTTATACCTGATAGGGATGATATTTGAGAACAGAAGAAGAAACCTGAGGATCTGAAGGTACCAGCGGCCAGCAAAGTGTTGGAGGGAGACCATGACAAGGGAGACCACCACCAAGGCCGCAAAGAGTATCTTGGTTAGACAGTTAACTTCCAAGTCAAAGAGACCGATCTTAAAAGGAGAAAATGATTGTTTGCATTAACAATTGTTGCAATTGGAGCAGGTATCAAACTAAAATATGACCACACACTACTCCAGATTTTTTTTAAAAAAAAATGATATAGCACATCTTCCCCTAGTCTTTTATGTCTTCCATGTGGTCAGATTTTTAAAACAGGACAACTGGGATCAACTGGGAACCTCTTAAGGTTACTTCAAATCTTACATGCTCCAATTCTACTCAGAGGGCATCATACAAGGCAAGATTGATTCAGATTATCAATATTCTTCCAGGTATCGGGATCAGAAGGTCAAGGGAGTCTATAAGTTAGTATTATTGTCTTGATGGTTATTCATGGATCCCTTTTTATTATTGTGGTGCTTTCAGGGTTCCAAATAGCATCCAAAATTAAATCAGAGTCCGAGGCAAAGTATTCCTCAAAGTTCCAATTTATTAGTAGAGCTATGTTGGCACATCTGGGAGAATACCAAATCTGAAGTCCCAGGGGTTTCTCCACCCAGTTGAAAGTTCAAGCCCTTGCCCTCACACCCCCAAGTCCATCACGTTGACCAATCTCCATCTGCCAACTTGGCAGAAACTCCTATCTCCTTCTGTGCAGGTGCAGGAGTGCAAAGACAAAGAACGACCTTAACCATGTAGAAAGAATTTGTTATGGCTACATTCAAACAGCCCTCATGCAATTACCCCTCCCAAATTCCCACAGCAAAGAATACATTTTAAAATAGCATAAAGTGTGGCAGGCCAAAGACACCAACTAAACTGGCTTCGGCCTGACAGGTGCATTGTTATTTTTACAACTATAATGATATTTTTACCTCTCTATATCAGGACTGTGTATATTTATATTTGTAATGAGGGGTCCTTGGTGCTCTCTGAGCTTGATGGTTTTCTTACAGATGTTTCATTATCCTAACTAGGTAACATTATCAGTGCCTGTTATATTTGTAACACTATGCTGTACTCAGATTTTTTTTTACTTCAATAGAATAGAATAGAATTCTTTATTGGCCAAGTGTGATTGGACACACAAGGAATTTGTCTTTGGTGCATAAGCTCTCAATCTACATAAAAGATATAAGTGATAAATCATGATCATAGTCATCATAAATACATTCATCATGAATCATAAGATACAACACTTAGTGATAGTCATAGGATACTAAATAAGCAATCATCACAAATCATACTAGGAAACTAAGTAAAACAATATCAATCGTAAAGATACAAGCAACAAAGTTGTAGTCATAAGTAGAAAATAAGCTGTCCAATGACTGTAATAAATATAAAGTAAGCTAACCTCTTCTCCCTGACACTGTTTTCTGTGTGCAGACACACAGGTGATGTTGATATGGATTAGTAAGGAGCTGGTTTCTGTAATTCTCCTGTGGGAACCAGTTGACATGAAGCCATTGTCTGAGAACTCATACATTACATTCTTAATCTAACATGTTTTATATGCACACCTGAGTGACACATGTGAGATGTGTGATCATGCATCTAAAATGGGCTATACAAGGTTGCATATTTACTGGCAAATCTAGCTTTATAGACCAAGTAAAAGAGATGAGATTATGTTGTAAGCAGCTCAGAGTCACCTGTGTGCAAGTAGGGTGGCCATATAACTTTGTTTAATAAATAAATAAATAAATAATGAGGAAATTACTTATCTTACCTTACTGCGTGGATTTGAGGTATTCATGACACTGCGTAGCTCCTGGCCTGTATAGAGAACAACGCCCACAACTGTTCCTGAGGATTGAAGCAAAAACACCAGTCCTACACTCTGTTCATATAAGTTATTACATGATTATTGTTCTCACATCTATCACACACTAGAACAGCTTCCAAGGGAAAGAGCTGGACTTTTTCTCACTGAAGGTTTCAAATGACGCTGATGGTCACTTATCAGGGATGATTCAGTGCAATTGTGTACAATGAACAAGTAGTTGAACCATTTAACCAGTTCATACATTCTATGAAAACGTCAGAGGGGTACACTGTATATCATTAATACTTAAGATGTTTTTTTTTCCTTTTGCAAGCTATCTGATTCACAGAATCCAATAATGTTGACTAATCTTTTTGGCAAGAATACAACAATGCCAAAGAATAAAATATTATTCTAGACTGTGATGTATGGTAGATGTGTGCTTTGGTCTTCAGGCTAATATCTTTCAATTTGAAACCTTCCAATTATGCTGGGCTACAATGCCAATCTCTCCAGGCCAATGTTGATTATGATGTCTGGGGCTGATGGAAAGTGCAATTTAAAATATCTTAAGTATGCTAGATTGGAGAAAGATGGTCTAGATCAGGGGTAGGCAAAGTTGGCTCTTCTATGACTCATGGACTTCAACTCCCAGAATTCCTAAGCTAGCATGATTGGCTCAGAAATTCTAGGAGTTGAAGTCCACAAGTCATAGAAGAGCCAACTTTGCCTACCCCTGGTCTAGATATATTTGGGCTCCACAAAAGTGACACAAAAGTGCCACCAAGGAACCTAGGATGATAATTTGCATTGGTAATTGATTTATTCATGAGTTTTAATTAATTTATAAACAGGTCTTAACCAATACAATTTACATGCATAGGCACAATAATTTGAGAATACTGATAGAACTCAAAAATGAAACAATAAAACATACATTCTGTTTTTAAAATCAGCACAGCGATCTTTTTGGGGGGGACAATGATGCTTAGAGGCCAGGACATGAAAAGTATTAGTGCCAAGAAAAAAGATGCACAGATGAGACCAAAACTAAAGATATAATTTTAATTTAAAATATAACTAAGAACAGGTATCATTATTAATCCCAATACTATAAATTATGGTTACTTTCTTTGACATTAAACATTCGGTGGCACCTTATACTACCATAAACCTTTTGGGATAATTTAAGAATTTTTACTCCAGTAAACTACGTTTTTTTTAAACTCCATGCATACACTACCATATAATAATCAAATCCAAAAATCATATATAGAAGTTAGCATCCCTCAAACTGTTGACTTCAGATCTGTCGAAACGGCAACTCTCGGGAATCATAGCCAATTGTTAGGCTGGCTGAGAATTTTGCCAGCTGCAAGGACAACACATCAGAAGGTGCCAGGTTTCAGGGAAGCTTCGGCAAAGAATGCAGACAACACATGGCACAAAAGTTGTCTGATTAAATCACACAAGAAACATATCAGAGAAACGATCCTGGCACTACCTAATTCATGGTTTTGGTCTCATCTCTTTTGAGGGTTCTGCCTTTGACGTGCCTCTCAGTCAGCTAAGTACCATGAACTTTCCTCCCTGAAAGCAGCACATCCATGCCTTAAATGCTCAACAAGATGGAAAGCTTATAGAGAAAGAGGTGAGTATATTTAGCCATCTCAGGGGGGGTGACAGTTGAATTGTTTCTTGAAATAAGCTTCAGAGAAAAGCCTTTGATTTCTCCCAACTATAGCCTGATACATCTGTTCTTGCTTTTATCAGATGTTCTCCGTTGGAGTCGCAAATGGGGAACCCCATTTATTTGCTGATCTTTTATCCCAGCTTCCCTTTAAAAGTCTCCCTGACACCCTTTCTGTAACTGATTTAAAATGTCAATATAGGGAGCAATTAAGTGCTATTCTAGCAATGGATGCTTTCTCCAAAGGTTATTTATTGGAATTCCAAAGGTCTTCTCATCTATAAATGTCCAAAGGGGTAATTAGATGTCAACTCAAATCCTTGGTAGTGTTAGCACAAGTGGAAAACTTCATTCCAACCCCTAATTTCCATTGACAAGAGATGATTATTTTCAATTACAAAGATATTTTTTTTTCAAAAAAATTGCTAACATACTCCCTGGGAAATTCACACATCAGGCCTTACCTGAAGCAATTACTGTGCTAGCCCAGAGGGTATTTTCAATACTCAAGCTCTCGTTCACAGGAGGATCACTGTCTTCCTGAAAGAGTCAAGGAAAAAAACCCAAAAATAATAAGCGCCTTCTGCATATTTTTTTAAAGGTTCACACACCATTTCTAGAATCTCATAAATTATCAGAGACATTTAAATTTTTCAGCATTGTTGCTTCAATCCTCAGATGCTGAAAGACCGCAGGGTTCTTTGCCTGTCACCACAGGTGTGAAGCCAATACTGGAGTGTGATATGTATCAAGACATTCGGTGATGCAGGCTACAAGAAGCAACAGTTGAACTGCAGCTCCCGATAACACAACACCCTGACAGATTATGGTAATGTACGTTCAACAGCCTGCTGGTTACATCATAGATTATCATTCAAATCTGAAAGGTTCAGGAAATGCTGTGTGGTTGTCTGTAGCTGTTTCTGAGCATTTCATTTTAAATGAATCATGCAACGAAGGCAGTGGTGGGTTGCTACTGGTTCAACCCAGTACGGCGAACCAGTAGTGGCAGCGGGAGGCTCCGCCCACCCATCATCAAAAAACGCTCTGCGCATGCGCAGAAGTGTTGCGCGCGTGCAAAGTGCGCGCTCCCATTCCCGAACCGGTAGCAAAGGTAAGTAGAACTCACTACTGAACAAAGAAAAACAGTGATGTTAGCTTGCACCTGCAGATAGCCTTTTCCAATTATGAAAGGTCGGCTTGCACTATGTAAACCAACAATCTTAACTCCAGGGTTATGTTCACACATTATATTAAGTAAGAACCCTTTTAAGATTCAGGGAAAACTATTCACTGACATCTGTCCTCTTCCTTCCAGCTTTTCTCTCCCTCCATCTGTCCAAAATTACATGTCCATTTTGCTAATTGAAATGAATAAACAGATGTGTTTAGGGAAACTCAAAATATTAAAATAATTATCGGTACGGAACATAATCTTACTGCCTTGAATGAAAACTAGTGATCTACCTGGGCACTTTAAATACCAAATCATTTTTTAATTGAACAACCTTCTAATATGGAGCAGCTGTATGTCTCCCTTTTAAATATCCTTCTGTAAACCATGGATTGTTTTATATGATGGATTAAGTTACAATGGTTGGGTTCCGAGATAATATTAAAATAACAAACCAAGCTTTTGATTTACCAGGATGATGCAGTTTAGTATAATTATCTAATGCTACAGATGTACTAACCATTATCACCATGTACTAACCATGTACTAACCATTATCAGTTGATGTAATGTGCCGCTGCCTGGACGATGTGAGGGTCTGGATGGGAGTGAATAGACTCAGGCTCAACCCTGACAAGACTGAGTGGCTCTGGATATTGCCCCCCAAGGACTATATCGACTGTCCCTCCTTGGTTCTCGGGGGAGAAAAATTAACTCCCTCAGAACAGGTTCGCAATTTGGGTGTTCTCCTAGATCCACAGCTAAAATTGGAGCAACATCTTTCAGCTGTGGCTAGGGGGACCTTTGCACAGATCCGTCTTGTGCACCAATTGCGACCTTACTTGGAGAGGGAGGCTTTGCTCACAGTCACTCATGCCCTTGTCACCTCACGGCTGGACTACTGTAACATGCTCTACATGGGGCTACCCTCGAAGAGCATCCGGAAATTACAACTGGTACAGAATGCAGCTGCGCGAGCTGTGGTGGGTGTACCAAGATACACCCACGTAACACCCATTCTCCGCCAGCTGCATTGGTTGCCCATTAGTCTCCGGTTGCAATTTAAGGTGTTGGTTTTGACCTTTAAAGCCCTACATGGCTCAGGGCCAGGTTACCTTCGGGACCGCATCCTGCCACATACCTCCCTACGACCAGTTAGGTCCCACAGAGTGGGCCTCCTCCGGGTCCCATCAGCCAAACAATGTTGGTTGGTGGGCCCACGGGGGAGAGCCTTCTCTGTGGGTGCCCCATCTCTCTGGAACCAACTCCCACCAGAGATCCGGACTATCCCCACCCTACAGGCCTTCCGCAAAGCAGTAAAAACATGGCTCTTCCAGCAGGCAGGGTGAAGAGTGGATTCCCCCATGTATGAATGGTTTTTTGTTTTTAAATGCAATGTAATGTTTTTAAATGTTATTTTATTGTACCGTTCTTATCTCTGTTGTACGCCACCCTGAGTCCTACGGGATTGGGCGGCTTATAAGAACTTTAAATTAAATTAAATTAAATTAAACTTGTTAATAAACATAGTTAAGACAAGCAATGCTTTGGTGTCTAAACCATTTCCCATGCTTTATGTTGATTAGAAAATTGGATAATTATATTTAATGATGTGTTGTTAAAAAAGAAAAATTCAGTGCCAATTCTATTATTTTCTCTTACAAGACTGTAGTACAAGAACAAACTACATTTTATGCTGCTCATCTCCAAACATGTTTGTTTAGATTAATTAAAATTACCCATAGAATGGTATAATTTTTATCTTGAAAGCTGTCTACTCCCCAGGTATACAAATTGGACTCTGCAAGGCAACTTGGAGCTTTATGAAAAAATCATTAGCTACCAACTTGAACATTTTCCCCAAAGCACTAAGCTTTAAGATGCCATTGTTGATTGGGACAAAGCTGGGAGGTTATATGATACATCTTCTCTCTGTTATATATCATTTTCAAAAAACAAAATCCCTCCTTATGAAAAGATCATTCATCCAGCATATGTCCCAAACAGAGATCATTATGGAAAGTGTTACCTCAGTCTAAAGTCTATATGGAACATGTAGAACATCTCCAAATATTGTTTTATAAGCCTTTAAGCCCAACGCTCTCCTGAAGTTGCTAAGAAAGTTTTAATTTTTTCTTTTATTAAACAACAAAGTCAATGCTTACTCTTGTGAATGTCCCAACAAAGTTATGGATGTCAATATTTGGTTCCTCTGCATACACATATGACCTGATTTGAAGAAGGTCCTACAAAGGAAGATGAGAGTATGAAGACAGAAAAGGGGCAAAATTCATTATAATAGCAATAGCACTTAGACAGTGGTGAAATCCAAAATTTTTTGCCACTGGTTCTATGGACGTGGCTTAGTGGGCATGGCTTGGTGGTGGGTAATGTAACTGGGTGGGCATGGTCAACTTTTTTTTATTTTTAAAGCATTTTTAACTACCGTTCTCCCAACCGTTTTCCTTCCACGCAACCATCAATAGCTTGCCCTTTAACACGATTTGTAGACCTCAAATCTCAGCGTTTGCAGCTGAGGGAAATGCCAGGCCCTTCCTGGAACAACCGCTGCTCTCAACACCCACCCTCCCTGCCTGGCTGCAGATGTCTGCCTGCCCTCCCGGAGCACCGCAGCCGCCGTTCACTTTTGTTTCACGGCAGGAGAAGGACGAAAGCGAACAGCAGTGCTCTGGGAGGGAAGGGAAACGAATTGAGCATGGAAAGCAGCCTTTTCTGCAGCATCCCCCTCCCCTCTTTGGATCGCCCTGTGGGGGGTGGCTCTGCCTTTGCAGAAACGGGGCGGGTTCATGTGCAGCAGCTCTGGGACACCGCCACCACCACCACCACCGCTCCTCTCAACCCCAGCGCAGCATCTGCATTTCCACCAAGGGCCGCCCGCCACCCACTGGCTGGGCCGGGCTGGACGCTGATCTCGGAAGGCAAGCGGGCATGGGGGACCACCGGGAAGGCTGCGTGGAATGCAGGCAAGCATGGCAGGGCTGCTGGGAAGGGAGTAGGATGGTAGCTCCCTTCCCCGCGACCCCACCATGCTTGCCTGCCTTCCATGTGGCTTTCCACTTGCCTGCCTTTGCAAACTGGCCACGGGGATGCTAGGAAGGCTGTGTGGAAGGCCAGCAAGCATAACAGGGCCACGGGCCATGGGGAAGGGAGTAGGAGAGGCAGGTTGGGATGGGGGGGCAGGGGAAAATAGATAGGCTGCGACTTGCAGTCTTACCTGGCAGGCAGATCAGAGGCGCAGCACTTTAGGCAAGCTAGCTGCAGAGCAGAGAGTGGGTGGGGCAGGATGAGCGGTGACCAGGGGACCAGTTCAGGGGCGTGGCCAGCCAGCCATCGCTACCAGTTCGGCAATCCAGGTCACATGTCCACTACCGGTTCTCCCGAACCGGTCCGAACCAATAGGATTTCACTTAGACTTATATACTGCTTCACAGTGCTTTACAGCCCTCTCTAAGCAGTTTACAGAGTCAACATATTGCCCCCAACAATTCAGGACCTCATTTTACCGACCTAGGAAGGATGGAAGGCTGAGTCAACCTTGAGCTGGTCAGGATCAAACCCCTGACAGTCAGCAGAATTAGCCATCTCTCCTATAGAACCAGAGGCCAAGATATGCCCAAATAAACCATCAAGATTTAACTCAGCACGTAGGCTACAAATTGGTTTGAAAAAGAAATACGTCAGTGGGAGATATTTTTTTAATGGCACGTTAGGTTGTATAATTAAAACGTTTGTGTTACGTACAGAAGCAGTTGGTAACCTCTGAGTACAGCTGACAGGCAGACGCAGTTTCCAATCTGTTTCACCATCCAGCTGATCCGTTCGGAGAAAGCAGGACCCTATAAAAATATTCATCTGAGTTAATTCCACCCCCCCATGCTATACATAGGAAATGCATTATTTAACGTGAATTCTTTATAGAAAGGTTTAGCCTACACGGTACAGTAGGAAAAGAACCTTAACTCAGTGATCTGAGATGTGTTTTACCTATAATTAATTGCGGGGTTGATCAGAGGGACTTCCTTTACAACTCCCTCCCCCCCCCAAAAAAACCAGCAGACAGCATGCTGGGGGAAAAATTAGACAATAGAACTAGACCTGCCTTCCTCAATGCAGTCCCTTCCTTGCATGTTGGACTTCGTGTAAAGTGGTGGTGAAGATCCTATCACTTTCATGTCTGAAAGGACATCATCCACGCAGTAGTCTCTAAACCAGTGGTGTCAAACTTGATTTCATTGAGGGCTGCATCAGGGTTGTTCTTGACCTCGTAGGGCTGAGTGGGCATGGCCAGGGTGGGCGTGGCCAGCTCAACGTCACTCATGTCAGGGGCACCTGTGGTGGCCTGAGTGCTCTGCCAGCAAAAAGGGAGCTGGGGAGGGCCCTCCCGAGCTCCGTTTTCACTGGCAGAGGCACCATGGCCCGGTCCTTCGCTGTTTCCAGGGCAATTCCCTGCTCTAAACACTCAGCTTTAGTTTGCACCAGACACAAAATAATGGTGCTTTGCACAAATCAGAATTATCTCTGGAGATAAGCTGCAAATAGGTTTTACCATTTACTTTTATACATCATTCTTTTTTGGGGGGGGGGGTTGGGTCACTAACATTAAGCCAAATAATAACCCTATAACTTCAGTGTTGAGAGCAGCTCCATGTGTGCCTCCAAACCGTCTTTTGATGTGGGTCACAGTCTCTGTGTGACCTACAAACAATTTGACTGTGGCCACCATGACTATAATATGATTGCACTTGAGTCAACAGTGCTACTGGCAGCTGTCCCCTCGATAAATATTATCACACCCAGGCAGGATCCCACTGTCTTCACTTTGCGAAGTAGTTTTAAAATTGTGCTTTTCTTTTCCCACAGTTCAATTTAGGTAGAAGTAAATAAATATTATGAAGAAGCTTCAGAATTGCTGATTACATAAACTTAAAGCTGGGGTAGCCTAGAGTTTGCAAGCTGCCTGAACAAATGGTGGGACATCTCTCAGAAGAGAAGTTAATCTGAAGCTCAATGAAGCCCAAGCTACCGCCAACATGCCACATCAATCTCCCTTTCCTTCACACTGCTTGACCTTACACAACAGGACGTCCTGCAAGATAAACAAGCTCTATGTTTTTTTTTTAAAAAATCACCAATTATAAACTAAGAAGGAAGCTTGAGCTATTCAAAATGAGTGTTTGAGTTGGTCAGACTCACCAAGTTTAAAATTGTATCTACTTAGGTTACATGTTCAAAATGATTATGATGTCCCCTATAACTGGCAAAAGGTTAATGGTTATTTTCACAATGGGTTCCAGATGTTTACCGTTCTTTTCTGATGTCCTCAAGAAAATCATGTCAGCAGGGACCCGTTGGTTCTTCGTTTGGGAAAAGAAAGGAAGTCCATGAATATTCAGTCCATAATTTTGATTGGAAATATAATATACGACTAAGAAGGTTTATTTTTTCATTCATTCAATTTCTATAGCTGCCCATATTATCAATGACTGGTGGTGGTGGGGTTTACAATTCAAAAATATATATTATAATTAAAACATTTAACAGGACCGATATAATTATTAAATGAAGGAGCTCATTCAGACAGGCTGATTATTGTGCATTATATAAGAGATTATTGTATAATTCCATCCAAACTAAATTCACGGCGCTATATTACACAAGCAACTTCATAACTTCAAATTCCAGTGTCAGTCTTTTCTAAGTCACCCACAATAGAAAGAGACAATTTAGAAAAATGAAGTTGAAATGGTATAGGACCCGGAGCAGGAGATTGGACTAGATGACCTCCAAGGTTCCTTCCAACTCTATTTTTTCAGTTATTTGATATTTAAGTGATATGGGAATAAACAGAACATCTTTACCATTATAGCATATCCATTTATTCTCTTAATCAAAATGGTTATTATTACACAGCCATCATTCAATGAAAGTAAAAGTATAAAATTCAAATCATTAAACCTGAATGATTGCCAAAGATCAGAAAAGAACAAGCTCTTAAGACCAGTGAAGTAGAGGTGGATGGATTTTCTAAAGACAAAACCTGAATACCGAACTGAAGCAGAATACTAGCAAGGTTTCAGGCCTATGCTGAAGTAAAACAGACTTTCGTTTTGGAGACTTCGTAGGCTATGGAGCCTTGACAGCTGTCCTGATGTATGCACTTCCAAAAGTTCCCACTTAAGTTGATGATATAAGCAGGAACTACTGCTTTGAAAACATGTGTCTGAGCAGTTATCCAAGAACGGAAAAAAAAACCCTTGCCTTTTGCAAATAGCTAATCTGGAGACGTTTCCTTCCATTGCAATGATTCTGCTGCCCCCAAATGTCCTTATCAGGGATGTGGTTTTCCTTTTACTCCTACATCTGGTTTCAGGGCAGCTGCCTTATATGGATGAGCAACCTGCTGTGTCTCTATTAATTTGCACAGGGAGGGGGGAAGGAAGATTGCCACTGAAGACGTTCCCTTCAACCTGCCAAGAAGTCTAATGATAACAGAATGCTCTTTGTGGAGAAGGCCTTCCCACCAAATTAATCTCTCCTCCTAATTCTTTTCTACCTTGAAAGTGCTCAGTCACATCCTCAGAAAGTTTCCTTTTGCATTAATGTCAGAACCGGCATTTCTGAATAGGAAAAGCATCTAAAGAGTTTTGAAAACCAAAGCAGGCTTTCAACCTTTGGTCCAAAGCTAAATCAAATAATGGAGCTTCCTTCCTGAAATTTTAATGAATTTCTAAACAAGAATTAAGAATATAAGAGAATGATGGCGAACCTATGGCACGCGTGCCACAGGTGGCACGCGGAGCCATATCTGAGGGCACGCAAGGCATTGCCCTATGTCAGCTCCAGTGCACATGTGCATGCTGGCCAGCTGATTTTTGGCCTTCTTTTCGGCCATTTTTTGCCATCCCCAGGGTTTAGGAAAGTCTCCTGAAGCCTGGGGAAGGTGAAAAATGGCCCAATGGCCCAACCGGAAGTTGGTTTCCAAACTTCCGGTTGGCCCGTTTGGCCATTTTTCACTCTCCCCAGGTTTCAGGAGGCTTTCCTGAACTCCGGGAAGAGCGAAAAACAGTCCAACAGGCCTACCGGAAATCTGGAGGCTTCAGTGAGGCCTGTGCGCATGCGCAGGGGGGAGCGCGGGGAGATTGTGTGCATGCGGGGGGGCAGCACACATACACAGGAGGGCATTGCATTATGGGTGTAGGCACACGCGCACATACTATCTCGTACGCGCGCACCCTTTTGGCACCCGAGCAAAAAAAGGTTCGCCATCACTGCTATAAGATATGGGTGGCAAAGTCCAGTTAACTACTAGAGGCCAGTAAAGAGAAGAAGTACATATAACACTGTGCTGTCACCAGTGGTGGGTTGCTACCGATTCAACGCGGTACGGCAAAACGATAGCGATGGTGGCAGCAGCGTGAGGCACCACCCATCCACCCGGACATCATCAAAAAATGCTCTGCGCATGCGCAGAAGCTTCTCTGCATGCACAGAAGCATTGCATGTGCACAAAGCCCCCACACACTCCCGTTCCCGAACCGGTAGCAAAGGTAAGTAGAACCCACTACTGGCTGTCATGTACTTGTCATCTGGATGTCTGCAGTCCCACTCTGGTAGCTCTAGAAATATATTTGACTTTGCATACAATTATGAAGCAGCCTTCCCAATTTGGTGTCCATCAGATTTGTTGGCTTGGAATTCTGATTACTGAAGTCCAACCTATCGAGAGGCATGAAATGGAAGAAACCTGCTGTTCAATATGCTTTAATCATTAATTGCTATACCATCAAAACTGACACCAGCCGGAACATGGAATAACTCAAAGAAGTAGTACATGATTGAAAGAGATTTGGCTCATAGAATTGGCAAGAGTCAGACACGACTGAATGGATAACATTGTCGTCATCATCATCAATTGCTAAATGCTGATTCCCCTGTTATGTTATGAGTATTGAGGAAAATATTACCATTTTTTTTACATCCAGTCATACCTTTTCCACAATGATAAGGTCTCCCACTTGAATATTCGAACTTTTCACCTTCACTGTGCCTGAAGACAAAACAAAATGCTGCTTTAAAAATTCTCCAAAAGTGTGCATAATTCTTTACAAGACACTGAGCATTCTCAGTGACAACCCTGCTCCCCACACTTCAATTCAGAGGGAATTATTTGGCACCTTTCTATTGGCAAATATGGTCCACGGCTGATATGACCCTTGATGCTAAAAACTCAACAAGTATTAGCAAAGAGCAATGCCTCATTTTTAAAACACTGTAGAGTAGCTTTATGCAGCTGTGAACAGTACAAATGACCAGCGTGCATTTAAATTTGAAGCAGAGAGCCAAAGCAAAAGATCAACAAAATGTAGACGGGAATTAAAAAACACTCCCCACTCTTCCAAGAAACATTTGGCTTTTAGGAGACCTTACACATCATGACTTGCAAAACAGAGCACAAAAGGTTTGAGAAAATATTGTTTTTTGATACAGCTGGTAAATGCCAATGAGCTATATCAAAGCAGTGCTCCCTTGGTAGGGGGTCTCTCTGCATTTCATAGGACTTTGTTTTTTAATGCTGGTCTGGTTTACTATGCTTTGTATTCATGAATTGTAGAGAGAGGAAAGCAAGAAAACAAAACTCTTGAACCAAAAACCTAGAAAAGGTATCAAACCCAGCATTTGCAAATTTAAGGACAAAACTGGGCCAAAAGATGCATGTTCAACAAACTTGCATCTGATAAATATAGATTTATCTCCCCCCCCCAAAAAAAAATATTTTTCAGTATCCCAGAAAGCAAATGCAATTTTTAAAAATAGCAAATTTGAATGTCCACTATGAAATTTAAATGTAGGATAGATTCAGAGCAAAGGTTTTCAGAGCAAAGATTATTTGTGCCTTGTTATTTTCTCTTCCTGGTTCTTATCAAAGAAAGAGAATGAAATCCTGTGTTAATTAAGAGTGCCTTTTCATATGCATATTTTCTTATCCCCTTTTCATTTATTACCTTTGTCTACATTGTTTTACATATGGATGCCTGCCTCTCCATTGTATCCTCCAAACAAATAAAGATAAAGAGATAGTGGGTAGCTTCACAATAAGCATATCCATGCTTGATTTGTTGGCTAATTATTATACATTAGGACATACATGCTGGCTTATGAACCACAGTACTTATGAACTACACTACATGTAGTTTGAGCCCTAATATTGTTTACTGTTTACAAATTTTACTTACTATCCGAATATCTGATACCATTTAACAAGTGGATTCATACATTGCACTTTGCCATAGTTATGTTTAAAGTTATAATTATTAATTATGTTTAATTTCTCAACTCCAGTTGTATGAATTTGTACAAGAAAGTAAGCCATGAACCATGATTTATGATTCACACACTGAATAAAACCATAAATACATTTGTTTAGGGAGTTTCTGCTTCCAAAAACTTAGCAGCTTAAATTTAAGGCTATTACACCATGGTCTACCATCATGTACAAATGGCAACGTGTTTTTTTTTTACTTACCAGATATTCAAATAGTTACAAACTTTATATATATATTAGAAATTTGCCTTATAAAAAATAATCATTAGTAGGAAGGTTTTGAGTTCTGATTTGGCCCAAGTCACCAAAGGGACAATTGAAAGCTCCATATATTTGACATCAACCCCTCCTTCTCAAAATTGCTGTTCTGATTATCATCATATTTTGATAGACTTGCAAACAGACAGAAAGCTGGAGCCAATTTCCTGACCTCTTGCTGTGAGCTTGCTGTAAATCTGAGAGTTGACTTCCTTGTCACGCATGTAACATCGGATCTCTTCTACAGCCTCACGGATGATGGTAACAGCAAGCACAAAGCCCTAAAGAGGCAAAAAGAGAAATGGTGGAGGATTAGTCAAAGAAAATAGATTAAATCCAAAGAACTTGTCAGAAGACCTGGGAAATTAGTGAATGATCGCAACATGGAGTCAGGGTGAAATATTTAGTTAAATTTTCCATTTCAGAAGAAACCACTTAGTTGGTAGAGACTAACATTTTATGATGTTATATGATATAAAACCATATGATGAATGATTGAGGGGACTAAGTATATGTAGGGGGACTAGGAGTGACATGATAGCAATCTTCCAATATTTGAGGGGCTGTCACAGAGAAGAAGGGGTTGACCTATTCTCCAAAACACTTGAAGGCAGGACAAAAAGTAATGGATGGAAGCTTCTCAAAGGGAGATCCAACTTAGAATTTAGGAGAAAATTCCTCTCAACGAGAACAATTAATCAGTGGAATGGTTTGCCTCCAAAAGTTATGCTCAATCACTGGAGGTTTTCAAGAAGAGGTTGGACAGCCCTTTGAAACGATATAGGGCAGGGGTAGGCAAAGTTGGCTCTTCTATGACTCGTGGACTTCAACTCCCAGAATTTCTGAGCCAATCATTATAGCTTAGGAATTCTGGGAGTTGAAGTTCACGAGTCATAGAAGAGCCAACTTTGCCTACCCCTGATATAGGGTGTCCAGCTTGAGCAGGGGGTTGGACTAGAAGACCTCCAATATCCCTTCCTATTCTGTATTCTATATTACATGACTAGATATAACAAGTAGAAGAAATAAGCACCGGTAGTACAAAACACTACTACATTGTAGCCATATTGCTACAATGTTCAAGCTGCAAATATTCAACTTCTATGTTGCTACAATATTTCCGAGATGGCCTTTTCTTTTACTTTCTAGATAATACAAATACTTTTGGATCAAACCAAGCTTGTATCCATTTCTCCATTCTGTTCCTGCCAATGGTCAAACCAATGCCTCTGTGAACTCCATAGATATTGTATTTATTGTATTTTAAATATTTTTATCGCATTTATTTTTAAAATATTCAATAATGAACAATTTAAACAAAACAAGACAAATAAAACCCATTCAATAAGAAGGAAATCTCACCTTTTCATTTGTGATCCCAACAACTGATATTCATAGGAAGAAATACATTTATTTATTAAATTTATATGCCACCCATCTCACTACCCAAAGCTGCTTTGGGTGGCTACATAACCAGCCTTATCTAATTCTGATAACCTATACCTTGCTTAGTGCTTGCAAACTATCATAATCCTGCTCAGCAAAGTAATGTTTAAGGTTCTTGTTATTGGTGATGCTTTTGTTTTGATTCTTTTTAAAGACGCACAAGACACATTCATAGTGATTTATGCATGTGCACTCCTGAGCAAAAGGCTAAAAGCTAATGAGCCTCCATCCATGCAACCAACTATTCTATAGTGCTGTTCTTAGTGTTCTATTCTATAGTGCTATTCTATAGTGCTGTTCTTCTTCAGTGCTGTTCCCCACTGAACACACAGGACTTTCTTCTAAGTGAGTGATATTACAGGTTTCATCCTTTTAAAGGGGAGGAGGGCAGAAATATCCTTGACTAAAATTCAACTTCTAAGTCTGAAAGCATTTTCTTTCATAGTTTCTCTCTCTCTTTTTAAGACATACTTTAAATATTTAAAAATATGTTTCCAGACTGGGACTATATATTTGTGTAAGAACATTCTCGATGTAGGCTCTTCTTATCTGAATCATGGAAAGGAAATAATTTGTTTTGTAAATATAATTAAGCTGTCCAAAGGAAATCAATCCGCTGTACTAATTTCTAGGAATCTTCCACTCCTTTGCATAGCTTCCATGAACATTAATTCAGAATTATATTACTATATGCCTTCAAGGCTTGCCATTACAAAGAGATGCAAATGATACAGGGGACTGATTCCAGCTCTCCAAAATTTGGAAATCATTAGTAAGCAAGTCCAAAGGAATTCGGAGTTATTAAGTCTTATTTGAAAGAATGGCAATATCCTTTGGAGAAATAAAACAACCCTTTTTACATTTACCTAAACTCAAATCCTGTATTTTATTTATTATATTTTTAATTCCCTCAAAGTTTCTCTTCCCAAAAGCTGGTTTTAGCCCCATGGGAAGAAACATAGATCTACTTTGGGGGGATGGGGAAAATTTGGTGTTCCATTTGCTATTTTAAAGTAAAAAATAACAGCCTTGAATTATCCAATCATATCATCACAAGCCCTGATTTGCTATATTGTTGTTCCTTCAATTAAAAGTAAGCCTGGGTAAACACTTACTGACAGCAAGTCCCAATAACTAATGAGGCTTTCTTCTAAGTAGATAAGTAGCTTTCAATTATCATACTATTTTACTCCCATTATGATAGCATTTTAATTTGGTGCTTAAAATATATATCAATCATTATTCTAAAATGCTACCTCAAAAACCAGTTTATAAGGTTTACGTGTACTACATAGGAAAAAGAAATTTATGCAATTAAAGATTGGGGTTCCAAATAATCATTAAAACTATCCCATTTATTCTGCCTCACTGATTCCTCTCAAGTTGTTATTTGACTCCAAAACGGCTGTTTCAGCAGTGTACAATGAACAAAAAGTCTATTATTTATAACTCTGGCAGCTCACATGCTGAATTCTAATGGTTCGTGTGATCTGAACAAATTACAATGAGCTACAGGTTTGAAGCAAGCCTTGTTTTAAAAAAAACTAATTTCTACAATAAACATCATACAGTAGTACAGCCAGAAATATATTCCATACCATATAAAATGAAGGCATACTAAGAACGCAAGCTGCCATTAAAAAGGGGAAAGTTTCTAGCAATCATGCTACATTACGAAGTGGCTTGCTTTGTTAAATTCTAAATTTAAGCCTAGCCATTGGAGATAGCTATGGTATCTCTCAATACTTTTTTTTTCTTTTCAAAAGCAAACAAAGGCTTAATCAGAATAACTACAAGTGGGAATGGGGGAGAAGAGAAGGGGAAATTTAACCCATTCCTCTCTGTTGCTTTCTACATCTCAAGTCTCCCTCAGCAACCCCAAAAGTGGTTTTTGCCTCATGAAAAGAAATATAGATCTGCCTTTGGGAGAAAGAGAAAATTTGGTGTTCCATTCGCTATCTTAAAGTAAAACATAACAGCCTTGAATTATCCAATCACATTATCCTAAGCCCTGGTTTGCTAAACTGCTTGTTGGGAGAGCTATAATTGAAAGAAGTTAAAATCCCTAAAGGCATACTAAATCACAGCTACCCAACTGATAATCTTGTGTGGGCTTCCGGAGATCTCTAAAAAGTCATTATAACTTTTTAACGTGACACAACCAGTTAAACACATAACTGGATTGTTATTATTTATCATTTTATTAATTTTATTTTTGGTTTTGTCCTTCTCCTTCATCCAACTCTTATAACTATAGTTCTCTTCTGACAATTAGTTGAGCCAATAAGAAAACTCATCTGAACCAGATTTAATTTACTGCAACATCTATTTAAATCAAATGAAATGAAATTTAGCTTTATTCCTGGCCCTACCAATTTTGTCTTTGGAAACCAGTCATTAACACACTGTTCAAAATCCAAGTGTGGCTGCTGATGGGAAAAAAAACACACCAACCCATAGCACTTCCTTGTATTAAACAAACAATTAAACCATTTGTGGTTTGTTAGACACAGCTGCTGGTGAGAAAAACAAGCAGAACCAGTTAAAACTGTGCAAGTCAGCATGTCCCTTCTTAATTTCCATATTGGTCAATATATAGTTTATATAGTTTAACCTTTGGAAGGATCTGGAAAAATAAAAACAAGCAAACCCAAAGACTATCTACTTTGTGAGTATTTGTTCAGCGTTTAGTCCATTGTTCCAAAGACAATTACAGAAATGCTTCCATGACAACCTACTTTTTAAGCCGAGTTAACCCAGGAGAATCTCTTTAACTGAACTCTTGGAATGATTAAATTATGGGATAAATTACTCCCCTGATCAAGTGTCTCCCTGTGTATTTCATTTTCCTGTACCACTCAAGGTTTTATTTCTGAATGGTGAACCTTTATTAAATCAATTTTAAAAGTTAGACCAAGCATCTACAATTCCCAAAGACATAAAGGGCAGGCTTCATAAAATAAGCTAACAAAAACCATTTTAAATTTCAGCATTACTTCGATCTCAGAGATAAGGTTAACAAAGGACATCTTGTATTCAACCACTGAAACTTTTCTTGGATAAATAAACCTGATATTACCTACCAGTGGAACCCAATACGTGTAAAGTGCACCAAGCCTCATTTCAGGAACAAATTGAGAACAGGCAAGAAATAAAAAGTAGAGATTGAAGAAATATTTGAATTGGTTGAACAGGACCTAGAAGCAGAGAGAGGAGAAGACTAAGTAAATGACAAGGGAATATTGGAAGCAACTCATCCAACATAACAGCAGCAATCCACAAAAACATGTTAATCTGAGAGGATTCTAAAAAGGAAAAAGTTAAGACAGTAAAACTTTACTGATTTATAAAAAAAAACACACACACATACACACCAAATACTTTCATCTAGACAGAATATAGATAGTCAATTTACAACCACAATTGGAACCAGAATTTCTGTTGTTAAACAAAGCAGTTAAGTAACTTGTGCCTAATTTTATGACCTTTTTGCCAGATATTAAGAGAATCACTGCAGTTGTTAAGTGAACCATGCAGTTATTAAGTGAATTAGACATTTGCTTGTTGGAAATCAGCTGGAAAAACAACAAATGGCAATCATGTGACCCAGCGGTGGGTTCCAACTTACCTTGCTGTCGCTTTGCTTCCTCTCACGCCATGTGGCCGCGCGCGTGCATGTGCAGTGCAAAAACACACAAAATTTTTATAAAAAAATAAAAATGCCAAAAACAAGATGGCAACCACATCCACAGTGCCAGAAACTCGGTTTCTGTGCATGCGCAGAAGAAAAAAATGTTGAAAAAAATGGAAAAATCTTTTTTAAAAAAGATGGTGGCTCCCACGGACTGGCACCGACCAAACCGGGTCAGTGCGTCATCGTGATGTCACCAGCGGGCCATTACCGGTTTGGGCGAATCGGTCCGAACTGGGAGGAACCCACCCCTGATGTGATCCTGAGGAACTGCAACTGTCATGAATAGATGCCAGCTGCCAAGCCTGAATTTTGATCACATGAGCAAAGTGCAATGGTCAGGACTGGTTATAAATACTTTATTCAGTGCTTTTGTAGAGGAGCCGAGGTGGCACAGTGGTTAAAAGCAGCACTGCAACCTACTTCAGCTGGCTGCTAGTTCAGCAGGTCAGCAGTTCAAATCTCACCAGGCTCAAGGTTGACTCAGCCTTCCATCCTTCCGAGGTGGGTAAAATGAGGACCCAGATTGTTGGGGGCAATATGCTGAACTCTGTAAACTGCTTAGAGAGGGCTGTAAAGCACTATGAAGCGGTATATAAGTCTAAGTGCTATTGCTATTGCTATTGTAACTTTGAACATTCACTAAATGAATGCTTATAAATGCTTGTAGCAGTTTGAATCAGTTCAGTAATCTTTAATCCTCATTCCATTGTACTTTTATTTATTTATTTAGTGTTCTTATATGCTGCCCTACTCCCTAGTATAGGAAGACACATTAGATGAGAGTTAATTTACTTTAGAAATGTATTCCAAAGTAGATGATTTAAGATAATTGTTCACTGATTGAGGCATTCTTGCCTTCATTTAGCAAGCTTTAATGGAAATATGGGAGGCTATGATATTTCCATATAGTCCTTGAACTATACGAGAATATCCTGGCCTCCCACATTTCCATTAAATCCCGAGGGAAATCTCAAGAGGGAACTCTTTTCATAAAACCTTTGCAGTGATGGTGCTATTATAACAACTGGGGCAGGAAAATTCCTGTTCATAAGAAATAACTGAATAATTCCTCTCTTTTAAAAAAATGAAGTTTTTTTAAAAAAAAACAACTTCTATTTTTGTTTGTTGGATATCATACACAGAGACATCTGTGGGGGGAAATGACATCACATAGGTCTTGATGTCATCATGCAAATAGCATGATTATTGATTTGCATCAGAGGTGTCATGTGACTGGTGCCAATTACATAATTGGGTCATTTGCACAATACAATAATGCCACATGTGCTGGTTCTGGTTTTGTTGCAGATTCTAAGCAATGCCTATAACCATACTTACTCCTGGTAGAAAAGTAAAGAAGTTGTACTTCTGGTTGTTGACGACATTGCGTGGATATCTCTGATCCCTCTTTTCGGGATGGCCAAGCCAGACGGTTCGAGGCCTGGGGTCTCTTCTTCCACAACATCTTAGGCATTCACAGCATCTATAGGAAAAAAAACCACAGAACTTAAAACCTTATTACCTCAAGAAAAGCAAAATAATGCCAGCTTGTTCAACCAAAGGTGCACTTTTCCTCCATTGTTCCTGACAAAACAATAAGCCAGGATTCTAGATGCAAGCATACAAACAAATGACAATTACGCTAGGCTTTCTAAACCAACAACAATGGTTTCAAAGTGTAATTTGGGATTCCCTTCCCTAATCATATTTTTCTCTTTTAGTTCTCAGAACAAATTGTCTCTCTATATTGAGGTGTATATCTATCTATCTATCTATCTATCTATCTATCTATCTATCTATCTATCTATCTATCTATCTATCTATCTATCATCTATCTATCTATCTATCTATCTATCTATATATCTATCTATCTCTCTATCTATCTATCTATCTATCTATCTATCTATCTATGCGAAATACCACTCACGCATCATCATGAAATTTATTTATTTATGAGATTTATATACCGCCTCACAGTGCAAGCACTCTCTAAGCGGTTTACACCAGTAAGCAATATATATTTATATTGCCCCCAACAATCTGGGTCCTCATTTTACCTATCTCAGAAGGATGGAAGGCTGAGTCAACCTTGAGCCGGTGAGATTTGAACTGCTGACCTGCGGATCACAGTCAGCTAAAGTGGCCTGCAGTACTGCACTCTAACCGCTGCGCCACCTCGGCTCTCCAGAACCGTAAAGCCTACAAACTTGAAACTTGGCACATATGTTCCTCTTGGCTTCTAGGTGCTTGCTAAGAAATGATTTTTCGAAATGACCATCAGATCATCAGTTATTTCTTATATTATTATTAACATGCTCTGATGCTAAGGAGTTAGACGTTCTACTCCCCCTCCCCACCTGAAAAGAACTCTGTTCCAACTGCCAATGGGCGTGGCCAGCACGTGATTCATCCGGCCTGCGGGCTGGGAGTTTAGACATTCTACTCCATGCTAAGGAGTTCAGTTTCGTATCAAAGCACAGGTATCCAGCTACTAGTCAACTCATATAAGCTACATCCATGTTGTATCTTATATGAGCTGATCAAAGGAATAAAATTCACCCAAGGCTGTTTTTTTCAGCTCTTTAGCACTGGGTTAGAACAAACTGAATCTATCCGCATACTTTTTAGATGCATCTTTTAAAGCAGAGAACTCTAACTCCAATTGGCACAAGAGATGCATGAGTACCAGCTCATCAGTCCAAGGGCTGACACACTGGAGCTTTTTCATAAATTGATTGGAAAATCTTGAGTGAGTCAGAAATGAAGAAAGTGAGTATCACATTATGCTATTAATATACTGAATCAATGCATGAATGACTGAACAGTGCTTCCAAGTCCAGAAAGGGATGCAATTGTTGCACAAAACCAAATTGTGCAAAAGCCCTCCTGACCACAACGCTCACCTGCGTTTTAAGCAGCCCCTGTGAGTCCAAGAGCATCCCCAGAAGTGTGCGCTGGTCTCAAATGGGGAAGTGCAATACCATCAGGACCAAAGGTGAAAATGTCTCAGACCTCAGGGGCTCAAATAACCACAGCAATGGAATTTTGTCAGGATTGAGCCAGAGTGCATTCCTCACCATATTGATCACTTCACTTCTAGTGCATCAGATTTCTGAAACCTTTTGTTCTATTTTTCTTTATGAAATGTTAATCTGCTTTTCAGTGTTTAAAACACCCTGAAGACAGATTTTGAAATCCCTCTTCATTAAAAATTGAGCACAGCCATTGAGTCCAGAATGTTCAGTTCTTGACTGAACTTTTGAAACAAAATATGGATTTCTTGAATGAAACGTACTGCAATATTTGTACAACATCCTGACACACCAACTACACAAATACATGTTAGCCCTTTTTACTGTGCAAAACCAACCTGGGTGCTTCTGGTTTAATATGAACCAGACAGTTGTGTTTGCTGAGTAAACAAGGTTTAGGTTAACCATGAGTAAGCAATCACACACAGGCTGTCTAGTTCATGGAAACAATCATAGGAGCAGCTTTAACGCTATAATCTGGCTCATATGTCATCTAAGCCTATTGTAATCCAGTAACTAATTAATCATTAGACACTAGATTCAAAGTAAGAAAAAGACCACAACTTACAAACCATAAAATCTGGAGTGGAACAACACATTTAGCCATCATAGGGTTTATTTGGATTTGGTTGCGCATGTGAGAATGGAATATATGCATTCGTTGAAGCTCCTGTGATGACTTTTCACTTTGTTATGACTGCTTAATGGTTCTTTATTAGAAATGTTAAAAAAATGCTCTGGAAGAAAGCATACCAAACGTATACCATTTTATTGTCAATCAATCAATCATACTGACTCCATGAGGCCACCAGGAAGTAAGATCCACTACCTTTTTAATCTTTCAACCTGTTGTTTGTTCAATCTGGAGATGGCCCTCCTCATTCTATGTTTAAATATGTAGCTACTGTTCTTAGCAAAAAAGTTGAGATGTCAGACAAATGTGTTAAAGAGGCACAAATATACTACAATCTTCAAGACCCTCTCGGTTTCTCCAGCCCTTGGAATTCCCTCTTAATTATGCCACTGAATTTCAATTCAAGCCGAACAGTCAAACTTGTTTAGTACTTGGATGGGAAATCCCAGGGCAACTAGTCAAGACTGGAATTTGGAAAACATATTTGAAGAAGGTGGCAGAAGTCCACTCAATGACTTCTTTCTTCCTGAAAAACTCTTTAAAAATGTAAGGCAGAGAATGTATTAAAAACTTAAGCAAGTGCTTAAAATAAGTGCTTACCGTATTTTTCGGAGTATAAGACACACATTTTTCCCCCAAAAAAGATACCTGGGGGGAGGGGGGAGGGAGTTGGTGCGGCGGCAACAATGGCAGCAGTGGCAGCAACAGGCAGCAATGGCGGAAACAGGCAGCTGATTAGCAGTATTCTGGGAGGCTGATCCAACCGCCAATCAGAGAGGTAACATTCAAGCAGTTCTGGCGAACCGTTTGCTATAAATTGAGGAGAATTGCCAGTTGAGCCATTAGCTGAGGACCTGCTCCTGACCTGCCGCCCTGCCTGAGCCACCGCGCCATCACTGCCTGCTGCTGCCTGACCTGCCACCCCATCACTGCCCGCTGCTACCTGAGCCGCCGTCCCATCCCTGCCGCCCGCTGAAGCCTCACCTGCTCCCAGACCATCACGCTGCTCACTGCTGCCTGAGCGGTGTTTGCCGGGAAGGCACCTGAGCAGCTGCCCCATCTCCGACACTTGTCAAAGCCTCACCTGCTTCCGGATGTCCGCTGCCGCCTGAGCCATGTTTGCCCGGAAGCCACCTGATCCTCCTCCCATCTCCGCCGCTCGCCGAAGCCTCATCTGCTCCCGGAGTGCCGTTGCCCGCTGCTGCCTGAGCCGTGTTTTCCCAGAAGCCGTCTGAGTCGCCCCCCATCTCTGCCACTCACTGAAGCCTCATCTGCTCCAGGACTGCCGTTGCCCACTGCTGCCTGAGCCGCATTTGCCCACAAGCCGCCTGAGCCACCCCCCATCTCTGCCACTTGGCAAAGCCTCATCTGCTCCCGGACCACTGCTGCTCACTGCCACCTGAGCCATGTTTGATGGGAAGCCGCCTAAGCCGCCACCCCATCTCCACTGCTCGCTGAAGCCTCACCTACTCCTGGAGCACTGCTGCCACCTGAGCCGCATTTGCTGGGAAGCCACCTGAGCCACCGCCTCATCTCCACTGCCTTACCTGCTCCCGGACCACCATTGACCATTGCCGCCTAAACCGTGTTTGCCCTGAGCTGCCCCCCATCTCTGCCGCTCACTCGCTGCCGCCCTATCACTACTTGACAGGTTAGCACCTATTTGTTGCAAGGATCTTCAAACTTAGCAAGTTTAAGACTTGGGAACTTCAACTCCCAGAATTCCTCAGGTAACATGACTGGAGGAGGAGTTCTGGGAGCTGAAGTCCACAATTCTTAAAGCTGTCAAGTTTGAAGACCCCTGGTAGGGGTTAAGCTTAAGGTTAGCCCAATGTACCAGTTGCCTCTTCCTCACAATGTTTATACATGAGATGATGCAGACTGGTGTAGAAGAGGAGAAGAAGCAGAGAATAGCCCTGTCCCAAGTCAGATGAGTCTGTGTGTCCATCCAGGAGGTTTGAAAGCTTAGGTTTAAGAGGAAGCTGTAGATGAAACTGATGGAAATTTAGAATGCTTGAATTTACGGTAAGCAGCAACTTCCCAGGAACAGTCAGAATAGCCTTTCCAATGAATCCAATATTCTATTTTTCCTCTCTTGTATCTGCAATTCCACCTCATGTAGGAACAGGCATTGATAGACAGAGTGTTTGTGGATCTTGCTTATGATCAGGTTTAGGCTTAGTGCCTATTTGTCTTTGTAAAGGGTTAGGGTTAAGGTTCGGGATAGGGATAGGGAAGAAATGTATCATCAATGCCCTAAAATTATCAGATTGCTATTGTTACCGTAGTTTAGGGCGAGGGCATAATGAGCTAGTGTGTGCGTATGAATGTATGAATATGGTTTCAGCTACAGTGCTCTGTATTGTTATAAAGGACACATTATTGTTCTTTCTTGCAGAAAAATGTCAACACCAAAAAGGCAAGTATATAAAATCTCTTTCACGCTGGAAGTCATGAAATATGCTGAGGAACATGGAAACAGAGCGGCGGGGAAACATTTTGGACCACCTCCAACTGAAAAAATGATAAGAGAGTGGAGGAAACAGGTGGATCAGCTGCAAAAGGTAAAGGATAAAAGCAAGCATAACATTCGTGGGCTTCCAGCAAAGTGGCCACAGTTAGAGGAGGACATGAGAGACTGGATCACACGTCACCGGAACAGTGGCTTCGTAGTCACCACAAAAATGGTGAGGTTCAGGATTTTACTGGATCACCATCGTGATGCTTCAGATTTATGAAGCGATATGGCCTTGCTATGCGCACCAACTAGAATTGCGAAAAGAATGCCAAAAGAGTATGAATCTAAGATTTTGTCTTTTCATACTTTTGTGATGACTCCAGGAAGAAAAATGATTTTGAAATTGGCCAGATTGGGAATAAGGATGAAGTCCCTCTAACTTTTGATGTGCCATCAAATATTATGTGAAAGGTGCCAAAAGCATAACAGTGAAAACCTCAGGACATGAGAAAACACATTACACGGTTGTGTTGTCCTGCTGTGCTGACGGCACCAAATTGCCACCAATGTTAATATTGAAAAGGAAAACCTTCCCAAAAGAAGTGATTCCAAGAGGTGTTGCTGTGCATGGATGAACATGGCATGAAAGTATGGATTGAAAAAGTGTGGTCCAAACGTCCCGGAGGGCTTCTGAAAAAAACTGGTTTATTAGTGCTCGACCAGTTTAGAGCACATATTAGTGAAATCACAAAGAAAAGATTCAAAGATAGGCTCAAGATACAGAAGGATCTTGACAGACTTGAACATTGGGCGCTATCTAACAAAATGAAATTCAATGGTGAAAAAAGTAAGGTTCTACATTTAGGCAAGAGAAACACAATGCACAGGTACAGTATATGTGGTACCTTGCTCAACAGTAGTAACTGTGAGAGGGATCTTGGAGTCCTAGTGGACAACCATTTAAATATGAGCCAGCAGTGTGCAGCAACTGCCAAAAAAGCCAACACAGTTCTAGGCTGCATTAACAGAGGGATAGAATCAAGATCACGTGAAGTGTTGATACCACTTTATAATGCCCTGGTAAGGCCACACTTGGAATACTGCATCCAGTTTTGGTTGCCACAATGCAAAAAGGATGTTGAGACTCTAGAAAGAGTGCAGAGAAGAGCAACAAAGATGATTAGGGGGCTGGAGGCTAAAACATATGAAGAATGGTTGCAGGAACTGGGTAGGTCTAGTTTAATGAAAAGAAGGACCAGGGGTGACATGATAGCAGTGTTCCAGTATCTCAGGGGTTGCCACAAAGAAGAGGGAGTCAAACTATTCTCCAAAGCACCTGAGGGTAGAACAAGAAGAAATGGGTGGAAACTAAACAAGGAGAGAAGCAACTTAGAACTAAGGAGAAATTTCCTGACAGTTAGAACAATTAATCAGTGGAACAGCTTGCCTCCAGAAGTTGTGAATGCTCCAACACTGTAAGTTTTTAAGAAGATGTTGAATAACCATTTGTCTGAAGTAGTGGAGGGTTTCCTGCCTAAGTAGGGGGTTGGACTAGAAGACCTCCAAAGTCCCTTCCAACCTGTTGTTGTTGTTGCTGTTGTTATTATGTGAAAACTCATCTAGCTGTAATTCCTGGGGGTCTTACCAGCCAGTTGCAACCTCTTGAAGTTTCCATCAACAAGCCATTCAAAGTGTACATGTGAGAAAAGTGGAACAAATGGATGGCTGCTGGTAATCATGATCTGACACCCACTGGACGAATGAGGAGGCCCACTATCACTCAAGTTTGTGAATGGGTGAAAACATGGAACTCATTGAAGGATGAAATTGTTACACGGTCCTTCAAAAAATGTGGCATTAGCAATACCTTAGATGGAATTGAAGATGATATCATTTATGAAGGTAGCAAAGAAAGTGATATCAGTGATTGTGAGCAACTGAGCTTTTTAAACTCTGACATCAGCGACGATGATGAGTTCTTGGGGTTTCCAGAAAATTAGAGGAGTGCTTGAACCTTAAAGTCTCTCCTCATTTGTTAATGACAGTGATGATGGTTCTTAATGCCACTGCTGACTTTACATGATTGTAAAAATTATACATGGTGTTGTAAAAATTATACATGGTTGTAAAAATTATACATGGTTGTAAAAATTATTCTGCTATATTGGTATTTTATTAAATAATATATCACTACACCATTTGGTTCAGAATATTTTTTTCCATGCTTTCCTCCTCTGAAATCTACCGTGTTTCCCCAAAAATAAGACCCTGTCTTATATTTTTTTGAACCCTGAAATAAGCGCTTGGCCTTATTGCCATGCACTCAAAAGCCTGATTGGGCTCATTATCAGGAAATGTCTTATTTTGGGGGAAACAGAGTAGGTGCGTCTTATAGTCTGAAAAATATGGGTAATTTTATTTTTAAGAGAGAGAATTTGCTCTCTCCCACCAATAAGAGATTAAAATAAAGAAAGAATCCTCGTACAATTTTGGATGAACATCCCACTGATAGAAACCATCAGTTTCAACCAAAGAATAACAGAACATAATGACAGAATAACAGAGTTGGAAGGGACCTTGGAGGTCTTCTAGTCCAGCTCCTGCTCAGGCAGGAAATCTTATACAATTTAAGACAAATTGTTGTCCAATATCTTCTTTAAAACGTCCAGTGTTGGAAAATTCATAACTTCTGGACTGGAGGCAAGCAGTTCCACTGAGTAATTGTTCTAATTGTCAGGAAATTTCTCCTTAGTTCTAAGTTGCTTCTGTCCTTGATTGATTTCCATCCATAGCTTCTTGTCCTGCATTCAGGTGCTTTGGACAATAGGTTGACTCCCTCTTCTTTGTGGCAGCCCCTAAAATACTGGAATACTGCTATCATGTCACATTAAGGAAAGCCTGTCACATGAAAAATCTAATAGGACAAGGCAAACACACTTACTCCATGTTCTACCTGCTTGTTGGAAAGTTGGGTGGGGTGAAAGAAGCTATCATTCCCTTGAAGAAAGTACACTTCAGTGACAATGCTCCTTCAAGGGCATGTAGGTCTTTATTTGCTGATAAAGAGATTACTCACTTTACTAAACATTGCTTAAAAATAAATACATCTTATTCCGATATTACTACTTACAAACTCTGGATGCATCCTGTCCTGATAATAAGAAAACACAAAGAATCCAAGGATACAGGTAGTCCTCTAGTTACCCAATTGACCCCAAAATTTCTGTTGCTAAGTGAAACATTTGTTAAGTGAATGTTGTCCCATTTTATGATCTTTCTTGTCTCAGTTGTTAAATGAATCACTGCCGTTGTTAACTTAGTAACACGGTTGTTAAGTCAAACTGGCTTCCCCGTTGACTTTGCTTGTAAGAAGGTTGCAAAAGGTCATCATAAGAGCCGTGGTGGCGCAGTGGTTAGAATGCAGTACTGCAGGCTACTTCTGCTGCCTGCTGGCTGCCTGCAGTTTGGCAGTTCGAGTCTCACCAGGCTCAAGGTTGACTCAGCCTCCCATCCTTCCGAGGTCAGTAAAATGAGGACCCAGTTTGTTGGGGACAATTTGCTGACTGTGTAAACCGCTTAGAGAGGGCTGTAAAGCACTGTGAAGCGGTATATAAGTCTATGTGCTATTGCTATCACATGACCCTGGGACACTGCAACCATCATAAATATGAGTCAGTTGCCAAGCATCTGAATTTTGATCACGCGGCGACCACGGCGATGCTGCTACAGTCATAAGTGTGAAAAACAGTAATAAGTCACTTTTTTTCAGTGCCGTTGTAACTTTGAATGTTCACAATGAACTGCTGTGAGTCGAGGACTGTGTAAATATATCATACAACTGCGTCTCTAGAATCTTTCCATATAGGTGGTCTTGTTTAATGATCACTTGTTCAGCGACTGTTTGAAGTTGTGACAGTGCTGAACCACTGATAGTTATAGCTGGATCTTGTACTTAAAACTGTTGCAGTGTCCCACAGTTACCTGCTCATGATTTGAATCTTCTCTGCTTATTTCCCACAAGGAAAGCCAGCAAGAAGTTGGAAACTGTGTTCACATGAGGTCCTTGCTTAACAATGGTAATTGGAACTGCCAGAACTGCTGTTGCATAGTTTTCAAACTGTGTTGCTCAACCACAGAGTTTGCAGTCCCAAAAAATGTACATAAGGATTATCTGTAGTTTTAAAAAGTGTCTTTATTAGTACAAATGCAGATTGCATAAACCATTTTCTTTTTCCCTCCCTTATTATGCCAAAGGAAAGAAGAATTTCCCTAGTATGATTCTGGAAACTTGCCTAATGTCTGCTCTTATCCAATTGCTTACTAGTCTCCAAGCCTAGTCTGCCTTGCCGTTTCCCAATTATGAACAGAGGATAGCTGCTTATTTCTCCTCTTGAAAATCTTTGGACTCTGCCTCGCTAGAGATGCCAGAAAAAGCTAATGACAGTCTAGCCTTCACTTTGCGCTAAATTTCAATGCTATAACCTGTCATTGTGTGTTTTGAAGATGGTGCCTTAGGCCTTGTTTTCCTTTCAGATAGCAGTAACTGTGAGAGGGACCTTGAATAAGGTGACCAGACGTCCCGATTTTGGCGGGACACACCCGCTTTTTAATGGTTTGTCCCACGTCCCGCCCGTCCTCTAAAAAGTCCCGATTTTTGAAAGGAATGCACGACTAGGGCATTCTTTTCAAAAATTGGCCTGAAAGGGGGGCGTGCGAGCCAGCCAAGAGGAGGAGCCGATGCGGAACGCAGGGGCGGCGGGCGGGCGAGCGAAGAGGCAAAGGCACCCCGGCCAGGAACTTTTCTGGATTTTGGGTGTGCAGGGGTGGTGGTGGAGGGAGGGGGTGTCCGTCTCTGAGGAGCTTCGGGGACGAGAGGGGCGAGGGCCAGGACCCCTCCTTTCCCCTTGCCCTCCCAGGAAGCCGTCCTGCCAGGCGCAGCAGCCTGCTCCAAATTACAGAGTTGGAAGGGACCTTGCGGGTCATCTAATGGGGCCAGATCCGCGCATGCGCCTCGGCTCACCAGCTCTCCAATGGAACTGGCAAAGCCAAGGCAGATCCTCACCAGGGGCCGGGCAGGAGGCGATGGCTGGGGAGAACCAGCAGCGGACCCTCAGGAAGAGCATCGCGGCTCAGCAGCCGGCTCCGCAATCGCCCCTGCCGCCCGGCAACAGCCCCAGCGCCCCGCAAGCACCCACCCCGGACAGCAGCAATACGGAGCGAGTGGCGCTCAAGGAGATCGGCTTGGTCAGCGCCTGTACCATCATCATAGGACATAGGTGAGGAGGGGCAGCCCCATCGCGACCCCCACCCCCCAGGCAGGGGTGTCTTCCCCCACCCCCAGCTTGGAAAGTTGCTCTTGATGGAGCGCGGTCCTTTAAAAGAAGAGGAGGAAAGGGGGGGGCGAGGCTGCTTGGAGGAGGACCCCCTCCCTCCTCTTTTCTCTTCTTACTGATTAAGGAGTTGGAAGGGACCTTGTAAGTCATCTTATGTCGGTGTCCAGGTTGGGGGGGGAGGCGGGAGGCCTTTCCTCGTCTCCCGCCTCCCCTTCGGAAGCCGGCAGTGGCTTGGGCTGGCAAGCGACGAGCGGGAGGCGGGGAAAGGAGGCAGCCGGCAGCTTACCTGCGAGGCGGCGGTCCCGCAGCAGCCCATGGCTAAAGTGGCCAAGTTTACAGATCTCAGAGATCTGCAAACTTGGCCACTTTAGCCATGGGCTGCTGCGGGACCGCCGCCTCGCAGGTAAGCTGCCGGCTGCCTCCTTTCCCCGCCTCCCGCTCGTCGCTTGCCAGCCCAAGCCACTGCCGGCTTCCGAAGGGGAGGCGGGAGACGAGGAAAGGCCTCCCGCCTCCCCCCCCACCTGGACGCCGACATTTGCATTGTTTTGCCCTCTGCGCATGCGCAGCGTTCTGCGCATGCGCAGAAATGGCGCCCAGGCCAATAATAATCTGGTCACTTTAACCTTGAAGTCCTAGTGGACAATCACTTAAATATCAGCCAGCAGCCAAAAAAGCCAATGCAATCCTAGGTTGCATTAACAGAGGGATAGAATAGAATAGAATGAGCTGGAAGGGACCTTGGAGGTCTTCTAGTCCAGCCCCCTGCTCAAGCAGGAGAACCTATACCATTTTAGATTAGTGACTTTCTAGACTCTTCTTAAAAACATCCAGTGTTGGAGCGCCCATGATTTCTGGAGGCAAGCTGCAAACTGGTTCCACTGTTCTATTGCTTTCAAGAGAGATCAACCAATTTCATCAATATATTTCTAAAACAAGAAAGTCACTTCATTTTACTTAGATAGAATCAAGTTCACATGAAGTATTAGTACCACTTTATAAAACCTTAGTAAGAACACACTTAGAATACTGCATCCAGTTTTAGTCACCATATTATAAAAAAAGATGTAGAGACTCTAGAAAGAATGCAGAAAAGAGCAACAAAAGATGATTAGGGGGCTGGAGGCTAAAACATATGAAGAACAGTTGCAGTAACTGGGTTTCTCTAGTCTACGGAAAAGAAGGTCTAGGGGTAACATGATTGCAGTATCCCAATATTAGTGGGGTTGCCACAAAGAAGAGGGGGCCAACCTATTTTCCAAAACACCACAAACAATGAAACAAAGAAACAATGGATGGAAACTAATCAAGAAGAGAAGCAACCTAGAACTAAGGAGTAATTTCCTGACTGTGAGAGCAATTAACCAGTGGAACAGCTTGCTTTCAGAAGTTGTGGGTGCTCCATCACTGGAGACTTTTAAGAAGAGACTGGACAGCCACTTGTCTGGAATGATAGAAGTCTCCTGCTTGAGCAGGGGGTTGGACTAGAAGATCTCCAAATTCCCTTCCAACTCTTGTATTCTGTTCTGTTTTAGATTTGAGTACTAAGCAGATTAGATGAAAGTAAATCTACTGAAGTTAGGAATGCATAAATGTGTGCTTTATTCATTTATTTGCATCAATTCATTTCCTTCGTTTTTACTCAACAGAATAATCATGTAAGTTACTAGCACAAACAGAAATAAATAAAAACCAACATAAATTAAATGAGCACATAAATAGAGAAAACCTCACATGATTCATGGTCCTATTAGAATGGCCAACTTTTCACTTTGCCTTTGCAAGTACATGTGTTTAACAAACCGATCTGCAAGCAAAATTCTGCAAACAAAATTCAAATTAATCTCCATACTGTGAAAACATTTTTTCCAGTCAATTTCGAGCTGTTGATTTGTTTGTTAGTGCCTCTGTGCTGCATTCTGTGAGTTTCACACTTGCCTGTTACTTTCCTGGCCAGGGATTTTTCATAGTGCCTAAAGCTATCTTTTCTCTTGCTGATTGTGGGGAAAATTGTGAAATTGGATATTTGTTCTCTTATTGCATGCTGTGACTTCTGCAGTGTTGATAACTGCTCCTTTTCTAATCTAGGGGTTTCACAATCTCATACATTTTTTTCAGCAAGAAACCTAGCTTGGTTCCACTTTTATTTTTAATGATATTTTTTTCTGTGATATTGCAACAAAAGAACAGAGTATGCTGCCTCATAAACACATTTTAAGTGTCTCTTATACATCTGGGTGAGTCAGCTGTTAAAAATCACATAGGAATTTCAAAGCAAGAATATCTTCCATAAATTATATTATTATTTTATTTTATTGTTCTATATTATATATTATATTATTCTAAATTATAAGGGCTGGCACACTATCCTGCACAGAATCCCATGTTGTCTTTGAAGCAGCCCTCCTTGCTCCTTATTTTTCTGAAGAAGAATTCTGTGTACTTCAAAATTCTGCATGATAGTCTATCAACATAAATTATATTAAGAAGAATTCCACTTGCTACTATGTCAAGGCAGTTCTATTGATATTTTTTTCCTATTAAATTTCTTCTGAATTTTCTTCTCATAAACTGACATGCTTGAACCACTCTGGTATTTGCTCAAACTATTTGAGGGCAATGATTCAAAGAGTTTTATAATGAATAATAGAGTTGCTATGGAGTAACTATGGCTCCCATTTTACTTCATTGTTTATCTGACTACAATGTTTATAGATGGATATAATTCCAAAGGAATGCGAAAGTGAGTTGCTGTACTTTGTTGGTCTGCTTGTACTGATAAAAGCTATAGAAGCCAACTGGAACAGTGCATTCAAGCCATACTTTAAGACAGTTTGCTTCTTCCCGCGCAGCTGCGCACACTTCGCGTGCATGCGTGCGCATATGCAATGCCAAAAACTCGGCTTCTGCACATGCGCAGAAGCAAAAATTAGCTTCTGCACATGGGCAAAAGCCAAAAACAAGATGGCGGCACCCATGGACCGGCACCGACAGAACCGGCTCCGTGACATCATCACCGGTTTACTACCGGTTCTAAAGAACCGGTTAGAACCAGTAGGAACCCACCTCTGGAGTGGGGAATGATGGCCCTTTTATGATCTGAGTATTTCAATTCCCAGAATTCCTGAGCCAGCCATGCTGGCTTAGGAATTCTGGGAGTTGAAGTCCACAAGTCATAAAGGGGCCATCATTCCCCACCTCTGCTTTAAGACATTTAAGAGTGAATATTCTTCAATCTAGGTTCAATACCAATCTCATTTGGGATTTGGGTGGATTTAATCTATGAGTGGTCCACTTATTATATATGGAAATTTTTAATTAATCTGGAATATTTAGGATTCACACAAGCACTTTCCTTAATAGTAAACTTAAATGTTCTATACGGTTTTATAATTCTAAATTAACAGGTTCCATTAATAAAATATTGAATCGTATCTTACCATGATTTTTTTCCTGTTCATGCTTTACAGCAGAATGAAACAAGTAATACAAATCTGAGGCATGCACAGATTCCAAAATTCTTGGTTGATCCACAGATCTCTTCCAAAATCAGAGGAGATAACAATTATGTAGTTGTATGTGTGTTTTGTTAAATATGTGTGTAAATGTGCAAATGCAGCAGAGTGTGTGGGAGCTGAAACATCAGGTCTAACCTGACATTTCATGTTCCTTCACCATATTATTTTTGAATTTATTTCTCTCCTCATTTAGTGACTGCCTTGTTTAGTGACCATTTGCAGTTACAATGGTGATGAAAGAGTAACTTTGTGATTGATCCTTGCTTTTATGACTTTCACAAGTCTGTAAGGCAAAGGAGAGATGAAGTAAGATTGTAAGCACAGTTGCGATTTCATTTAGCGACCACTTCTGAGTTGCTGGTCCCAATTATGGTTGCTAAACGAGGACAGGCTGTTCTCATTTTAGCTATGTTTCTTTTCTTTTTTAAAATTTCTTTGGCTTACTATTCCTCAGTTTCTGCACTCAGTATTAACTTGCCCTAAAAGAAAATAGGGGGATAGGTAATTTTAATAAGGGAGCATTGGAAAGAAATAAAAGCTTAAAGATCTATATCTGTATCACCACCTTCTCTCTCTCTCTCTCTGTCTTGAAAGCAAAAAATGAACAAAACCCTCATGTGAAGAGGCTCCCACTCATCAATTAAATATTCTCCACTAAACCTTTAACATTTACTCAATACTAAATTCAGTACTTAAATATCTTAATACTTAGAAGAAAAATGATTTCTCCTTAAGGAATTATTTAACACTTTCAACTGTAAATTTTTTTCCATGGAATTGCAAGCTGCAGAACAGGAAATTGGTTGGGGAATGGCAATCAACCAGCAAGGTAGTCTTGTTCTTGTTTTCTCTATTAAATTAAATATCACATTTCTTGCTTTATACTTCACCGCTTGCAAATAAGTGTAAAAGAAATCTTATCTCGTAAAAAAAAATATCTAAAAGTTTCCTTCTATCCCCCAGAGAATCAGCAGCTGTAAAAATCTACTGGGTTGTAAGGAATAAGCTAGGAAATGTTAGCTTAGTTTAAATAAGAAATATTTCACCCAGTAGCAGAAAGATTAACTTACACAAGAGCCATTTTCAGACATCCTGTTGAGAACAAATCCAACATGATTTCCTTGTAAGGTCAATACATTCTAAACTAAATATTTTAACAGGAAATAGTCAATGAAAGGCAAGAGATTAAATACTGCTGTTTCCTTGTTCCATGATCCCAGTTGTAATATTTATATATGGGATAAGCCAGCAGATTTTAATTGTCAGTTTAAAAAAAGTGTAAGGCTGCCCCAGGCAATGATAAAAGAGGAAAGGAGGAGGAGGAGGATGGCCAAAGGATGTTGCTTTTAGAATAGGAATGAATCTCTAGTGTTGGTGCATCTGACTCAGAAGTCTCAAGAAGGGCCATTCCTCAACCCCAGATTTCGAGAGAGAGAGAGAGAGAGAGAGAGAGAGAGAGAGGGGGGGGGGGGGGGGGGGGGGGGGAGGGAGGGAGGGAGGGAGGGAGGAGGGAGGGAATGAGAATGAGAATGAGAATGAGAATGAGAATGAGAATGAGAATGAGAATGAATCCCAAACTCATCCAGCGGGCATTGTGCCTAAAATGGGACTAGAATAAGGTGACCAGACGTCCCGATTTTGGCGGGACAGACCCGCTTTTTAATCATTTGTCCCGCGTCCCGCCCGCCCTCTTAAAAAGTCCCGATTTTTTAAAACAATGCCCGACTAGGGCATTCTTTCAAAAAATCGGCCTGCAGGCACTCGAGGACGGCCAGGTTGGGCCCAGCCGCAGGGGCAGCAGCAGCAGCAGCAGGCCCTCTCAAAATCGGGACATCTGGTCACCTTAAAACACCCACCCATGCCTTTCTCTCTGCAAGGCGGGCGCGGAGAGATGACGTCGCTGCTGTCGGCGCCCCACGCTGATTGGCTGTTGAAGGGTGAGCGGCGACGGCGACAGCAGCAAGCCGGGAGCGCTCGCCCAGAATTGGAGTCAGCGAGCAGCTGGGCATCGGGGCTCTTCCCCCGCCTTCTCCATCCTCCAGGGCCGCCACTGCGGGGGTGCCGTCTCTCCGGTGGTGCCTGCGTTGGAAGGGAAGGGGGGGAAGAAAGGCAGCCTGCGGGGCTTGGCACGGCTGGGAGTTGCGAGGCGGCGTAGCAACCGGGCTGTTCCTCCGGGTGTGCTAAAGTGCTCGAGTTTTTTCTCTCTCACACACACATGCACAACCTTCCAACGACCGGGTCGGACTGGATCTCCCAGCACGACTTCCCGGTCGTTGGAAGATTGTGCATGTGTGTGTGAGAGAGAAAAAACTCGAGCACTTTAGCACACCCGGAGGAACAGCCCGGTTGCTACGCCGCCTCGCAACTCCCAGCCGTGCCAAGCCCCGCAGGCTGCCTTTCTTTCCCCCCCTTCCCTTCCAACGCAGGCACCACCGGAGAGACGGAACCCCCGCAGTGGCGACCCTGGAGGATGGAGAAGGCGGGGGAAGAGCCCCGATGCCCAGCTGCTCGCTGATTCCAATTCCAGGCGAGCGCTCCCGGCTTGCTGCCGCCGCCGCGCGTGAACGCGGTCCGCGGCGGGAAGCGAGTTCAAGCGACCCTCCGCCGCTGCCGGCCTGCAACCCGGCACCCCGTCCTGCCTGCCCCACCCCGTGCCCCGTACTCAGCTCTTGACTTTTGCCCTCTGCGCATGCGCAGCGTTCTGCACATGCGCAGAGGGCAAAATTCAAATGGCGCCGAGGCGGGCCCGCCCCCGTCCCGCTTAAAAAAAAAATCTGGTCACTTTAGACTAGAACAGTCTCCCGGTTTCTATCCTGATGCCTTAACCCAGAGGTGGGTTTCAGCAGGTTCTGACCAGTTCTGGAGAACCGGTAGCAGAAATTTTGAGTAGTTCGGAGAACCAGTAAATACCACCTCTGACTGGCCCCGCCCCATCTATTCTCTGCCTCCCGAGTCCCAGCTGATCGGGAGGAAATGGGGATTTTACAGTAACCTTCCCCTGGAGTGGGGTGGGAATGGAGATTTTACAGTATCCTTCCCCTGCCACACCCACCAAGCCACACCCACCAAGCCAAGCCATGCCCACTAAGCCACACCCACAGAACCGGTAGTAAAAAAATTTGAACCCCACCACTGCTTTTAACCACTATGCCAAACTGGCTGTCTAGTCCTGAAAGCTGGATCTATAACACAGGAAAGAATTACAACACCCCTGACAGGAAGTTATTCAGCCACTACAGCAGAGAATGTATCAATTGTCATAACGGAATATTCTGTCCTTGAACATGACTTTTGTGTGATAAATACTACCTTTTTGGGAGAACTTAAAACTCATTTTTTTTCAAGTGTTTATATGACAAGATTTAAATACTGGTACATTGTCTTTCTCCTTTCCATTAATCTACATTCTTCATTTTAGGAAATAATGGAATATCAATAACGTCAACAGTAATGTTAGAATAAAACTTCTGCTTTGACACTAAATGTGCTGTTTGCATGCATTCTTTGTTTCATCTGTGCTTAGCAAAGATGACTCTACTGTTAAAATACCTACAAACTGTATTCATTAAATGAGCACTAAAGTTTGTCAGAATTGCCAGAAGATCCCAGAGGAACTAATTCAGCTCATCAGGATTTTAGATTTTTAAATATAATTAGTAACACAGTTCAAAGAGGTTGGGCTCCTGCTAAGAGCTCCTTGAATCTACTCATGTCCTTCACCAGTACAACTTGCCACCAGACAATGATGTGGAAGAGGTGTACTAAATACCACTGACAGCTGGCGCTGTCAAGTAAGTGTTTACAAGGAGAAGAAAAAAGAAGACAATGACAAGACGTAAAGAGATACCTGGAGAGAAGGTCAATAGATTGAAGGAGAGGAATATTTCACAGTACCTGTTGCAACAATAAATCGTAATTCTCCAAACACTTAATATTCAGGAACCTGCTTCTTGACAGAAGTCTTATGAACAGGCACTCTTAGAGTAGTTTCTTTATGCAGACAAGAAGAAAGACTATATACTCTGTCTGTGAATAAGCAGATCTGCCTCCTACATAGGAGGCAAGATCTACAGTGTATATATAGGTCTCTGCTTCCAGTTTTAAATTCTAGGCCTTCTGCTCTTGCTTATCCATGTCAATCGATACTTGGCTATTGTCTTCCTCATCTTGAGAGACTCCAAAAACTACACGTTTTTCTCTAGTCTGAGAACTCCTTTCCCATCTCTCCAGCTACAATCCTAAAATCCTTCCTTCCTTCCTTCCTTCCTTCCTTCCTTCCTTCCTTCCTTCCTTCCTTCCTTCCTTCCTTTCTCTCTCCCTCCCTCCCTCCCTCCCTCCCTTCCTTCCTTCCTTCCTTTCTCTCTCCCTCCCTCCCTCCCTCCCTTCCTTCCTTCCTTCCTTCCTTCCTTCCTTCCTTCCTTCCTTCCTTCCTTCCTTCCTTCCTTCCTTCCTTCCTTCCTTCCTTCCTTCCTTCCTTCCTTCCTTCCTTCCTTCCTTTCTCTCTCCCTCCCTCCCTCCCTCCCTCCCTCCCTTCCTTCCTTCCTTCCTTTCTCTCTCCCTCCCTCCCTCCCTCCCTCCCTTCCTTTCCTTCCTTCCTTCCTTCCTTCCTTCCTTCCTTCCTTCCTTCCTTCCTTCCTTCCTTCCTTTCTCTCTCCCTCCCTCCCTCCCTCCCTCCCTCTCCTTCCTTCCTTCCTTCCTTCCTTCCTCCCTCCCTCCCTCCCTCCCTCCCTCCCTCCCTTCCTTCCTTCCTTCCTTCCTTCCTTCCTTCCTTCCTTCCTTCCTTCCTTTCTCTCTCCCTCCCTCCCTCCCTTCCTTCCTTCCTTCCTTCCTTTCTCTCTCCCTCCCTCCCTCCTTTCCTCCCTTCCTTCCTTCCTTTCTCTCTCCCTCCCTCCCTCCCTCCCTCCCTTCCTTTCCTTCCTTCCTTCCTTCCTTCCTTCCTTCCTTCCTTCCTTCCTTCCTTCCTTTCTCTCTCCCTCCCTCCCTCCCTCCCTCCCTCCCTCTCCTTCCTTCCTTCCTTCCTTCCTTCCTTCCTCCCTCCCTCCCTCCCTCCCTCCCTCCCTCCCTTCCTTCCTTCCTTCCTTCCTTCCTTCCTTCCTTCCTTCCTTCCTTCCTTTCTCTCTCCCTCCCTCCCTCCCTTCCTTCCTTCCTTCCTTCCTTTCTCTCTCCCTCCCTCCCTCCTTTCCTCCCTTCCTTCCTTCCTTCCTTCCTTCCTTCCTTCCTTCCTTTCTCTCTCCCTCCCTCCCTCCCTTCCTTCCTTCCTTCCTTTCTCTCTCCCTCCCTCCCTCCTTTCCTTCCTTCCTTCCTTCCTTCCTTCCTTCCTTCCTTCCTTCCTTCCTTCCTTCCTTTCTCTCTCCCTCCCTCCCTCCCTCCCTTCCTTCCTTCCTTCCTTCCTTTCTCTCTCCCTCCCTCCCTCCCTCCTTTCCTTCCTTCCTTCCTTCCTTCCTTCCTTCCTTCCTTCCTTCCTTTCTCTCTCCCTCCCTCCCTCCCTCCCTTCCTTCCTTCCTTTCTCTCTCCCTCCCTCCCTCCTTTCCTTCCTTCCTTCCTTCCTTCCTTTCTCTCTCCCTCCCTCCCTCCCTCCCTCCCTTCCTTCCTTCCTTCCTTCCTTCCTTCCTTCCTTCCTTCCTTCCTTCCTTCCTTCCTTCCTTCCTTCCTTCCTTCCTTCCTTCCTCCCTCCCTCCCTCCCTCCCTCCCTCCCTCCCTCCCTCCCTTCCTTCCTTCCTTCCTTCCTTTCTCTCTCCCTCCCTCCCTCCCTTCCTTCCTTCCTTCCTTCCTTCCTTCCTTTCTCTCTCCCTCCCTCCCTCCCTCCTTTCCTTCCTTCCTTCCTTCCTTCCTTCCTTCCTTCCTTCCTTCCTTCCTTCCTTCCTTCCTATTTATTTATTCTTTATTTATTTATTCATTCATTTGTTTATTCATTCATTTATTTGTTTATTTATTTATTATAAAATTTATTGGCCACTCATCTTTTTTTTTCAACCCACTTCTCTAACTCTATCAAGAACTGATTTTTTTTTCTTCTAAAATACTAGCTACCACTCCCAAAATATTATATAATCCCAGATTTCAATTCCCATCAGCCCCTTATCAAAGGCATGTGGGATTTAGATTCCAAAAAGATTTGGATGCCACCATAAGGCCCAATTCTTCAGTTAAGGGAAAAACCAGAGAAATTTCTCCCAAATAAGCCTCAGTGTTCACCACGGACAGAAAACGCTGAATGCACAATTACAGAATAGCAATTAATTCTTGCTCAACTGTGTCCTTTTAACATCATACATGTAATAATAGAAGCTGAACCATAAAGAATAATCTGCGTTCAGACCAGTGGTGAAATCTACTTACCTTCCCTACCAGTTTGGAAGTGCGCGCCCCCGTCACACACACTTTTGCACCCTCTGCGCGTGCGCAGAAAGCTTTGTGCATGCGCAGAGGGTTAAAAAAAGAAAATGGTGATGTCAGGGCGGGTGGGCGGAGCCTCGCGTTGCCACCGCTACTGGTTCTCCGAACCACTGGCAGCCGCCACTACCGGTACGCCCAAACCGGGCCGAACCGGTAGCATTTCACTCCTGCTTCAGACTCCTGCCAATACCACTTAAATTTAATGACATTTCCATTATTGCTGGAATGGTGCACTATGTGTATCAAAGGAAAAAAGCATTAAAGCAATAATGCAAGTTTAAAGGACAACTAATCTGTACCTTTCTGGAATATTGGTGCCCAAGCAACATGGAGCAGTACCTGTCTATTAGAATAGCATTTCCTCAGAGATTCAGACAGCTCTAAACAACACTACCCATCTTCAAGCATGCCCTAAAAACCTGATTTTTCCCCCAGGTCTTAGATTAGGGTATTTGGTGATATTATGGGGTATGGCATTAGTACAATGGCATAACCAGGGTAGCAGGATAAAATAAATACTTGCTGGAGAAGAAGAAGCTCAGCCTTTCCACCATGCACAGTAGCTCCAATAGCAAATCTTTTAAAAAATCATGCTTACTAAACAGTTTTGATTTCCCCATCTCAATGGAAGATAATAAATGTTGCCTTGTGAGCTACCACATGGATGACTGGAATAAAACTAATATGGAGAACAAATTGCTACTGTCCATTGAATAGCTATGTCCTCTGGTGCATTCATATACAAGTGTATGACCTACACTTAACCATAAGCCACATCATGGTACCCTGATTTGGTGGTGGGGGGGGAGCCTGAGTCACATCATTTTTTATGTGTGAGGGTTAGGATTGACATAAACTGCCTACCTGTTTCCACCAATCGTTCAGCCCTTATTCCTAGTCTTGCTTACTTATCATTATATGGGAATTTAAAAGTAACTCTCCGTTGTGGCCCACCAGCAGCCAGCAGAGCTAGCAGCAGACTCAGACAGTGAGGAGGTTGGGGAGGAACATGGGCCAGTCCTGGAGTCTGGGGAAGGCTCTCCTCTGCGTTGGAGGCAGAGATGGGGCCAGGGCCGTCCGACAGTTATCAGCTACCTTCGGAGTCGGAGACAAGTGGGGCTGAAGAACAGCTTGAGTCTGTTCCCGATGTGCCCATGCGCAGAGCTTAAGGAACAGAGGTCGACTCGGGAGTAAAAGTACAAGGGGACGCTGAATGGCCCCTCCCTGGCTGGGGAATAGAAGCAAAAGGGGAGGGGTGTTTGCAGGAGACAATTAGTTCGCATATTATTGTGAAGATTTGCTTATCTGAGTTCATGCCCCACAGAGACTCCTTGCCAAGCATTTCCTTGTACAGCATTGCATCAAGAAGCTATCGGCCTGGCAACTATCCAAGGACTGATAAGATCTGTGTTTGCAATTCACCCTTGAAAGACTGTTTGTTGGGACTTTGCTGGATGTGAATGCTAGGAATTCACATTAGCCAAATAAAAAGGGTGTAGGAACAGTATGTTCCTACAGCTTTAACAGCAGAAACATTTGTAGAACATTAGCAGGGATAAATAGGATTGGTAAAATGTCACAATGACATACTGTAAACATGATGTCACCGAGTCATGATGTCATTGCACAGATTACAAAATGGCGAGATGATGTCTGTTGCCCATACATAAGCCATGCCGTTGCATGATGATATCATGACACACATGAAGTTTGCTCCTGTAATGTGTGTGTGTAGGAGGGGGAAGTGAGTTTTAGTCCCATCTTAGGCATGAAAACCAGCTGGGTGACTTTGTACCAGTCACTCTCTCTTTGCCCAACCCACCTTACAGAGTTGTTGTTGAGAAAACAGGAAGAGGAAGGAATAATAGGTATTGTCAGGGTTCCGACAGATGCCCTAATTAAATAATGAGCAGGCCAGGGATGCTTTACGAGTTGACAGGTATGTTTGCTGCCTTGAGATATTTATAAAAATAATAAAGGCAGGATATAAATAAATAAACAAACAAACTTCAAAATAACACATGTAAATTGCATCATTTGCATGATGATGTCATGATATTAAAATACCATCATGGCATGTACCAGACACTTATGTCTTCTACTCTTCTCTTGTAGCAATTACATTTTTTGAGGTGGGTATGAGAAACCTGCCACCTCGGTATATCTAAGAAATTATATATAAGAAAGTCTCCACCACATCTTGCCCAAGATTGGCAGCTCTACTAACTCTGGATTGCAAGATATTAACTGAACATCACAGAAGAAACAAGGACAAATAGAAGGCATTGAATTATGTTTAACCTCAAGAGGATAAAAAGCAACATGAAAGCTCTGTTCAAATACTTAAAAGGCTGTCACATAGTTGATTTTGTGTTTTTACTTTTTACCCTAGCTTCTCGTTCTCCCAGGAAACATTTGCTGTTGGACAAATTGAACATTATAAAAAACGAGGTACTTTTTAGTTTTCAAATGAGCTTAGCATTCTTAAAAACAGCAGTGCGTTAATAACAAATTTTAAATATTTATATGCCAGGCTTCAAAACTTATAATGCAGCTTGCAACTGCTGAAAATACACAAAAAAGTACTTCCCCTTAGGCCAAAAAGATCTTGATAAAAACAATACATCTAAGGCTATTTGCCATTACTGTTATCTGCCTTGAAGATTTTAGGAAATGCCAGTAAACAACAGCCTTCTAAGAAACTAGCTGCCATTGTAGCCTACTGCCAACAAGTCATCTTTAACTAGCCTGCTATGTCTGTTATAAGATCTCCAACACAAAGAAATTAGAGATAGCAGGTTTTTCCTGTTAGCTTTCTTAAGTTTCAAAGAAACAATAAAATACAAAGTAACATAAAGGGGAAAAGGGGAAGGAGATAAAAGAGAAAAGTTAAAAAGTAACACACCCAAACACAAAAACATGATAAAACATATACAAAAAGTGACCTGTGACTATTTCCAGTGCAGAGAAAATTATAAAACCTCTAAATTTAATAATATCAACATCTAAAAACTTTTAAAATATTAATAACTAGTATTTGAAAACACAATATTCAAATACTCTCAATCAGTGTGATCTAACATATAAAAACCTATAACTAAATAAATCATAGTCATATATTTGACATTCCACAATCTTCATCTAGTCAAATCGGATCTAATCCTCAAATCCCAAAATCAAAACCTCATTTTTCTCCTTATCCTGTAGAAAATCTAACAATGGTTTCAAAGCTGAAATAAACTGTAATATTCTAATTGCAAGTATTAATAAGTTTAAACCAGCTGTTTCATGTAGTTTTGTTTAAATCAGACAAAATGGAGAAAATGATTGAAAATTATACCAAAATGGTTAAAAAAAAAGCAAGTCAAGTCCATATCTTGATGGAAAGTTTACTAAGATGGAAAATTTTAAGATGTGCATATGCTGACAGAAAGAGAGATGATATGTCAGGGTAATTACATTTGTTGAAAGAAGTGAAAATGGCTGTGTATAAGAGTATGCTTCAGCCCACTTTGTTATATGGAAGTGAGGGTAGGGTATGTCAGAAAAAAAACATAAGAGTTGAATGAAAGTGAGAATTAACACGTTATTAAATAAGAGATAGGATTTAGCAAGAAAAAATGGGTGTTAAATGAATGTGAATACATAAGTGAGTGAATATCATAAAAGAAGTCTATCAAGATGGATTGGTAAAATAAAGAAACCTATATGAAAAAGCAGTGAATTGGTGCAGAGGAAGGAGAAGGTTAAGGAAGTTGTGGCTATATGAAGATGATGATATTCTCAAAAAGAAGTAAGAAATTTGAAGAAAAAAGCTGATATTTAGAATTAGTATATGGACATGGACTGGTTACAAGAAATGGAGAGCTATAATGAATGGCATTGGCTATAATTTTGTATCTTTTACTTATTGACAAGATGAGAATAACTCTCATTAGAGGCGAAAATAGACCTTTTCCTGGAACTCTGACATTAGAAATGAAACCGCAGTTTAAAGTTCTAAGTAAAAATATTTATTTCGGTACAAAAACAAATAAATTCTCATTAATTACATCTCTGCTATAAAAAGCACATCTTGCTTCCACAGAAGCTAGGAACAGAAGGACTGATAGGAGAAAGGAATGTACACATGCGTACTAGGAACATATCAATCACGTGCTCAGGAATAAACCATTATATTAGATAGGGATGCTTCTCCCTGCATATACATGTAACAGGCAATAATCACTGAGTGACACTTATCCCATGCCTTCCTTATTCCACACTTTAGTTGTTTGTTTGTTTGTTTGTTTGTTTGTTTGTTTGTTTGTTATAGTTATTCCTCTTTTACACTCAGTACAACTTTGGATATTCTGAAAGGAAACAGTGTGATGGGTGTACAGTAGACCTACAAAAGTAGCACAGGTTTGAAATGGGTTGTATTCAGTAGCATGATTGCCAAATTACTCAATTTTGAAAACAGAATTCTAGAGGGGAAAGCAGATGTTTAGGCTACTGAACTAGAGGAAATCCAACCCTTTGCTCAGTCAAAGCTGAAATCAAGTTAAAGCTTCTACCACGCTTTCTCTGTCCATCCTCAGTTTTAAAAAGGCAAGCTCATCACTTTTCTAGGCAAGACCCTTTCTGCTAGGAAGCTTTTCTTAACTCTCAGTCATCAGGGAATATAATGGCTTTTTTGAGGGAATACAGGGGTCGGGGTAGGGCACATATCATGTGTCCCTCAGTGAGCTGATCATTGCACTGATGAAATATGACTGGCTAGATCCAGCTCTGGCATAAGGGAGCTTATCGTGGAGCCTTCTTGGGTTGCATACAAAATCTGCCCAATCTGTACATACACACACTTGACTTTTTCATTCAATCTGCCAGATTGGGATTCTTTGCTTTACTTCTAGTAAAGTTACCAGTTTCCTTTACAGAGTTGTGTTTTTCTCCCCATACTTTCCATACACATTCCATCTCTCAATAAAAAAAGATGCAATTTTGCACACAGGATGCTGAAATTATTTGTCCAATTAAAAATGCATTCAGGACAGAAACAAAATAAAGTAAAGCATGATCAACTCCGAAGTGAAATGGATATTCGTCAAAGTGAGTTCTACCTCAATTAGGATGAGCATTTCCTGAGCAGCAGCATCTCACATACTGTACATACTGTAGAACAATTCATATTATTTCGTTAACCACACTAAAAGCCTTAGCAAAGTGCCAATCAAAATGCACAGAAAGGCTCAGGACTTCTGGTTCCTCCTTCAGCGAGATCGGAAGCCGGGACCGCAACCTCTGTGGCCAGCTCCGAACACTCCACACCTGAAGGTCCAAATTTGGACCTAAGCCCCCCCGTAGAGGGGGCAAAGCAAAGGGGGACCACCAGGAGGGTAGAGGGGAACCGCATCTCCCCTCCCCAAGCTGGCAAGCTCCTAGCTGATGGTGCGGAGCTGCAGCAGCAAACATGGCTGCCACGAAGCTGAAGGAGAACCAGAATTAACAAGACTGAGCAGGAGGAAAAGTGAGTGATTTGCAATCTGGGATAAAAAGGACTGTCTGCTTTTCAAAACAATCCCCAAAAAATGAGGGGGAGAAATAAGGAAGCTAAAGATTAGCGGTGGGTCAAGCATGCTAAAATTGTGGGAGAAAAAACGTTTGGAACTAGGAGGAAAACAAAAAGTTTTTCTTGGAAGATTTAAAAAAAGATGTGGTTTTTGGAATGATACCCTATTTTAAAGAAAAAAACATTGATACTTGAACTGGAAGCTGTCTTTGACTTAATATAAATTGACTATTATATATATTAGATTTATAAATATAAAATAACAAACTGAGAGCACAGAATAATGAAGAGGAATTTCTGATTTGAAGCAGGAGCGCCATTTTGGGGGAAAAGAGAGGGTGTAACTCTCGGAATTTTTCTTTTTGTTGGACAAATGTGGATTAAACTTTGTTTCAAAAATGATACCAAGTGGAAATATAGATGTGGAAAGCATACCCCAAGATACTAAGACTATTATAAACAAGCAGTGTGTGAGAACGAAAGAAATATTTCAAGTTATGGATCGTATAGAACTGAAACTGGAAAATATAATGCAAAAACTAATAAATGCAATTCAGACAAATGAGGAAAAGATGGAGAACTTTGGAAGAGTGAAAGAAACAGAGGAACCAAGAAACAAGCAACAAGAAAGAAAATACAACAAAGGGATGATTGAAATGCAGAGGGTGAAAAAGGTAGCAAAGCAGAAGGGGAAGATCTCTGATATGGGAAAGATAAGGAAGGAAAAGAAAGCTAGAAGGGGAAACGAAGAAAAACTAGAAAAAATGAAAGCAATATCAGACAACAAAAAGGGAAAAAGAGAAGAAAGATAGAGACTATAGCAAACAAAATAATATATATGAATAACATGTAGAAATGAAGTCATAAAATAAGAAAAGATGAAGATTGAAAAATAGAAGAAAATATAAATATGCAATATATTTTTGAATAAGTTTGATAATAGAAAAGATGAAGATTGAAAATATGTAACTTTTAAATATGTTTTATATGGAAAAAAGTAATCTTTTTTAATATAAGTTTGATGATAGAAGAAACATGTAGAAATGAAGTTATATGTGTTGGGATATAAGAGATAAAAATTAGTGTTAATGTGTATGTTTAATCAATTTGCTAGTATTACATAAGTATGAATAAATTGTTCATTGTAATAAAGATAAAATATATATGTATGAATAACATGTAGAAATGAAATTATAAAATAACATAAGAAAAGATAAAGATTGGAAAATAGAAAAAAATATAAAGATTGAAATATGTAATTTTGAAATATATTTTGTAAGGGAAAAGTAATGATGTGGAAAAGAGGATAAAGAAATTATAAGTTGATTTTAGGAAATAAGTGAAGTAAAATATACTAATATTAGAAATATATAAGTTGAGAAATGACTACATCTTTGTTTGCTGGAATTAAAATAGAGATAAAATAAGAGGGGGAAAAGACTAAAGACAGATATTAAGAGGAAAAGAAATGTGAGAGATGTATTGAAAATGAAATGATAATGGATTGTAATTATTTTAAAAACCAAAAATATTGTTAAGAATATTGTATGAAACTGAGAAAGCAAATGCTCACGACATAAGATGTTGAAAGACCAAAAAGAAATAAAATTTATTTGAAAAAAAAAATGCACAAAAAGGCTCTAGTCAGGGGTGAAATTCAAAAATTTTCCCTACTGGTTCTGTGAGCATGGCTTGGTGGGCGTGGCAGGGGAAGGATACTGCAAAATCCCCATTCCCACCCCAGTCTGGGGCCAGCCAGAGGTGATATATGCTAGTTCTCCGATGCGAGGGGTCGCCTGTCCCCCTCCAGTCAGGTTTATTGTTTTATATGTCTTGGTAGCGTAAAATAGTGCTCAGAATAGATTAACGTTTTATTTCCTTTTTTTAATATCTCCCCGACCAAGGGTAACGCCCTCTGTTTCATTTCTCTCTCTCCTTAGAGGTTTGATTTTACTGTTACAATATCCCTATGCTCTGCAGAATTGCTTAAGATATACTTTCTGTGAGAAATAGAAAGATTTTGACATGTTTCTTGAACAAACAAATAAACACGTTTATTTGAATACAAACTTCTCAGTAAATGTCAAGTAAATTTCTTACAGCCACAACCAGCTATTCGATTCATTTACACCTTTTCTTCCCCTCAGAGAACTTTCCTAGCTTCCCTGACTAAATCTAAGAAAACCCAGTTCTTCTTTGGATTAAGATAAAGCGACCAGATTTTTTTTTAAGCGGGACGGGGGGGCGGGCCCGCCTCGGCGCCATTTGAATTTTGCCCTCTGCACATGTGCAGAACACTGCGCATGCGCAGAGGGCAAAAGTCAAGAGCTGAGTACGGGGCACGGGGTGGGGCAGGCAGGACGGGGCGCCGGGTTGCAGGCTGGCAGCGGCGGAGGGTCGCTTGAACTCGCTTCCCGCCGCGGACCGCGTTCACGCGCGGCGGCGGCAACAGCAGCAAGCCGGGAGCGCTCGCCCGGAATTGGAGTCAGCGAGCAGCTGGGCATCGGGGCTCTTCCCCCGCCTTCTCCATCCTCCAGGGTCGCCACTGCGGGGGTTCCGTCTCTCCAGTGGTGCCTACGTTGGAAGGGAAGGGGGGGAAAGAAAGGCAGCCTGCGGGGCTTGGCACGGCTGGGAGTTGCGAGGCGGCGTAGCAACCGGGCTGTTCCTCCGGGTGTGCTAAAGTGCTCGAGTTTTTTCTCTCTCACACACACATGCACAACCTTCCAACGACCGGGTCGGACTGGATCTCCCAGCACGACTTCCCGGTCGTTGGAAGGTTGTGCATGTGTGTGTGAGAGAGAAAAAACTCGAGCACTTTAGCACACCCGGAGGAACAGCCCGGTTGCTATGCCGCCTCGCAACTCCCAGCCGTGCCAAGCCCCACAGGCTGCCTTTCTTTCCCCCCCTTCCCTTCCAACGCAGGCACCACCGGAGAGACGGAACCCCCGCAGTGGCGACCCTGGAGGATGGAGAAGGCGGGGGAAGAGCCCCGATGCCCAGCTGCTCGCTGACTCCAATTCCGGGTGAGCGCTCCCGGCTTGCTGCTGTCGCCGCCGCCGCTCACCCTTCAACAGCCAATCAGCATGGGGCGCCAACAGCAGCGACGTCATCTCTCCGCGCCCGCCTTGCAGAGAGAAAGGCATGGGTGGGTGTGTTAAGGTGACCAGACGTCCCGATTTTGAGAGGGCCTGCTGCTGCTGCTGCTGCTGCCCCTGCGGCTGGGCCCAACCTGGCCGTCCTCGAGTGCCTGCAGGCCAATTTTTGGAAAGAATGCCCTAGTCGTGCATTCTTTCAAAAAATCGGGACTTTTTAGAGGACGGGCGGGACGCGGGACAAAGCATTAAAAAGCGGGTCTGTCCTGCCAAAATCGGGACGTCTGGTCACCTTAGATTAAGGCCTATAGATTAGAGCACGTTTCACCCTTTATCTCTATCTACAAATAACACAATCTATCAATCAATAAAGTTCCCTGACCCTGGCACCTGCTTCCCACAGAACTGCCTAGAGCCGTGATGGTGAACCTATGGCACGGGTGCCACAAGTGGCACGCGGAGCCATATCAGTGGGCACGCGAGCTCAGGTCTGGCGCGCATGTGCACGCCGGCCGGCTGATTTTCGGGCCTTCTGGGCCAACTGGGAGTCAGGAAACAGGCTGTTTCCAGCCTCCAGAGGGGGTGGGGAAGGCCGTTTTCACCCTCCCCAGGCTCCTAGAAGCCTGGAGAGAGCAAAAAATGGGCGTGCCATTGCATGCTGGGAGTGGGGGGGGTCATACGCGCATGCGCTGGGGTGCATGGAATTATGGGTGTGGGCATGCACACACGTGATCCCACGTATCCCCCCCCCTTTTTGGCATGCGAACCAAAAAAGGTTCGCCATCACTGGCCTAGAGCCTATTTTCTCTCCTGTTAACTTCCCTCTTGGACAGTTAAACTCAGGCAGAGAATCACTATAAACCTTCCCTCTTAGAAGTCACCACAAACAGAGCTCTCCTCAGCTCTTCCACCTAGGCCTTTTATAGTTCCTGGCCCTGCTATCTATGATCCGATTGGCTGGCTCCTTATGATGTAATCTATCCCCCCTCCCTTCTGGAGAACTGGGATAACACCTCCCCTTTTCTACTTACCATACATTTAAAAGCTGTTTGGCTCCATACTTACTTGTGTATACAATTCCTTTTAACCACACTTTAATTTTATACAACAACTTAACTCTTTTACATTCAGTACCTGTATGTGGGCACCACATCCGAACTACTCAAAATTTCCACTACCGGTTCTCCAGAACCTGTCAGAACCTGCTGAATTTCACCCCTGGCTCTAGTGTCATGCAATCTATAATGATACAAGCATTACAATAATCTAAGCAGGGGATCAGTAATTTTACATAACAGTAACCAGGTTAGAGGTTCCCAAAAAGATACAGAAAACTGTAGTACCATCCACATTACGATAACATTCATCCCTGCAGCTCCTAATATTCTCTCAAGTATGGAGGATAAAATAGGACAGGTATCACCTCGCAGAACAGTGGTTATAGGATGGAGCATTATTCCCCAATGCTACTCTTTGAAACAGAATAACAGAGTTGGGAGGAACCTTGGAGGTCTTTTGGTCCAATCCTCAAGCAGCATATCCATTCTATACCATTCAAGTGGCTGTCCAATCTGTTCTTAAAAACCTTCAGTATTGGAGCACCCACAACTTCTGAAGGCAAATTGTTCCACTGTTTTGTTGTTCTTACTGTCAGAAAATGTATCCTTAGCTCTAGATTGCTTCTCTCTTTGTTCACTTTCCATTGCTTGTCTTCTGGCGCTTTGGAAAATAGGGTGACCCCCTCTTCTCTGTGGCAGCCCCTCAAATATTGGAACAGTGCTATCATGTCACCCCTATTTCTTTTCACTAGACTAGATATACCCAATTCCTGCAACTGTTCTTCATAAATTTTAGGATTAGAACCATTCTCCCAGCCTCCAATCCCCTAAATTTGGTATAGAAGGGCACTGTGAAAGATACTTTTCATATTGTCGAGGTAAACAACCCTTTGTAACAACCTTACAAAAATAAGGAACAGATGGAGAATCCCTGCCCAAAAGCAAATCACATTTAAAACTTTTATGTAAGTGGGAGAGAGTGACATAAGAAATTTGAACTGTGATTCATAAATAGAGTTTGAATTTAATAAGCAGCAGTCACTGGAATTTTTTTTCGTAAGGACCTCTTTTACCTTTCTATAATAAAATGACCTTATCCACCTTTCCTGCTGGATTCTGTGTCTGTTTAATTTGTTCCAGTCTAGTGTACCAAGAGATAACCAACAGGTGCCATGGTTGATAGCATCAAAAGCTGTTGAGAGATCTATAGATAGAATTCTTTATTGACCAAGTGTGATTGGACACACAAGGAATTTGTCTTTGGTGCATATGCTCTCAGTGTACATAAAAGAAAAGATACATTTGTCAAGAATCATGAGGTACAACACTGAATGATTGTCATAGGGTACAAATAAGCAATCAGGAAACAATCAATATTGATATAAATCGGATAAATCTAGGAATATGAGCAGGGATGTGTTACCCCTACTATGCCCTGTCAATAGAGCTTCCATCATGGTAGAGGGTGCCATCTCCAGGCCATAACCCAGTTAAACTGCCACCACTCTCAATTATCTTGGTGATAAATAATCTTACCTTATATATAGGAATGAAGACATGAGATGAAAGACATGAAAAATATAGGCAGGAACAGTTAAGACAAATAAGAGACATCTCAATGCTGGGATAGGAGAAGGCAAAACAACCCTGCCTGAGTCTCTTTGATATAAAAGAGGGCAAGGAGAACCTCTAGCAGGCTTTCAAGATTTTGTTATACCCTACAATAATAAAGTACCATTCCTGGAACCCATGCATTGTCCATTGGACTACCTCAAAGAGCAGACACTACCATCTCCATCAACAAATATTTCCTTGCTAATAGAAGCCAAAAGGGAGCTCCTTTCAGAGACACTATTTGTGTAACACTTCCTTTGGCTAAAGTAAATTTTCAATAAGGAACTAAATATGAGCCTAATTCTTAGGGGGTACAAAAAATAGGGCTTAGCATCACCATCCCAAAGCCAAATTTTCATCGAAGTCTCACTAAATTAAATTAAATTAACTCCATAATAAGATTCAAAGTTGTAGATGAAACATGCTAAATGGATTTCATCCAAGATGCTCAAACATTTCACTCAGCTTCATGGAAAATCTTTAATTTTTAATACAAATTCTGCACAAGACCTCATGTATCATAGCTGGGAGCAAAGCGCGCAGCAAAGGTCTCCATCAGACTACAAAGGAAAGGAAATTATATACAATCGCCCTAAACATGTACAATTAATGCAATTCCTTATTCTCACATAATCCTAATTTTATTCAACCAGTACTCAGGCACACCTGTTTGGCTTACTAACATTTACATGTATATCTCTAAGAAATGAAAATTTCTATCCAAGAATCAGGAGACTCCCTACTCCTGTTTCATTTATTCTGGATGAAGCAAAAGAATATAAAGCTTTCAGTCAAATTGTATTGAGCTCTTTAAGGTTCTCTGAAAGTCCTTTTTAAGACTCCTGTTCATTTCATTATGTAAATAAATCAGAGACTGAAGAAAGATAAAGAATTGTTATTCCACAGGTTTTCCTAACCATTCTTGAAAATTCTACATTGAATATTATTATAGGAATGTCTTGATAAAGAATTACTGAAAATGTTCCCTCTTTGCTTTGTGTTTTGTTTTAATAAGGAATAGATGTTTTTCATTGAGTATTTTGGGAACAGTAGCCCATCTTTCTATTATTTTTTCCAGTTCTTGGTGTTCCAGTGATTAGGATTATTTCCTAATCATTCAAATATAAACTCGTTAGGATGCAAAAATTATCTTACGATGTAAATCAAACTAGCAAACTGAAAAAAATATCCCAGAAAGCAAGAGTGAACCATTTCAATATTGCTGTCAGTACTACATGGACATGTCCATAGGATCACCAAGAGTTGGACTTGATTTAAGGAAAACTCTTTTAATCAGAAATTAATCTGAAATTGAGGACAACTGCAGCATAGGTCTATTCTATTGAGTCCCACTGAGATTAAGATCATTTACAGCAGGGGTCCCCAAACTTGGCAACTTTAAGCCTTGTGAACTTTAACTCCCAGAATTCTCCAGCCAGCTCTGCTGGCTGGAGAATTTTGGAAGTTGAAGTCCACAAGTCTTAAAGTTGCCAAGTTTGAAGACCTCTGATTTATAGTGTATCCAAGGAGTAGGCACAGATTGCATCTTTAACCAATCACATATGGCAGTTAGTCAATGAAGATGTTGATTAATCAATTAAGAGCATAATCCCATGGATTTATATGCAGAAGCAAATCATTGGGTTCAATGATAGTGCCTTGATAGGCAGATGCAGGACTGGAATTCACAATGTATCATTTGCATATCGTGTTTATACATATGAGAAAATTAGGTATTTAAATTTATTTATTTATTTATTTATTTATTTATTTATTTATTTATTTATTTATTTATTTATTTATTTATTTATTTATTTAGACGCTCTTATAGGTCGCCCAATCCCGTAAATATTCATATCTTGATTTTTGAGGGGAAATGCCTTCCTATTCCAATTTATATAGCTGCTTCCAATATTTTCATATTGCCTATAAACAATAAATGGCACTGTTTCTCTGTTTTTGGCTAAAATCAAGTTTAGTATTGATAGACAATGATGGCATCTATAAAAGGAACAGTAAAAGTACAGAATTTATTTAAAGATATAAAATGAACTTATCATTAAAACTTAAAAGTAAAGCAAAATAAATAATCAAGACATCTTCATGGATGTAAATCAGAACATCAAAGCACCAAACATATATTACATTACATATTATATTACAACCACAACACTGAAAAGAGTTAAAAGACATTGAATTATCCCTAAAAATTAGCAAAACATGTTTCATCACTGAAAAGCTCTTGCTTTTAGTAACTACTTAATAATAATAATAATAATAATAATAATAATAATAATAATAATAATAATAATAATAATAATAACAACAACAACAACAACAACAGAGTTGGAAGGGACCTTGGAGGTCTTCTAGTCCAACCCCCTGCTTACGCAGGAAACCCTACACTACTTCAGACAGATGGTTATCCAACATCTTCTTAAAAATGTCTAGTGTTGGAGCATTCACAACTTCTGGAGGTAAGCTGTTCCACTGATTAATTAACTTGCCTCACTTCAATATCTCCAAAGATGGCCTTGAAGTCTAGGCAGGAAATAATCCTTCAAGTAATCTGATCTCAACCCCTTTAAGACTTTAAATACTATCACTTTGAGTTGGGTCAGACTACTTTCATTGTCCTACTGGGGACTAGTGAGGGTTCAGTGTTGTCTTCTGAAACAGCCCAATATCTCATGTATAAGATGATATAAAGGCAGCTTTACTTGGAATATCTTACATCCTGCAACACAAATGGTGCTAAATATCTGTAACACCATCAAACATCTACATCTGCCTAGCTCATGTCCTTGGGAAGGACTCATAGGCAGACAAAAATGCCAAACCAAGTCTGAAAATTTGGCTGACTGTGTGACAAACCATATTAAAAAAAGGTTACCATAAATAGGACAATTAGCATATCAACCTGAACTGATACTATCAAAACTTGATAAGTAATGCTAGCATAACTGCTGATAATTTTTTTTAATGAAAAAGATACATTTTCATTTCCTGGTCTTTCTCAGTTCTAAAGCATACAAAAGCATTTCCTGGTCTTTCTCAGTTCTAAAAATGACAAGGATTTAGCAATTTATAATAAATGAATATATTAGAAACACATTAGGAGATCCAGACTCAGGCCAACATTTTAGACTGGATCAATACTTTTGAGATTGCTTGATAGAGCAAGGAGGAGGAATGATCAAGCCATAATGGGAATTTGGAATTATATATTTATGGGTCATAGACACTACAGGTTTTGTCTTATAAGAAGCCTTTCCTATCCTTCAAACACAGGTGGAGGTGCCTTCTCTAAAGGAGTATGTGCCCTTTGTAATTTGAATAACCTTTAAAAATTCTTTTTATTAAGTGTTAGAAATAATAACTGGCTTGGTTGTCTACTTTGAGACTTTTTCAGTTCACCAAATGTTATCAAACTAATGGTGCTTATCAATCAGATGTTTTCATCTGTACTGGAAATAAAGTGGAAGAATGAAAAGTTAAGCTGGTCTTCTGAAATTCAACTAATACAAAAAGAAAAAAATCCCCAGAGGCCAGGAAGGTAGACAGTTGAGGAAAAAATAATAATGCTACATTAATGTAGCAACACAGTTCTATGCTCTCAACAGCTCTTGATGGTTACAGGGAAGATCACTTCCGTAACCCAGTGGAACAACCAGACTCTCCAGCCCAGGGGTCCTCAAACTTGGCAACTTTAAGACTTGTGGACTTCAACTCCCAGAATTCTGGGAGTTGAAGTCCACAAGTCTTAAAGTTGCCAAGTTTGAAGACCTCTGCGTCCAGCCTGTAACTAACAGAGTGTTGGAGCTAAGGTTACATCGATATAATTACTGCAAGCCTTACTAACAAGGCAAGATACACAACTGAGTTAGTGAAAACATCAGTGGAAGTTGTATAATCCTCAGAAAGAGAACTGCAGCAATGGAGTGCTAATTGGCCTACACTTTTCATGTCAACAGAATCACCAGATTAATCCACTTCACTCAGCTATGTTATTTTCTAATGCTTGATATTATCATATCCCTAACAAAATATCCATCCTTATGATCAGCTATTGGCTGTAATATGTTTACTACACTTCAGTGTGCTCTTTAGTCTTTTAGATTTAGATTTAGATTTTAGATTCAGGAAACTGCAGTGTGTACTGCTGCAATGGTTTATGAGTCAGCCTTTGAAGGAAAACCCAAGAAACTTCGCATCTTGGAACAAAAGACAACAAGATGGCATCAACTCCCATTCAACTCTAAGGTAGAGTTCTTATACCTTAATGTCAGCGTTCCAATACACACACCCCAACGAAATAAAACTCCGAGGCTAGAAGTTCCTCAAAGTTCCAATTTATTACAGATGTCATGTTGTCAACATCTGGGAAAACCCGAATCTGAAAGCTTCTGGGTTTTCTCCACCCAAATGAAAGTTCAAGTCCCTGCCCAGCACCCACATGTCCATCACATGATCCAATCAGGCACCATCCAAAACTGAAAATGCCTCCCAGTCACTTCATCCCAGCTGCAAGGCACAGCGGCCTTGACTTTCTGGAAAGAATGTTATTTAGACTACTACATATCACCTACTCCATATAATCCCCCCTCCCATTTTTCCACAGTAGGCCTGAATATAAAAAGGTAAAAGATGGCTTCCAGGCCTGACACTTAGATGATCATTTCAATTCTGGCTACTCCACAGCATATGTGAGAAAGAGATGCTTCTACAAGTAGAGGTGGGGACATACAACTGGAATATTGTGATCAGACAAGAAAATAAAGAAATGGATCATCAAACAATAGTAATAGCAATAGCACTTAGACTTATATACTGCTTTACAGTCCTCTAAGCAGTTTACAGATTCAGCATATTGCCCGCAACAATTTGGCTCATTTTACCCACCTTGGAAGGATGGAAGGCTGAGTTCTTAGTCAAGTCGTGAATGACTAGGCTCAAATTATGCTACTCTAGACAATTACATAAGATCTAGCTCTCTGGAGAAGACTCTGATGCTAGGAAGGTAGAAAGAGAAGAGGATGACCAGCAAACGAAGGGGATGGACTTAGTTACAGTAGTGAGGAGTTCACTGTTGGAAGGACCAGGTTAGTGACAGAGCATGATGGACAAAATATATCTAGTCATTGCCAAGACTGACCTAATAGCATATGATTAATCAATATCCAATAGAGTGCTATTTCCCACTCTTATAACTTTCAGATGTGTAAACTTCAATTCCCAGAATTTCCCAATTGATATAGCAAATCATAGAATTCTGGGAATTGAAAAACCACTGAAATAAAGCAAAAAAGCTCAGGGCAACTTAGGGTTATTAACCAAGAGGTTGTAGCTATTGTTCCCTCCATATTACTTGCTATTTGAAATGTTACCTCACTTAACTTGATGATCAATGACATCTGTGATCTGATCTGCTAGCGATTTTAATATAAGGAATGCATACATGCATACATACATACATATACATACACATGAGGGGCGGGTTGCTTACTTACTGGTGCTGGTGTGCTGTATCTCCACATTTCAGGGGCATGCACGCTTGCTACGCGCACGCGCCCCCTCGCGTGATTTTGCTTCTGCGCATGCACGGAAGCAAAATCGCGCCAAAATCTCACGAGGGGAAGTGTGCGCGCGAGAGATTTCAGCAAGATTTTGCTTCCGTGCATGCGCAGAAGAAAAATCGTGCCAAAATCTCGTGCGCGCGCGTGTCCCCTCATGAGATTTTGGCGCAATTTTGCTTCCACGCATGCGCAAAAACAAAATCGCCCAAAAATTCACCGAAAAAGATGGTGACGCGTACGACGGACTGGCGGAGAGGGCTCCGGAGCGGTCACATGCAAATTGCGCAATTGGCTGCTCCCTATCAGAGCTACACAGTGGACAGCTCCAGCAGGAACCCATCTCTGATACACACACACAGTGTGTGTGTGTGTGTGTGTGTGTGTGTGTGTGTAGCATTTTTTGCTGATAAATGAAAATAAAGGGAGACTATTATAGATCTATTTTGAGCTATTTAGCTCTCGTCAGATAGCCATACCCTTACTGGGATTTAAACCTGGGCCGCCTGCCTTGTAAGGCAGCAGCTTAGCCACTAGGCCAAAGGCTCTATTCCCTATCACCATGTGTGTGTGTGTGTGTGTGTGTGTGTGTGTGTGTGTGTGTGTGTGTGTGTATATATATATATATATATATATATATATATATATATATATATATATATATATATATATATATATATGCATACACTGTACATGTACAGTATATATGTAGCAAATGACTCTTCTGTTTCTGAATGGAGAGGGTAATCATTTCTCCCACAATGATTCTTTAAATTAAATTACATATTTTTTGTATCGGCCGCCCTCCATTTCTCACCCCTCATTCCAATAATGGTTATTTGAAGTTGGGCAAGGGTAGGTTTTAATAATATATAAAGTTTATCCATGCCTCTCCAAAACCTAATAAAACAGGAATGCATTAATTTCTAATTGTACAATGCTTTAAACTTTATTTCAAAAAGGTGCTACAGAGCACAATGAAGCACAAATGAAGCAGCCACATCTTTTCCCATTTATACCTCATTTATACATACTGGCAACAGGAAATGCCAAACTACTTTTGTAACACAGAGAGATGATAAAATACCCACTATCAGTTGAGCTTGACTTGAAATGGACCTTACCTTTTGCACAGATTTGCCCTTTGTTTTTTGGATCGAATCTTGTTGATGACTTTTATGTGCAATAACTGAACAGCTTAGAACTTTCACCTCATAAATGTTCATCTCATAAATCAAAGTAAATAGTGCATTTATTTAACACAGTCCGATATATTTGAACATATATGACACACCTGTTTACTGTGAATGATTTATATCTTTTCATTCCATACAAGAAGTGGTTACTTGGTTTTAAGTACTTTCCCTCCCCCCAAAGCAGAATAATGAATGAAACAGACATTTTTATGCACATGAAACCTGGTGTTCTAACATTTATTGATTGCATTTGTAGGCGGCATTCAACATTCTTCTGTTTTACATTTCACCCTCTATGTCTCTCTTTTCCTCAAGATGCAAATATGGGCTTATAAAATGTGCCTGACAACAAATGGTACACATTGACTTAGAAACAAAAGAGGCATCTCCTAGGAAGTATAAATTATTCTTGAAGCCCAACGCTATGACGACTTGAACTTCAGGCCTGCTACACAAAGAAATCAGAGAAACCGACAAGGAAAGGAATATGCTATTTCATTTGACAGCTTCAAAAGGAATTTTAAAGGCAGAAAATATCCAGCAACCCAGATAAAAAAAACCAACAAGTCTAGGTCAGGTGTTCCTGATGGAAGCACGGGGGAACGCTGTTATACAATAAACCTCCCAGAAATTGTTATACAATAAACCTTCCAGAAATCAGCCATTAAGGAAGTCATTTCTGGGAGGCGGGGAAAAAAGCATTTTATTTGCTAAGATGGAACAAGTTTAGCCTAATGCGGATACCTCTGGCAGGATTATTCCAGAAGATGTACTAGATTTATACCAATGGTGAAAGAGTACCAGCCCGAAGTTTACATGCTGAGCTGCCTAATAATGAAAAGGGGTGGAGCCACTCCCAAATTCATATTTGGTGTAGGTCCCTATTGTTTTCTCCTGGTTGTAGGGACACTATCTACAAAGAGATGCTTCCTTCCTTTTTTCCCTTCCCAGCTTGGCTCCAGATAAGGGCCAGTGCCGGCTAGAGCCTCCTCCTCCTCCTCTCGCTTCTTTTCCTCATCCAGGTTCTTGAGACTGGAATGGCAGCCTCTGTCTGGGCGTGCCACCTATAAATGGCGTCAGAATCAACCTGTCAGTTCCTGCTGTCCAGCCTTCCTCCCGCCGCCCGTTCCGGCCCAGGTCCCCCACAACCCTTTCCCCGGTTTATTTCTCCTCCTAAGCCGACCGGGGACTTCCCAAGGCGAGGGAAACAAGACGGTTACTGAGGCGTTTACAACAGGGGTGCGAGGGGGGCAGAGAGAGAAAGGTGGGGAAAACGGTCCGCGGAACCGTGCGAGGGGAAGGCGCTGCACCTCCTCCGTCGCTATCCGAGGGATTTGGCCGGCTCGGAAGCTCGGGAGACGCCGCTTCTGCACCCGAAACGGCAGGGCCGGTACAGAGCCAGCGGCATTTCCCCGTAAATCAGCCCCAGAAATAGCAGCACCGGGTAGGGCGGGCGAGTGAAGGCTACCAAAACCGGGGCGGCGCGCCCGCAGCCACAGCTGAGGCTTGCTGCCTTGGCGCGGAAATGGCGAAGCTTGAATGGGGAAGGGGAGGCCGAGCCCTCGCCCCGGCGACAGCCTCGGAGGGGGGAGGAGGAGGAGGAGGTCGGGCGCCGAACTTACCCGCCGCGGTGCTTGTTGTCCATCCGCTTCTTCTGCCTGACCGGCTGCAAGGGGATGTTATCGGTCATGACCGCGGCAGCCGTGCCGAGGAGCGCCGGCGGGGGAGGAGCGCGAAGCAGGTTCGGCTCGTCGCCAGCTTTCGCCTCGCCCGGCCCACACCCAGCCTCTCCGCGCTGGGAGGAGAGCGCGCCGCTGCCTGCCGAACCAGGGCGGGCTGGGGGCTGGGCGGCGTCGCGCAGGTAACGTGGACTCTCACGCCGGCTCGCGCCGTCCCCTCCTCTCCCCCCCGGAGCCCACCGAGCCGAGTGTGGGAAGTGGGCGAGGGCCGTTTGCTGGTCGCCTCAGGCGATGGTGCCTTTCCTCATTCCTCGCCGAGGGTGACACCTCCCCGGCTGCGTTTCTTGCCTCCCTCGTCGCAATATCTTCCCGCCACTCTGCTGTTAAGGCTTGTGGCGGCTCTGGTCCAGGAATTTAGAGTGGCCTTTCAAGACTGTGGACTCCGAGGACATCATTCCTCCTTGCTGAATCCCTCTCTCGCCTTCCTTTCGGTGCGCTTTCAGAGGAGACGTTGCGTCTCTTCACTAACCTACCTTCTCAGAGAGCTCTTACCTGCTCTCCTCGGCTCGTCCTTACATACATTCAGATCATCCGTGGAGAAAGCTTAATCTACAGACCCAATATATTTGTTTGAACGATTCCTTTCCCACGCACTGATTTTTTTTATTTTTTATTTGGTTTGCAATCCTAAACCATGCATTTTGAGGGCTATGCCATAGGGGATAGCATTGAGAGAACCTTGCTGATAATGAATAATCTAATCAGAGTTGGGATTGATTATATTTACATAGGAAACCACCGATAAGTCTCGGCACTGTACCTGTATTTATTTATTACTAAGATTTGTATACTGTTTCAATCATATAAAACAATACACAAGCTCACAATAGATACAAACTTAATGTAAACCGCTCCAAACTCGATTGCAAAAAAGTCGACTTCAACAACAGAGTGGTCAATGCCTGGAACACATTACCTGACTCAGTAGTTTCTTCCCCAAACCCCAAAAACTGTAACCTTAGATTATCTACCATCGACCTCACCCCATTCCTAAGAGGTCGGTAAGAGGTGTGCATAAGTGCACAATCGTGCCTACCGTTCCTGTCCTAATGTACCCATATATTCATACTTCTTGTACTCATAATCATGCTTGTACTATTATACACACACACACACACACAATCATGTTTATATTTTGTTTATACTTTGTAATCATATATACTTGACATATATATATATATATATATATATATATATATATATATATATATATATATATATATATATATATATATATATATATATATATATATATATATATATGTATATATATATATATATATATATATATATATATATATATATAAAATATATATTAGTTCTGAGGGGCTTAGTTTCAAACCAGTAAACATAACATGTAACAATATAATTGCCAAATCAATATTTCAATAAATATCCAGTAACCCACCATTTGTAATCCAGCCATCTCCCCTGGCTTACCAGGAAGAGCAACTTCATAATTAATGCCCTGCATTGTTCAGTCATCAAAGGCTTTGCAGAAAGGCTCCAAAATGTTTGGGACAAACTAGGAAATCATTTTTTAAAAAGCATCTAGGGAGAATGCAATGAGGATCATTATGGAGAATCTCATAATGTCTAAGCCTGTCTTGCCATAGTTGCACTATTAGAAAGATACTGGGATAAAATTCAAAGAAAAGTAGCAAAATGGAAACAATGGATCACTAAAAAATCTCAGACTTGCCATTAAGCACTTGGATGAGCTTCCAGATATCTGGAACAATGTTATATGGGCAGGTCAATCTAAAGTAGAACTTATGAGGGTACATTGATGTTATGTTTGCCAAAACCATTATTCATAATAATAACCTCATTCCAAATATCAAACATGGAGGTAGAGGTATCATGATTGGAGGACACTTTCCTACATGGGATCTGGACAAGTTACCATCCTTGAAGAAGCAGTATAAAGGCCATCTGCCCATGTGCTGAAGCAAAAGTGGTCATGCAGCAAGATTGTTGATTATTTGCCATTAAGTTCATGTAGATAGGCCTTCTGTCAAATGATCTGTTTCTAATTGGTTACTTCAAGATTCCCCAAGGTCAATCCATCAAAACTAATTGAGTAAACCTAAAAGGCAGGCAGTATCTACCATTTTCATTGTCAGTTCTAGATTGGCTGTTGAATCTGTCGTCCTTAGTTTGGTTTTCTTTATATTTAATCTTTTTTTTTACTGTGTCTTTTGACTTTCATTACTAGAGGATGTAGATCATTTACATTTTCAGAGTACTGTCCTCAGCAATAAAAATTGCAGCAAGAAAATTTCCAGCAATTTTCTTCCTGCAATTTTAAAACCATTTTCTTACCATCCAGCCTGTTTCAACATATTGTATATTCTGTTAAATAAATAAAGTGAGGATATACAGCCTTGTCTCACCAGAAGTCTGGAGCCAGTCTGTTTGGCCATGTTTGGTCTGGGTTGTGACTTCTTATCATATATATATCGCCACGTTTCGTGTGCACTCGCTACGCGCACACGCCCCCTCATGCGATTTTGCTTCCGTGCATGCACAGAAGCAAAAAATTACCGAAATCTCACACACACACGTGCCCCCTCGTGAGATTTTGCTTTTGCGCATGCGCAGAAAGCAAAAAAAGCCCAAAAATTCTGAAAAAAAGATGGTGACGCACGATGGACCGGTGTCGCACGCAAATTGCATAATCGGCCAGCTGCTACCAGTGCGGTAGAGTGGACCGCACCGGTAGGAACCCACCACTGGTATGTATGTATGTATGTATGTATGTATGTATGTATGTATGTATGTATGTATGTATGTTTTATTTTATTTATTTATTTATTTATTTATTTATTTGTCAAACATGTATAGTAGTAATTTGTATAAACATAAGTAAAAAGTAACGATAAAAGAGGACAATTGGACAGTAGGACAGGGACGGTAGGCACGCTGGTGCGCTTATGCACGCCACTTACAGACCTCTTAGAAACGAGAAATGTATATATGTATGTTTTGTATCAGGACACTAAGATGTTCTGGGGTTTCCATTTTTCTTAAGACATTCGAAAGTTTGATTTGTTCTTCAAAGGCCCTTCTATAATCAACATATCAATTTATTTTTATGTTCTTTGATTTTGTCTATTATTTAGCATATTTTTGGCTTTGTGTTCTCCCTACTTCCTACACTACATTTCTTTCTGGTCTTCCTGTTTCCAATATTTCTATAGCGTATTTCTCAGAAGAATGTTCCTTCCAGGGGTAGGCTTCAAAATTTTTAGCAAGGGGTTCTCTGCTCAGTTGCTGGGTGGGCGTGGCCTAGTTAGTCTCCTGCACCACTGCGGGAGGGCATTTTTGCCCTCCCCAGCTTCGGAGGCTTTCCTTGAGCCTCCAGGAGGGCGAAAACGGCCTCCCCAGGCTCCAGAGGCTCTCTGGAGGCTGGAAACAAGCCCGTTTCCGGCCTTCCCGAACTTCCGGTAGGCACATTTTTTGCCCTCCCTGAGCCTCCGCATGCGCCCTGCACTTACCTGCATCCAAAACTGGCCATGTGGGGACTCCTGGGAAGGACGGGGTGGGTGGGGCCAGCCAGGAGTGGGATTTGGGGGTTCCCTGAACTGCACAGAATCTTAGCTAGAGGTTCTCCCGAACCCCTGCGAACCCCCAGCAGCACACCCCTGGTTCCTTCCATAGATATACAGTACAAAGTTTTCTGTACTACTCAACAAATTATGCCATCCATCCCTTTTGATCATGCTGGCTGGGGTTAATGGGAATCAAACTGTAACACATAGAAAACAAATTCAACTCCTGTCCTTCAAGAAACACGATCCAATGTTTTTCTTCATGGCCAATAAATATAGTAATATTTCAAAAGTGTGGCAGAAAGTCTGCTTCCACAGAAACCTTGTGTCCTCCAGAGACTTCTGTACTGCAACTGCCATATTTCCTCATTGCCTGTGCTATATAGGACTAACATGAAGTCTAAAACATCCAGAAGGCAATTAGACAGTACCTATTATCCCCACCCCCACCCCCAATTTCTCTGCCTTGGTTGCATAATCTTAGGGAAATGGTTTTGAGAAGTCTTACCGTAGGTCCAAGAATCAGCATAAAATGTAACAATACAGGATGAGTTTGTGTTTTGGCCATTATCAGTTTGGAATTTGGGAAGTTGCTGTCCCAATATCAGTGAGGATATAACTTGCTGGCAAAAGTCAGTTGATGCATGCATGAAATTAAGACATAGAATGTTGCAACAGCAGAACTAACAGTCCCACTTTTAATTCCAGAAAGTTAATACAGTTATTGTAAAACTGTGCTTGCATGTTAGAAATGCAAAGGGGGAAAACACCTCCTTGAGTTAAAATCTGGCCTGACTGACAGCTAACTTCTGTCTTACACAAATTTTATTGTTTATGCAAAGAACCATTAAAATGGAAATTCTCATTTGTAGCCCTGAAGATGATTTCAAATGGCCGTATTTCATTATTACCAATGCAAAGACACCCTGTGATTAGTCCCTCTTTTCCTCCATTATACATTTTGTTCTGATAAGAAAAAAGGTGTGGGAAAATATGGAAGGATTCCAGATGGGAGACAGTTGTGTCTTGATGCTCCATAACTTTTGGCTAATTTTGAAGCAGTGTTTTAAAATAAAAGCCCTCTCTGGAACTGTTTGCATTTCATTTTATTACAGAAAGGTACGAGTTTCTTACACAACAAAATGCTGAATCTGTTTCCATTCTGCAACCTCTCAGAAACCAGTTTAAAGCTGATATTCAATAGTTTTAGCAATGTAGAGCCAGAAAATTGCTGGCTTACAGTAGTTCTTGAAATGATTTATTTATTTATTTATTAGCATTTATATACCGCCTCATAGTGCAAGCACTCTCTAACCGGTTTACACCAGTAAGCAATGTATATTTATATTGCCCTCAACAATCTGGGTCCTCATTTTACCTACCTCGGAAGAATGGAAGGCTGAGTCAACCTTGAGCCGGTGAGATTTGAACCGCTGACCTGTGGATCACAGTCAGCTAAAGTGGCCTGCAGTACCCCACTCTAACCGCTGCGCCACCTCGGCTCTAATGATCCCATATAAAGGGAGCAGGTAGGCCCAGCCTATATTTGGGACAGTGTAAGGAATACATATAAGGGAAACTCAAGATTTGGATGTCCATTTTATCATGTCCATGCACCATTTACTGTTTGTAAATGAATATCTCATTGTCATAACTTTTAACTGGACAAAATGGCCCATTGTTGGGCAACAATTTTTAAACCAAGGTACGTCAAGGAGGCTAACTTACAGAATGTGTCCAAAATCTGGAACCCATGACTCCCAAGGGAATGAAATTTGGATGCTACTGGCTGCTGCACTGCTGCTGTGGTCATGTGATCTTCATTTTCGACATCCAGTCTCAAAATCCCTCATGCTCTCACCCACACAGCAATAGCCATTTGCCTTCTGCTGTGTGGATGAGAGCACACAGGGAATGGAAGATTCCTGATGCTCCTTGCCAGATTCCCACAAGGAAACTCAATGTGGAAGCTGGCAAGAAGTTAAAAATTGCTCTTCACAGAAGAACAGAGTTGGAAGGAACCTTGGAGGTCTTCCAATCCAACCCCCAGCTCAAGCAGGAGACTATTTTAGACAAATGGCTGTCTAGTCTCTTCTTAAAAACCTCCAAAGTTGGAGCACCCACAACTTCTGAAGGCAAACTGTTCCACTGGTTGATTGTTCTTATTGCCAAGAAATGTCTCCTTAGTTCTAGGTTGCTTCTCGCTTTGTTCATACTTGTCTTGCTTTCTGGTGCTTTGAAAAATTGATTGACCCCCCTCTTCTTTGTGGCAGCCCCTCAAATATTAAAACACTGCTACCATGTCACCCCTGGTTCTTCCTTTCACTAGACTAGATATACCAATTCCTGCAACTGTTCTTCGTATGTTTGTCAAACTCACATAGTCATGTCATCACATGACGTATCGCGACTTCTCCCCCTTTGCTAGACGGCACGGGCGTGGCCTGCACGTGACGCATCCGGCCAGTGGGCTGGGAGTTTGACACCCCTGTTCTAGAGTCTCAACAACTTTTTTATATTGTGGTGACCAAAATTGGATACAGCCTGAAAGAAGGCATGACTATTCCAATGATCTGATAAGAGATACTTTACATGCACTGCTGCACATTCCAAAGGATTTGATTGTATTATCAATACAATCCGAATTATCCCCACCCTGCTGGCCTTCCGGAAAGCCATCAAGACATGGCTCTTCCTGCAGGTAGGGGTCTGAGACAAGTTTATATTCGAGATCTCCCCCTGTATGTATGTTGTTGGACGTCGTTTTTTTAACGTTTTAAAACTCTTTTTAAATAAGTTTATTGTTTAGTGTTCTCTTAAAATGTTGTACGCCGCCCTGAGTCCTTAGGGAGTAGGGCGGCATAGAAGAACCTAATAATAAATAAATAAATAATAATAATAAATAAATAAATTGGCTCTCCTCTTCATTACTAATCATTCAAATCCTCCACTCCTGAGCAGGCTAATTCACAAACTGCTTGCAATTCTGAGAAACAAACTACATCCCAATCGTGTCCTTAATCCACAAACTCAGCCCTATTTCGCCCAACTCTTCCTAAAATAGAGCAGCTATGAAGACATGTAACAGCCAGTTGTTTGCCCAATTTAATGGAAACAAAAGCATTAAATTGTTGGACAGAACGTGCATTAAATAAATTGAAATGCAAGTAACACATTTGGGTACGCAGACTGGAATTATGAGCAGTACAACAGTGTCGTGCATACTTTTAATCCACATGAGGCACATTTATCTCATCTCTGTACCCAATCCCCGGCAAATGTACTGCAAATAATTGCTTAATTAATCGCTTGTAGACTGTAATAAGCCATAAGCACCTGTGCTCTGATATGCTGGGATGGCTTTGTTATTTTTCCTCATCTCTTACCCTTTTCAGTACAAGGTGGTAGCAGATATCCTTTAAACATAACATTTAATAAAACCCTTCAAAAATATTGTCACTATTTGCAAAGAAACTATAACGAAACTTATATGGTCACTGGCTTTTGTAAAAAGGCATCTTGATAATGATACATTACTGTGTTGTATGGACTTGGGAAAATAACCCCAAGACTAGCAGGAATTTGGGAGGACACATTCACCCCAATAGAAGTTGTGGGAGATGATTGGAGACAGAAAGTTCTCCCCTAGACTTGAGTAACGTTTTGTTTTGGTATAGTAAGCATCCAAGTTAAATGTCCTCTTAAAAGTTAGGTTGAAGTTTCTGCTTCCAGCTGTCACAGGAAAAAGTGTTTCGAATATTCATTTCTGGTCAATGCTAGAGTTTATTCTATTAGATCCCCATACTATTCTACATCCAGTCACTTGGTAATAGCATATCCTCTATTCCTCAAGGCACAGAAGTTTATTTACATTTTATTAAAGACTATGCCAAGTTTCTCCAAGGTAGTCTTCCTTTTTCACTGACTCTTTCCAAAAACATCTTACAAATGGGACTAGGCGGCTTTTTAAAGCTTGTTTTTGGCAGAGACGAATCATCCTGGGGGAAAGGAATTCCTTCTTTCATTTAAAATGGAAATGTATGTCTCTGGATTAGAAAGACTGAAGGTGAGAGAACAATCTGAAGTTGAATTTCTTTAAGAGAGAACTATAGCTGGTTTCAGGGCTTGGATTTATGATTTTGTAGAAATGCCTGATCTGCAGTTTGGGAGCCCTCTTGAATCCAGCACTGGTGCTGGACAATCTGATGGCATTTGTGTGTTAATAGTGGCTTTTAGCAACCTTGGCTGATTGGCATCAGTGAGATACAAGCTGGTTCTCTCAATCCTTCTTTATAGGGTAGTCTTGTTGACAACCTGACCTAGAATGGAGAAGCTGTAGTGATAAATAGGGTCTCACATCACCCTTTGTAATGCTTTGCAGCAGCATCATACCACAAAGCTTGAAGATGCATGCACAATCACACCATGGCCCAAATGTCACCCTCCTCCCATACTTGTGTTCCAAGTATGTAAATGGTGGCATTTGCATAACAATGTAGTAATGCATTTTGTCATCCTTCCTCTGCTGAAACTTTCAAACAAAACTCAAGACTCTCATTATGATGGATAAAGATTTAACAGCTTGGGACTGTTTATGCCTGGAAAGTCCCTCCCATGTTGCTAGACCTTATTGAATTATCTTTGCAGTTTCTGCCAGGGATTCATTAAACATCAACAGCTAATTGTGTCTTTTCATGGTGTGTTTTGAACCTGTCCTCTCCTTGTTACACTTTAGGACAGGGGTCTCCAAACTTGGCAACTTTAAGACTTGTGGACTTCAACTCCCAGAATTCTGGGAGTTGAAGTCCACAAGTCTTAAAGTTGCCAAGTTTGAAGACCTCTGCTTTAGGAGGAAGCTTTACATTTGTAATGCCTTGTAAATTGTAAGACATCTGTAATGCCTTTTACATGTTTTGAGTTTTGATTATATTTAGTATATTGGATATAAATATTTGTAAACCACATAAAGCAAAAAAGAAAGAACGGCAGCATGTACATTTTAAGTTTTTTTTTAAAAAAATGCAATAGAAATTTCTCTAGTGAACTGGATACGGTCATGTAGCGAAAATGAAGGTTTGGATGCATCATGTGAAAAAATTCATCAGAGATTTATTCTCATATCAACAGAAATGCATCAGTAGATAGTCCAAATAAACAAAACAAAATATAATCCTACGCAGAATTGCTTAAATCGTCCAAACATTTCACAATGCAGAGAGAGAGATTTTTCTCGGGATGCACCTTTGGCATGTTCCACGTAACAAGATCCATTTTACAGTGTAAACAGTTTGTGTTCTTACTTTACAAAGTCCAGATGGAAAGGCACAACTTGGCAAAAACTGATCCTAAGCAAATTATAATAATTAAAAAATATATATAACTGGAGACATACACACATACAATAGTTCAGGTGCAACCACATTGGTGTTTTTTTTTAAAAAAAATATTATTATACATCCACATTGTTTCTGCATGAGCAAAGTTGGACTTTGAAGTTGGAAAAAGCCACATTTTCATTCAAGTCCTCTTAATACCAAACCTTTGTTCAGTTTTCCAATGCAGCTAACACACAGGCAGATCCTGCTGATGAAAAGAGAATGGAGGTGGGTGGACTAAACACAACTCCCCCCCCCCACACTCCATGAAACACACCTCTAAACATATTCAACTATCCCTACAAGCATATCTTATTTTGGCTTGAAATAGTGCACAGTAGTTTCTGTCTGGACCTCAAGTTCGACACAGTGGTTATTGTCTAGAAAAATAGAACTTAACACTACCATAAACAAATTAATAATAAAAATAATAATAATAATGAGGTAGATAACTTAGAATCCAGAAGACCATTCCAGTAACCTTCATACAGTACAAATGCCACATTGGGATTTTATTCCAGGCTTTCTCCCCTAAGAACTACAAATAGATAAAAGTCCCAAAGAAATGTTGGGCTGCCCCAAAGTCTCTTCTGGCAAAATAGAAACGATTCAGTCTTGCTGTATGAGAAGTCGAAACTCACACAGGTATATATGTCTTTGCTGGATTGCAGCCCTGAATTGCTAAAGTGGAAATGTCGTCTCTCTCTCACACACACAAAGACGGATGAAACACCTACTTCATTTTAAATACAGATTTAGGTAGACTCCCTTCCATAGAGTGGAGGTGAGGGATAGTGGCAGAGAAAGAACAAACTTGTGAGGAAGATTTCCATTCACTAAGTAACCTGCTTCCAAAGTCATCACCTGAGAATCTGAAGAGAAATGGCAGAAACAGCAAAAACCCAGTCTTGCTAGGATTGGATTTCCCTTCACCAGTATGCCTCTGTCTGCGTATTGGGATGGGTAGGGGAGAAAACAACACACAGCCACGAAGAGTCAGCTTTTTGGCACTGTAGGTGGTGCGTGTACAATGATGTAGTCTTTAAATAAGCAGCAGTAATTGATACAGAGCATTTAAGGTGTACAATGGCCAACAGTGTGCCTGTTTAAACATTCAGTTTTGGTTTTTAAACAGGGTTCTGTGTATATCAGATCCTTACGTCCAACAGGCATCGTAACACTATTACATTCAAAACCGCATCAAATGAAAAACAAACAAAATGAACGAAAAAGGGAACCCCCTCCAAAGGATGGCATTGTAGGATATTTACCCGCATAATTACTTTCCACGTTTATCAGTCACGAATCCCATGAGTGCCATTTCCCCTCCTCGTTCCAAAATATCAAAAGAGATTTGCTTCGATTCTGCTCAAATCCCCCCAAATGGTTTCTACTTAAGCCATCTCAACAAAAACAAATAAGCAAGCGAACAAACAAACAAAAAAAATAAGAGGTAAATGTTATAACCTTTGGAATTTCACATTGTAAAACATCGAAGGTTTTTACAGGTTTATGTTTCCCATGTAAGAAGAATCTTGCAAGACCCGCATAGAAAAAGGAGGATCCTAAACTGGCTTCGCTTTTGTTTTGCGCAAAACATGGACATGATTGTACTCTGGGCAACTCTTCCATAGACAGCCTTAGAATCATTTGCACGTCAATAAGAAAATAAGGATATTTGCGGTGTCATCTCTTAAAAATATATAGATATAGATATGTATATATATATATATTCCGATAGTGATTTTTTTTTTAATAAAAAAAATCCATCCTGCCACCTTTCAAGCTTTCTGGTTTTCAATTAACAGCAATTTTGTTCTCTTCCATGAAGTGAGGGAATTGGTGTTTTGGCACATTGTCTTCAGCCGTGCTGCTCGGCTTCTCCATCTCTGAGCTAATCACAGCCTGGGAACTATCCATCTTGGAAATGGTGGCAGAATTCATTGCTACATTGATCGCTGGACTTCCTCCAATGGTGTTTGGAAGAGAACGAATGCCTCCACTTTGGATCACAGATATCTCATTGGTTTTCATGACTAAGCCATTACTGAGCACTGCAGCATACTGGTTCCATGCCGATGGATCAAGGCTCACCGAAGAGCTCACTGCATCTTTAGGGAACATTTCTGATACCTTCTTTGAATCATTGCCAAGCAAAGCCATCGGGTTATCAATGGACAGTCTTCTTCCACGTCTGGCAGAATTGTTCCACATGTGAGTTCCAACATGGACCTTATGGAAAAGAATGTCAACATTAGGCTTCTGTGGGTATGAATCTGGACAAAACTGGAAGAACTAAAACTAAAATGAATGGACACGCAAGATTCAAATCCCTGCTCAGGGACAGTGGCTACCATGACATCTTGAGTAAAACTCCCTCCCTCAATTTCTACCATTCCAGAGTTTTATTCTGGAGAGAAGCGTATCTGGTAAGCAACTAATGGCCCTGAGTCTGGTTTGAAGGTTCCTCTGCAATTCAGACCTCTGGTGATAGCTAACTGTCCTTTACACAATTGAAAAAGGAGTATATGCACCCACTTCTGCCTCTGTCTGGCCTCATCCCTTGGTAGCTTATAGCCCTACTATCACATACTCTTATCCATTATCCAAGGACGTGTAACATGTAATCTCCATGGGGGGGGAATGTTGCCCGTCCCTGACATGTAACTCGTCCCATATGTCCTTTAATTGCAGGTATGCAATTAAAGAGAAAGGAGGCGCTAGCATGAGTCCATCACAAGGAAGATGCCTATGGAGATTCTCAGTCATCCAGGTCATGGTTATCCTAAAGGTGCCTTTTCAAGAGGCAACTGGACTTTCTAATTTTCTTTTAAGATGTTTCGCTTCTCATCCAAGAAGAGCTGAAGAAGCTTCTTGGATGAGAAGCGAAACGTCTTCAAAGAAAAACCAGAAAACCAGCGCCTTTGGAATCATGAGGACAACAAACAAGAGCTGAGAATGTCTATGGAGATTCTCGGTCATCCAGGTCATGGTTGTCCCAAAGGTGCTTTTTTTCATAAGGCAACTGGACTTTTGTTGTTTTTCTTTGAACACGTTTTGCTTCTCATCCAAGAAGTTTCTTCAGGAAGGAGTATAGATCCTTCCATTCCTCACCATCCAGTCAGAGCTGAAGAAGATTCTTGGATGAGAAGCGAAACCTCTTCAAAGAAAAACAAGAAAAGAGCAAGGGAAGGGAAGAGATGAGAACATCTCATGAATATGGGATGTCATCCTGTAGTATCTACAACAACCTAAGGCTGATAGTGAAGAAGGAGGTGAACACACATATCGTTGCCTTCAAATTGCTCACCTTGAGATTCCCCTTTGTGGTAAAAGCTCTTCCACAGATGGTGCACGCAAACGGCTTTTCCCCTGTGTGAGTCCGCTCATGGATCTGAAGAGCACTTGCCGAAGAGAAGTTCTTACCACACGTAGTGCAGATATGCTGCTTAGCTGTACGGCGATGGGGTGGCACCAGTAGAGGAGGCACACTGGGTGATAATACAGGAGGGGCAATAAAATGGCTAGTGCTAATGGGGCGATCGCTAGACATCTCCATTTTTATGAGAGCCGGTGGTGCTCTGATAAATGATGGGTGAATGCTGCTCCGGCCTGAAGAACAAAAGGATAAAAGGTGTGTTGATGTATTGCTTAGACTGCAAATTTCATAAAAATTCTCCAAGCCCAATTTTATTATTCAAAGCAAATAACTGAGTGAATATGAACAAGTCATACTGAGAGTAGAAAAGACCTGATGGAGATGAAAATAAGTAGGAATTTGTGGGATGGAGACTTGAGGTGTACAAAGATCAGTGGTGGGTTCCTACTGGTGCGGTCGACTCTGCCGCACTGGTAGCGGCAGGCAGATTACGCAATTTGCGTGTGACAGCTCCAGTGCCGTCTTCACTGGTCCGTCGCACATTGCCATCTCTTTTTCAGGAATTTTTGGGCTTTTTCTGCTTCCTGCGCATGCGCAGAAGCAAAATCTCGCAAGGGGACGCGCGTGTGTGAGAGATTTCAGCAATTTTTTGCTTCCTGCGCATGCTCGAAAGCAAAATCACATGAGGGGGCACGCGTACATAGTGAGTGCGTGCACGAAATGTGGCGATGCGCGTGCAGCGCACCGGTAGCGAGGTAAGAGAGCAACCCACCCCTGACATAGATAATCCTTGATGTATGGCCACAACTGGAACCAGAACTTCCATCGCTAAGCCATGTGGTTGTTAAATGAGTCACGCCCATTTTACCACCTGTTTTGCTGCAGTTGTTAAACAAATCACATGGTTGTTAAGTGAATCTGGCTTCCCCCATTGACTTTGCTTGTTAGAAGCCCCCTGAGAAAGTCACAAATGGTAATGGTGAGACCCCGAGATGATACAACTGGGGTAAATATATGCCAATTGCCAAATACTCAGATTTTGACCAGATGCAAAAAGTGCAAAGACTCATCAGAAGTCCCTTTTTTTCAGGGTCATTGTAACATTGAACGGTTGTTAAATGAATGGTTGTAAGTTGAGGACTACCTGTATAATTTGGCAGTACGGGGTATGTACTTATCCCAGCAAAGGCCTTCGATGGAACAGGTTGTGGATATGATGTCAAACCCTCAGAGGCTGGCATCTTTTCTCCTTTCCCCAAGGTCATCCAGACATTCCATTACTCTCATCCAGGGGTGAAATGCTACCGGTTCGAGCATACCGGTGGTGGCCGGTGGTTTGGAGAACCGGCAGCGACGGCAACGTGAGGCTCCGCCCACCCACCTGGACGTCACCATTTTGATGTTTTAACCCTCTGCGCATGCGCAAAGCATTCTGTGCATGCGCAGAGGGTGAAAAAGCACGTGTGGGAGTGGAGCGTGTGGGAAAAAGCACACGTGCACGCGAGCAGAGCGCGCACGCGCAAAGCATGCACTTCCGAACCGGTAGGGAAGTTAAGTAGATTTCACTGCTGCTCTCATCCCTTAGTTGCCCCAATGTACTTTAGATGAGGCTTCCCTTGAAAATCACTCAAAAGCCTTAGTTGGTTCATAGTACAGCAGTGGAAGGCATTTATGGGCGTGCCTCAGTACATCTGATATCTTTGCTCTGCAAGCCACACTGGTTGCCAGTCTGCTACTGGAGTGCAATTCAAGATGCTGGTTACAACCTATAAAGTCTATGTCAGCGTTCCAAGTAATGAACCCATAGCAAACAGAACTCTGAGGCAGGTAGATTCCTCAAAGAACAGTTTTATTTGGAGATATCATATTGACACAGACTGGTGAAAACCAACTCTGAGAGTACCCGTTGTTTTCACCTAATTAAAAAGTGAAAGTTTCCCTTTCCCCCAAATAAGTCACATTGTCCAATCTAGGTGCTAGCCAGTTGCTAGGTAACATCACTCCTCCTCTCTTCAGCCACCTGTCCTTGGTTCCCAGGAGAAACTATTTTGTTTTGGCTACAAAACCCCAACTATCTCTATTCCCTCCTCCCTATCCTTCGGCTCCAGTGTGGCAACTCTGAAGCCTCAAAAATGGCCTCAGTCAGGCCAGCTTCAGAGTTGACAGTCTTTGTAGCACAGGAACAGGTTACAGGTAGTCCTCGACTTACGACCACAACTGAGCCCCAAATTTATGTTGTTAAGTGAGACATTTGTTTAAGTGAGTTTTACCCGATTTTACGAACTTCCTTGCCACATTTGTTAAGTGAATCATGACAGTGGGTAAGTAAGTAACACACTTGTTAATTGAATCTGGCTCCCCTGTTGACTTTGGTTGTCAGGTGGTCACAAAAGGGGAATCACATGACCTTGGGACACAGCAACGGTCATAAGTATGAACCAATTGCCAAGCATCTGAATTTTCATCACATGAACATGGGGATGCTCCAAAGGTTGCAACTGTGAAAAATGGCCGTAAGTCACTTTTTTTCAGTGCCGTTGTAACTTTGAACGGTCACTAAATGAATTGTTAAGTCAAGGACTACTTGTACTTGAGGAATTGCCTCTCTCCCATGGATTCTACCCAGTTGGCATATGCCACCAGAGTTGGCATACTGGGGGTGCTTTCAATTAAACAATGTCATCTATCAGAACTCAAGGAGACTTTGGGAAGGAAATCCATGTGGCTCCCACCTTCTCAGGTGTTCTATAAAGCCCTCAAGACTTGGCTCTTCTCCTAGACCTTGGGTTAAGACAGACAGACGGAGTCCCAGGTTTGTTATTTCTGTGCCTGTATATTTTGCCTTGGTGTCATCTTGTTTGGGTGTCGTATTCGTTTTTATATTACTTTGTGAGTCAGTAGGAGTTGGGCAGTGTCCAAACTGAATTAAATACACTGTGCTAAACAACACAGTATACTGGCAGGTTTGCCCTTCCATTTAATTCCAGTTAAGTATTTATTTACATTTATCTATCAAATTTATACAGCTTGTTAAGATATTCATGAACTGGGAGAGCCAATGGTAATAAGGTCAGCCAATGAATAGGCATAGCAACTAAGTCAACCAAAGGGAGCTAACCAGGGGTGGGTTGCTCACTTACCTTGCTACCGGTGCTACTCGTGCATGCCCCCTTGCGCGATTTTGCTTCTGCGCATGCGTGGAAGCAAAATCGCACCGAAATCTCATGAGGGGATGCGCAGACGTCCACGATTTTGGCGATTTTTTTGCTTCCGTGCATTCGCAGAAGCGAAATCTTGCTGAAATCTCGCAAAACATCGCCAAAAAATTCACAAAAAAGATGACGGCTCCTAGGCACCGGCAACCGACCGCACCGGGTCGGTAGCCACTTGATGACATCACCAGCTTGCTGCTACCGGTGCAATAGAGTGGATCGCACCGGTAGGAACCCACCACTGGAGCTAACCACTTCTGAGTCTGTGCAGAGAAACGAAACTGGAACTTTAGCTTAAGGCTGGGTGTGGCTCCAGTCTCCACTCTGCTCTCTTGTCCACTCTGTGCTTGTCTGAGCTCTGCTGAAATGAAACTAACTCTCCTGCTTGCGTTTTACTTTTAACTGTTGCTACATTGAAGAAGAACTCTGCTAATGGTATTGTAAATATATATATTATTATGTTTATAAAGAAGTTTATGATACCAGCTGAATCAGTCATCTGTGTGTGCTTCTGGTTTTGATTTTTGAAACAAACTTTAATACAGCTGCCCATCTCACCAAAGCTGACTCTGGGCAGTGCACAATGATAAAACAGCCAATATAAAAATAGATGAAAATGTAAAAAGCCACAGTAATAAGCATAAAGGCAAAAATATCACCTAACCATAGGCGAAGGGAGGATAAAAATGCCCTCCTGGCAATGGAGCCATTGAGAAAAATCTCTGGTTCCTTGGAAGCCTCAGGCTTGGCAGCATAACTAGGTCTTGAGGCTTAAAAAAAAATCAAAAGCAATGGGTGTTCTCTAATTTAATCTAATTTTCCATAAGGTGGGTGTCACGGCAGAGAAGTTAGCTCTCTTAGGGACCCACCAAACGTAGGTCATAACTGATGATACCCACAAATATCAATCATGCAGGTTTTTTAAAAGCTGAACAATGTTTCTGAATACATCACAGTAGTCCATTTTTTTTTCTAAACCCATCTTTCCTCCAAACCGAGAAAGCCATAATTTACATTTCACACGGCTGGGTTCAATACAGGGCACTTAACTCAGTCATCTGAATGTTAGCCAGGACTTGGGCAAGGACTAGGGAGGCCCCAGCCAGCCAGCCATGAAGTTCCATGACCTCAGCATAATAGATGGCAAACTAAATCTGCTCAATTTTACAACTATAATTTTGGCAACATATTTTTTCCCTGATTGGAATTCACACAAACCATTTCAGCTGTTCAAGAAAAGCTTGTGAAAGATGGAGGGAAGGGGGGGTAGCAGGAGAAAGTAAACTGAGATAAAAAATTGAATCAATGTGTCATTTTTAAATTAGTGGACCCTCTGAAATGCCCATTCATCTCTCATGTTTCAACAGGCAATTTACTGGGATCACACTATAGCCGGATGGCGAACCTATGGCATGCGTGGCACGCGGAGCCATATCTCAGGGCACATGAGGCATTGCTTTATGTCAGCTCCAGTGCACATGGATTTTCAGTAGGCCCGTTGGGCCATTTTTCACCCTCCCCAGGCTTCAGGAGGCTTCCCTAAAGCCTGTGGAAGGTGAAAAATGGCCCAATGCACCTATCAAAAGTTCTTTTCCGAACTTCCGGTAGGCCCGTTGGGCCCGTTTTTCACCATCCACAGGCTCCAGAGGCTTTCCTGAAGCCTGGGGAATGCGAAAAACAGCCCAACGGGCCTACTGGAAGTCCGGAGGCTTCAGTGAGGCCTGTGCGCATGTGCAGAGGGGGCAGCACGGGAGGTGTTGTGCGCGCATGTGCGGGGGGAGGGCATTGCATTATGGGTATGCACACGCGTGTGCCCTTTTGGCAACTGAGCAAAAAAAGGTTCACCATCACTGCACTAGAGGGTCCGGTTGGGTACACTAGATTCAGTTCAAATTGAAAAATCAAATGGGTTCAAAACTTCACTGCAAATTTATTTTCTGAACAGATCTGAATAGTAATTGATTTTACTTGGAAGCACCCAATTGAATCTGACTGTTTGAACTGAATCAATGAACTTACTCAGAAAAATCAGTTCTAATGGAAATTCAAACTTTGAATCAAATCTTAACACAACTCTAGTTCACATATCATGCTGAGTCATCGTTTGCTTGATTATAGTTAGTTGAATAGATACTTTTGACTGGATTCACTAACAATAAGTTATAAATCACATCTTACAATCCATAATCGTTAAGTTCCCACTTTGGTCTAAACCAAAACCAAACAAACCTCATCATGGCTTAACATGCTATACGAACCCAGTCACTGTTTACCCTGAAGAACATATATTTTCCAGATATGAGTGTATGGCTACAAAGCGAACTGTACAAGTTAGAGGAAAGAAGATTAGCCATATATCCTATTTTACAGAGGACAATTTTCTGTTGGCAGGGCTGTTATTCTTTATGTGAAGGGCTGCCTTATCTAAGTCTAGTTAAAGAGAGATCAGCAAGACTCTTGCAATTCACCATCAACATTTAGCAGCCAAATGCCAGATGCAACTGGTGAACAGATCAACATCTTCCTCAACCTGGTGTGAAACATTAGAACATGGTGTATAAATTAGAGCCCATACAATTCTGCTTTTGCTCTTTTGGGGTGGGTGCATTTCCTCCCCCCCCCCTTTTTAGTGATGCATAAAGGGCTCTCCTTCAGAAACAAGACAAGATTCCTACTTTGATTTATAATTCTGTATCATTTAGTGCGAGAAGCCTGCCTTCAGCAGGGTTTTGTTTGGATAATGTGATTATCTACCAACTATTCACTAGGCTGCATTACTATTACTATTAGTTTTTCTCATCGTTCCTATCACCCATCTTCTCCCACTTATGACTGTATGACTGTAATTTGTTGCTTGTATCCTTACGATTCATATTAATATTGATTGTTTCCTGATTGCTTACTTGAACCCTATGACAACCATTCTTGACAAATGTATCTTTTCTTTTATGTACACTGAGAGCATATGCACCAAAGACAAATTCCTTGTGTGTCCAATCACACTTGGCCAATAAAGAATTCTATTCTATTCTATTCTATTCTATTCTATTCTATTCTATTCTATTCTATTCTATTCTATTCTATTCTATTCTATTCTCACAGCTCCCATCCCATCAAGAAAAATCGGAGTTAAAAACTTCAAAGCAGCGATATGATGCCAAGTTGTGTACTTTCCCACCTGTTCCAAAGCCATGAGTTTTATTTTAAGTGATTTTAAGTAATCGGATGTAAAAGAAAACTAGAAATAAAGAGTTTTCTTGCCTAGGAAACAAATTCACATTTACCTGTCATTCATAAAGTGCATTCTGCATCATACTTTGTCTAGCTACACTGACTTCAGATGTAATATTGCTGCCCCTGAAAATCATGGCAGAGAACACAAGGGAAGAAAGGGAACAATACAGCCATGCAAACAAGATAGGTGCCGATTACGATATCACCTCTTTGGTGAGAGCTATGGAGTTGTTGGAGCCGAGGTGGCGCAGTGGTTAAATGCAGCTACTGCAGGCTACTCCAGCTGACTGCTAGTTCAGCAGGTCAGCGGTTCAAATCTCACCAGGCTCAAGGTTGACTCAGCCTTCCATCCTTCTGAGGTCAGTAAAATGAGAACCCAGATTGTTGGGGGCAATATGCTGAACTCTGTAAACCGCTTAGAGAGGGCTGTGAAGCACTATGAAGTGGTATATAAGTCTAAGTGCTATTGCTATTGCTATTGTTCCTAGGTTTCAAGAGCAACTGATTTTGATCAGATAGGTAGGTGTCATTTTTCAGAGTCAATATTCCTCAAATATTAGGTACTAAAGAAAAATATGGCCGATGGGATGATGAATGGAACTCAAGATTTATAAAATAAAATTTTCTGATCTGGGAGATTGGCTGTCCTAGCATGGACTACAAACATTTAACTCCATTCAATGTATTAAAAAAGAGAATCAATTTCACAGTAATTGCTAGGATTTTTGCTTCCCCTTAAAGTGACTCACCATATTCTCCATTTTGGAAGTATAACCCAGGTTCCTCTTTGATCACTTTCCGGCCAATGTTGCCATATGTTAGATCCAAAGCCCGTTCTCTTCCTGTAGGCGTGACTTCAAGGCCTTCAGCCTTACTTCCCACTATTCCGTCTTCTTGGATACTAAAACACGGTGACTTTGATCTGGTGCTCTCTGCCTGGCTGTTGGTTGGAGATATGGCCAGGAAGGAAGTCGATTCAGAGGTGATGGGGCTACGGCTACCGTTTTGATAGTCCAGGTCACCTGCCACTGAGGAAGAATCATTGGTCATGCCGTCGCTCTCCGCAGATCCATTATCACTCGACTTCAAACTGCTCTGTCGCTGCAAAGTCAAAGCCGTATTCACCATCTTCATATGGTTTTCTAGCACTGAAATACTGGCCGAAACAGATGTTGACGGATCAGCTTGAGCGTTGCAAGATTGAGAAGAATGGTTTGGGCCGTTGGGTGATTCCAAGTCTTCATCCATTTCCATGCTTTCATTGATCTCTAAGCAACAGGGATCTCCGTTGTTCTCAGCTGAAGTAGTCTCCGTGTCGTTATTATCATGGGTGTTTTCTGCCACTGGGGTATTGGGAATCTGCCCTCCCATATGCATGCGAATGTGCTGCTGTAGCACCACTGCATTTGTAAATTTCTTTTGGCAGATGGGACAGGAGTGCTGCATCTTCAGGGGAGTATTTGCCCGGTGCACACCATAGTGTGTTTTGAGGTTGCCTTTGGTGGAAAAAGCACGGTCACAAATCTTGCACTTGAAGGGCCTCTCTCCCGTGTGAGTGCGGTAATGCATTTTGAGGGAGCTCTGGCAACTGAGAACTCTATGGCAGATCAAGCACTCATTGGGGTCAGTGGTGGCTTTGTCAATGTTCTCCACCAACTGCTGGAGCTTTGTTGTTTCAGAGCCTTGCTCACCAACCCGGCATCCGTGGAAAGCGCTCCCACTGCAGCCAGCCTGCGGAGAGCTCTGGTTCTGCTCAGCTCCCGATTCATGACTGGCCGGACCCGATGAAGAATCTCCTTCACTTTCTGGAGAAGGCCTAGGCTGGGCATCGCTTAGAAGTGTATGGGTAAAAGGATCCTTGCTACTTGTGGGGTTGGAAGTGTTTGGTGGTGGCAAGGCCGAGCCTACGGAGCCAGACAGGGTGGTCAAAATGGGTTTGGAATCCACAATGAGATTAGATTCATCTAGTGGGACAGACATGCCGTAAGGTATGCCAGTGCTGGTGGGCACATTATCTAGGTGTTCAGGCACAGGATAAGGATTCATTTTGATATGAGGATATTTGTCTTTATGCCGCTGGAAATGCACTTTCAGATTGCCTTTGGTGGTGAAACGATTGGCACAAATGTTGCACTTGTAGGGCCTCTCCCCGGTGTGGGAACGGAGGTGGATCTGCAGAGCGCTGTCGTTGCCAAAGACTTTGCTGCAAAACTTGCACTTGTGTTTGAAGAAGGACTCCTCCTGGCTCGGTTTACTTTCAGGGACGCTCACATTTGCTACTTTCCCTTTCGCCTTCTTTGAGGGGTCGCTGGCTGTGGAGACAGTGGAAAGGGGATTCTGGAAGAGGGCTGAGCTGATGGGTTGAGGTAGCAAAGGGCTCGGGAAGCGAGACATGGAACCTGGCAAGCTTCGACCCGCATCAGGCTTCAAGGACAGGGCAGGAGACGAGACGGCTGTCGGAATAGCGATATTTGCATGAGGTAGTTTGCCTTGCTTCAAGGATTCCAGGGATAGGCTTGGATTCCCAGCTTTCTGTCCAATTAAAGCAACAGCAGCCGACAGCTGCTGGGACATATGAGCCCCCAAAGCTTTGAGGGGTTCTGCAGCAGCAACGGAGGGATGCAGGACATGGGGGGCCATCATGGCAATTTGGATGCGGATCTGCTCCGTCAGCTGGAGTTGTTGGAGTTGCTGCTGCTGTAGGCACATCAACTGCTCCAGGATCATGGGGATGGCACTGAGGCCAGCCACGGAGGGAGGGAGGGACTCTGAGGTACACTGGTTGACAGCCACTTTAGTGCCATGTATAGTTTGCAAAGTCACGTTAGTGTTTAGTACTTTGGGTTTGGGGAGAAAGCTTAGCCCTTGAGTTGTGGAGGCAACCGAGGGCTCTGTTTTTAGATATGTCACTCCTGAAGGTTCGGATCCAGCTTTCTCTTCTCTCTTTTCTGCTGAAGCTGGGCAGCTCTTTACGTGACTCTCCTCAGCCAGCCTACCATCCATTTGGCCGGTTGGAAAAGTCTCCCCAGAGCTGTCGGGGAAGGCTTCTAAGGGCACTGCCCCTTCACTGTCATTCATGATGAGGACAGGTGGTGTTTTAGTGCAATTTTTCTTATGCTCGAGGAGTTCGGTGAGGTCAAATAGCTCAGCACAGCATTTCTCACAGACATGGGTTTCTTCGGTCCGACATCTTTTGGCATTCATTTCACCTCTGTCACCTGGGGTATCCTGTGGACTTCCTGGAAAGACATCAGAAAGAGAGAAAAGGTCTGAGTGGAATGACACCACGGACAAGAACAGCAAGAGGCCTTCATGGGATGAGTTAGCAGTAGGAGTCTCCAACCATGGCAACTTTAAGACTTGTGGACTTCAACTCCCAGAATTCCTCAGCCAGTCATGGCTGGCTTTAAGACTTGTAGACTTTAACTCCCAGAATTCTGGGAGTTAAAGTCTACAAGTCTTAAAATCTTAAAGTTGCCATAGTTGGAGATCCCTGGCTTGCAGGACTGAAATACACAGGAATGGGGACAATCATTGTCTAATCTCTATGCCTGCTATAGTTTAAAGCAATTTGTGAATTATCCTAGGACAGGGGTCTACAAATCTGGCAACTTTTAAGACTTGTGGACTCCAACTCTTCAGGGCTGGCTGAGGAATTCTGGGAGTTGAAGTCCACAAGTCTTAAAATTGCCAAGTTTGGAGACCCTGTCCTAGGACAAAGACAAGGTTGGTGAAAGATGGGTGACTTGATTTCCAGGTCACCATTTCCCCTGGCAAACCACCTAGATAAGGACTAGGCTGTCTTGGTGGCATTGGCAGAATTTTGATTTCCCAGTGTTTGGATCTACAGGTGATTCTTGACGTGCAACCATTTGTTCAGTGAAGTTACAACAGCACTGAAAATAGCGACTAGGACCATTTTTCACACTTATGACCATGACTAAAAAAATGACTATACCAGTTTTCACACTAATGAGCACTGCTGCATTCTCATGGTCACATGATCAAAATTTGGATACTCGGCAACTGGCATATATTTATGACCGTTGCTCCATCCCGGGGTCATGTGATCACCATTTGTAACCTTCTCGGTTGGTTTCTGACAAGCAGAGTCAATGGGGGAAGCCAGACTTGCTTAACCATCACATGATTCACTTAACAAATGTAGTGATCTGCTTAACAAGAGCCTTGGTGGCCCAGTGGTCAGAGTGCAGTACTGCAGGCTACTTCTGCTGCCTGCCGGCTGCCTGCAATTTGGCACTTCAAATCTCACAGGCTCAAAGTTAAGTCAGCCTTCCATCCTTCCGAGGTGGGTAAAAATGAGGATCCAGATTGTTGGGGGCAATATGCTGACTTCTGTAAAACGTCTTAGAGAGGTTTTGGTCCTATGAACTTTGGACCCAGTTTTTTACAGGGTACTTTTAATTTCAAATATTTGGTAGATTTACAGTATAAAAGCACTGTAAAGCGGTATATAAGTCTAAGTGCTCTTGCTATTGCTCAATGTGGCAAAAAGGTCATAAAATGAGGAGCAACTCACTTAACAACTGTCTCATTTAACAACAGGCTGAATTGTGGTTGTAAGCTGAGGGCTAACTGTGGCACTGCTGTTCAAGTAGCTACGTGCTCAGGAGAACAACTATGATGGTCGTTACCAATTTCAACATTTCAAGATTTATTGGGATTGTAGAATTTCCCATTAGCCTGGCTAGGCTCCTCCAGCTGGGAATTCTGGAACATGCCATCCATTGCTTCTGTTAAGATCAGGTGGAGGAAGGGTGATTTTTGAGCAGCAGCAGCAACTGCTAAAATATTATTAGTTTCAGGAAACCTAACTTGTGAATCTGCGGAAGTAAATTGGAAAATCCTTGCAAGTAGCACTATAGATGATGTCATCACCATTTTCTAACCTTGAATGGACTTAAATCCAGATGTTAAGTGGAAAAGCTCCTAAATCACTGAAGCTTCCCCAATTTATTTTGCTAATATCACTACCTGACCACTGAACTGAGGAAGATAGTTAGGAATGGAGAGGATCTATTATGCTGCATTATCCAAGTAATGCAGCCATAAAAAGCAGAACTCTGAGGCAGGCAAATTCCTCAAAGAACAATTTATCGGATACATAATATTGGCACAACTAATGAAAGCCAACTCTGAAAGTTCCCGTGGCTTTCACCTAATGAAAAAGTAAAAGTTTCCCCTTTCCCCCAAGTCACCGGTCACGCTGTCCAATCAAGGTGCTGGCTGGTTGCTTGGTTACTTCGCTCCTCCTCTGGCCAGCTACCTGTGAGAATGTCCTTGGTTCCCACAGGAAAACTTTTTTGTTTTGGCTACAAAACCCTATATAGCTATTTCCCCTCCTCCCTGCCCCTTCTTCTGCTTTGTGGTAACCCTGAAGCCTCCAAGATGGCCTCAGCCAGGTTCACTTCAGGGTTGACACTATTATTTATTTCAATTATGTGGTACACAAATGAAACAATATTGTGGGAAGTGTTTCCAGAGGGAGAGAGGTAGTGTACTTTCTACTTCTGCAAAAAGAGAGGGACGTGTATCTGCATCACAGATCCTGGAAACCACATTGCTTTGTCATGTTGTATATGCTGAGAAACTCATAATAAGACTCTGCAATAATTTCACCGAGTTAGTTTTTCTTTGAAGGCTCCCCCGTGTGGCAAAATTAATATTTTCATTATCAGGAGAAGGCTGAAAAATCTGTCCTCAAATTGATAGAATGGTTACCGCAGGGGGAAATGCTCATAAGAAAGGATGGCTGCGTGAAACTGTAAATAGGCTAATATCCTGAGCTGAGTGACATTGGAAGAGCACTATACACATGGTGCTTAACTTACAGCCATTTGTTTAGTGCCGTGATGGCGAACCTATGGCACGCGTGCCACAAGTGGCACACAGAGCCATATCGGTGGGCACGCGAGCTCAGGATTTGCTTAATGGCTGAAGGATTCTTTTAAATGCAGTGATTTGCTTAACGACCATGGCCAAAAAAAAAGGTTATAAAATTGGATGCAACTCACTCAACAACTGCCTTGTTGGGCAACGGGAATTCTGCCTCCCCTAGTCAAAGACAACCCTAATGCGACCCTCAATGAAATCGAGTTTGACACCCCTGCCATAGCATGTATAACCCGATAATGACTGTTTTACTTTTTGTTTTACTTTTTGTTTTTGTTTTTTGCATTCCTGATGGCAAAACAAGGGACAAAAAAGTATTTTAAAACAAGCAATTCCTTTCCAAAATGCCAATATTTCTATTAGTTGCATTTGCATTTGCATTTGTATGCCGCCCACTTTGGGCGGCTCACAACAGTAAAAATTCACATGCAACAACAAGTAATACCTAAATGGATTGAAATTTTAATAACCCTAATTTGTGTAACCCTCAAAGAGAAAACATTTAAAACTCTGAATGTAGTCTGTCAATGAAAACTTAATCATCCAGGCCAAAAGTATCTTAAAAAGGTTAAAATCATGGTCTGGTCGCCATGACTCTAACATTTTCTAGTTATCAGAATGCAGTCCTAACACTAAATGTTTGCTTGCTTCTGCAGGTAAATGATCACCAGGTTCTTCCTATGCTCCTACCTACCTTTCCCACCTTTTATTCTTTTTTGAATCATCAGTGTTCTTGCTTTTCTGTTTATAAGTAAAGAGTAAAACATAAGTCCCAACTGGTGGCAGCATCAAGCCACTTTGGCTGATCTTGGAATAGCTGGACCTGATTAGTACCTGGAAAGGAGGCCACCAACAAATCCCCAAAAAAGTAAACTGAACAGAGAAATCTAAAAAAATGTTCCAGAAGGTGATAATGTCAAATCACCTCTGAAATGCTGTCAAGAAAACTATATGGACACACCGGTAGTGGGTTCTAAAACCCGTTGCTACCGGTTCACACGCATGCGCAGAAGCGTCCCTGGTGGGTGGGCGGAGCCTCCCGCCACCGCCGCTACCGATTCGCAGAACTAGGCCGAACCGGGAGCAACCCACCGCTGGGACACACCCATGGAGTGATCGTGAACTAAATTCTATAAAAGGAGACTTTATTTTTACCTTAATGCAGTGTGGCTCAAAGAATAGCTTGTGGAAGTCCATCAGATGGTCTGATATAGGCTCCTGATGTTACTGGGCCACAGTATCCCTGCTCTCCCCACTCCAAGTGCACTGACAGTCAGCTCAATCATGATAATGGATCAGCGGCTGAACACCGGATCATTGAAAGCAGATTTGACTTTAAGAGCAATTTGCCTCTAGACTGCTATTATTCAAGGGAGTTCTACTGGGGAACCTTCCTGACCAGCACATTTGTGCATTGTTATTGCACAGGGTGCATAAAATGATCCAAATGGTACACAGGAACATTCTTAATTTTGCAATGCATTTTGATTCATCGTTTAATTTTAAAAAGCCAAATGACGAAGCTGGTGGGAAAGAAATACATGAAAATAACCACAATCATTGTCTTGTTCGCTAAAAAAAAGTGTGAACTCCTATGCTGTTAAAACAGAGGGAGTAGAGTGCTTAATCGGGTAATTCACCTATTTTCTGAATTGTTACTCAGTGGTCCATGACTGCAGGAAATACTGCCTCAGCAAAACTTCGAAACCTGAACTATACGAAGGAGCAATCTTTGAAAAGCAGTATTTTGAGATATTTGGAGCTAGTAGTTAATCTACTAATTAAGATTGCTTTGAAGATCACTCATCAGGTTATTAAACAAAAGCTTTATAAAACTAAATGGCAACTTTACAAAGAAAAGCAAGGTGGCTTTTTTTTAAATAATTCACTTATGTTGTATAGGTAGCTACCGTGTTCCTCCACCCACAGCTGAGCAGACACACACTGAATCATTTATACCAATAAAAGTTTTATGGAAGATGTAGAAGAAACTGCCAAGTTCAGCCGGAACAAGAGATTCATGTCCCCCCTACCCCAAAAGAAAGCTGTTTGCATGTTTTAATGCCAAGACACACAAAAATGGCTTATCACACTCAGCAGTGGAAAAAGTGGTTTTGAAACATTTCTTTGAACTCACGCACCTAAAAACTACACAGGAATATGACCCCAGGTTTTAGCGTGATTTGCAAACTCTCTTAAATCTCTTTCTTAACTAGAGTTCAAAATGAATGCTAAGATTCAAGTAGCAGATTGCTGCCCAAATAAGCCTTACGCTGTTCATTGCAGAGTCCATTTCTTGTGGGTCTAACTTCTAATCCAGCTCCCTCTTTCTCCTTGGACCTGCCAGGGCTGACTGGAAATGCCAGTGGGGAGAGCAAAGGATGAGAAGGAAAGAGGGGGGAAAGAAAGAAAGAAAGAAAGAAAGAAAGAAAGAAAGAAAGAAAGAGAGAGAGAGAGAGAGAGAGAGAGAGAAAGAAAGAAAGAAAGAAAGAAAGAAAGAAAGAAAGAAAGAAAGAAAGAAAGAAAGAAAGAAAGAAAGAAAGAAAGAAAGAAAGAAAGAAAGAAAGAGCAAATAGTCATCTTTAATCTAGCAATGTTGAAGGTTTGTGCAATTCTAGGGAAGGGGAAGATCAGTGGCAAGCAAAGCTTTGGGAGCCAATACTCATATATCAGTTTTTGAGAGTGTGCCATTGATGCTTTTACCAAATAGCTACAGAGAACTTCTCTTCTTATAGTGTGGATGACAAAATGGACAGAGCCAATGACAAACTTGACTGTAGAAAATACGACTTTAGCAACAGAGTGGTTAATGCCTGGAACTCACTACCTGACTCTGTGGTTTCATCAGCAAACCCCCAAAACTTTACCCTTAGACTGTCCACTGTTGACCTCACCCGATTCCTAAGAGGTCAGTAAGGGGCGTGCATAAGCACATCAGCATGCCTACCGTCCCTGTCCTAATGTTCCCTCTTATCAGTACCCATCTTATGTATATAAACAATGTTATATCTATGTATATTACCAATGCGTACTTGACAAAAATAAATAAATTAAAAAATAAATTAAAAACTATCTATTTCTTAGAAGGCCAAGCCATGAGATTTTCTCTAGCTTCCTCCCGTAAGTTTCGCCACTCCAGCTTAGCCATTTCATGGGTATATTTGACAACAAAATCCAGAACTACAGCCACCCACTGTTTTAATTTTCAAAGTATGACTACAGCAGGGGTGTCAAACACGCATCATCACATCGTCATGTGACATATCACGACTTTTCCCCCCTTCGCTAAACCGGGGGTGGGTGAGTTTGACACCCCTGGTCTACAGGATCTATTGGGCTCAGCTAAACTCTTGAGTGTAAGTTATGGTGCTGGGCTTTACAGTGTCACTTTTGTTTTACCGAGAAAAAAAATCTTGAAATGACAGATGGGCCAAGAACTCATGGGTGTCAATAACCACAGTTGCAGGTACACCAATGCCAAACTGCCAACCACAATGTCTGACCATCAACAGCTGGTTTTATCTGCGATGCTTGGTCAGAAGAATCGTCACCAAAAGGGTGCCTCCTTTAAAAACCTCAGATAGAAGAAACATTTTGCCAGCCTATTTCCACCCAGCTAGTTGCAATGGGTGGAATAATAAATGTGTTTGCCAAAGGAAGCAGAAAAACGAACACAAGTCAAATTGCCTTAGTCTTACTTTATGCTAAACTATGAAGGCTTCTGGTCTTCCTGTATTGCAGTGCTTCTCAATTATTTTCTGTTACGCCCCCCCCCCCTTAGGAAGAATTAAACATTTCACGCGCCCCCAACTCTCCGATCTGGGCCCCAATGGAATTTTAGTGTTAATATTTATTATTTCACGTGACCATCGGGATGCTGCAACGGTTGTAAGTGTGAAAAACAATCATAGGTCCCCTTCTTCAGTGCGGTTGTAACTTTGAACAGTCACTAAATGAACTGTTGTAAGTCAAAGACTACCTGTACCACACATTTCCTGTTCTGTTTTGACAGTCTTGTTTTTCAAAATTAAATCAAAACTGTCTAAACAATCATCAGATGCCTGATGTTTATTGATATTTCATGCAATTATCTGGAAGTCAGACAGTATTTTCTGGCACAAGGAGGTAGATGCTTGCAATACCAATGTGCAATCGCTAGCAAATCAACAAACCCAGAAAGAATAAGCTGCTACTTAATCAAGCACATTTTCCAGGCAACACAATTTATTGAAAAAGAAGAGATTTTAAGCTGAACAAAATGAGGTGGTTAAACTAGGAGGAGGATTTAATCTAGAATAAGATAGGGCATTTTAAAAAAAATCATCCCAATTCAGACATTTCAATCTAGCAATTATATAACTATCAACTTGCCTTCCCCCCACCCCAACAATCCATATAAATTTAACCAGACTGAAGGGTTGAAAGAGGCAACTATTCTCCTTTAATTCTCCTTACCTATTAGACAAATTAGTGAACAGTAATTAGAGACAGTTTTTTCCCCATTCCAATGCAGCAACTGACCAATGAACTCATGGTAGGCCCTGGGACCAGTCTCTGAGCCTAATTAACTCATAAGATAGTTTTGATGTGAATAAAATTGAGGAAGAACCTTTTATCTATATTTAGAATAGAATAGAATAGAATAGAATAGAATAGAATAGAATAGAATAGAATAGAATAGAATAGAATAGAATAACAGAGTTGGAAGGGACCTTGGAGATCTTCTAGTCCAACCCGCTGCTTAGGCAGGAAACCCTACACCACTTCAGACAAATGGTTATCCAATCTCTTCTTAAATACTTCCAGTGTTGGAGCATTCACAACTTCTGGAGTCAAGCTGTTCCACGGATTAATTGTTCTAACTGTCAGGAAATTTATCCTTAGTTCTAAGTTGCTTCTGTCCTTGATTAGTTTCCATCAGTTGCTTCTTGTCCTGCACTCAGGAAAGCTGTTCTGAGTTTTCACCGAAAAAAATGGGAATCTAAATTTAGTAAATATAGGCAGTCCTCAATTAGCGAATGTTGAAAATTATGACAGATACCCCCTCCAAAGCTACTTCTGGCATGGTTTTGAAGTTCTGGTGTCATTTCCCCTCCAGTCAAGTGACTGCTTTGGGGCGAACGGCAACAATTGGAATGCATTTACGGCCATTTGCAAAGTTCTGTGGTCACATCACCATGATTTCGTTTTTGCTTGAAATTTACAATAGTTTTGCTGGCAAAAATTGTCCCCTGGGAAACAATGGGTTCACTTAACAACTACAGTTTTTGCTTAATGACCATGGCATTTATTTAACGACTGCTCTGATAAAAGATCACAAATTCAGTATACGACTGTCATGACTTATGACCATAATTGCCAGACTCACTTATGATCGAAACTTGAAATTCAGTTAAGCACAAGTTGCAAGCTATTTTAAGCTTGTGGATGTGTAGCAAAATTGATTACATTGCTTGGGCAAATGTTACAGATCTCAATCTGGAAAGGTCAATTATTTCTCCCTTATCTGAACTATGATTTGTTGAATATACAACAGGCTGGGTTTAGAAATAAGGCTCAACCACAACCTACTCACAAATGCCAGCAGAAGTATTCATAGGAGAGTGCCAAAAAAGGCAATAGAGCAATTCCAAGCTATGCTTCCTATTTAACAGTTATTCCATTTGATTGTGCTGTCATGGCCACCAACTTGACTCTTTAAAGCTGTACGACAGACAAATCCTCAGCTCATCAACTATTTCCCAATGAGTTGTGATCCTTTTGAAGAAGAGCCAAACTCCCTTCACTTTTAAATTAAACAATTGACTCAAGAAACAAATGTTCTATTGATCTTTCATGTACCACAGCAGCACATCTGTTCTAGCAAAATGTTTGGTGTCCTTCAAAATAGAAAGACAATGAAAACAATACCTTATTTCAAAAACTGACATGATGTCACAGTTTCTATATATATGGAGGTTGCATCAGGTGGCTGTTTTAGCATAGGTAGATATGCAATGGGAAGGATCCATTTGGAATGCCAGTAAGAGGTTCCTAGTCATCCTGAAGAAGTTACTTGGATAAGCAGCGAGACATTGCAAACCAAAAAGAAAAGAAGTCCAGTGGCCGTGACTCAACTTCCAGATGGATCCATTTGGAAGTAACACCCCACATTTAACCTATAGATGTTATGTAGATGCCATCAATTTGCATCATGTATATCTAACCTCCCCTAGTCTAAAGTTTACTCTGAAGATTCATAATGTCAAAGGGGCTCAACCCGATTAGTTGCCAGTAAAAGTCAAACTAGGTCAATGGCTGGAACGGTGCAATTCAAGTTTTAATTTGCTATCATATTTATGTCATACATTCTATGACACTCATATGTTCCTTCATATGGAGATGATCAGAACCATGATCAGAAACTTGCAGCTGGAATGGATGCATCAGCAGCCCTCAATGGTGAAAGAAAGAAAATGCCGGCACAAGAGCTTTGCAACTAAATCGACGGCCAGGAATTAGTCATTTTCATTAAAAGCTTGAAAGAACTAACCTTTCCACCCCCCCAATATGAATTCTAGCTCTGATATGAGAAGCATAGCTTATTTTCTTGGACTATCGGTATATAGATGCTGACAAAATTCAGAAATGCTGGTGACATGAAAAGATACCGAGAATGGAGTTGCAACACAGCCCTCAGAGAGTCAAGCTCAGTGAGATGGGTGGCATAGAAGTTAAATAAAATAGTAAATCAAAAATAAATAAATCCCTTCCCCCTCCATTTCACAACCTCCAACAATAAGTAGGGGTCTGAAAGGAACGTCTTTTCATGTTGGTTTGAACACGCATGCAGTTCTCTACATGATCCAAAATCTTGAGCAGGCTTCCAAACCATGCAAACAGTTATTCTTGCATTCAAGCAAACATATATACAGAATTCCTATAGACATGCATGGTGATTACTTGGTGAACAGTGAAAGAAAGGAGTAGGGCATCTTGTCTGCCCTGTTTTTTAACCTAATTTGAGCTCTCTATGCATTCACTGAACACCAGAACAGGGTTAGCTGTGATGCTAAAGTTGGAAGACCAAACACAATGTATAATGTATTTGTGAGGGAGATGGATGGTTCAGAAATGTGAAAAAAACTGAAATAAAATAAAATAATGCAGAAAGGTGATGGCATTGACTTTTAGGTACAGCGTAGAAGTACAGTTTATATTAACTCCAGATGATTCATGCTGACGAAGGTCAAACTTAACGAAAGAAATCAATTACCAATCCCCCAACTATGAAGAACCAAGATCTAGTAAGTGGACCTAAGGCCCAGGGAAGCAAGATGCTCAGTACTTTTTTTTTTAATATAGGAGAAGTCACCTGTTATCTGCTCCATACAAAGAATGATAAATCTAAGTTCCAAAGAAGCAATTGAAGAGCCTCCTAATAGCAGGGCAGCAAAATATGAATTTTGGGCAAAGAAAATCAGCAAAGAAAAAGTCAGACAGACTTTTAGTGTGATTATGGGGGAATTAAAATAGATCTTAATTCCCCCCTGGATGATTGGTTTTTTAATTTTTGTACTTTTTAAAACTGTTTTATTGTATTCTGATTGTTCTTTTTTTCTGTTGTACGCTGCCCTGAATCCTACGGGATTGGGCGGCTTATAAGAACAATAAATAATAAATAATTATTATCTGAGATAAGACTAGGAGAAGAGATAAAGACTAGGAGAAGAGATAAAGACCCAGCAGCTTTGAGGAAGAAACAAGAGGGACAGATCTTCAATTTTTCAACCACCATTTTATAATTTTCCATCCAGTGTACCTAATATTAGATTATGTTATTGAGTAATGGCTATCAGTCAACCATGATTCAACCAGATAAGACTAAAATTCAGGCAATAAGGAAACAAATGAGCTAACAAAAGTAAAATTAGACCAGCGCAACAGTGACTCACCAAATTGTGTCACGTTGTTCCTACACCCATTAACTTGCAGTTCTCCAGAAGACATGAGGCATCTTCTATTTTGCTGCAGGAGATGGGTATAGAGAAATAGTTCACAGGGAAGGCGGGGCTGAGCTTGATAAACCACAGATCATACAGACCTGGTTTTAAATCTTAACAGTACAGGTAGTCTTCAACTCTACAAAAAAGACATTGAAACTCTAGAGAAAGTGCATTGGAGAGCAACCAGGATGATTAGGGGACTAAAACTATAACATACGAAGAGCAGTTGCAAGAACTGGGCATGGCCTGTATAGCGAAGAGAAGGACCAGGGGAGACATGATAGCAGTGTTCCAATACTTGAGAGGCTACCATAGAGAGGAGGGGGTCAGGCTGTTCTCCAAGGTACCAGAAGGCCAGACAAGGAATAATGGATGGAAGCTGACCAAGGAGAGATTCAACCTGGAAATAAGAAGAAACTTTCGGACAGTGAGAGCAATCAACCAGTGGAACAGCTTGCCTGCGGAGGTTGTGAGAGCTCCAACACCTGAGACTTTCAAAAGGAGATTGGACTGCCATTTGTCTGAAATGGTGTAGGGACTCCTGCTTGAGTGGGGGGTTGGACTTGATGACCTACAAGGTCCCTTCCAACTCTAGTAATCTGTAAATCTGTAAACTCGCAACAGTTCATTTAGAGACGGTTCAAAGTTACAATGGCACTGAAAAATGTGACTTATGACCGTTTTTCAAAGTTACGACATTTGCAGCATCCCTATGATCATGTGATCAAAATTTGGATGCTTGGGAACTGGTTCATATCTAGGACCGTTGCTGTGTTCCAAGGTCATGGGATCACCTTCTGTGACCACCTGCCAAGCAAAGCCAAAGGGAAAGCAAGATTCACTTAACCACCAAGATTTAAGGTTGCTAACTTATCAACTGCAGTGATTCACTTAACAATTGTGGGAAGAAAGGTTGTAAAATGGCAAAAAACCTCACTTAACAAATGCTTCACTTAACAACATAAATGTCAGTTGTGGTCGTAAGTCGAGGGCTACCTGTAGTTGTGAAGGAGACTGCTTCCTACTAAGGAGAAAGCCTGTATGGAGAGAGATTGGATGGCAAAGTCTATGGAGATTCTCAGTCATCCAAGTCTTGGTTGTCCCAAAGGTGTTTTTTTCTCTGAAGAGGCTTCTTGGGTGAGAAGAGAACATCTTAATGACTTAATGACTTAATAACACTTAATGACAATCATTAAGTGTTGTACCTCATGATTCTTGACAAATGTATCTTTTCTTTTATGTACACTGAGATCATATGCACAAAAGACAAATACAGTACCTTGTGTGTCCAATCACACTTGGCCAATAAAGAATTCTATCCTATCCTATCCTATCCTATCCTATCCTATCCTATCCTATCCTATCCTATCCTATCCTATCATCTTCAAGGAAAAACAAAGTCCAGTTGCCTTTTGAAAAAGCCCCTTTGGGATTGGATGGCCACATGCAACTCTTCTCAAATCCCTGTGATCCTAGTACCAATTTGGGCACATTTCCCTACCAAGACTCAGACCTGAACAGAAGTAAATCAAAACCACCCACGCATTCAGAGTTTCTTTTGCAATCCAAAAAGAAACAAAGCATTTGAATCGCAACCAAAGGCTATTTAGCCATGGTCAGCTAGGTATCCTCGGAAACCTCAAGCAGGGTTATGAAGGTAATAACTCTGATTCATGGTTGAAATACCCAGACAAGTTCATCCATTAGGCTAAGCCGTAGACTGCTTTACTTTGCCTTAGAAGGCTGAGTGAATCGAGTCATGACCAATAAGCTACTGTATGGTTAAAAGTATGATGTAATGTTAATTATGCTTTCTTTTTTAGTCACTAGAGCAGTGGTTCTCAACTTTCCTAATGCCGCGACCCGCGACCCGCCCCTAGCGCCACCCCATGACCCACCCCACCTCCGCACCCGCCGCTGCACCTCCCGCCCTGCCACCGCCATTTGGGTGTTCTGCGCATGCGCAGAGGGTAAAAGAACCCAAATGGCGGTGGCCGGGCAAAGTTTCCCGACCCCTGTGAAAGGGTCGTTCGACCCCCAAAGGGGTCGCGACCCCCAGGTTGAGAACCGCTGCACTAGAGTGAATGTGAGCAGCCTCACCATTAATAATGAAGTTCAAACATAGCCAACACATCTTCCTCCTCCTATTTTCCCACAACAACCCTGTGAGGTGGGTGGGCTGGCTGAAAATGATTCAGCTGGCTCTGGGACTAGAACTTGTGATCTCCACCCATACATACATACATACATACATACATACATACATACATACATACATACATAAATAAATAAATAGGCTGCTGCCTAGCCTTTTGAACAAATATAACCTGGTTCCCTTGCAGATACGATGAATTTCAAATTCCATAATCCCATGTTGGTTGAGAATTAAAGAACTTGATGTCCAACATACCTGAGGAACATTAAGTTGAGAAGAGCTGTTTTATTATTTATCACAATGTAAATCTATGTATTACTTAGATAAGAAACCGGAAAGAATACCGTTTTCCCCCAAATAAGACATCCCCTGATAATAAGTCCAATTGGGCTTTTGAGTGCATGGCAATAAGGCCAAGCGCTTATTTCAAGGTTCAAAAAAATATAAGACAGGGACTTATTTTCGGGAAAACACGGTAGCATATCCTCCTTCCATTCTCTTAAATGTGAGAAAATACTGTAGAATACAGGTCTAGGTATAGGCTAAAATTCAAATTTAAACTTGGCATATTGTCTGGGGATGATGGGAGTTAGGATACCAATGCATCAGAGGTGGGTTCCTGCCAGTGCGGTTAATAGCTGTTGTTCGATGCAGAGCCGAAGACGCTGCTGCCGTTTGCGGCGCGGGGGCTTTCCCCGGGCGCTGCCGCCGCCTGCATGGACACCGCCGTTTGCGTTCTTTTGCCCTCTGCGCATGCGCAAAGCGTTCTGCATGCGCAGAGGGCAAAAGAACACAATTGGCGGCGTCCATGCGCCCGGGGAAAGCTCCCACGCCGCGAACGGCAGCAGCGTCTTCGGCTCTGCGCCGAAAACAGCTATTAACTGCACCGGCAAAAACAGGCAGGAACCCACCTCTGCAATGGATATAGAAAAATTACATTGGGAAAGGGTAGTCTAAGATATTTTAACCCCAGATCCAGTGTGTGAATATCAGGTTCTGTGCCTCTTCAAAAAATGCATAAGCATTTTATGTCTTAAAGATCTTGTAAACTTATTGAATAACTCAAATGCACCAAACTCAGCCGAGAGTTTAGATTAGATCTAGATTCACAACAAACAGGAAGCAGATCTTAAAGTGTAGATGAGATCATGCGATATTGGGCATCAGTATTTAACACAAGTCCATGAAGTTTTCCCTGGTGCCCTTTCATAATCTGATTTAATTTACTCAAGTGCTTACAACTGCTGATAGGGTCCAATTTGTTCCAAAAGAATTCTCATGCTTCAGAGAATTATTATATTCATCCCACTTCCATTATGAGGATTGGTTTTTAAAAATTTGTTTTCAAAAGTTGTCCACCAACACACACACACACTCTCTCTCTCTCTCTCTCTCTCTCTCTCTCTCTCTCTCTCTCTCTCTCTCTCTCTCTCTCTCTCTCTCTCTCTCTCTCTCTCTATATATATATATATGGATGGTTTTGCTCCTATTAAAATTATAGCATTGTGGACATTACAAACAGATCATGTTATAAGTCAGCATCTCTGTCTCACAAAACAAGCTTTTTACTTGTTCTGCAAAAGAGTCCAATTAACCATAGGGCCAATACCAAGAAAACTATTTCCAAATTGTTTCTTGGGTAGATATTTGGCCAAGAATTTTATATACATTCCAAGCATGAAGATAACACCATTAAATATCCTAAGAGTTAATTAAATCAATACTAATTAGTTACACATGTGGGCCACTAAGAAGTTTTTGTGTGCCACTGTAACAAAAAAAATTAAAATGCATGAGGTTTTTTATTTTGCTTTCAGCCACTTAAAAGTTAAAAACACAAATCAAACTGTCACAGCAGTTTGTGAATATCACACCACATGTCAAGCAGATGATAAAACTCTCCTGGATTTAAAAGTCTTGCACCAAATTAGGAAAAAACGCAAAACACCCAACACATTTGTTAAGAGATTGGAGATAGCTAAATGTGTTTACTGTAGTTGCAAATAAGCCACACAGAAGTGAAAGGAATTCAGCCACTTGAAACAGACTTCAATATACTGCCTTGGAACAGCACATAACATTAACCATTTGAAGGAATGTAATACCTTTTCTTTCCCCCAACTAACACATCTTTTAAAGAATATTATGCTTTAGTGAAAAAGTCTACCAATGCTACTAAACATGATTTTAAAGACTTAGAGAGGGAAATGTTCAAACTCTCAAATTTGGATAAATCAAATTAAAGAATCCCCATGTTTATATCACAAGTGGCCTTCTAAGAAAGGCAAACAAGCAAATAGATGCAGGAAACAAAAGAGATTTAAAATAAAATTTGACCAGATGGCATTTTAGAAAACCAGGATCACAACTGATGGGTTATCTATGCACAAAAGCTTCATGACTTCATCCTTATTGGCTAATACTGCATTCCTGCCAGGAGCATTCGATAAGCATTAAAAAGCATTATGATAAACATATCAAAAAAAGCATTGATAAACATAACACTATCTATGTAAAATACTGCAAGATCCATAAAAGAATTCTTAACTAGTGATCTGGACTAGGTTTGAATTTAAAGATCAGAGCTGGGGGAAATATAGACTTCAAACCAGACATTACCAGCCAGAAGCCCATGTATTTAAGTAATAATAGAGAGTACCTCATTCAATTTTGCATTGCATCAGCCAGGAAGAGAAAGAGAGACAGACAGACAGACAGACAGACAGACAGACAGACAGACAGACAGACAGACAGACAGACAGACAGACAGACAGAAAGACAGAAAGAAAGAAAGAAAGAAAGAAAGAAAGAAAGAAAGAAAGAAAGAAAGAAAGAAAGAGGAACAAGTTGTTCTACCTTATCCAAGAATCATTTCATCCTCTGCACTCACTAGTAAGCTATGTAAGCTTCTACGTACCACCAAGTCCCTCCAAATATAAACAAGGCAACCCCACACCACACTTAACACTAGGGCAGTGTTTTAAGACCAAGCAAAACAGCCCCAAATCCTGCTGCCAAGGTCAACTGCGGGAGAGTCCTAATTGTAAGCTTGACATCAACTTACCACCCACAGAAGGCCGGAGGAGGCAAAGGTTAGAGCAGCAGCTTGTCAAAAAAGCATCATAAGCTACGTGAGGCTTCAGAGACAAGGCCCAATCACTGCAGCCAATATGATGTTTCAGTTGAATGGGGAAAAAAAAGGTGGTGACAGAAAGAAAATCATCACGGAGGCACCTCCCCACCCCCTTACCTTCTCTTGCAAGCATTACAGGTAATGCTTGTTAAAAGAAACTTTCTTGTCCTAAGGAAGGTTTGTTCTGCTTAATCTTTTTTTCCCCTTTCTGAAATAAAATGACCTCGTGTTTCAGGTAGAATATTTGGAGATCTTTTTCACACCAGTGTACGTCAGAAAGTAATTGACGCAATCAGGAAGAGCTCTTCCCCCCTTGTGCTGTTTTATATTTGTTTTTACCTTTCAAATGTAACAGTTAAAAATACCTGAAAAGACCCTGCAGTTATTCATATGGAAGAATTTTATCAGATATACCTGACATATTAAGCAAAAAGAAGTTTGCCTCAAGGACAGTTAGCAGCTGCAAAGAGCAATTAAATCCTTTGGACAGTGGGAAGTACTAATTGTCAGTATGAAATGGTTGCTTTTAAGACAATCACCTGTTATTATTTTGACCCATCAAATTAATCATCCTTCCCACTCTGGCCCTCCCTGATATCCACTTAATTCTCTTTTGCAAATTTCTGTAGTATCTGGATTTCATTTCAAGGCTAAAGATAAAGAGCTTGATTTCATGATAAACCCCACCCAAGATGTAGGAAAATGTCTCCAACAAATCTTTGGGAATTCTTAAATTAATTTTTTAAATTATTATCATACCTTAAAGTGTCTCAGCTGGATATAGCTAAGTTGTTAGACTTGTTCCACACACAGTTAACAGTCAGATATCCTCTATCCGTTTGTCCACCTTTAAAAAGATTCTCCCTATCATTTAAATACATTCCCCCAAGTACAAAAATAGAGGGCAAGAGATTTGACAGTACATTAATGCAACACAATTTCCACTCTTTGGGAAGTATTTATTGTTAGATTTTTATCCTGCATTTATTTTTGTTAACTCAAGGCAACGTCCATACTTAGTGGTCCTCCTTCCTATTTTTCCTACAACAACAACAACAACTCTGAGAGGTAGGATGGACCTCTCAGAGAGAGAATAATAAAGTGACCCAGCTTGCTTTCATCCCTAAGGCAGGACTAGAACTCATAGTCTCTTGGTGTCTAGCCAGCACCTTAACCACTACACCAGATTGACTCTCTTATTCAGCCCCTGATGCTGATGTGAAACACCCAAGTTCAATTCCTTACAGTATTTGGCTATATCTACCTCTCAGGCTTATCCTGAGGTTACAGTTTGAAGGAGAAGCAAAGGCTGCATTCATACAGCACGCAGAACCCTCAACCATTTACTAGTCAGAATAGTGAGGAGGTTCAGTTTGCAAAGGCACATGCAAACTAACCACATTAAGGTTTAGCAGCATGCTGTGTGAACCCAGCCAAAGTGTTTTCTGATACTATAAACCTGCCACCTTAAGTGCTGCAATCTTTTAAGTACACAAGATGCTTGATTACATATATAGGAGTATTAGCTATTTTTTTTGCAGGAGGGTTTTCATAATCTCAGACTAGTGGTCATGTTAGTTAAAGCTCATGTCCAAAATATCTGGGTTTTTTTTCTTTTTGAGCACATTCCTTTCAGAATTGGAATGGACTGAGAACCAGTGGGGTTCAGACAGTGTGTTAAACTTTAATGCGCTTATTTTCTTGAATAAATGAAGCCACACAGTTTATATAAAATGTGAACATAAATTGTTTCAACTCCTACCCTCAAAACGTCGCTATAGAGCACTGCACACCAAGACAACTAGACACAAGAACAGTTTCTTCCCGAACGCCATCACTCTGCTAAACAAATAATTCCCTCACCACTGTAAAACTATTCACTAGGCTGCATTACTATTACTATTAGTTTTTCTCATCGTTCCTATCACCCATCTCCTCCCACTTATGACTGTATGACTGTAACTTGTTGCTTGTATCCTTACGATTATTTCATATTGATTGTTTCCTGATTGCTTACTTGAACCCTATGACAACCATTCTTGACAAATGTATCTTTTCTTTTATGTACACTGAAAGCATATGCACCAAAGACAAATTCCTTGTGTGTCCAATCACACTTGGCCAATAAAGAATTCTATTCTATTCTATTCTATTCTAAAGCATGTTTTTGGCTTTGTTGCATGCAAATTCAGCAAGAATTTAAAGAAATTTGAGAGATCAAACTCTGCAAGTTCAGTGCAGTGATTTAATAGGCTGGACAGGCTGTACTCGGATCTTCTGCAATTTTCTATTAGCTGGGAATTGGCCCAATCTATTTGAAGGGCATCATATGCAATCTTTTTTTTTAATGTGACCCCATCATCATTGGCTTACACCCTGTTCAGAAAATTTATTCAGTGAACCTTCAGCAGCATTCTGTGAAGATAGGCGTCTGGGTGTCGCTGTCCATTTCATCCGATCCTTCAGACCCTAAGCATTAAAAAAATCCCAAGGCAGGGAAACTAAATCCACATTTTTAATCTGATGGGCCGTGCGATGCCGGCCGCATCCTCGAGGTGGCGCAGCAGAGCAATCGAAGCATCCCGGATCCGCACGATAAACAAACATTTCAGCGCGATTTAAAAAGCGCGGATGCTTTTTCCCAGATTGACAATATACTCAAAGATTTATCAAGACGTCGCCTTTTTTTTCTCTCTCTCTCCCTCCCTCCCCCAATCCCCATTGCTTCCCATGTTAACGGGTTCCGCAACGCTAAAGCGACAACCCAACAACGCTGAAGCCTTGGCTGCAAATTAATGTGTGTGTTATGAGGTAAAATTGATCCAAGAAGTATTATTTGGAAGCTCGGGTGCCCTGCAGCGGGAGCACAAACACACTTTAAAAGCAGGAACATCTACCTAATCTTCCGATTACCCTCGCTCCCCCCCTCCACCACGCAACTCCAAAGAAGTTATTAACCCTTTTGTTTCAAGACAGTCTCCGGGGTGGGTTTCCAGCTGTCGGCAGCGAGATTTACATGTGGAAACATCACCTCCAACGTGCCCCCCTCCCGCGCCAGCTCCATCCTAACCAGATGCACAAAGGAAAAACAGTCATGCATTAAACATGGGATTTATAGCCTTCTGGCTCGCTCGCTCGTTTTCTTAAATCACCATTAAACCGGGCTCAACAATTGCACGTTTGGACTCAAAAGAGGGAGGCTGAAGGGGAGGGGGGGCAAAGGGACTCAAACCTCCTGCAGCTCTCACCCACCCTTTCCCAAAATATGCATTCCTATCAATTGGGGTGGCGGATCTGGGCTTCAGGGAGATCTTTACCCTCTCCTCGCTTGCTTGAACATTAAAAGTAGACCTAAAGATTTCACCCAAAGTTTGCACGTATGCCTCTGGAGCGGAGGAGAGAGATCAAAACAAGATTGGGAGAGGCGTATTGATTAGGCATAGTTTCCAATATTTTAAAGTATCAGGTTCCACCCACCCACCCACCCACCCCGTCCGAAACTACAAAACTCAGGACTCTATACTAAACTGATTATCCTTAAAGTGTCTTCCCCTTCCTGGTGGGTCCATTTATCCCCCATGCGCCTCCCTGCCCCGAAAAAAAAGGATATATCATAGATTTGAAATCCAGTTTTCCAAAACCTTGGAAATTTCAAAGTCCTCGTCTCCAATTCAGCGCACCATCCCGAAATTTACCCCTTCCCTTTTCACGTTGCGTCCAGTTCTGCGCTTTTAGCACCAAAGCGCTTCTCTTCCAGCGCTTTGGCGAGCCCCTCCCCATATCAAAATCAATTAAATCTGCGAAAAGATCAAGCCACGCTATCAATTATAGGAGATCCGCGTGAGTGTGAGACAGACACACACACACACACACACACACAGAGAGAGAGAGAGAGAGAGAGAGAGAGAGAGAGAGAGAGGGTGGCGGTTCCATGCAGCTACTACTTCGGGAAGATTTTAAAAGCTCTTTGCCCTCCCTCTCCCCCCCACCATATTAGCTCACGGGAGTTATTTTAGGAAGTCGGAAATCAAAGATGGCTGGAGGTCAGGCTACAAAAGGTCCCGAGCGATTGTAATCTCTCTCTCGGCGAGTTTTTAGTTACTAAATGGCAGAAGCAGCAGTTCATCCAAATAGAGGCACAAACGGGGAAGGGGGGGGGCGAAAGGGAGATATCACAAAAGGTATTTCGCAGTGTTCCTCTCGGTGCACCCCTCCCTTCCAGAAATATTTAGGGAGTTACCTTCTGGCCGCGGCTTTCTGCTATGATGGCTCCAAATCAATCCCGAGGATTGGGGTGGGTGGGGGATGCTAAAGACAACCTACATTTAGGAGGTAGAAAAACTTTTCCCAACCGGAGAGGGGCTTTGGGGTGAAAGTGAATCACCCACTACGAAAACCTGGAGAGAGATATATATATTTCTCCATAAATAAAAAATAGTCTTGAGTTCAGAGTTCAATTCCCCCCCCCATAAATTAAAATTTATCCGAACTCAGATTCAGCACAGATTGATGAAGAAACAAGGAAAGATTATGGGGTGGAAGGGGGGGCACATATTAAGAATAAAGATACACACTTTCCGATCTGCTCCCGCAGTCGTGGGAAATCAGGATGAAACAGAAGTGGTCCAGATATCGAGAGTTTGGCTCAGGATCCCGGTCAAGAAACCCCGATGCGCCACGGGGTAGGTGGGAGAAGGAGCCACTCACACGCGCACAAAAGCATGCAAACCCCCCACCCCTGGCCTCAAACCCGATCCTCCTGCTTGATTTCTTTCCCCCATCAATTAAAGTTGGAAATTGACCGGCGCTCCCTCGGTTTTTTTTCCCCCTCCTTACCATTTGCTACATCCGGGAACTGCCGCTCGTCCGAATGGATGTGCTGGGGCTTCGCTTGCTTGCGCCTCGACATGGTGCACACGCATCGGGAGCAAAATAGTAGCAATTATTTTCTTCTTCTTCACAACAAATTCCTGGAGTTGGGAAATTACTCCCAAAGAGCGGAATGCGCATGTCAGAGTAATTATGATTATCAATAATGCATTGCGATTTATCATGGGTCCCTGACAGCTGATTGGCCTGAGTCCAAGAGCTCACAGATTATTCAAATAAGGTCCATTGATCAGGGAGCAGAAGGGGACGCTGGGCACTGTAGTCTCCCTCGGCCGCTCCTGTCCGCCCGGCTCGTCCGGGTGATTGAAGGGTGGACGCCGGACGCCGCTGCCGCTGCCGCCGCCGCGCAGGCGAGGGGTTTCGCTCAAGAGGCCCGCCGGCCCAATTGGGTGGTATTTCCCTGAAGGGAAGAGAGAGGGAAAAGAGCCGAGCAGCAGCAGCTCTCGAGTCCATCTTTGAAAGTAAATAAACAACCGGGGCAGAACTGGTTTTCTTCGGCAGGCTGGACAACCTCCCCTGCCTCTCTTTATCTTCCCCCTCGCATTGTCTTCTGCCTCCATGGAGAAGTTGGGGCTTGTCCGTGGGCGCGTGGAAAGGATCCTGAAAAGCATCCCCACCCGCCCCCGTCACACTGAAGAAAACCACTTCCACACGCACACCCCGTCCTCCTCCGGAGGAAGCTTTCGTGCAAACTTTTATCCCTTGCTTCTTTACTCAAAAAAAAGCGGGGGAGGAGGGAAAAAAAAGGCTGGCTTCAAAGATTTACTTGGCAATCAGAGCCGTCGAGTTCGAGAGAAAAAGAACGAAAAGGGGAAATGGTGAAATCACTACTGGCCATTGAGCGAATGTGGGTTTTTAAAATAGCGAATGTGTTTGTTTGTTTTTAAAACCAGTGAAAATATCTGCATTGGATTGGATTTTTGAGAGTTGTGTGGGGGAGCTCACTTCATTTTCTGCCAAAAATCCGGAGGGCCACTAGATGGCAGAAGAGAGACGGTGAAATCTGGCTTGGCTGCCCCCTGGTGGTCATCCAGATGTCTACAGCCCAGATGGGGTAAAGCTGTAGGCTTGCAGGTTCTTTAGCTTATTTGCCTTGAAAAGGGTGCTGGTGGTGGGGATTTCCACTTTGAGCAGGGGTCCTCAAACTTGGCAACTTTAAGAGTTGTGGACTTCAATTCCCAGAATTCTCCAGCCAGCTGGCTGGAGAATTCTGGGAGTTGAAGTCCACAACTCTTAAAGTTGCCAAGTTTGAAGGCCTCTGACTTTGAGGAAGAAAGAAAAAGGGATGTACAGAGGAGTTGAAGCCTGCATGAATCTGAGAATCCAGTTTCAAGCAAATGTTCAAGATAAGATGGTCCTTGGGGGATAAAGGACAAGCTTCTTAAGATTTCCAAACTGTGAATGGATTACCTTGTTAAAGGTTGCAAATACAATTCTCCATTATGACACAGAATATACAGCCTTTATACAGGCTGCATTTCCACAATGGGCTCACCCAAAGTTAACTGAACTGTGCTTTATTGAGTTAACCCACTATTCTTAGTTTGTGTGACACTCTGAGTTGAGTTCATCGAAGTTAATTCTTGAGTTGCTTTCTGGGATCCAACCCAGAAAAATCACAAAAGCGATAAACTGTTATAACCAAGAAAAATTTACCAGTAACACAGTATGGGTATGCGAAACATATAACTCATTGGCTTAATTGTGGGGTATAATCAGACATGAAATCCTAAACCAGCCTCCTAGCTGGGTTCACGCAACACACTAAGTAGCAAATAGGTTTGACAAGTTTGTGGGTTCAATTTGCTCCAATGAAGGACAAAATAGGAAGCACATATACCATTCCTCTTGAATGGCAAATTGTTTTGCAGACACAGTGGTCACAATAGACAACATTAATTTGTTGTTTAAGTAGTTCACACATCTAAGCCCAAGCAAACAAGCGGCACAATGTTTTGGTTAGACAAAGATTGAATCCATGCCCCTGGTTTTGGCTTATTAGCTGTTCCTGTCCTTCTCTAACCTAGTTCACACTTTCCACTAAGTCTTAAAGTGGTTTGAGTTTGGCTTAATAAGATGCTGTGGTATATTCAGTGTGTGTACATTTTCAAGTTAGACCTGACTTCTGATAACTGCCTGGACAAGTCCCTGCAATTTTGGATGTGGCTTGACATTGCCTGCTTGGTAGGGCTGAGAGAGAGTGACTGGCTCAAGTCACCCAGCTGGTTTTGTGCCTAAGGCAACACTTAGGCAGTATCTCCCGGTTTCTAGCCTGATGCCTTAACTACTATCTTAACTATTTCTTACATTCAGTAGGTGACAGTTAAAAACTGTGATTTGCTGCAATGTGTGAACCTAATCATTCTGAAAAGTGGCAGATACAGGAGAACCTACCGGTAGGTTTTAATAACCTACCGGTATATAAGGCGATCTAGCAAGTCCACATAGCACTTTTAATCATATGTTTGTTACTCCATTTCTAGACTAAGGAGTAGACCCAATACTCGTGCTTTAAAATCCCCCCTCTAGCAAGATTTTTCTCCCAGTTGATTAAGGGCTAAAAGATTTTGTTTAAAAAGTTGCAAATGAAATACAGCTGAGAGAGCTGATAGTTTAGTATAAGTAAAATTCAAGATAATGATGCTAGATTAGAAAAGTGTGAGTAGCTGTTAATGCAGAGTTCATTTATCCACTGTTTCAATTATGTAACTTGCTATTTGAAACATTGAAAATGATGTTTGAAACATTGAAATTAACTGTCAATGGCTTAGAAATGCAACTATTTTTGTATCTCAAGTATGGTGCAGATTATGCCTAATATATTAAGAAAAGCTCAGAATAATTGAAATGGGTACAAAGAAAACAAAAGATTTACATAAGGGACTGAGTATATTACATATTGAGAAAAAGATGACCGGAGGGAGTGAACACTGTAAAGACACTAAAAGGATCCAATGTAGAAGGTTAACATCTGATGTCTATCATTCCGGAGAGCAGAAGATGGAGTACTGGTTTTAAGTTACAGTAAGACAGATTCTGGCTGAATGTTTAAAAAAGCCAGCCAACCATAAGCACAACTCAACAAAGGAATCAATCTCCAAGTGAGATAATGAACCTTCTCAGTCAATGAGCTCAAGAGAAACCAGGCAACTGTCTGCCCTGCAATGAGCAGGGATTGGACTCACTGGGTGAAATGGCCTCTCCCAACCAAATCCATGCCTGAAAATTTCCATTGTCCAATCAGGTTTTCAAAAAGTCTTGTAAAATTTCTTACTGCAGTGCAAAGAGTGATTGAGTTCTAAGGCCCCCCTCCATATGGCCCCTATCCTGATGATGTTTTGAAAGGTATAGAAAACTTAGCTTGTTCTCTCCAACTTTGAGGCAGGTTGATTGGTGAATCCCTGTAAGATTTTGTCTTGTGCGATATTTTTCTATTTTGCATGTTTCTCCTCTCCCATATTCGGTTTTTTTAATGTGGCACTTTAGATGTAAAGTTAGTTGGAGTCAGGTGTTTTTTAAACTCTATTTTTAATTGTCCCAAAGGTGTATTTTCAAGAGGCAACTGGAGCTGAAGAAGCTTCTTGGATGAGAAATGAAATGTCTTCAAAGGAAAAAAAAACAAAGAAAGTCCAGTTGCCTCTTGAAAAAGCATCTTTGGGACAACCATGACCTGGATGACTGAGAATCTCCATAGACATCTATTTTTAATTGATAAATAAATAAACATTTAATTTTAAAATAAGCAAATAGGATGAACCAGTTTCATAACCATGCATCTGAACTTCAGGAATTAGTATTAAATACTGTTTTTAGATTGGCACATAGGGGTATGTTGTTGTTGCCCGCCAGCGGTCAGTGGAGCTAGCAGTAGATTGGGACAGTGAGGAGCTTGGGGAGGAACATGGGCCAGTCCTGGAGTCTGGGGAAGGCTCTGACAAGTGCTCTGCATCGGAGGCAGAGATGGGGTCAGGGCCATATGACAGTTATCAGCTGCCTCCGGAGTCAGACATCAGTGAGGCAGATGAACAGCTGGAGCCTGTTCCCAGTGTGCGCATGCGTAGAGTTGCCAGACGAAGGGAACAGCTAAGGAACAAGGGTCGACTTGGGAGTAAGGCCACAGGTGGATGATGAATGGCCCCTCCCAAAGGGAATAAAAGAAGAGCGAAAGGGGAGGGGTGTTTGCAGGAGACAATTAGTTCATTTAGGCGAAGATCTGTTCCTGCATTCTTGCCAAGTATTGTCCTTTATAGTGTGGAATCTGACAGATATCGGCTTGGCAGCTCTCCAAGCCTGATAAAGGTCTGTAATTGGGAAATACCTTGAAAAACTATTGGCCGGGACTTTGCTGGAGAGGAATTCACTGTAAACTAAATATAAGGAGTTTTATCGGGACATGGAGTCAGCTTCGTGCTTTTGGGGAAGCCTAGGTCAGAACATAGGTAATCTATGGTATGTCAAATAGGGGCAGGTTGCTCACTTACCGATACCAGTGCGCTGTGCGTGCATCTCCACGTTTCGGGTGCGTACGTGCTTGCTACGTATGCGCACCCCCTCGCGTGATTTTGCTTCTGCGCATGCACGGAAGCAAAATCTCACCGAAATCTCACACACACATGCGTCCCCTCGTGAGATTTCGGCAAGATTTTGCTTCCGCGCATGTGCAGAAGCAAAAAAGCCGAAAAATTCTTAAAACAAGATGGCGACGCGCGCGACAGACCGCCGAAAACGGCACCGGAGCGATCGCGCGCAAATAACTCCATCTGCTGGCCGCTACTGGAATGACAGAGTGGACCGCACCGGTAGGAACCCACCACTGATGTCAAAGGTTGCTGAACTACAATTCCAGCAACAGCCATACTTCCTTGGGAATCAAGGTGCAATTCAGCAGCATTTGGTATGGTACAAACAGTGGCATATACAGATGTGTGTGTGACAGATTCTAAAAGATGGTGGGTTGTTGTGATACAAGCCACACCCCTTCAGTAGATGAGTTGATGTTACATACAAGGATTGCAACACTTGAGATCTTGCAGATTTTGACAACCGTCCCTCTCCAATGGCCCTGATTGTAAGTTGTCCACCTCTGCCCTAGAGCCTTGGCATACTTTGAGTACAGTTAGTCCTTGATTTACGACCATAATTGAGCCCAAAATGTCTGTTACTAAGTAAGTCAATTGTTAAGTTTTGCCCCATTTTACAAACTTTCTTGCCACATTGTTAAGTGACTCACTGTGGTTGTGAATTTAATAACAGTTAAGCTAAGCTAATAATTCGCTGCTAAGTGAATCTGGCTTCCCTATTGACTTTGCTTGTCAGAAGGTCACAAAAGGGGATCACATGACCCAGGGACGCTGCAAAGCTCATAAGTATAAACCGGTTGCCAAGTGTCTGAATTTTGATCAAACTATCATAGGGATGCTGCAAAGGTTATAACTCTGAAAAATGGTCGTAAGTCACTTTTTCAGTGCCATTGTAACTTTGAACGGTCATTAAACAGTCACTGTTGTAAGTTGAGGACTACCTGTATTATTTCAGTCTAGAATATACGGGTAGTCCTCAACGTACGACCATAATTGAGCCCAAAATTTCTGTTGTTAAGTGAGACATTTGTTAGGTTTTGCCCCATTTTACATCTTTCCTTGCCACAGTTGTTAAGTGAATCACTACAGTTGATAACGTTAGTAGCTTGGTTGTTAAGTGAATCTGGTTTCCCCATTCACTTTGCTTGTCAGAAGATCGCAAAAGGGGATCACACGATCCATGGACACAGCAAAGGTCCTAAGTATGAACCAGTTGCCAAAAATCTGAATTTTGGTCACGTGATCATGGGGATGCTGCAGAGGTTGTAACTGTGAAAAATGGTCATAAGTCACTTTTTTCAGTGCCATTGTAACTTTGAATGATCCCTGCCATAAGTTGATATATATATATATATAATATAATACCTATATTATTTCAGTCTAGAGCAGGGGTGTCAAACTTGCAGCCCACAGGCCGGATGCATCACGCGCTGGCCACGCCCACCCCCGGTTTAGCGAAGGGGGGGAAGTCGCGATACATCACGTGACAACAATGTGATGCCACGAGCTTGACACCCCTGATCTAGAGTGTAGTTTTTCAGTGGTCAGTTATTCCAGTCTCCAGATATAGAGCTCAGGGAAAACAATTATCACGTTTTCTACCTTAAGTTCGTGATGGCTTCCTAAACACATTCATACCATTTTCTCAGCAGCAATATAGAAGTAGCTTTCCATTGCATTCCTCGGAGGTGTGTCTTCAGCTTCCAAGTTTAGCCTGCAGCCCTACAATTCCACAGAGGGAACTCAAAAGTTACAACAGCACTGGAAAAAAAGCGACTTATGACTGTTTTTCACACAACCATTGGAGCATCCCCACGGGCACATAATCAAAATTCAGATGCTTGGCAATTGGCATGTACATATGACTGTTACGGTGTCCCGGAGGTCATGTGATCCAGAGGTGGTATGCAGCCGGTTCGGACCGGTTCACCCGAACCAGTAGCGGAAATCGCGGGTGGGCCCGCCCACCCACCTACCTCTATGATGTTTGTTTATTTTATTTATTTTGTGAGATTTATATACCGCCTCACAGTGCAAGCACTCTCTAAGCAGTTTACACCAGTAAGCAATGTATATTTATATTGCCCCCAACAATCTGGGTCCTCATTTTACCTACCTCGAAAGGATGGAAGGCTGAGTCAACCTTGAGCCGGTGATATTTGAACCGCTGACCTGCGGATCACAGTCAACTAAAGTGGCCTGCAGTGCTGCCTCTAACCGCTGCGCCACCTCGGCTCAAATGTCCTATGTAGGGATGTTTTTGAGGCTGGGCACATGCGTGGAAGGCGCGCGGGCGCAAAAGGCATATGCGGGAAGACCAGGCGCATGTGCGGAAGGCAAGCGTGTGCGCGCAAACTGTGTGCGCGCGGGGCAAACCAGTAGCACCAAAATGGGAAACCCACCCCTGATGTGATCCCCTTTTGTGACCTGCTGACAAGCAGTCAATGAGGAAGCCAGATTCATTTAACAACTGTGTTACCAATTTAACAAGTGCAGCGATTCACTTAACAACTGTGGCAAGAAAGGTCGCAATATGGGGAAAAAACTCATTTAATAGCTGTCTTGCTTACCAACAGAAATTTTGGGCTCAATTGTGGTCATAAGGTGAGGACTGCCTGTGTATTATTTACCAAGTCTGAGTTTGAACTTTAAGGTAGTTTTTGTTTACTTGTGGTTTAGCATGTTGTATGAACCTGACAACTGTGTAAGTCATGACTAGTGTTTCAATATGATGGCTAAACTCAAATGTGGTTGATTAAGCAGCCTTGGCTTAGTGCAAAATACAAAGTGGGAGAGAAAGAACATGATTATCTAGTTAGGTTCATGAGATTTGATTCACAAAAATGCACACTATGGAACTGGAAAAATAAAGAGCTTCTTTGTGAGGAGAAAAATTGGAGGGAGGGGGGTGCAGGAAATTCCCATTTATGTTTGTTTGCTTTCCTTATTTTCATTACCAGGATTTCTGCTAACAAGACTCCAATAACTATTTCTCTGTATTTTGGAATGCACGTCGCTCAACGTACCATACAATACAATACAATCAGTTTATTACAGTCATAGACCAGAGACCAGAACAAGTAAAACCCCTCAGTAAATATACAATTAAAAATTCTAGTATAAAATATTTATTTTTATTTATTATATTTATTTATTTTTGTCAAGTACATGTTGGTATTATACATGGATATAACATTGTTTATATACATAAGATGGGTACTGATAAGAGGGAACATTGGGTCAGGGACGGTAGGCACGCTGGTATATTTAAATAATAAATAACAATTAAAATCTATGATAAAATCCAGACTGTCAATTATACATGATCTAATTATACTAAAATTGCAATTACGCTCAACTTCTAGAAGGAGGAATTGGCACAGTCATAATAAGAAATGAACAGATACCTGGACCAGGTAACTTTGAGCAAACTCCTGTTAGTATAAAAGAAAGCTGAAAAAGGTTTATAGGAACTGTAATATTTTGAAAGAGACATGAACTGGCTCCATTGCCTGGAAGAATGACAAGTATGTGGGCTAGGCAGAGAAACAAACAAATGCTGGGATGTTTGTTAAAACGCCTAAGCTTTTCATCTCATCCAAGGTAAACAGCATCAAATGTATTTTTCACAGTATGAAACAACAGATCCTGCTGTAGGGGGAAGGAGGGATTGGGGGAAAGCAGGGATTAATTTCATCCACCATTAAGGTTTGGACAGTGATGATTCCAGGCACGGATCGTCCAACCAGACCGATTTGCAAATTTCTGCTATGTGAAACTCACATATACAGTACATAAGGCTTGAATTGTATGATTCATAGGGTGAAAAGAAAATGGAGTTTTAGTTCATACTTTTCATTCAGACCATATAGAACTGGACTGGCAAACTCTCCCATTTTTCCTAGCTTCGAAATCCAAAATATCATCAGCAATTTATTATTTTGGAGTAGCCATTTAGCATCCCCCACGTTTTTTTTTAAATAGAGGTGGTCCTTGACTTAAGACTACAATTGGCCCCAGAACATTTGTTCCTAAGTGAGACATTTGATAAGTGAATTTTCCTCCATTCTACCATCTTTCTTGCCACAGTTGTTAAGCGAATCACTGCAGTCGTTAAGTTAGTAACAGGGTTGTTAAATTAATCTGGCTTCCCCATTGACTTTGCTTGTCAGAAGAACAAGCAAAAGATGAACACGTGGCCTTGGGACACAGCAATGGTCATAAGTATGAACCAGTTGCCAAGCATCTGAATTTTGATCATGTGATCATGGGGATGCTGCATAACTCTGAAAAACAGTCATAAGTCACTTTTTTAGTGCCGTTGTATCTTTGAACTGTCACTAAATGAACTGTTGTAAGTCAAGGACTACTTTAGTTCAATTTTTTTAAGAGAGGCATTTCAGGAAAGCAAGCAATATTTGATTTATCGGTGTGGTATATTGGTAGACAGGTTCTGAGCAAACACACATATTTCCAAGAGACATCAACTTAGATTTACACCAAAGGCTATGATCCAATAATTACTCAGCTACTATGAAGCTCTTTTGATGAATATAGCTCACTTGTGTCATAGGACAATAAGCCAAATGCATGACCCTCCAGAGAGTGTTATTCTAAGGCAGTGGTGGCGAATCTTTTTCGGCTCGCGTGCCGAAAAAGGGGGGGGCGCGCTTGCGCGTGCTCGCGTGCCCACACCCATTCCCTCCCCCCCACGCTTGCGCACAACACCCCCCCATGCTGCCCCCTGCGCATGCGCACACCCCCCCACCCCCGCACAGGCCCACTTACCGGAGCCTGGAACGACGAAACGGAGCCTGGAACGACGAAACCGGCAAACCGGAAGTGCGAAAAAACGCACTTCCGGTTTGCCGGTATGCTGTTTTTTGCACTCCGGAGGGTTCAGGGAAGCTCCCTGAAGCTCCGGAATGCAAAAAACTACAAAACGGACAAACCGGAAGTGCGGAAAAGTGCACTTCCGGTTTGTCCGTTTTGTAGTTTTTTGCATTCCGGAGCTTCAGGGAGCCTCCCTGAACCCTCCGGAGTGCAAAAAACAGCACACCGGCAAACCGGAAGTGCGTTTTTTCGCACTTCCGGTTTGCCGGTGGGAACCCTCGCGTGCCGGCTTCTATGGCTCCGCGTGCCAGCTCTGGCACGCGTGCCATAGGTTCACCACCACGGTTCTAAGGTGACCAACTTTTTTACAATGAAAAGGAGGACAAATAAATTGAAAAAAAATATCGTAAATAAAAGAAACATTTTATTCATTGCAACAATAATACACTATAATATGATATATTGTATGCATAATAAAAACATTTGTAACATTTTATATTGTAATTATACTTACATGCCTGTTAATTATTATTTAAATGAGTACTTTTCCATTGAATTAATATTTTTTGTCAATGTATCATCTTCTAACAATATATTGGAAATATCTGAACAAGAAATATCCTTCATATTGAATTTTACGGCAAGTGCTGCAGCTAGAGTATCAACATAACATAAGAAGTAAACATAGCACATAACATAAGAAGTAAACAAAGCCACTTGCACATGGCGCTCTCTCTCAAGGTCTCCCGTGCGGAGCGCATGCATCTCATAATCGCGTCTTATACCGCACTGTACCGAGCCTTGACGAATCGTCATGTCAAATACAAATACGTCACATAACGCGCAACAGATTAGTCTTCAAATATCGAAAAGGACATGTAGGAGGACACTTTTTGAGGGAGGACAGAACTTACAAAAGAAGGACTGTCCTCCCTAAAGGAGGACGATTGGTCACCTTAGTTATACTGCAACTCCCATAATCTCTTGCCTTTAGCGATAGCAATATTGCAAATTGTGATTTATTCCATAAACCATGATTTAACAAAAATACATTTAATGACATGCCAACTCAGGCTTATATACCTCCTCACAGTGCTTACAGCAGAGGTCTCCAACCTTGGCAACTTTATGAGGTGTGGACTTCAACTCCCAGAATTCCTCAGCCAGCATCCCAATTCTGGGATTTGAAGTCCACACCTCATAAAGTTGCCAAGGTTGGAGACCTCTGCAGTTTACAGTATTCTCTGGGTGTTTTACAATGTCAGCATATTGCCTCCAATAATCTGAGTCCTCATTTTACCGACCTTGGAAGGATGGAAGGCTGAGTCAACCTTGAGCCCCCTCAGGTTTGAACTCCAGGCTGTGGGCAGAGTTTGCCTGCAATAGCAATAGCAATAGCACTTAGACTTACATACCACTTCAAAGTGCTTTACAGAACTGTCTGAGTAGTTTACAAAGTCAGCATATTGCCCCCCAAAATCTGGGTCCCTCATTTTACTGACCTCGGAAGGATGGAAAGCTGAGTCAATCTTGAGCCGGTGATTCTTGAGAATCAAACTGCTGAACTGCTGGCAATCGACAGTCAGCAGAATTAGCCTGCAATGCTGCATTCTAAGCACTGCACCACCAGGGCACCTCTCTAGAGCTAATGAAGTGGCAAATATAATGAAACTATCTGGAAGATATCAATTGGTACATCCTTTCCATGAGGTTATGTTCTGGATTGCACCTTGTCAAATTATCAAATTATAATGTGCGAATTAGTGTCCAAACAACTCGAAAGCATTAACTTGTCTACTCCGGTTCTGAATAGGCGCAGACAGGTTCAAATCCCCATAGAACAGTGAAGTTCATTGAGTGCCCTCGGGCTGTTTCCACTACCTGAGTTAGTATGTCATTAAATATATTTTTGTTAAATCATGGTTTATGGAATAAATCACAATTGGCTATATTCTCACAATATAATGTAAGACAACATTAAGCCAAAGCAGGAACAAAAACAATCTTAGTGTGAATCAGGATTTTTAGCCTCATCTATCATTAGATAGAAGGTTAAAGCAATCGCTCAGCAGTTAAAGAGGCTGAGTTTGTCAGCTGAAGCTGACAACCTGGGTTCAAGCCTCTAGCCACTTGCAATGGAATGAGATCCCATTACTTGGCCCCTCCTACTGCTTAGAGGTTCAAAAGGATGTAAATGCAAGCAGATAAATAGGTACCACTTCGGTGGAAAGGTAACAGCATTCCATGATCCTCGGTGTATAGTCATGCTGGCCACATGACCACGGAAATGTCTTTGGACAACGTTGGCTCCCTTGGCTATGAAACAGAGATGAGCACCGCCCCCTACAGTCAGAAACAACTGGACCGGGGGGGGGGGAACTTTACCCTTTTATCAAGTAGATTAAATAGAGAAGAGAGGCACTCATAGCCATTGCTTTTAACTCCTTGGAGAAAAGCTGATTTTTATTGTATTGGAACATAAGACCTCCCCCCAAAATAAGCCCTCCCCGAATAGAAGCCCTCCCCTGAAAATAAACCCTCCCCCAAAAATAAACCCTCCCCCCAAAAAATTTAAACGCATGCGCAGCCTGTCTCCGCCATTTCCTCTGGTTAGGGTTAGGGAGACAGAGCTGGAAATCAGGTAAGACGTCTTGCTGCACACACCCCAAAATAATAAGACCTGCCTGAAAGTAAAGCCAGGCACTTATTTTGGGTTTCAAAAAATATATAAGACAGGGTCTTATTTTGGGGGAAACACCTAAATCCTCAGTTTACAACTGGTTGTTTAACAACTGTTCAAAGTTATAATGGATCCCCAAAAGATATGACCAGATTTCAAAGTTCCAACAGATACACAGCCCCTCCGCCGTCACATGATTGCATTTTGGGTGCTTGGCAACCAGCAAAACTTTATGGCTGCTTGCAGTGCCCCATGGTCACGTAACTGCAATTTTCATCACTTTTTGCCAGTTTCCAGTATTTATTTCCAGTTTGTGTCAAAAATGCCCATTTGAAAAATTTTTTTTATTAATGATCACTGCAAAAAAAAAGTTGTAAAATCAGGTATGTGAGACCCACTTAATGATTAAACATTTTATGACTGTAATTCTGGACTCAATTATAGTTGTAAGTTAAGGGCTACCTGTATTTATGATGCATTTGGAATAAATATAATACAGAAGCATGTGAAAGAATGAGCAATTCTTCAGATGCAAACTTCCAACTTAATTAAATACTCTCCACACACACACACACACACAAACACACACACACACACACACACACACACACACACACACACACACACACACGTTTCTTGGTTGTTCTGTTGTATGCTTGGTCTCCAATTTTCATTTTATATTTTGGATTTATATATTGTTGCTGGTGGTTAGATTATTTTCTTTGTTTCTACTTCTTTTTGATTTATTGTTGCTTACCTTATACGACACCCAAAGTCTTACTGGCTGAGTTGAGTGGCCGTATAAATCTTGAAATAAATAAATGAATAACTAAAAAAGAATGAGTCCACCTCTGGAGGAAATACTTAGCACTGAAGACAGGTCAAATTATTTTAGCACTGAATGTACAACAGCTCACAAGATTTCACTCCTGACTACAAAATATAATATTTATAATCTACGTATAACTAATTAGAATAGAATAACAGAGTTGGAAGGGACCTTGGAGGTCTTCTAGTCCAACCCCCTGCTTAGGTAGGAAACCCTACACCACTTCAGACAAATGGTTATCCAACATCTTCTTAAAAACTTCCATGTTGGAGCATTCACAACTTCTGGAGGCAAGCTGTTCCACTGATTAATTGTTTTAACTGTCAGGAAATTTCTCCTTAGTTCTAAGTTGCTTCTCTCCTTGATTAGTTTCCACCCATTGCTTCTTGTTCTACCCTCAGGTGCTTTGGAGAATTAATGTGATTAAACAAATAATCATTGTTAATCTGGAAAGAGTGCAGAGAAGAGCAACAAAGATCATTAGAGGACTGGAGTCAACATATGATGAATGGTTGCAGGAACTGGCTATGTCTAGTCTACCGAAGAGAACGACTAAGGGTGACATGAGATCAATCTTCCAATATCTGCAGGGCTATCACAAAGAAGAGTAGGACAACTTATTCAAAGCACCTGAAGGCAGGACAAGAAGTTACAGATGGAAGCTTATCAAAGAGAGATCCAATCTAGAATTAAGGAGAAATTGCCAGACAGTGAGAACAATCAATTAGTGGAATGACTTGCCTTCAGAAGTGCTCAATCACTGGAGATTTTTAAGAAGAGATTGGACAACCATTTCTCTGGAATGGTATAGGTAGTGGTGGGTTCCTACCAGTGCGATCCACTCTATGGCACCGGTAGCGGCCGGTGGATTGTGAATTTGTGCATGACGGCTCCGGTGCCATCTTCGCCGGTCCGTCGCATCTTTTTTCTGTAATTTTTTGGCTTTTTTTGCTTCCTGCGCATGCGCGGAAGCAAAATCTCATGAGGGGACGCACGCACGCGTGAGAGATTTTGGCGAGATTTTGCTTCCGCGCATGCGCGAAAGCCAAAATTTGCCAAAATCGTACACGTGCGTCCCCTCATGAGATTTCAGCTTTTTTTGCTTCCTGCACATGCGCAGAAGCAAAATCTCACGAGGGGACGCGTGCACAAGAGAGATTTTGGCAAGATTTGCGCTTGCGCAGAAGCAAAAAATCGGTGAAATCGCGCACGTGCGTCCCCTCATGAGATTTCAGTGAGATTTTGCTTCTGCACATGCACGGAAGCAAAATCACGCAAGGAAGTGTGCGCACACAGTGCGCGTGCGAGCACAACATGGCAATGCGCATGCAGTGCACTGGTAGTGAGGTAAGAGCAACCCGCCCCTGGGTATAGGGTCTCCTACTTGGACAGGAGATTGGACTAGAAGACCTCCAATGTCCCTTCCAACCCTGTGAGGTGGGCTGGGCTGAGAGAGAGTGACTTGCCCAAGGTCATCCAGCTGGCTTTAATGCTTAATGTGAATAAACCAGCCTTTAATTTTTTTACCATTCAAAATCTCTTAAAGTTAATTATACCTTTGAGATCAATGGGAATTAAGTGTTCAAGTTATGAAATATTACTCATGTAATCAAATATTCATCATGAGTGAATATAATATTCTAAAGTAACATCTAGAAGGGTGGTAACTGAACAACATGTCAACTCAGAACCATGTAAAATTAGCTATGTCACACAAGACTTAAAGTCTGCTTTTGAATTATCCCATTCTTTGGGTACACAGAGTGTATTTAACCATAAACTGACCAAAAAGAATGAGTTTGCATGCTAAATCACCAGAATACAAACGAAGGTTCAGGCTAACCAAGCAAAGCCTTTGCTAGATCTTCATTGTGAATGATTAAATGTGTTTTAGAGTTTTTAAGACCTAGCTTTGCTCCTACATAAACATATTGGATTACAGCCACCAAAGCAAAGCACCTTTGGGAGAACTTGTTCAGAGACGTTTTAAAACTGAGTCAAAAGCGATGCAAAGAATAAGAAATAAATTCTGGATACTTTTCCTCAACAAACTAGCAATTATTTTGTGATTCATCATCTTTGATGTTTTGTTTTATGGCCTATTCCATAAGGGGTTTAATTAAGCAACTATTTTTGGTCAGAATAATTTTAATTAAAATAAAACATGCTTTGGGGAGGGAGAGAGATTTTCATGTATGTATGTATGTATGTATGTATGTATGTATGTATGTATGTATGTATGTATGTATGTGACAGATAAGAATAACTCTCATCAGAGGCGAAATAGATCTTTCCCTGGAACTCTGACATTATAAAAGAAACCGCAGTTTAAAGTTCTAATTAGAAAATATTTATTTCGGTATAAAAACAATAAATTCTCAATAAATTCTCATTAATCACATCTTAGCTATAAAACACGTCTTGCTCCTTACAGAAGCTGAAAAAGAAGGACAGATCACAAAAAGGAATGTACACATGCGTACTAGGAACATATTAATCCCGTGCTCAGGAATAAACCATTATATTTGATAGGTATGCATCTCCCTGCATATACATATAACAGGCAATATAAAATCACTGCCTGACAGTATGTATGTGTATATGTATATGTATATGTATATGTATATGTATATGTATATGTATATATGTTTTTCTTTAAAATTACAATTGCATACAGTATGTTTTGATAAGATAATTTATTCAGGTGATGTTGAAAGACAGATACATATCTTTTTCACTTCATTCGTTAATGACAGGTGGTTATAACCCTTGTTGTTGAAGCCTGTGAATCAGAGGTGGGATTCAGCAGGTTCTGACCAGTTCTGGAGAACCGGTAGCGGAAATTTTGAGTAGTTCGGAGAACCGGTAAATACCACCTCTGACTGGCCCTGCCCCCATCTATTCTCTGCCTCCTGAGTCCCAGCTGATCTGGAAGAAATGGGGATTTTGCAGTAACCTTCCCCTGGAGTGGGGAGGGAATGGAGATTTCACAGTATCCTTCCCATGCCATGCCCATCAAGCCACGCCCACCAAGACACACCACGCCCACAGAACCGGTAGTAAAGAAAATTGAAACCCACCACTGCTGTGAATGGCTAATCAGGAATAAATCCTATGTGGACAATAGGCTTAATAGAGGAATACATATAATAGTACCAATAGAAAAGAATATTCAGGGTTGAATTGTGGGTTCCCTGGTGCTCTCTAACATCAGTCCATTGATGATGTTATCCAGCTTGGTAATGAAATGTCTGCAAGCAAATAACCAAGACTCCGAGAACACTTAAGTATTCCACAGAAAACATATAGGGAAGTGCAACTTGAAGACCCTCATTATTAGGGATGTGGCTTTCATAATTAACCACATATCCAAATTAACCAACATTTTGGAGTCTGCCCATTGAAAAAGCAAAGTACCACCAGCAATCTTGGTGCAGAAAATAGGATTGTGTATGTGTGTGATACAACAACAGCCCAATATTCAGGACAATGAAAAAAATAATGTATTATTCTTGCCCCCATTCTCCCCTCCCATATACCAGGGTGTTTATCAAAGATAAGAAAAGAGACAGATTTGCTTTTCTCATTCTCCTTTTTCAGTAATTTATCCAGGCTAAGGCAAGTATTTGAAGTGCATTGATCATGGTACTAGGGTTTGATGAATCATGAATGCAAAGATATTTAAGAAAAAACATATCCCCTTCTACATCATAACATCTTTTTCACCAATGCACAGAATTTAACTCTTGCTTGGGACTTCTAATTAATTGTAGATGAGCAGGGAAACTGCATGCCTTTAACCCCTCACCCTCATCCCTTTGTTTATCATTTGGAGCTTAATGTTACCTGCATCTAAAGGTAACTTGAGCTCTCAAAACTTGGACCAACTTCCTGATTTATTTATTTGTGCTAAATCTCTCTGTCCAGGGATGACAGTGCAGAGAAATCAAAGAAAGCTTCCCCACCACCTCTTGTGTCACAGGAATAAGCAGAGGAGAAAAGAAAACAATATCCACTTCAGATGTCCCTTTTAAAATATAGCTGCTTGAAAAGGCTGAATTGAAAAGTAAAAAAAAAAAAACCCCAAAAAACAACTTCCTAGATGATGATAGGGGAAAAACAAGCTGACTTGAAGGAAATCTTACTTAAAAAGAGCTTCATTTATCATCCTCTCCCCAGCACCAATATGCATATCAACATCCTGGATGGGGATTGATGAGACATGTAATCTAACTCATCAATAGTGTTGGGGGAACACTGTGCCATTATTTTAGCACGCCTTTTCCATACCTTGCAAAGCTTGAGACTAAAAGATATTTATAAAAGATGATCATGGCTCTTCTTCCAACCCAAAGGAAAGTTGGAAATACATTTTATAAAAGGGTTTGGTTTGAAGAATTATTTTACAAAACCAGAAACAAATTTGGTGTCAGGAGGTTGAAGCTGGCCAAAAAAAAGACTGAGTTTGAAAATGGATCCAGCTGGGAGCTGTAGAGGAAAAAATACCTGGGAAAAAAAATCCAAGCCACAATATCTGCAGGTGGGAAGCAAGGGGTTTCACCCAGGAAAGCAGAATCACTGCATAATGAAGCCAGCCATACCCCATTTCTATGTGCTACACAATGTCTCATCTCCAAAGGGGTGGGGCTTCTAAAATCATGCCATTTTTAGCATTCTGACAAAGGTGTTGACAACCTGTTCAGCAGTGGCTCAGAATACTGCTTGACTCTGCCATTCTAAGCTCCTCCCTCTTTCTGGCCATGTGATTCAGAGCAGACCTATTATTAAAAGGTCAGACCTTTTTGGAAGAAATATTCATCTGGTTCAGTTCCAAGATGGGAGAAAGACCCTGGAAACATGGAGGCTGATTGGAAAGATGGTTGAATGATGAAACAGAACCACCAAGCACAAGTGATTCTGGGTAGCTGACCACACGGAATTGAGAGTTGCGGGTATTTATACCTTCTCTTGGACTTGAGCTTATTTATACCTTCTCTTCTCTTGCACTTGAGCTTCCTGTTCCTATGCAAGAACATGTATTCCGTTGGCTGGGGCCATGTATAAATCCTAGGAGTTTGTCTGAGCTAAGCTTGGTTGAAGTTTGGCAGATGCAATGAAGAGGCTTGTTGGGCAATTCCTATTGTGCTGAGGGCTGACCCTACCTTTGTTCAGACCTTGCTGCAGGGAATTTGCTTATGAATAGAGCTATCTATCTATTTATCTCTTAAGTGCTGAGATCTACTGTGGGCTATTAAGGTAGGGGCTGCTTTCCAAGAGCATCTTTCTCCATTTCTCATCCAGGGAAATATAATATTCTGCCTTTTTAATATTTCTCAAAATATTTCATTCTTCTAGGAGAGGGGTGGGTGCTAACTTTCTACAGAAGGAATTCCAGAAGTCATGCTCTGCATGCTTTCCCTATGTTTTTTTTAAATCTGCAGGTGCTGGTTAGGCTAAGGATTCACCTAGATCCTTATAGCACCTCCAAATGTAATTCTGCTTCCTTTTTTGTACATGTTGTCTTTTTTCCTTTCTTCTCTTTATGTTAGTTCTTGCTGGTTTTTTAACTTCTTTTCAAAACCCTTAATTAAAAATAGATAAAAGGAGAAGAGAAATAATGCAAATGATAGTTCAGTTTTCAGAAGGGGTTCTCAAAAGGCCATTAAGTCTGTAATCTAAATCAGTTTCTTCAACTGGTATCAGAGATGGGTTCCTACTGGTTCTAACCGGTTCTTTAGAACAGTTAGTAAACAGGTGATGGCATCATGGAACCAATTCTTTCAGTGTCTCTGTGGGCGCTGCCATCTTGGATTTTGCTTCTGTGCATGCGCAGAAGCTATTTTTTGATTGCTGCATGCACGGGTGTGCGCACAGCTTGACCCTGAGTGAACCTGCAGCAAACGGATCCAGAACCCACCCCCGACTGATATCCTATGTTTGAACACTATTTCTAAGAATTACCAGGCAGTAGATGTGCCATCCTATTCTAGAATTACCTAATTGAGCTGCTGATCACACCTTTGGTCACAGTATTTTCCTATGCAAGTTTCTTACCTAATTTGGTAACCCAGAGGTTCAATATCTAAGTTGTTCAACATCTCCAGAAAACTGGACAATACTTGATATAGTTTAGACCAGTGGTTCCCAACCTATGGTACGTGTACCACTAGTGGTACTCGAGGGCCTTCCAGGTGGTACGCGAACACTTTCGGGGTCATGAACGATTTTTAGTTAGTTATTTTTTACTTCACAAAAATGTTTACTGCCTCACAAGATAATCTGGCAACAATTTGCAACTGTTGCCACATGCCACCCACCTGGTCCCAGCAGCCCGAGAATCCAGTTGCTGGATGCGTGGGGCCAAAAAAGGAATGGTACAATTATGGAAATTTAGTTTCTCTGGAACCAGGTGGTACGCGGCGACTGTACGGGACCTCCAAGTGGTACTCGATCACAAAAAGGTTGGGAACCACTGGTTTAGACTGATGAGAGGAGGGGATAAATTGCAATTTCTTATATTTACCAAGCCTTCTTAATTCCTCCTGGTTTGGAAATTATATATTGATTTTTGTACGGCTGCTTTCTTCTGCAATCACAAAAGAAGAACTAAATTATTTGCTGCAGAAAAAAAAACCTTGATTTATTCATATTTTGAACAAGATTTTTTTGTGTATGGAAGAAATGCAAATGCATGAAACAACAAAAAGAGGAAAAAAGTAGTTCCTAGTAAGGTGTTTTTTTTTTTTTTTTGCAAAGTCAGAATATTCTATTAGTATTAGTATTATTAGTATTATTATTAATCTTTAACTTGATTCACAATCTGGAACTGGGAAAAACTTAACAGTTCAAGTCTGAACCAAGGACCTAAGAACTGTTAAGGTAAACCTGAGTATATAAACAATAAGGTGGTTTTTTGCAAAGTCAGAAAATTCAGGTATAATAATATTTAATAATAAATAAAGTTGTCAAAAATGAGAAGATGAAGATCTTGTGGAACTTTCAAATACAGACGGATCGTCATTTGGAACACAACACACCAGATATCACAGTCATCGAAAACTGAAGCGTACAATTTATAGATATCTCTGTACCAGGAGATACCAGAGTTGAAGAAAAAAATCACAAAATATCGCGACCTGGCCATCGAAACTACGTGATTATGGATGAAACATATGAGAGTGATCTCATCAGGGCACTTGGCACCATATCCAAGAATTTTACAAAATACATCAAGAAATTGCAGCTTCCTGCAATAACACCAGCAGAACTGCAAAAAACTGTGGTACTCAGAACATCATACATTTTAAGAAGATACTTGGTCAAGTACTAGGCAGCAACCCGTATCAACAATCAGTGCCAGTCAATAATATTTGTGATACATGTTCAGTTGACTGAGTTTCATGTTTAATGAATAAAAGAGATAATACTAATAATACTAATAATACTAGTACTAGTATTAATACTAATACTAATACTAATACTAATAATAAATAATAATAATATCCCAGTCCCAGTGCCAAATCTTCAAAACAACTTATTACAGCCATAAGGCCAGAAAGCAGCGATATAAAACCTAAAAACTGAATATAAGTATGCATATATTCAATTTACAAATAATAAGTATAAATATAAGATACACAACAAGGAATACGAATGAAGTAAAGAATACAAGAGTACTGGGACAAAAATACAATAATGGTAGAACAAAATAGCATGAAACACAAGTAAGTAAATGAGAATCCAAATCTTTAACCACATGTATAGAGGAGAACATGTACTGTAGAGGTGTAAAATGGAGCAACCTGGAGGGATTTGTTTGGATTCTTATCCAACAAGAGGAGCAACCAAGAGAAATTTGTGTTTTCTGCCTCAAAATTTCTTCAGGATGAGAATCATCCCAGAATCCCATCTCTGGATTAATGTGTTCTGGTGGTTGAAACTCGGTTTAATTTTGGGATTTCCTACCCTTTTTCTGTCTTCTCCTTCCTTGATAAGAAATCATACAGAATTCAAACATGTGTAGACTTTTGTAAGCTATTTTTCTTTGAGATAAGCACAGCTATCACTGTGCAGCATAGGAACTATATTATTGGTAAGTTGCTTGGAAAGTCATGCTAGGAAGTAGGAAGGATGACCAAGCCATCTGTGATTTCATTGGGAACAATCACCCCTAGTTGCCCTCACAAGTGCAGGGTTCAATATGTAACTGAGAGTGACCCCTTTGACTGAAAGCTCTATGCAAATGTCAGGATGATGATTTTGCAAGACTGGCTCCACCAGTGAGTATTTTTTTTATGAAGTAATGCTGAAAGTTCAGTTTGATGCATTGGAATTTTTGTGAACAGTGACTCTTAATACCAGTTGAGCTGCTTATAACAATCAGTGGGTTGACTAAATCCTGTGCATTGCTCTTCATTTATTAGTATTTCTGGGCACTTAGTACTTTGCAAAGACAATATAAAATGCTTCATTTAAAGAACTGAGCCCTATATGGAATTCATTGTTTATACATGTTGATTTATGACCATCAGAATTTCCATTTGCAGTAATTTTACCCATTTTCATTTTTAAAAAATATTTAACATTTCATAGTTTCTCTGGCAGAACTTATTGAACAAAGCATTTTATGAATCTTCAAGTTATGCCTTCTGTATATTCAACGTATGCATGGAACAATCGGGAAGGATTGTAACATGCCAAAAACTTAGCTGATCTCACTTATTTTCAAGAAATTGAGAAAATGAGTATTACCCTGAATGAAAAAGTTTGATTCTGCAGACCAGTTGATTGTATGGCAAACACGTGATCCAAGATTCAGCTGTTCCTTACTACCTTGGTGTGGTCAATGCAGTTAGTCCAATCCTGCCACTTTGCACACTCATTGAAAAACGTAATATTTACACTGTAATAATAATAATAATAATAATAATAATAATAATAATAATAATAATAATAATAATAATAATAATAATAATAATAATAATAATAACAACAACAACAATAACAATAACAACAACAACAACAACATTAACAACAACAACAACAACAACAACAGAGTTGGAAGGGACCTTGGAGGTCTTCTAGTCCAACCCCCTGCTTAGGCAGGAAACTCTACACTACTTCAGACAAATGGTTGTCCAACATCATCTTAAAAATGTCCAGTGTTGGAGCATTCACAACTTCTGGAAGCAAGCTGTTCCACTGATTAATTGTTCTAACTGTCAGGAAATTTCTCCTTAGTTCTAAGTTGCTTCTCTCCTTGATTAGTTTCCACCCATTGCTTCTTGTTCTACCCTCAGGTGCTTTGGAGAATAGTTTGACTCCCTCTTCTTTGTGGCAACCCCTGAGATATTGGAACACTGCTATCAGGTCTCCCCTGGTCCTTCTTTATATTAAACTAGACATACCCAGTTGCTGCAACCGTTCTTCATATGTTTTAGCCTCCAGTCCCCTAATCATCTTTGTTGCTCTTCTCTGCACTCTTTCTAGAGTCTCAACATCCTTTTTACATCGTGTCGACCAAAACTGAATGCAGTATTCCAAGTGTGGCCTTACCAAGGCATTATAAAGTAGTATTAACACTTCACGTGATCTTGATTCTATCCCTCTGTTTATGCAGCCTAGAACTGTGTTGGCTGTGTTGGCAGCTGGTGCACACTGCTGGCTCATATCTAAATGTTTGTCCACTAGGACTCCAAGATCCTTCTCACAGTTACTACTGTTGAGGCCCCCATTGCTTTAGGTTAGGCCCCCATTGTTCTTAAAAACTGTGGCCTTGATGTAGTTGATCTGTATGAAAAACCAATGAAAGTGTTTTAATTGTATCTGCAGTTTGGTTCTAAGCTTTTATTTATTTATTTATTTATTTATTTTGTTATTCTTATATGCCGCCCAACTCCCGAGGGACTCAGGGCGGCGTACAACAAAGAAAAATACAAGAATAATCAAAAATTACAAAGAATTAAAAACAAGTACAAAATTTAAAACGGTTATTTAAAACAGCAACATCCATTCAGCACATACATACTTGGGGGGTAGGCTCAGGTGGAATTAAGCTGTCCCCCCCACCTGCAGGAATAGCCATGTCTTCACGGCTTTTCGGAAGGCCAGCAGAGTAGGGATGGTCCGGGTCTCTGGGGGTAGTTGGTTCCAGAGCACGGGGCCGGCCACAGAGAAGGCTCTCCCCCTAGGGCCCGCCAGCCAGCATTGCTTGGCCGACGGGACCTGGAGGAGGCCAACTCTGTGGGCCCTAACCGGTTGGAGGGAAGTATGAGGCAGAATGCGGTCCCGAAGATATCCTGGTCCTAAGCCATGAAGGGCTTTAAAGATGGTGATCAACACCTTGAATTGGACCCGGAGACCGATGGGCAACCAATGCAGCTGGTGGAGTATCGGTGTCACGTGGGTGTACCTTGGCACACCCACCACAGCACGCGCAGCCGCATTTTGCACCAATTGAAGTCTCCGAATACTCTTCAAGGGTAGCCCCATGTAGAGCGCATTGCAGTAGTCCAAACGCGAGGTAACAAGGGCATGAGTGACCGTGAGTAGAGCCTCCTTCTCCAAGTATGGCCGCAACTGGTGCACTAGGCGAACCTGTGCAAAGCCCCACCTAGCCACAGCGGAAAGATGGTGGTCCAATTTTAGCTGTGGATCTAGGAGGACCCCCAAGTTGCGGACCTGGTCTGAGGGGGTCAGTTTCGCACCCTCAAAGACCAAGGAGGGATAGTTGTCATGAACCTTAGGAGGCAATATCCACAGCCACTCAATCTTGTCGGGATTAAGTCTGAGTCTGTTCCTCCCCATCCAGATCTTAACGTCGTCCAGGCATCGGCACATTACATCCACTGCCTCCCTGAAGTCAGACGGGGTGGTGATGTACAAGCCCTAACCGATTCATAATGTACAAGCCCTAACCGATTCAATTTTGATTCTGTTGAGATGTATTTGAAATGGAAACAGTTTATTCCAGTTTCCTCACTGATGGGGAAACTAATCTCTTCCCATCTCTAGGTGGATGAACTCAAGGCAACCATTACTTCCTAACACTCCAAATTTCTATTTAGAACATGCATCCGGAAACCTTCCCTTTCAAGGCAATCGTTTTCAAAGAAAAAAAAATTATCCAAATTTCTGCTTGATACTTTGCAGCCACGTGGTTCTTCTAGCAAAGAGGAACCAATTGTATTTGCTAATTTTACCACCATCTGCTGCGGAAACTTGCAAGGATTTGCCATCAAAACAATCAGGATCAATTTTGACTGCATTTGTTTTCACTTTTATTTCTGTAGCAACAAACAACTTTGCCAAAAACCATTGTGAAAAGTAGTATCTGGTTGAAAAACATGGCAACTTACTGTCCTTTTAGCTTCACAGCTCACAATGTCTTCTGAATAGAATAGAAACAGAAGGAATGGCGCTTTTGGTATTTTTTATTTTTTTATTTTTGTCAAGCATATATAAGATTACAGTAAAAGTATAAACATGTATACATGAGATGGTTATGAGTACATGGGAACATTAGGACAGGGACGGTAGGCACGTTGGTGCGCTTATGCATGCCCCTTACAGACCTCTTAGGAATGGGGTGAGGTCAACAGTAGATAGTCTAAGGTTAAAGTTTTGGGGATTTGGGGGGAAAACCACAGAGTCAGGTAGTCTATTCCAGGCACTGACCACTCTGTTGCTAGTTGATCCAGTCCCAGATTAGTAACCGCATTATACAGGGCTACATGTATAGGTTCATTTATACATTTGTTTCGGGTCCAATTAATAAGAGGTACATTGAGGTCACCAAGAAAGATAAGAGGGTGGGGGCAGGAGGCTGTCCACATTAGTAGTGTAGTTAATTTGTTTGCACGTACAATGTCATAATCAGGGGCTCTGTGACATAGTATTGTGTAGCTTTCCCTAGTAGCGACTCTTCAGGTTTGTGGTTTGTTTTTGCAAAGAGTTGAAAAAAATGCACGTACTGAAAAACATGTACTGTATATAAAGGAAATTTTGTTATTGCAAGACCTCTGGCAGCTTAGTTTAGCAAGGAATACTTTGCTTGAATATTGGCTGGAGAAAGCAATGATTGATTCCTAATATTCTTTGGTGCATGTCTACTCAGAAGCCAGTTTCACTTTATACACTTCCAAATGAATGTGCATAAAACTGAAGATTCAGTCATGGCTAACTTTAACAAGACTGCAGCGAGCATATACAAGTTTACTTTTCAAGAAGGGTCTTTAAAAATCGGGGGGAGGGGGATGGAAAAAAGCAAAAACACAAACCCACCCCATAAATCTTAAACGGGAAGAATGCAAATAGGAAAGTTAACAGGTGAGCCTGTCATTAAAATGTATTTTTATTGTGACATCCAAAGAGAATGGTATGTCAGTATGATATATTAATCCCAATAAAGTGACAGCTATTTTATAAACAGAAAGATGTCTCAGCAAGACTGAGTTTAACTAAGTGGGCAGATCCAATCAGGCCTCTTGCCATCCCAATACTTTGCCAAATTGCTTTTGATTTATTGCAGTTATGAGTTTTAAAAGGATGTCAAAGAATATGGTTTACTTGAAAGGAGGCAGAAAAACAACAGTTCTTAACTAGTGTCCAGGAAGGCTATAGCTTATACCGTGATCTCAGCGAGATAGTGGATTATGCTGGTCTCATCAAAATTCAGATTTGGAGCTCTTGCTGATGACCTCCATTTGAAAGATAATCAGAACTGGGTAGAGAAATGAAACTAGCTGCTGAGGCAGGAAGAGCCCCTTTAAGGTTGGGCAAAATATCTAGTTAGGGCAGGAGTCAGCAACCCGCGGCTCTGGAGCCGCATGTGGCTCTTTCATCCCTCTGCTGCGGCTCCCTGTCACCAGTCGGCACCACAATTTTGAGAGGAGCTTCCGGTTAGGGTGGGGGGAAGCAGGGCACGCCAGGAGGAGACTCTATGGCAAGGGGCGGGTTTTCCGGTCAGCTCCACAATTGATAGGGCTTTCAGTTAGGACAGGTAGAGGAAAAAGGATGCAGCACTAGGAGGAGACTCTATGGTGGGGGAACCGTACTTCCGGTTGGCTCCAGAATTGAACTGGGGGCTTCCGGTTAGGACCTTTGTGGCTCTTTGAGTGTTTAAGGTTGCCGACCCCTGAGTTAGGGCAATGAAACAATGCTAAATTCCTACCTCACTGCCTCCAAGTGCATTGGGGAAATCAGAGAATCAGCTCCTAGGATATCCCAAAGACATTAGATCATTTATTTGTTCATTCCTTTCAAACGGTCTATGCCAGTTCAGTCAGCTAATTCTAAGTGGCTCATAGCAATAATATAAAGGCGGTATCAGCAAATTAAATTGGAAGCAAGTGTATTCATAACTTCTAGATATAAAAATGAGCCATAATCACCCAGCCCACAAAATACTGTAAATCGTCAGAATGTAGTCATCCATCACAGGACTTTCCTACTGCCTGTGCCTCAGTCCCCAAGTGATTTTACAAATGTCTTAATAGTCCTAGTAAGAAGGATAATCTTATATTTTTAATGTGGGGGAATTCCATGCAGGGGTGGCCAAACTACAGCTCTTTGAGGACTTGTGGACTTCAACTCCCAGAATTCCTGAGCCAGCCATGCATGCATGGCTGGCTCAGGAATTCTGGGAGTTGAAGTCCACAGGTCCTCAAAGAGCTGTAGTTTGGCCACCCCTGCGAGGATTGCAGAAAAATGCTTCTGAGTTCCTCCTGCTACACTTGCAACTCTCAGCAAGCATCTCTTAGGCAAGGAAGGAATCAAGTGGTTTTGCAACTAAGCAAGCCTCAAGCCTTTCATAATGGTCAACAACATGACTTTTACCTCAAAACAAACTATCAACTAATAGAACTCCTGCAGCATTGGTGTAACATGACAATCATGGCTTGTCGTTATTAGTACATTTTGTATTATAGGTAGTCCTTGACTTAATGACCAGAACTGAGCCCAAAATTTACGTTGCTAAGTGAGACAGTTGCTTATGTGAGTTTTTGCCCCATTTTACAATCTCTCTTGTTGTAGCTGTTACGTGAATCACTGCAGCTGTTCATTTAGTAACAGGGCTGTTCAGTGAATCTGGCTTCCCCATTGGCTTTGCTTGTCAGAAGGTGATCACATGACCCTGGGACACTGCAACCGTCATAAATATGAGCCAGTTGCCAAGCGTCTGATTGTTGATCATATGACCATGTTGCAAAGGTCGTAAGTATAAAAAACAATCATAACTCACTTTTTTTCAGTGCCATTGTATCTTGGAACGATCACTAAACAAACAGTTGTAAGTCAAGGACTACCTGTACAGTATGTGTAGTATTTGGATGGTTTACATACTTTTCATGCTAAGTGTTTTATACTTGTCAATGAGTATAATGATATACAATAATAATCAGAACAGCAGAAAAAACAATTACTGCCAACCTGCCTTCCATTGAGGACCTGTATACTGCACGAGTCAAAAAGAGGGCCGTGAAAATATCTACAGAGTAGACCCCTCATATCTTGGACATAAATTGTTTCAACCTCTACCCTCAAAATGACTCTATAGGACACTGCACACCAGAAAAACTAGACACAACGACAGTTTTTTCCTGAATGCCATAACTCTGCTAAACAAATAATTCCCTCACCACTGTCAAACTATTCACTAAGGCTGCATTACTATTACTATTAGTCTTCTCATTGTTCCTATCACCCATCTCCTCCCACTTAAAACTTGTTGCTTGTATCCTTACGATTTATATTAATATTGATTATTTCCTGATTGCTTATTTGTACCCTATGACAATCATTAAGTATTGTACCTCATGATTCTTGACAAATGTATCTTTTTTTTAATGTACACTGAGAGCATATGCACCAAAGACAAATTCCTTGTGTGTCCAATCACACTTGGCCAATAAAGAATTCTATTCTATTCTATGCTTTATCCATGAAATGATGAGGGCATAAGTGTAGCTGACCACCTTTGTTCCAGCGACAGATGCAGCTAGCACGCAGTGGTGGGATTCAATTTTTTTTACTGCCGGTTCTGTGGGCCTGGCTTGGTGGGCGTGGCGTGGTGTGGCTTGGTAGGCATGGCTTGGGGTGGTGGCGGCAGGGGAAGGATATTGTAAAATCTCCATTCCCTCCCCACTCCAGGGGAAGGTTACTGCAAAATCCCCATTTCCTCCCGATCAGCTGGTACTTGGGAGGCAGAGAATAGATGGGGGCGGGGCCAGTCAGAGGTGGTATTTACCGGTTCTCCGAACTACTCAAAATTTCCGCTACCAGTTCTCCAGAACTGGTCAGAACCTGCTGAATACCACCTCTGCTAGCACGGCACCTGAATATGGTCACAATATGGGTCACAATTCCATTTTTGTTATGTACGTATGAAATGGTTTACGAAAAAGGTGCACAGGAACAACTGTCATCATGCCTTCTTTTTCACCCCTTCTGTAGATGCCCTAGTTACTAAGCATTTAGATGTTTCACGCCTGTATAACAATCATGTATTTTAGAGTAGATCTATTTAAGTCATGGCCAAGAATTGTTCTAAGAAACACCATATCAATAATCAAACTGGTTTTATTTGTCTTGTTAAGCTTGGGATATTTGGGAGAATATTTGTCAATTGAAAAATAAAATAACATAAAATTACATTCTAAGGAATATTTGTCAATTGAAAAATAATAAAATAAAATAAAAACAAAGCCAAAGAGAAATTTCTGTGAATTGACATGCTGTTAAAAAAAAAAAGGAAGCTATAGACCTGTGGGTGGGCTGAATTGTGTATGTATGTTTTCCTTTTAAGAGATGCACAGAGTGGGTTCCGCTTCTTTATTGGGAAGCAACTGTTCTGTATCTGAACTTTTCCCCAGGCAAAGTAAAATATTTTGCTTATACAGAATTTTCATAAACATTTCTTGGGATGTACAGGGGGCGCGTGACCAAGGAGGTGCATTAGGCGTAAGCTAAACAGGATGGTATAAACACAAGAATGGCTTGTAATAGGAGACCAAATGATCTGGCCTTTCTGCTTGTAGAAATTACTATTTTGTTTGCATAAATATAGTCCTGCTAGCAATTGAGAGCCAGTGTGGTCCTTCGGCAGGAACAGTTCTGTTTAAAAGAAGAATTGTTCTCACTGCTAGGGAGGAAGGCAGGTGGTCAGGCAAGGTGAGGAGAAAAACTGGTCCAATCCAGATGTTGTTTGCCTGAAGACCAAAAATCGGTCACAGAAATGACTTAGAGTAATAGCCACTGCTTCTTTGGCTATTACTTCTATTTCAGTGTTTCCAAGATATACAGATGTTCAACCACGCAGTAGCACCTGACCTGAAAAAGCTAAGAGAAGTTAGATCTGGTTAGTACTTGGGTGGGCAAACTAGAAATCCCAGGTCTGTAAACTAGAGTGGAAAGTGCAAAAAATACATCCTTTAAGTTGATTAGAGACCACAGCTGTATGAGATGGCAAAACTGACTTATCTGATTAGAGAAAAGGCAATAACTAACTTTGTTGGTGACTGGAGGTTTTTTATGGACGTAAAAGAGAATGGAAAAATAAATCAGAATATTCCATTCCATAAAATGAGAATGGAAAAAAAATGAACTTGCTTTTTATGGGTTTGATGATTAGAAAGGGTAAAATATAAGAAGAAGAAGAGAGCCATTATGAGGATAAAATATAAATGCATTTTAACTGCTCTAAAAAAGTCGTTCCTTTATATCTTTCTCTTTTTCTCTTTTTCTTTCTTTTCTTTCCTATTTGTTTATCACTTTTGTTTTACTTTGTTTTACTTTCTTTTTCCTTGTATACAATAGAAATTTGTATTTGTATTCTGTAAAAAACTTGTTTAATTAAAAATTAACTAAAAAAGAAAACCACAGGTACAATATATACAGTGCTAAGAAAATGGCATGGCATTTATGAGGTCAGTGAGAATCATGCCCAGTTCAAAAGCATCTTAGGTTCATCCAGCACTGGATCCAGAATTTTGTTTTCAGAAATAGCACCCTAAGTACTGCTGCGTTATATCTAAACATGCAAACTATAAATGATTATCTTTTGATGCAGCTGAACTTTTGGGATACGATGGTGAAAGTTGGCTCCATTCCATTGTTAGATGGTGAGGTGTTAGTTGCTTTACACTTAAGCAAGAATAACAAATATGCAATCTTGCCACCTTTTGGAGACAGAGTAAGGTACAGTATAGTAATTAAACAGAGAAACAAAACCAGTTCTAACTTGGAAATATATCTACTGCCTGTGATCAATTGTTGAAACCGACCCTAAAGTTCAGCTGACAGAAGATAAAAAAACTTTTTTTTTAACCTGAGAAGGACAAAAGAATAAATATGTTACCTGCCAGTTTCCATCTGTCTGTCCTATCTACCTATCTACTGTCTAGCTACCTATCTACCTATCCATCCTTGCATCTAAGCATCCAAGCATCCAAGCATCCATCCAAGCATCCAAGCATCCATCCAAGCATCCAAGCATCCATCCATCCATCCATCCATCCATCCATCCATCCATCCATCCATCCATCCATCCATCTCATGTAAAGGTAAAAGGTAAAAGGTCAAGGTTCCCCTCGTACATATGTGCTAGTTGTTCCTGACTCTAGGGGGGGTGCTTATCTCCATTTCAAAGCCGTAGAGCCAGCGCTGTCCGAAGACGTCTCCGTGGTCATGTGGCCGGCATGACTAAACGCCATCTCATGTAGCTATCATCTATATCATCTATCTCTGTTCATTCAGAGACTCCTTACTGCTTGTTGGTTATAGGAACTAATATTCCATGATGCCCTTTCCTAGACTTTCTACATTTACCATTGCTGTTTATAATTAATTGTATGAATTACAGGCAATTTATTGACAGCCAGTTATATCTGGAAAACTTTTGAAGCAACCATTACCCCCCCTCCAGATACATCTACTTCATGTGTGTTTGGGTGTGCATGTGTGCATGATTAAAGCAATGCCATGCTGACGCAGCACAAACACTTTTGTTAAGTGCATTGTGACACTCTACATGTACACAGAAGGAGAAGAGTTTGCATTGTGATGATGCAATGCTGCTTTTGTTATTTTTGTAAATGATGGATCATGCAGGTGCCTATGTCTCAACCTTTCATTATTGTTAAAGTATAAAATATTATATTAATTATTACTAGATTATACATGTCCCCGAGTACAGGTAGTCCTCGACTTACAACAGTTCATTTGGTGACTGTTCAAAGTTACAACAGCACTGAAAAGTGATTTATGACCATTTTTCACACTTACAATCACTGCAGCATCCCCATGGTCACCTAATCAAAATTCAGATGCTTGTCAATCGCTTCATATTTATGATGGTTGCAGTGTCCTCCTGGGGTCATATGATCAGCTTTTGACAAGTAAAGTCAATGAGGAAGCCAGATTCACTTAACAACCATGTCATTAACTTAACAAATGCAATGATTCACTTAACAACTGTGGCAAGAAAAGTCATAAAATGGGACAAACTCACTTAATAAGTGTTTCACTTAGCAACTTATAAATTTTGAGCTCAATTGTGGCCGTAACCCGAGGACTACCTGTAAAATGCATCACTTTAAAATAGATCTTCGCTCTAGTAAGGGCATGAACCTATTCAGGTTGGATTCACACAAGGCACCACTTCTTAGGCCAAGGCTAGTACAGGAAATAAGGAAAGGCTTGAGTTGATCCTGGAAACAGTTTTCCCCTGCTGCCTTCTGAGAACATTTGGATATTCCTAGGCTTAGTTTTCTTTTGACATTAGTCAGTATCATTTAGATGCTGTCACCCAAACTGGGTCCCAAGAAAAATCAGAGTATAAATATATTAATAAACTCTGCAGGGTATAAATATACTGTATTAATAAACAAGATAGTTGTAGCATTTATAACTGGGCTAAGTGCAGCTTCCTTAACCAGGCAGCATTGGGATGTACTGGTAAATTCTGATACCAATTTGGAGCTATAGTGTTCATACACAGGATTGGCATTAGAGATAGCATTGGGAAATGCTTTTAAGGAACAAGACTAAGAAACTCTACACCCAATGGATATCTCCAATGCTGGATTGTGTGTTTTGTGTCTGTGGCTAGGTGCTAAATTAATTATTGCTGTGAGAATGTTGACCGAAGTAGAGAGAAAGAAACAACAGCTGTGGAAAGCATTCTTGATCAAATAACACTCCTGTGGCATCTCCAATTAAAGCAAGCCAGATCTTTCCTACCTAAGGAGCAGAGTCAATTTCCATTAAGAGTAAACAGGAATAGTGCTTGTGCCCATCTTTCTACTAACCCCCATTCCTCTCCTTCACCGCTCCTTCCTCAGGATTATTTTTCCCTGATTATCTGGGGCTTCCTTAGCTGATGAAGTTCTTAATACAGTTCTCCAGCACTTCACAAGACTGTATTTTGATTTAATGTGTATTTATGGCCCTAGAGTCTTGCAGAAAATCTCTAGAGACTTGTGGCTTTGATGCTTCTCTCTGTCTTGATAACAAACTCCAGTAAGCAAGATTAAAAAAGAATTGGTTGGTTCCACGGAAAAAATATAGAACAAAGGGACTGGGGACTGAGAGAGACATTCCTGGAATCTTTTTACAAAATTTATTCCAATCTGAAGGGTCACTCGGAGATCTTCTGAGAACTTTGTGATCTCTAATAGATTTTATAAATGCAAAGCATTTCTCTTAGTGGGCTATCTGACAACAATATTCTTTCCACCACCACCCAGAACATTATTTTTTTCTTCCTTTAAAAATCTTGTAATTATTTTTGTTTTCCAAAGATTGATTTTGTATCCAGAATATTCTCTATATTTATAGATTATATTTATTACCCAAAGATCTTCTGAGAACTTTGTTCTGGGTTAGATTTTACACTGAAGCTTCTGAAGTAATCAAAAGCATTTCAGTGGCAGTCATCCTTAATGTAAAAATATGCAGAATCCTAATTGGCTTTTTTGCCTCAGGATATGCATGCTTTCTATTTAGAATCATGTATGAAATTATACATTAAGTGTTATTTTACTTAGGTATTTTAATTTTGTAATGAGATCCTAAGAGTTGAATAAGAAAGGACAGCATATTTCCTTAACAAATAAGCAGAGAAATTATTTGTACAGTTTGTCTTCATGCATTTTTTACCTCAGGAAGTAACACCAATAAACACAAAAACAATATAAAGGAGGAAGTGGCTTTGTAGTTTTCACATTTATTATGCAGTCCTATACATTTTCTACATGGCCTATTTCTTAGGAAATGGGATTAGGGAATGCAATTTTAGTCATTGCTGTTTTTTTGGAAGGCACATATGGGGAAGAAATTTATCTGATCCATATCATTAAATTTATCTGATCCATATCATTGCAAATATGTATGGAGATTCTCAATCATCCAGGTCATGGTTGTCTCAAAGGTGCTTTTCAAAAGGCAAGTAGATTTTATTTATTTCTATTTATTTATTTTTATTTATTTGTCAAAACGTGTACAAGATAACAGGTATGGTATAAACATAAACAATAGCAAAGTAGGTATAGGTAAACTTGGACAATAGGACAGTAGGACAGGGACAGTAGGCACGATGGTGTGCTTATGCATGCCCCTTATAGACCTCTTAGGAACCTCTTAGAAAAACAAATTTTCTTTGTTTTTCTTTGAACACATTTTGCTTCTCATCAGAACTAAAGAAGCTTCTTGGAGGAAAAGCGAAATGTCTTCAAGGAAAAAACAATGAAACACCCAATGCAAGTACAAATTTCCACAAATAAAGACATTTCTATGTTCATAATTCAGGTGAGAACACTTAGGTTGGATTTAATAGAAAGGCAAAACACTTCACTTTTCTGATCTGGAGGATTAATACTCCTACTTAAGATTCAAAGGGATTCCTCAATCTTGTTTTCATCAGCTACATGATTTTTTCCACTGATGTTTTTTGAGGTGGGTGGGTGGAAATGCTTTCTCCTTAAGGCAGCGGTTCTCAACCTGGGGGTCGCGACCCCTTTGGGGGTCGAACGACCCTTTCACAGGGGTCGGGAGACTTCGCCCAGACGCCGCCATTTGGGTTCTTTTACCCTCTGCGCATGCGCAGAATGCTTTGCGCATGCGCAGAGGGTAAAAGAACCCAAATGGTGGGGACAGGGGGCACGGCGGTGGGGGCAGGGGCGGGGTGGGTCACGGTGGGGGCGCAGGGGTGGGGCGTGGGGTGCAGCATTAGGAAGGTTGAGAACCACTGCCTTAAGGAGAAAGAGAGCTATTAGCAGCTCTTTCTGTGATCCAAGCAGAGACATTGCAAAGGCCTTTTGGTTGTAAGGACAGTTTATCAGAACATGTTTTCTAGATAGGTAGGTTACCATAGTTTCTGACCAAATGGATGAAATTGACTGCATTGTTGAGTGAGAAAAGTAGGCAATAGATCCATGTGTTTGAGTCTGAATCTGAAAGAATGTTAAGCTGAAATCCTGCTTTATTGTAGGTCACATCCAGGGGTGAGGTCTAACTTACCTCGCTGCTGGTTCGCTTCCTCCTGCGTCGTGTGGGTGCACATTGTGAAAAATCTGGAATAAATAAATAAATAAATAAAGCCAAAAACAAGATGGCAACCACATGCACAGTGCCGGAAACTTGGCTTCTGCACATGCTCAGAAGAAAAAAAATAAAAAAAATTCAAAAAAAGATGGCGGTGCCCACGGACAGGCACCGACCGAACTGGTTCCTTGATGTCATCGTGACATCACCAGCAGGTCGCTACCGGTTTGGGCGAACTGGTCCGAACTGGGAGGAACCCACCTCTGGTCACATCATTTATTGGGATGGCCAGCAATAACAAAAGAAAGGCTATAAGATATATACAGAATGAAAATCAGTAGGATAGTTTCTACTGTGAAAGTTGAGGATTCTGTCCCCATTTTGATCTGATTTCCTTAATAATAAAGATTTAACTTCCTAACTTCATGGGCAGGTTTTTCTCTTTTTACCCAAGAGCGAGCAGTGTGGTCTAGTGGTTGTAAGGCACCAGGCTAGAAAATAGGGGACTGTAAGTTCAAGTCCCGCCTTAGCCATGAAAGCCAGCTGGATGACTTTGATCCAATCACTCCCTCTCAGCAAAACCCACCTCACAGGGTTGTTGTTGTTGTATGACAATAGGAGGAGGAAACCATGTTGGATATGTTTACTGCTGTAGGTTGTTTGTAAAAATAATAAAAGTAGGGTGCAAACAAATAATTAAATAAATAAATGATAGTAAATAATAATAATAATAATAATAATAATAATAATAATAATAATAATAATAATAATAAGAAGAAGAAGAAGAAGAAGAAGAAGAAGAAGAAGAAGAAGAAGAAGAAGAAGAAGAAGAAGAAGAAGAAGAAGAAGAAGAAGAAGAAGAAGAAGAAGAAGGAAGAAGAAGAAGAAGAAGAAGAAGAAGAAGAAAGTAGTTGAAAAAAACATGCCAAAATACTTTGGGACTTTCGAATTCAGACTGACAAGGTTTTGGAACATAATACGCCAGACCTCACAATTGTGGAAAAGAAAAAAGTGTGGATGACTGATGTCGCCATACCAGGTGACAGTCGAATTGATGAAAAACAACAAGAAAAACTTAACCGATATCAGGACCTTAAAATCAAATTACAACGACTCTGGCATAAACCAGAACAGGTGGTCCCAGTGGTAATCGGCACACTGGGTACTGTGCCAAAAGACCTTAACTGGCATTTGAAAACAATAAACATTGACAAAATCACGATCTGTCAGTTGCAAAAGGCCACCGAACTTGGATCTGTGCGCATCATACGAAAAGATATCACACAGTCCTAGATGCTTGGGAAGTGTTCGACTTGTGATATAGTGATACGAAATCCAGCATATAAATCTCGTTTGCTGTGTATTACATTTTTTGTGAAATAATAATAATAATAATAATAATAATAATAATAATAATAATAATAATAATAATAATAATAATAATAATAATAATAATATATTCATTTTTAAATAGGGAATTTGGTGTGGATCATATGAAATCATTGTTTGACAACCTCTTATGAACCTTTTGCTGAAAATGGCAAAAAAAAGGAACTGGTGATTTATCGATTTGCTGATTAAAAAAGGTTCAACATGGAAAGAAGAGAATTACGATATAACTTTAAAGAGGGAGGAGACATAATTAATTTGCTGTAAAGAACAGAAGTCGCCTGTTTATGCATCTTTTTTCTTTTTCTTAATTCTACATTATTTCATGGTTAGCTTTTATTTCTGTGAAAATGTTTAATTTAATTTAATTTAATTTAATTAAAAGTTCTTATAGGCCGCCCAATCCCGTAGGACTCAGGGTGGCGTACAACAGAAATAAGAACGATACAATAAAATAATTTCAAAACATTTCATTACGTTTAAAAACCAATTCATACTTGGGGGAATAATATATAATGTTTAATAAACATTATATATAAAAAGAAATCGTATTGTTCGATGTTGCCTTTCCTTTGATAGAAGGCTATTGTGAAGGTTGAGAACTGACACATATCATTAAACCAAAAATCTGTTACCCATAAATCTTCTGAGAATACAAAATAATCTCTTTTGTAATTGCCCAAATAGAGTATATACAGAGCTCTTCATAAGTTCCCGATTGTTGGAATACAATGTAAGATCACATTAACATCTTTGAAACATAACCTTCTTCCAAGAAATGATATAGTTAATATATTTTGATATCCAGCCATTGTAGTCTGCAAAATTATGGCACATGGTATGAAAGTGACATGACAACCAGGCATCATAGCTTTTAAATCAAGAAAATCCTAGCAGATTTGTATGTGAATTCAGCTATTGCTTTTAGTTTCTCTCTGTCATTCTGCAAACTTTTTATTTTAAATGGGCTGTATTTTTAATAAGTTAATGGAGTACTGCTACAATTCATTGCATTAATTTGCTTTGTAATGTATATTTTTGTGACTCGAAGTAGTTTTTATTGCATGAAGTAGTTTGTGAAAGCTGCAAACCTAAGAATAATATGTACATTATTATAGAAAATGTTGTAAATACTATTTTTATTATATTTCTATTATATTCCTCCTCTGAGCTTGATTATCAATTTAAAAGGAAAAGTTTCAGAGAACACTAAAAAGGCAAAATTGTAAAACAATTAATAAATAGCACAGAATGATAATAATAAGAAATCTGGAGATAACAGCATCTAAATTATAAACTTCCCCATAATTTCTACCACCATCTTCATGCTTCCACCTCTAGGACTGTAATCACAAATGTGGTTTATGGTCTCTATTGCTTTGCAGAAAAAAAATTGCAGAGATTTGAACCCTGAGCATTCCGCTTCCCAGCCCATCCTCTAGGTTGCTACCCTAGATAAAAAAAAAAATCAGAAATGAATCTCACATGAGTGTGCTAAGTTAGCAGTACTGAAATAATAAAACCAATTAAAGCACAGGAGGGCTACAGTCCCAAAAAGGAACACAAGTAGCTTTATTGAACAAGATTAGATGGATAGACTATATATTTAATATGGTATGAAAGGTAATCTTAGATAAGACCTCCACACAGATGTTTGTGAAAGCATACTTTAAAAATCAGGGTGACAGAATTATAACAAGAGGATGTGAAAGAGGCGAAATTTATTTGGTATAACCTATAGAAAGATTTTATTGCTGAACCAAGAGCATTATAAATCAGCTTCTCTGTAAATGCAGTAAAACCATTGTTTAGTCTGCATGATTCATACCCCCAAACCTCACAATTCTGTGTTTTGATCTTATTGCTGCAATAAACTGTCTAGACAGCAATTAACAATCTGTGTTTCCTTCAGATGTTTTGGATGCTATTGTAGGTTGAGGGGGACTCACCAGAATTTGCAGGCCAAACTACCTGTCTATGCCTATTAATGACCAAGTTTTGAATATTTCGAACAGTGAACCACTTTAGGGACTTTTCTTATCGCTTGGAATCACCGTGAATGGAGAGGAACTCTGTTTAGTTGGAAAAGGGAACTTAAATTAGACGGGTCCATAGACATGAAAGGAAATAAGTGGCAAAGAAAGCAATAGTATTTATTGCATCTGCAGTTGTCCAATTTTTCAAAGAATTTCACACGGTTAAGCTTATGCCTTTTAGGAAAAGGCATTAAAATAATGCTACGGAACTTTTTTTTTAAATTACCCTTCCACCAAGCTAGCAGGAATAGCCAACAGTCGGGAAGATAGGCTTAAGATACAGAAGGATCTTGACAGACTTGAACAGCGCGCGCGTCCCCTCGCAAGATTTTGGCGAGATTTTGCTTCCGCACATGCACAGGAGCAAAATCGCCCAAAAATTCACAGAAAAAGATGGCGACGCGCGCGACGGACCAGCAGAGAGGGCTCCGAAGTGGTTGCGTGCAAATTGCGCAATCGGCCACTCCCTGCTGGAGCTATGCATCAGACAGCTCCGGCAGGAACCCACCTCTGCTTCAGACAGTATTGTTATGCCTTCACTCTTGAATTTTGTACATTTTTATTAGAGGTAAGAGATACTATTCTCTACTATTTGTAAGATTTTTGTATTTTCCTACCAGCTCATTCTTTTTAAATACTAGGAGGGGGAAAAAAACCTGTTAACGGAATCAGAGTAAGTATACAGTGCTTTTGATTGATAGCAATAAGAACTGGCCCATCTAGAAGTATATCTAACTGAACATATATACAAATTATCATAACTAATTAAGTTCCCAATTATTTTAAAGGAATATGTTAGACAGGGAGCAATTCATTCTGTTGTGTAGCTGGTTATTTAGGGATTAATTTCAGGCATATTGAAAGATATTTTAAAAAGATTGAATTCTATACGTATTGGTGTGAATTATATCCCTTCATTTTGTGCGTGAATGACACCATTGCAGGGGGTGGGGGTTGTCCTGTTCCGCTGCTTGGTAATCTGTAGAAAACTCAAGCTACAATTATGCCAAAAAATAAAATAAAATTCGGATTTAAAATATTGAATCATTGGAAAAGAAACAGCAGCAAAGAATTACTGTAATGGTTAGGAGAGGATCTGCACCAGTGGTAGGTTGCTACCGGTTCGGACTGGTTCACACGAGCCCGTGGCAGAAATTTGGCCCCGTTCGCCGAACTGGTAGTGATGGCCAGCTTGCCACGCCCCTGAACTGGTTCCCCGGTTGCTGCTGCTTGAAAGCGGCTGGCAATGAACCCTCTGAGCATGCACAAAGGCTTCTGCACATGCGCAGACGGTCAGAACCCGTATGTAACTTCCAACACGACACAAGCACATCTGAACCAGTAGGGAAGGTAAGAGAAAGCCACCCCTGATCTGCACCCTCCAACTGACAGGGCAATCAGCTATTTAATGCAATTTAATTCTAGTTTGTAATAAAGATTTTTAGTTGGCCCATGGAGAGATTTCGAAAGACTTCAGCCAAGTCTAAGCCAAGCAGCCTAATTAAGCAGCGGAGTTTAAGATTTACTGCTAAATTCTGGTTTGGGGAGGCTGTTGGCAAATTTAAAATTTTACTTGGCTAACCTTAGTGTCTCTCTTTACAGAAAAAGCCTGTGTGTTTCTTTTCATATTTCTTTCCTGTCTCTATCCATAGAAAAATAAATATTTTTATGTAGAAGAATCAGTTCACTTAAAGTAGCAGCATCAGTGAAATATATTATTAAGTTAAGAATGCCAACTGTTGTTCCTGGATGGAAAGTATTTCATTAGTATCTAGCAGTAAGCAACTTACATTTCAAGAACATGTTCAGATGTAGATTTACAGATCCATCAAGCAGACATGAGAACTATAACATCAAATTTAAATTTCCCATTCCTTATTACCAGTAAATGTTGGGTAAGTTAATGTTTAACAGAATATCAGAATACCCGAGTTGGAAGGGACCTTGGAGGTCTTCTAGTCCAACCCCCTGCTCAAGCAGGAAACCCAATACTATTTTAGACAAATAGTTGTCCAATCTCTTCTTTAAAATCTCCACGGTTGAAACACCCATAACTTCTGGGGGCAAGTTGTTCCACTGATTAATTGTTCTACTTCTAACTCTCAGGAAAGTTTTAGGTTGGGTCTCTCCTTGCCTATTTCCTAGGACTCAGATTGACTCACCCAAGGTCATCTAGCCAAGGCCTAAGGCAGGATAGAATGAACACTTTCATATTTTGTAGCCTGGTGCCTTAAACATTACATCAAAAATTTCAGCCATAGTATACCTAAAAGTTTTTATTTTGTTCCTTTCTCTCTCACTGTCCATTATACTGAGGAGTGTTTTAGGGAGCTTTTCTGAGATGCTATTTAATTCTTTGTTTCAGTTCACGATTTGCATTTTTCTTGAATCTTTTGACTATACCTCTTGAATTGTCCAAAAGAACAATTAAGTGTAAGCCACCATGTATTTATTTAAAGGTAAGTAAAGGTAAAGGTAAAGGTTCCCCCGCACATGCGTGCTAGTCGTTTCCATATCTAGGGGCGGTGCTCATCTCCGTTTCTAAGCCGAAGAGCCAGCGCTGTCTGAAGACGTCTCTGTGGTCTTGTGGCCGGCATGACTAAATGCCAAAGGCGCACGGAGCGCTGTTACCTTCCCACCAAGGTGGTCCCTATTTTTCTACTTGCATTTTTACATGCTTTCGAACTGCTAGGTTGGCAGAAGCTGGGAACTCACCCCGTTACGCGGCGTTAGGGATTCGAACTGGGAAAGACTTCAGTTTTGAATATTAGAAAGTTGCTGCCAAATCATGTCTATAAGTTTGACACAGAATCCAAGAACTGAAAGGAGCCACTTGTCACAATCAGAAGAACTCATATTCCAGTACTCCAGACAGATGGCTGTCCGTCTGAACACCACCAATGAATAGGATCTCATTACTGTTCTGGATAATTTATTTCATTGCTAACCTACTTTTACTGTTAGGAAGTTTTTCTAAAGTTCAATCACAACCTGCTTTCTCAGAACCAAAATCTACAAGTCCATGACATGTACTTTGAACTGAAAGAGGTCTTCTACATGACATCTTTTCAGGTATTTGGAAAATAGTATCCTCCCCTTAGTTGATTTTTCTCAAGACTAAATATTCCCTGCTCCTTCCATCTTTCTGCTTAGGATTTTGCTCCTAGTCCACTGATTAGTCATTATACTGCAAGGGTTTAATTAAGCAATTAGAGGCCTAGAGGCTACATTCACACCAGGGGTGGGTTCTTACCAGTGCGGTCCAGTGCGTAGCTTGGGTAGGGACCCGCCGATAACCCTATTTGCGTGTGACTGCTCCGGTACCATCTCCACCGGGCAGTCGCGCGCGTTGCTATCTTTTTTTACGAATTTTTGGGTGATTTTGCTTCTGCGCAAGAGCGGAAGCAAAATCGCACCGAAATCTCGCAAGGGGACGTGCGCGCGTGAGAGATTTCAGTGAGATTTTGCTTCTGTGCATGCCCGGAAGCAAAATTGCGTGGAAATCTCACATGCGCGCGCATCCCCTCGTGAGATTTTGGCGTGATTTTGCTTCCTCGCATGCGCAGAAGCAAAATCACACGAGGGGGTGTGCACGTGTAATGTGTGCGCGCATGCACAAAGCATGAAGAAACGCGGAGCAGCGCACCGGTCTCGGTAAGTGAGCAACTCACCCCTGATTCACACCTTCATATAACATGCTAAAATCAATGTGTTTTTCCTTTTTTTGTGTGATTTATCATATATACTTACATATAAACCCAGATTAGCCGACCCTGAAAATTTTATTATGCTTTAATTTTTACAATTAGTTTATTCATGGGTAATACATTGAGTCAATCTATGAGTGAAATGGGTGATACCTAAATTTTATAATAAATAAATAAATAAATAAATAAATAAATAAATAAATAAATAAATAAATAAATAAATAAATAATCCATTTTTCATGTGATTTTGCTGAAAAAACTTATTCATGACTTATACGTCAGTATAAATAGTGTTGTGGTCTGTCGGCTGCTGGCCCCTCCAGCAGCCAAATCAGAGGAGGAGGCAGTATGGGAGTCAGGGTCAGCATCAAGGCAACCTGAGAGCTCCAAGGGGGAAGAGGGAATGGAGCTGGCAGAGAGAGAGAGAGACAGTGGCAGAGCCTGGGCCGTCCATCAGCCCTCAGATGGAGGGTCAACAGCCCCCAGGTCTGGAGGTGGTTGATGAAGAAGAGGAGGAATAGCTGGGTCCAGTGCCTGATGCACGGATGCGCAGAAGGCAGAGGAGAGGAGAGCAGTGGAAATCCGTGGGCTGATCCTTGGGAAAGAAGAGCCACCGCTGCTAGCAAAGCCCCACTCTAGCTCTGGGGATAAAAGGTAGGGGGTGGAGATGAATAGGTGCGGCTGACAGGCCGGCCGGATTTAGCCTGCAGTGAGAGAGAAACTTTTTACCGGGGCTGCTGGCGCTCCTAATAAAGGAATATTTGAGTTGCTTCAGAGGATTTGTCGTGTTTGGGGAGCTGGGTCAGAACATATGGCATATATAAGTACTTTTAAAAAGTATAACCATATATACTCATGGATAAGCCTATCCATGGATAAGTCAAGTCAATTTTCAGGGTATATTTTGGCACTTAAAATTCCTTAAAATAAAAAGTATATATGATGCATTTTCTGTGAACATAGACAGTTAGTTATTTTATGAGTCAAGATAGCGTGCAAACTCAGAAAGTGGGTCAGTTTGAGTTATATGTTCTCTGATTTTCTCTTCCTGTCTGTTCATTTGCCTTCCCTTCAAATGCTTTCTAATTTTTGTGTGTAATGAGCATTTATTTATGATCCAAATATTGGACCTGCTGATCAGTAGGGGGTTCAAAACCCTTTACTACCTGTTCACGTGCACGCTTGCGACGCTTCTGCACATGCACAGAAACTTCTGCGCATGTGCAGAAGCGTCCTGAGCGCATGAGCGGAGCGTCTTGCTGCCGGCGCTACCAGTTCTTAGAACCGGGCCAAACCCTGGAGCAACCGTCCCTTGTCATTGTTATTGTTATTTTCATGGCTAGAATTGTTACTGTTAATTTCATGGCTAGAATAAGAAAAGTTTTAAAATGACATAGCTTTCAAAGGAGATAAATTAAGATAGAATTACACTTAAGACAAAATTAAAAAAAATCTGAGATAATTCAAAATTGATAAATTTATTAATTTAGAATGCATCTTGAATTGAGAAAGAAAATGAAAACATTATAAGTACAACGTGCATTATTATGAGGCAGCTAAAGTTTCATGTAAGTCTAAATATGATATAGATTAATTAAAGAATAAAAATATGGATATTTTTTTGACCCTTATAAAGAGAATATACAGTTTAAGCATACTCATTAGATTGGGATGAGAGTTACATACCACTTCCTGTTATTCAATTGGTGTAAAGAATAGTATTGATAAAAATGTGCTAATAATTCTTCCTTTCTATGTCAAATGCATAACCTGGTCCTATCAGCCACTTCCTGAAAGCCGTCTTAGTAGTATTACTTGCGTCATTCTTTTGATTACTGTTATAGCTACTAAACCAAGATGCTGTTCTTCATCAGATTATAGCTTTGTTTGAAGTAATAACAAAAAGGAAGCTTTGACTTGACCATATCCCCATTGTTGGTGGTTTGCATTTTACAATAAGCATTCGTAGAAGCAATAGAACACACTGTTTTATCTTCATTTCCCCCCTACCTCACTCAATTTGGGAGAACTTTTTTCTTACCTAGCAAAACTTCCCCTTCAGGTTTATTTGATATTGATCAACAAGATGTGCATTCAGTTTTCTGGAGAAGATTTTTTTTTTAAAGTTTGCAGAAAGCAGAATGTAGTGGACAATTTTCTAGTTATTTCCTCGTTTTCATTCCAGGCGTCCCAATTGGAGGTCTCCAACATTATCTGTCATCTAGAAAAAAGTTGAAGACAGAATTTTTCTGATGCCATGTCTTTTTTGCTTTTGTTTTAATTGTGTTCTTATATTGTTATTGTACAGCTTAATGTTTGTGAACTTCTTTGTAACTGCAGTAGGATGTTATTATTAGTAACAGTAGTTGTATATCAACCAGCTCCCAGTGGCTTAAATGTAAGGATAGCAGTTAAAATCAAAGATTTATATTTAGCTTTTGTAATCGTAAGAGATTTTATGTTTCCTGCTCAAAGTAGATCATTAATATAACCCCAAATTTCTATTGAAGAGATTTTGTGAAATGGTCATTTCTTGACTCATTGGTAATACTCATAGCCACAACGTTACACTAGCTAGCATCACACAGCCTGATTAACCTATAATTCTGTCTCTGTGTACTTAGTTTCAAACGACGGTTTGTGACATATCATATTTTAAAATAAACCTAGACAATTATGATTGTCTTATTTATTTAATATGATTTAAAATCATATTCAAACTAGATCACTATGTCATCATGAAAAAATGAATAATAATTAATGTGTTTATAAAGTGCCTCACACCACAATTTATTCTGACAATCCACATGTGAGTAGGTTGGACTCAGTGACATGATTGTTTCTAAGTCACTCAATTCTGACCGAATAAAAAATTGAAGCTGGGTCTCTATTTATTAATTAAATTTCATTGCCACCCATCTAGTATCGAAACGACTCCTTCCAGTTGTAGTTCAAAACTCTTTAACTCTTATGTCAACACTGTAACTCTAGTTTCTTTTCCCAGCTTGCTAAGAACTCGTAAACTGACATATAATGGCACACAAAGTTGACTCAGCCTTCCATCCTTCCGAGGTGGGTAAAATGAGGACCCAGATTGTTGGGGGCAATATGCTGAACTCTGTAAAACTGCTTAGAGAGGGCTGTAAAGCACAGTGAAGCGGTATATAAGTCTAAGTGCTATTGCTATTATTTTAGCTTTGTACATATGTGTATAGTTTCCCAAGCCATTCAGTCCACAAATAAAGGTAAGCAAATTTGCTTCTCAAGTCAAACTGAAGTCAGAAAGTTAAGCATTGAAGAGCATTCAGACCAGTAGTGGGTTCTAAAACCCTTTATTACCGGTTTGCGAGCGTGCTTGTGCGCAATGCTTCTGCGCATGCACAAAAGCGTCCCCGGAGGGCGGGTGGAGCCTTCTGCCCCCGGCGCTACCGAACCAAGCCAAACCGGGAGCAACCCACCGCTGATTCAGACGTAGTGTGATTTGCACTGTAAAGTGATCAAAATATGCCTTTGCACATTTAACTGTGAGGCCATATCCGTTTAGGTTAATAAATGAAGAATCCTTCATTTATTGAGCTAAATAAATACACTAAAAAAGTTGCTCCTTTTTTATTCCACAGCCCAGATGCATGGCTTCAGTTCTTTGTTTGGATAGCATTGATAAACTCTGTCTCTAGAGAAAAATGGCACTTTTTAAAGTATAATTGTTTGCCTAATATGTTGCCTTTTGAAATAAAGTATTTGCGACAATATACACCCAACATTTTTAAACAAAATATATTTAAGTCTATATAAGTGAGAAAAAGAAAATATCACAGTAAATAATTCTATGTGCTCCTTTATTCAGATGTGTTATGGGTAAATTATGAAGAAAATCAGTTCTGTATTGAGGCAGAAAAAAAAAAAACTCCAAAGTTGATTCAAAATCATAGATGGTTGATGAAAGATTGCTCTAGTTTTCATGTTTTCCAGAAATTTCATTGGTGTAGTAAAAACAGAAAACTGAGAACAATAAAGGTGTGTGCATTAAAAAAAAAAGGCTGGATGTTTAAAACCATGGGGTTTCTGATTTCAGGCCAATCCCAAGATAGAGGCAATGAACTGAATGCAAAATCATTCTTGTTGGTATCACATTATATCAGTAGTACTCCACTATCTCTGAAGCATGAGGGCAGGTGTACAATATTCAGTAAAGCAGGATCAATTGCTACAAAGTGAATACACACCTTGGAGACAAGAACAGGGAAGCAGGGAATTCATAGAGCTACAGTCCAGGGGTGGGTTCTGCAGTTTCGCTTCCTCCTGCGCCGCATGGGCGCACCTCATGCATGCACAGTGCCGACAAATTTTTAAAAATTCCCCCCCCAAAAGAGCTGAAAACAAGATGGTGACGCATGCGCAGTGCCAGAAACTCGGCTTCTGCGCATGCACAGAAGAAAAAAACCCGGGAAAAAAACCCCCCCAAAATTCCCCCCCAAAAAATAATCCAAAAAAAATTTAAAAAAAGATGGCAGCATCCATGGACTGGCACCGACAGAACCAGTTCTGTGACATCATCGTGATGTCACCAGCGGCTTGCTACCGGTTTGGGCGAACCGGTCCGAACCGGGAGGAACCCACCTCTGCTACAGGCAATCATTTAAATCAGGGAGACAGACTTCATCAACTAATCTGATTTTTACTAGCAGCCAATGAAGTGCAAAACAGTAGTAGGAACAGGAAGTAATTAAGAATTAGTGAAGGAGATGCCTCTATTACTGTTGGTTAAACCGGGAAGCTGTTAAAGCATCCTGGTAGAAGGTAATGGCAAACTACTTCCATATTTTTTGCCAAGAAATATCTATGAAACCATGAGAAATTGGGCTCAACGCGAAGATGACTTTCTTAACCAACTCAAAAATAATAGCCCACAAAATATATCATTCTTGCTCATTGACCAACATTCTTTTTCAATAATCAGTTAGACTACTGGAATTATTTATTTATTTATTTATTTATTTATTTATTTATTTATTTATTTATTTATTTATTTATTTATTTATTTATTTATTTATTTATTTATTTATTTATTTATTTTGTCAAGTACGTATTTGATAATATACATAAATATAACATTATTTGAATACATAAGATGGGTACAAATACAAGGGAACATTTGGACAGGGACTGTAGGCATGCTGGTGCGTTTATGTACGCCCCTTACTGACCTCTTAGGAATGGGGTGAGGTCAACAGTAGACAGTCTAAGGGTATAGTTTTGGGAATTTGGGGAGGTCCAGGCGTTAACCACTCTGTTTATTTATTTATTTGTGAGATTTATATACCACCTCACAGTGCAAGCACTCTCTAAGCGGTTTACACCAATAAGCAATGTATATTTATATTGCCCCCAACAATCTGGGTCCTCATTTTACTTACCTCGGAAGGATGGAAGGCTGAGTCAACCTTGAGCCAGTGAGATTTGAGCCGCTGACCTGCGGATCACAGTCAGCTAAAGTGGCCTGCAGTACTGCCTCTAACCGCTGCGCCACCTCGGCTCTTAGCTGTTGCTGAAGTCATATTTTCTGCAATCGAGTTTGGAGCGGTTCACTTTGAGTTTATATCTGTTGTGTGCTCGTGTATTGTTGTGGTTGAAGCTGAAGTAGTCGTTGACAGGAAGGACGTTGTAGCAGATAATTTTATGAGCTATGATTAGGTCATGCCGAATGCGACGTAGTTCTATGTCTTCTAAGCCTAGGATTTCAAGTCTGGTGGCATAGGGTATTCTGTTGCGAGTAGAGGAATGGAGGACTCTTCTTGTAAAGTATCTCTGGACACGCTCTATTGCAGTGATGGCGAACCTATGGCATGCGTGCCACAGGTGCCATGCGGAGCCATATCTGCCGGCACGCGAGCTGTTGCCCTAGCTCAGCTCCAGCGTGCATGTGCACTCCAGCCATTTGATTTTCGGCTCGCACAGAGGCTCTGGAAGGGTGTTTTCAGATTCTGGAGGGCCTCCGGCGGGCGGGAGAGTGCATTTTCACCCTCCCCAAGCTCCAGGGAAGCCTCTGGAGCCTGGAGAGGACGAAAAACAGGCCTACTAGGCCCATCAGAAGTTGGGAAATGGGCCGTTTCTGGCCTCCAGAGGGTGGTGGGGGAGGCCATTTTCGCCCTCTCCAGGAATTGAATTTTGGGTGTGGGCACTCGCGCATGCACGATAGCACGTGCGCACGTGCTTTCGGCACCTGAGGAAAAAAAAGGTTCACCATCACTGCTCTATTGTATTAATGTCCTATATGCAGTGTGGGTTCCAGACAGATGAGCTGTATTCAAGGATTGGTCTGGCGAATGTTTTGTATGCTCTGGTTAGTAGTGTAATATTACCGGAGAAGAAGCTACGTAAGATTATGTTTACAACTCTTAATGCCTTTTTGGCGATGTTGTTGCAGTGGGCTTTGGCACTTAGATCATTAGATATGAGTACTCCTAGGACTTTGACAGAGTGGGGGTCATCTTCAAGGTCTTGTCCATTCAGCTTGTATTTGGTGTTCTGATTCTTTTTGCCAATGTGATGGCCAAACTTTAGAGGAAACTTCTTAATAGTAAATGAAAGCTGTTTGGTTGAGGAAAAGGCTGTAATAAATGTTTAACACCAAAGGAATAAATTATACATAACTCCATTTCAGAAGTATCTAGGATGGAATCAATGTCTCTAACGAGCTATTCCCAATTAGGAGAAAAAGAACTGGACTATAGAAACTAATGTATAATACAGGCATAAATATTAAAATAGTCATTCATTCTTTCCATTTGTATTCCACTTATATTGACAAACCAGTAAGACTGTTGGTGATGCACAACAAATAAATACAATGGTCATAGAATGAAACATTCATGGAAAATATATAAAGCAGGTCATAACATCAAAATGAGAAATAAAAAACCATTGATCAAATGTTTAGAGGACTAGAGGCTAAAACATATGAACAGTAGTTGCAAGAATTGGGTATGTCTAGTTCAGGGGTCTCCAACCTTGGCAACTTTAAGACTTGTGGACTTCAACTCCCAGAATTCCTCAGCCAGCAAATCTGAGATGATTCCTCTTCACTCAATCTGGCCCAGGAAAGCCAAAAGGTTGGACAGCCACGATTTAGGTGGTTGGAAATTGAATTGGAGGAAAAAAACTATGAGAGAAGTTCATATTAATGGGTATCTAAGAGTTAGTGGACAGAAAGGTCATTCGGTTTCTGAAAAAAAAAGAAAAGCAAGTCAGAAAACTAGCTCATTTAATAACTCTAACTGACAAAGAAAATAAGCCCTTCTTCACACGACACATTATCAATCTGTGAGAGTTGTTGGCAAAGGATGTTGGCTTTGAAAAAAGTTAAGAAATATCTGCAGAAGATGCTTCATTGACTGTGAACTGTAATCGCAGGACAATCCTGTCTCGGGTTGAACAAGACAGTTTATACTTTACCTTAAAATCATAATCAAAATATACACTCAAGCCTTAATATCAACATCATGATATTGGAATCATAATGTCATCAATCATCCAATCTACATAAACACTGTTTCCCACATCAACAGATATTTTGAAGTGGTCTACATATATTTAATTTTAAATTAATTAATGATGCCCACATCATTAAACAAAAACAAAATAATAAAATACATTTATTATGTATTTTAAATATTACTTATAATGCAACTTTGTTAAAACCTGTGTTTTCTAAAAACATAGCCATACCCAAAATTAATATAAATAAGGTTTAATATTGCTTTAGAAGTGTCAATATCAAATTCAATAAAAGAGGAATTACAAGAATGGGGAAGATTTGCCATCGCACTATAAAACCAGTATAAAATGGAAATTAAGCATAATAAAACTGATCAGGAAGCAACGAGCAAGACACATTTTTGACAAGCAAATATTATAACTTGGGCTTGCGGGGAGCCTCCAGTAGAAACAACATGTCTAATACCACATACCAAAAGTAGGAGCAGAACTAAAGGTGGGCATATTAGAATAGCCGAGGTGGCGCAGTGGTTAAAGTGCAGCACTGCAGTTCAGTAGTTCAGCTGTTCAAATCTCACCGGCTCAAGGTTGACTCAGCCTTCCATCCTTCTGAGGTCAGTAAAATGAGGACCCAGATTGTTGGGGGCAATATGCTGAACTCTGTAAACTGCTTAGAGAGAGCTGTAAAGCACTATGAAGCGGTATATAAGTCTAAGTGCTATTGCTATTGCTAATAGGAGTGTCCAATCTTGAAACCTGAAGACCCCTGGACTTCAGTTCTCAGGATTCCTCAGCCAGTCTCCAATTCTTCCTTTTTTGGATTGGAAAGAATTTGGGAAGAATTTACCAAGTGGTATTTGAAATGAATAACAGACTAATAGATTTGGAACTGACCTTGGAGGTCTTCTAGTCTAACCCCTTGCTCAAGCAGGAGACCCTATACCTATGATGGCGAACCTATGGCACATGTGCCACAGGTGGCACGCAGAACCATATCTGAGGGCACGCGAGGCATTGCCCTATGTCAGCTCCAGCGTGCATGTGTGTACTGGCCAGCTGATTTTTGGCCTTCCAGAGGGCAGGGGGAGGCCGTTTTCACCCTCCCCAGGCTTCAGGAAAGCCGCTGGAGCCTGTGGATGGGGAAAAACGGACCCAACAGGCCAGTGGTGGGTTCCTACCGGTGCGGTCCAGTGCGTAGCTCCAGTAGGGAGCAGACAATTGCGCAATTTGTGTGCGACCGCTCTGGTGCCGTCTTTGCCGGCCTGTCGCGCGCATCGCCATCTTTTTAAAAGAATTTTTGGGCTTTTTTGCTTCTGCGCATGCGCGGAAGTAAAAGTGTGCGAGGGGACACACGTGCACAGTTAGCGCGCATGCACACGAAACGTGGAGATGCACGTGCAGCACACCGGTATCGGTAAGTTAGCAACCCGCCCCTGCAACAGGCCTACTGGAAGTTCAGAAATGAATAGCAATAGCAATAGCACTTAGACTTATATACCGCTTCATAGTGCTTTACAGCCCTCTCTAAGCGGTTTACAGGGTTCAGCATATTGCACCCAACAATCTGGGTCCTCATTTTATCAACCTCGGAAGGATGGAAGGCTGAGTCAACCTTGAGCCTAGTGAGATTTAAGCAGCTGAACTGCTGAACTGCAGTGCTGCATTTTAACCACTGCGCCACCTAGGCTCTTACCTAAACTTCTGGTAGGCCCATTTTTTGCCCTCCCCAGGCTTCAGGAAAGCCTGGGGAGGGCGAAAAATGGACCAACAGGGCTACCAGACATCCGGAGGCTTCAGTGAGGCTGCGCGCATGCGCGGGGGGCAGCGGGGCTGTGCACATATGTGCGGGGGGAGGGCATTGCATTATAGGTGTGGGCATGTGCGCGTGTGCTATCGCATGTTCGCCTGCCCTTTTGGCACCCGAGCAAAAAAAGGTTCGCCGTCACTGCCCTATACCATTCCAGACAAGTGACTCTTCAGGCTTTTCTTAAAAGCTCCAGCAATGGAGCGCCCACAACTTCTGAAGGCAAGCCGTTCCAGTGTTTCATTGTTCTCTAAGTTTCTCCTTAGTTCTAGGTTGCAATAGGGTTGAGGTCCAGGTACAACAGGGTGAAATTTGCATGTACCCCTTAATCATTGACATGCTTTTAAAGGACTACAGAATTAAGATCCTGTTATCGTTTGATTTGCAATGCTTGTTCTTATTTTTTTATCACAAGAGGGTCATGTGTATGTGACAATAAGACCACATTCTGCTGACAATGAAATATATATGAAGATCTCTTCCAGACAGTGAAACACAATGAAGTAAAAAGGATATTTGAAGAATATGGAATATGCGGAGGAAGAATTAATAATAAAGCAGTTTCAGACAAATTGCAGACATTCAATAGATGTAAGTGCAAAGAAACATTAACTAAGAGATGCTTCCCCATAAATCTGAGAATTAGCAGATGGGAAAATTGCCGTAACTTTTCTGGACACAATTTCCATCAGTCTGTCAATTGCCTAAAGCAGTGATGGCGAACCTTTTCTTCCTCAGGTGCCGAAAGCGTGTGCGCGCACGCTATCGCACATGCATGAGTGCCCACACCCATAATTCAATGTCTGGGGAGGGCGAAAACGGCTTCCCCTGCCCCCCCGGAGGTCCTCTGGAGGCCGGAAATGGCCCATTTCCTGACTTCCGGTGGGCCCAGTAGGCCCGTTTTTCGCCCTCCCCAGGCTCCAGAGGCTTCCCTAGAGCCTGGGGAGAGCGAAAATGCCCTCCCCCGCCCCCAGAGCCTCCAGAAGCCGAAAACATCCTCCCAGATCCTCCGCATGAGCTGAAAATCATATGGCGGGTGCACACATGTGCACTGGAACTAAGCTAGGGCAACGGCTTGCGTGCCGGCAGATATGGCTCCGCGTGCCACCTGTGGCACGCGTGCCATAGGTTCGCCATCACTGGCCTAAAGCTAATCGGAAATGTAACCCAACAAAACTGGAGGCTAGTGGTGGCGCAGTGGTTAGAATGCAGTATTGCAGGCTAACTCTGCCCAATAGTTCTGCCCAGTTTGATCCTGACCGGCTCCAGGTTGACTCAGCCTTCCATCTTTCCAAGGTTGGTAAAATGAGGACCCATATGCTGACAATATGCAGGGGCAATATGCTGACTCTGTAAACCACTTAGAGAGGGCTGTAAAGCACTGTGAAGCAGTATATAAATCTAAATGCTATTGCTAAGTGCTATCAATTTGGTGGACGCTGCTTTCAGAGATATTCAAAGATAGAGTCGATTGGAACTTAGAAGCAAACTAGCAGGGATCCTGAGTATATCTGCATGAAGTACCGAATGTAAAAAAATAAGGAGAAATAAAAATAAAGAGAAAAGGAGCAATGATACTTTAAATTGACTCATGTTCAATGGCTACTACGCTGATAGTGGAATTCTGGGAGTTGAAGCAGGGGTGAAATCCAGGAAGTTCTGACAGGTTCTGGAGAACCGGTAGCGGAAATTTTGAGTAGTTCGGAGAACCGACAAATATCACCTCTGGCTGGCCCCAGAGTGGGGTGGGAATGGAGATTTTACAATATCGTTCCCCCAGGAGTGGGGAGGGAATGGGGATTTTGCAGTATCCTTCCCCCTGGAGTGGGGAGGGAATGGGGATTTTGCAGTATCCTTCCCCCAGGAGTGGGGAGGGAATGGGGATTTTGCAATATCCTTCCCCCTGGAGTGGGGTGGGAATGGGGATTTTGCAGTATTTTTCCCCCAGGAGTGGGGAGGGAATGGGGATTTTGCAGTATCCTTCCCCCTGGAGTGGGGAGGGTATGGGGATTTTGCAATATCCTTCCCCCTGGAGTGGGGTGGGAATGGGGATTTTGCAGTATCCTTCCCCCAGGAGTGGGGAGGGAATGGGGATTTTGCAATATCCTTCCCCCTGGAGTGGGGTGGGAATTGGGATTTTGCAGTATCCTTCCCCCAGGAGTGGGGAGGGAATGGGGATTTTGCAGTATCCTTCCCCTGCCAGGCCCACCAAGCCACGCCCACCTAGCCACACCATGCCCACCAAGCCATGCCCACAGAACCGGTAGTAAGAAAATGGATTTCATCACTGAGTTGAAGTCCACAAGTCTTAAAGTTGCCAAGGTTGGGCATCCTTGCTATAGACTAGAGTCCCTAGACCAATCAAGAGATGAAGAGAGATACTGTTCACAGATACAGGGCTGCAAAGAAGTTTGGCATTAAAAAAATAGATATTTATTTTTAAATGGACTTGATTCACAGATCTGGGCTGATTCTTTAATTATTTAGACAAAGATAGCTATTCTTTGTGGTGAGTTGACTTGTCTTAGGTGTCTGGGGAAAGCAAAATGTGCTGAGTTGGATGGAGCATTGGTTTAAGCCAGCATGCTGTCCTTATGCTCTAATAACTTCAGTAAATGATGCACAAACATCTAAAGAAGGGAACTTCTAAGCCCCTGCTGAATATCTTCTTTTCTAATGATTGTCTCAAGAATGGATAGCATTAGAGACTATAAATTGTCTTCTGGCTTTAGAAGCTCTGTTGTAGCTCCTACAATAGGAGGAGGGAGGGAGCCAGGGAGGGAGGGAAGGGGGGCTCTTAATAGCTCATTAAGACGTTTCCCCCTTTTTGGGTCCAAATGGAATAAAAAAGAGACTCTGAAAAGAATGTCTTACTTTTATTTAGATTTTTTTTTTAAAGCAGCCCAGCAAAATATAAGGATAGTACAACAAAGTGGAAATTTAGTTAGGATATCTGAATGCAATTAACTTGTGTAATTTTTAATGTTAATTTGAATTCTCAGGAACATTCAGTCAAGGGAAGAGACAGAGACTCTCTAATTAGAATTAAATCTTCCTTTGGAAGTTTTTACTTGGCCAAATGAAATCCAAATATCTTAACGCTCAGCCTGTTTTACATAGAGCTTGTCCTTGCATGCCCTTGTTTATTGTAAGCAATACAGATTGTGCCAGAAAGAGACCACTGATTCAGAAATTTAAGTTAGTATGTTTGTAGCTTTTTGAGTCCCATTAGTATTGTATTGAACACAAGGGCTGAAACCAAAAAATATTCTAGAGTTTGCTATAGACTATTAAATAGCTCAGAGGTGGACAGTATATAAATTTAAAAAATAAATTTTAAAAAATAGTATATAGAGGTATATTTGTCTGCTTTGGTGTATTATAGCACTGGTATCTTTTGATTAAATTGAAATGTAACTCCCCAAATTTCTCTTTTATCAGTTCTTATATGAAAAGAACTGCTTTTTTGCATTTGTTTTTAATGTTTTTTAAAGTTTTAATAATCATTGTTTTTAATGCTTTTTATATTTATTGTTGCATGTAAATTTTTATTGTTGTGAGCCGCCCAGAGTCTCTGTGGAGTGGGCGGCATACAAATGCGACTAATAATAACAACAACAACAACAACAACAACAACAACAACAACAACAATAATAATAATAATAATAATAATAATAATAATAATAATAATAATAATAATAATAATAATAATAATAATAATAATAATGCTAAATACTGCATTCCCAGGAAGGCTGGGCCCATCTATTAATTATTCCCAGTGCCTCCAGTTAAAACCTTTCCTTTATCTAGTCCCATTTTACTCCAGCCTTCTCTTACTTGATATCTTATTAAAGTCTCTCCACTTCTTGTTTATGACCTTAGTTCACTAGTTCACAAAGCTGTCAATCCTACACGCCAAGAGTGGATACTCTTGAATTAGTAAATATTTCTGAGAAGATATAGAATTACAGCTGCTGGCTAGTTGTAATTCCCAGGAACCTATTCAAAAGTAAATGCCATTTAATCCACCACCACCACCCACACAGTTAAGATCCTTTCTTGCACAGATGAACTTAATATGCTTACATCAACATGTAGTCAGTCTCATGACTTCTTGCATGCATATTTAAGCATTTGGGTATAAAGAACGGTTGCTGGAATTGGGTATGTCTAGTAGCAATAGCAACAGCACTTAGACATATACCCTTTTACAGCCCTCTCTAAACAGTTTACAGAGTCAGCATATTGCCCCCAACAATCTGGGTCCTCATTTTACCCACCTCAGAAGGATGGAAGGCTGAGTCAACCTTGAGCCTGGTGAGATTCGAATTGCCAAACTGCAGCTAGCAGTCAGCTGAAGGAGCCTGCAGTACTGCACTCTAACCACTGCGCCACCTCGGCTCTAGCATAATGAAAAGAAGGACTAGAGGTGACATGAAAGCAGTGTTCCAATATCTCAGGGATTGCCACAAAGAAGAGGGAGTCAAACTATTCTCCAAAGCACCTGAGGATAGAACAAGAAGCAATGGGTGGAAACTAAACAAGGAGAGAAGCAACTTAGAACTAAGGAGAAATTTCCTGACAATTAGAACAATTAATCAGTGGAACGACTTGCCTCCAAAAGTTGTAGGTGCTCCAACACTGGAAGTTTTTAAGAAGAGATTGGACAACCATTTGTCTGTAATGGTATAAGGTTTCCTGCCTGAGCAGGGGTTTGAAATTAAAGACCTCCAAGGTCCCTTCCAACTCTGTCATTCTATTCTATTCTATAGCCTAACCCACTCACAGGGTTGTTGTCGTGGAGGAAGAAAAATGTATTGGATATGTTTGCTGCTTTGAGTCATTTGCAAAATAATAAATAAATAAATAAATAAAAATGCTATAAATCATGCTAACATGATCACGGTATGCTACAAATAGTAAATTTGGCCGCAAATATGAGTGGGTTGCTGAGCCCCCAAAATGTGGTTGTATGACTGCTGGGAGAGGTGGCAGCTATCAGAACTTCAGGACTGGGTTGTGGGTGCCTTTTGGAGTGTCTTTGTAACTTCAAATGGTCGCTAAGCAGTAGCTCGTAAATTGAGGACTACCTGTATTTCAGCAACGTCAATACAGCGGCAAAAAACTGAAGCCCAAGTGATTCATGGGCTGGGATAAGATGAAATCAACAACATTGGAGCACAGCAGAAAAGAGACGTTGCTCATATCTCTTTTTGTACTGTGGCATATGACAAGAAAGAAAGGCCCAGAAATGGGTTGTGTGTGTGTGTCAGTGGTGGGTTGCTACCAGTTCGCACCGGTTCAGGCGAACCGGTAGCTGCAGTGGTGGGAGGCTCTGCCCACCCACCCGGACATCATCAAAAATGCTCTGCACATGCGCAGAAGCATTGTGCGTGCTCCAAGTGTGCGTGCACGCACGCTCCCGTTCCCAAACCAGTAGCAAAGGTAAGTGAAACCCACTACTGGTGTGTGTGATTATATTGCCTGCATTAAAGTATAAAATTCCTTTTGCTTCAATAACAGGTTATATCACAATTTTAGACTGACATTAGGATTATGGCCCTTTTTCCAAGTCTGTCCTTCTAAATAAAAAGAATGTATAAGCAACTGGCTTTGACATTTTATTGTGCAAGCACCAGGGGCTGGCTGCTGGGGGTTTGCAGGTGTTCGGGAGAACCTCTAGCTAAGATTCTGTGCAGTTCAGAGAACCCTCAAATCCCACTCCTGGCTGGCCTCACCCACCCAACCCTGCCCCTCCCAGGACTCCCCAAGCGGTCCATTTTGGATGCAGGTAAGTGCAGGGAGCACACGCGGAGGCTCGGGGAGGGGGAAAAATGGGCCTACTGGAAGTTTGGGAAGGGCCGGAAAAGGGCCCGTTTCTGGCCTCCAGAGGGCCTCCAGAGCCTGGGGAGGCCGTTTTCGCACTGCCGGAGGCTCAAGGAAAGCCTCCGGAGGCTGGAGAGGGCAAAAACGCCCCCCTGCCATGGTGCAGGAGGCCTACCAGGCCACGCCCACCATAGCCATGCCCACCCAGCAACCAGGCAGAGAACCCCTTGCTAAAAATTTTGAAGCCCACCCCTGGCAAGCACAGAAGGCTTCCTGGGGATGAGGAGAGAATTGATAACGCGGAACATTTTTCTAACTTTCTACAAAGCCAATAAGAGGTCCTTCAAAGATGAGAAATTTTCCTTTGGTTGGAAACGACAAAGGACATTTCTGCCATGGTGAATCCCGAAACATCTTGGAGAGAATTGCCTGCCGAAACACCTTAACATTTGCCAGCCGCTCTGTTTTACCCAATGTTTGCCATCCCCTAGATTTAAAGTCAGGATTGATTTGATAGTGCTTGGTTGGCAAATTGCCTTGCAAAAAGAAAAGGAAAAGTAGAAAGGTTGCATTGTGAATGGCCCTGGGGGGGGATTGGAGGGGGGGGAGAAACTGCTGAGCTGCACCATATGGACTGCTGTATGGCAAAGAATATGCTTTATTGGCATGGCTTGAAGGTTTACAAGCAATCTTCTTGAAGTTTTAATGGTTGCTTGGGTGATTTATCCTGTCTTGAGAGTTGGGGTAGAGAGGAGGCACCCAATTCCTGAGCTCTTACTTTCCTTTATTATCAGAACCTTTCATCTTCTCTACAATTCACCTCCATCGACCATAAATAACTCCATTATAGACCACACAAAAGAAATATGTAACCATTCTCATGTAAGTTTGAAGGTTCCATATCATGCATTTACAAATTGAGTTTGATAATCTAAAGCTTTGTATATTTTGGAAGAAGAGGGATCAAGGCAGTTTCATTCTTAGCTGTGCACACCATCAGCCCTAAGGCCAATTGGTCAAATATTCAATGGTTTAATGATTTACCAGGACTGGGGAAAAATGCATAATACAATGTACTTGAAAGTTTGTATTCTTTTGTCTATATTTCTGTCTATTGAATTCCCAAAAATTAATTTTACAATAGTGACTTGTCTTGACAATAATAAAGAACAACAATAGAAATAGTAAAGAATAACAACACAACCTTGGTGGATTTCTCTCTTTCCCAACCCTATGAGATTCTCATCGCTGAGAAAATTTCTTTGATAATTGGGTTTATAATTGCATTAAAAATATGTTTTTTAAAAAATATGATTTCTACAACATAATTTTATTGGGTCTTGTGTAAGCAGGAGCATACCGTATTTTTCGGAGTATAAGACGCACCGGAGTATAAGACGCACCTAGATTTTAGAGGAGGAAAACAAGGAAAAAAGTATTCTGAACCAAATGGTGTAGAAATATATTATTTAATAAAATACCAGTATAGCAGAATACTTTTTACAACCATGTATACTTTTTACAACCATGTATACTTTTTACAACCATGTACATTTTTTACACATTTTGGCTTTGACATTTTTCTGCAAGAAAGAACAATAATGTTTCCTTTATAACAATGCAGAACCATATTCATACATTCATATGCACAAGCCCCCACCCTAAACTTCAAACTTGGCAAGTTTAAGACTTGTGGACTTCAACTCCCAGAATTCCTCCTCCAGTCATGCTAGTTCAGGAATGGGAGTTGAAGTCCACTAGTCTTAAACTTGGCATGTTTGAAGAGCCCTGGGTTAGGTGTTAGGGGTGACAAGGGTCTTCAAACTTGTCAAGTTTAAGACTTGTGGACTTCAACTCCCAGAATTCCTCCTCCAGTCATTCCTGAGCTAGCATGACTGGAGGAGGAATTTTGGGAGTTGAAGTCCAGTAGTCTTAAACTTGCCAAGTTTGAAGACCCTTGCACCCCTAACCCAGGATTCTTCAAACTTGGAAGTTGGTCTTCAAACCTGTCAGGCTGCTCACTTTGGGCAGCAGCAGCAGTGGCTCCGGCGGCGGCGAGTATCGGCGGTGGTGAGTATCGGCGGTGTCGGGGGCTGCACCCCAGGAGCAGAAACGTTGGAGGGACATGGAAGAAGGAAGGGAGGGGTTCACCCCAACCCCAGGGAACAAGAGACGCCCCCTCCCCAAACACACACACACTCCAGGTCCAGAAGGGGGTGGTGGGAGAGACCGGGAAGAAGGAAAGGAGGAGGATGGGGGAGACAGGGTGGGGGGGTCTGTCCCATCCCCCTGACTCACCCAAAGTGAATAAGGGCAGCTCTGTGTTATCCAGATCGTCTTGCACCACCACGCGCCCGGGCAGTTCGCTCCGGACGAAGAGAAGCAAGCGGGAATCGCCGCTGCTGGACCAAGGAGGCAGCGAGCCCGGAGCAGCAGCAGCGGCTGCGGTGGGCGGAGGCTGAAGACGGGAAGGTGCCCGATCCACCCGAGGGGCCTCCTCCTCCTCCTCCGCTCCTCCAGGTGTCGGGTCCTGCAGCAGGGGTGGGGGCTGCAACAGGGGCGGCTGCAGGTCCTGCAGTGGGGGCAGGGGCTGCAGTGGGGGCGGCTGCAGTGGCGTGTCCTGCGGCGGGGGTGGGGGCTGCAACAGGGGTGGTGGTGGTGGCGGCAGGTCCTGCGGCTGCAACGGCGGCTGGGGTGGTGGCAGCTCCACCGGCGGCTCCCAGCAACAGCGGCTGCAGCTCCGGCCAGCAACGGCGGCAGTGGCAGTGGCCAGCAATGGCTGGAACCAGGCGAAAATGCCTGAAACGCAATGCTCTTTTTTTGCCTCCACATGCCCTGTTTTTGGAATGGGGAGAAAAGTTTTTTTGCGTAGGCAAAAAATGAGCATTGCGTTTCAGGCGGTGGGTGGTTCCGGCCGGCGCTGCAGCCCGAAAACACTTCCTTCCCCATTCCAAAAACAGGGTGTGCAACCGGCGCTGCCCGCTGCCTGAAACGCGATGCTCTTTTTTGGTTTCCGCACGCTCTGTTTTTGGAATCGGGGAGGGGATCGCAGCGCTGCCGCCTGAAAATGCTTTCCTCCCCAGGCTGAGTGGCAGCTGGCAGGTGGGTGGGGGCTACATTCGGAGTATAAGACACACCCACTTTTTGACCCCTTTTTTGGGAGTAAAAAGGTACATCTTATACTCCGAAAAATACGGTAAGTACTATTAAAGTTATGCTATTTGCATCCAATCTAGAATTAGAAAAATTAATATATTCATTTTCCTTCACTTTTGCCAACAATAATAATACCAAAATGAACACACTTCTATAAATAATTAGGAACTCTAATGCATCATTTTTAATCTATATAGTAATTCTTTAGATGAGATGTTTATTATACATACTCATTTTTATGCCTGGATAAAAATGCTAAATGCATACCACCATACAAAGTCAAAATTTTCAAAATATTCTTAAAGATTCATCTCATCCTGGGCATTCTTTTTTTGAACTATTACCATCTGGCAGACAGTACAGGATAATAAAAACAAGGACAAATAGGCTGAAAAACAGCTTCTATCCCAGAGCAGTAACTATATTGAATTCTACTGTATATTGCAATATTAATGCAATATCAGGGGTTCTCAATTCAATTGCATAGAATGTGAAGCAGGGGTGAAATTCAAAAATTTTCCCTATTGGTTCTGTGGGCGTGGCTTGGTGGGCGTGGCTTGGTGGGTGTGGCAGGGAAAGGATACTGCAAAATCTCCATTCCCACCCCACTCTGAGCCAGCCAGAGGTGGTATTTGCTGGTTCTCCGAACTACTCAAAATTTCTGCTACCGGTTCTCCAGAACCTGTCAGAACCTGCTGAATTTCACCCCTGATGTGAAGGATGTGTGTTTGTTTTATTTGTATAGTTATAATGTAAACTGAAGATGGCATTTACAGTAATTTCGTTGTAGGAGGTGCAATGACAATAAAGTAAAAAAAAGTTAAAAAAAATTCAAATCACTAGGAATCTACTTTCTGCCAGCAGACAAATACTTAGAATATTAAGATCAGATTAAAAACCTGCCTGTTGGCAAACTTAATCCTGAAAGAAAGCATGCATTTATTTTGTAAATTTGCATAATTGGTTTTATTGTTTTGCATAATTAAGGTTTTAGTTTGGGAACATTTCCTCCTGTTTCTTTCTTCAAAGTAAATAAAAAAAACATGAACTAAGTTTGTTTCTATGGAATACTTAATTAATAGCAGCAAACACATTCAGAATTCATTTGAAAGTTTCATTAGCATGTTTAACTATCACTTGTACTAACAGCTGCTAACTAGCAATTTCACAAGCTTCTCACACATGAAGAAACTTTAATTTTTTTTTAGTTAAAAGATTGAGATGATATAATGAAACCTTAATGCCAACTCTATCAAAGCTCTTAAATTTTCCAACAGGCCCATAAATATGCAAGCTATTTTTGGTGAAGTGGAAGAAATTTTGTTAATATGTATAGGTGGAAACATTTTTAATTTGTATAGATAGAAACAATTAGAATTTTAGTAAGAATACTGTAGATTTCAAAAAAAATATGCCTGTATAAACCATTATAAAATTGCCTGTATAAACAATCAACTTGATTAACTTATGACTCTATGACCCTCAAAATGCATGACAGAAACAGAAGTTGTTAGTATTTAGGTGATATACCAGGAAATATTACGGCTGCAGTCTAAGCTGAAAACTAACAACAACAACAACAACAACAACAACAACAACAACAACAAACCAAAAGAAGGCAGTGACAAGCCATTTTCATACTGTGACCAAGAAAAAAGCTGCAGAAAAGATGGAAAACTTTGGAAGAAACATATCCTGCAGGAAAGGAAGGGGGCCAGCGGGGGGGTCTCTGGTGGGGAAGAGAGCCGGACCATCTCGGTCACTATGGGAAGAGGCAGATATGGCGGGAGCAGAGGGGAGGGCCGCTCTTGGGGAATAAGACCTCGCTGTCTTCAAGCGATCCCTTGTTCCGGCCACTCTGTCTTGGTTCCATCTTGCTCAGCCCGGATACCTGGCAACCAGGGTTCTCAGGGCCCTGGGCTCAGGATGCTACTGCTTAACGCCAGGTCAATTATCAACAAAGCCCCCCTGATATGTGATTTAATCACAGAGGAGGGGGCAGACCTGGTGTGTGTTACCGAGACCTGACTAGGGCAGGAGGGGGGAGTAGCCCTCTCCGAGATATGCCCAGCCGGTTTCTCGGTGCAGTACCATTCTCGACCCCAGGGAAGGGGGGGAGGAGTGGCAATTATAACGCGTGGAAATCTGCATCCCCGTAGGATCCCTGCCCCGGAGATTGTCGGGTGTGAGACGCTCCTTCTGAAGTTGGACTTAGGGGTTCAGGTGGGCCTTTTCTTAACGTACCTGCCTCCCAGCTGCGTAAGTAAGGCCCTGCCTGAGCTGCTCGAGGCAGTAGCCGGCTTGGCGGTTGAGTTCCCCAGGCTTATGGTGCTGGGGGACTTCAACTTGCCATCCGCTGGTGAAACCTCTGGGATAGCTCAGGAGTTCATGGATTCCATGACAACCATGGACCTAACCCAAGTAATCCAGGGTCCGACTCATGAGGGCGGTCACACGCTTGACCTAGTATATCTCTCGGGGCAGTGGAGAGATGATCTGAAGATAAGGGACATAGTCATCACCCCTCTGTCATGGTCAGATCATTTCCTACTGAGGCTGGATTTCACGACCCCATTCCTCCCCCGCAGGGAGGCGGGACCGACTAGGTGGTTCCGCCCCAGGCGCCTAATGGAGCCAGAAGGATTCCAGAGGGAACTTGGGGAAATACCTGAAACCCTGGTACACAATTCGGCTGACTCCCTGGTTGCTGCTTGGAACACCGCAGCATCAGGGGCTCTAGACCGAATCGCGCCTAAGCGACCTCTCCGTGGCAGTGGATCCCGGAAAGCTCCCTGGTTTACCGAGGAGCTCCGGGAGATGAAACGCCAGAAGAGACGTCTGGAGCACCGCTGGAGGACGAAGAAAGCCGAGTCTGACCGAACACTATTAAGAATTTACATCAGATCTTATTTAGTGGCGATAGGGGCGGCAAGACGATCCTATCTTTCCGCTCTTATTGCGTCCGCAGATTCTCGTCCAGCCGCCTTGTTTAGGGTGACTCGCTCCCTCCTTGGAAAAGGGGAGAGCGAGGAACACTTGCAAGGCAGAGCTGAGGAATTTGCTGAGTTTCTGTCGGATAAAGTCGCTCAGATTCGGTTGGACTTGGACTCTGGCAGGGCAGAGTCCATAGAGTTGACAGGGGCTAGTCTTAATCCATCTTTGTGGGAGGAGTTTGGCCCTGTTTCTCCCGAGGATGTGGACAGGGCTGTGGGAGCGATGGGCACCTCCACCTGTTTATTGGACCCGTGCCCCTCCTGGCTGGTTTCGGCCAGCAGGGCGGTGGCATGCAGCTGGATCCAGGCGGTGATCACCGCTTCTTTGAGGGAGGGATCCATACCGCAGTCGTTAAAAACTGCGGTGGTGCGACCCCTCCTGAAGAAGCCTTCCCTGGATCCAGCTGATTTGAAGAACTATCGTCCAGTCTCCAACTTACCTTTCTTAGGGAAAGTTGTGGAGAAGGTGGTGGTGACCCAGCTTCTGCAGCTCCTGGATGAAACAGACCATCTAGATCCTTATCAGTCGGGTTTCAGGCGCGGCTACAGTACAGAAACTGCCTTGGTCGCCCTGATGGATGATCTCTGGCGGGCCCGGGATGCGGGGAACTCCTCCATCCTGGTGCTACTTGACCTCTCAGCGGCTTTCGATACCATCGACCATGGTATCCTTCTGCATCGGCTCGGCGAGTTGGGAGTGGGAGGCACCGTTTTACGGTGGTTCTCCTCTTATCTCTCCGATCGGATGCAGTCGGTGTTGGCAGGTGGGCAGAGATCGTCCCCTAGGCCCCTATTATGTGGGGTGCCCCAGGGGTCGGTTCTCTCGCCCATCCTGTTTAACATCTACATGAAACCGTTGGGTGAGATCATCCGCAGACATGGGGTGTGTTTCCATCAGTACGCTGACGACACCCAGCTGTACATCACCACCCCGTCTGACTTCAGGGAGGCAGTGGATGTAATGTGCCGATGCCTGGACGACGTTAAGGTCTGGATGGGGAGGAACAGGCTCAGACTAAACCCCGATAAGACTGAGTGGCTGTGGATATTGCCTCCTAAGGTTCATGAAAACTATCCCTCCTTGGTCTTTGAGGGTGCGAAACTGACCCCCTCAGACCAGGTCCGCAACTTGGGGGTCCTCCTAGATCCACAGCTAAAATTGGACCACCATCTTTCTGCTGTGGCTAGGGGGGCCTTTGCACAGGTTCGCCTGGTGCACCAGTTGCGGCCATATTTGGAGAAGGAGGCGCTACTCACGGTCGCTCATGCCCTTGTCACCTCGCGCTTGGACTACTGCAATGCGCTCTACATGGGGCTACCCTTGAAGAGTATCCGGAGACTTCAGCTGGTGCAAAATGCGGCTGCGCGTGCTGTGGTGGGTGTGCCAAGGTACACCCACGTGACACCGATACTCCGCCAGCTGCATTGGTTGCCCATCGGTCTCCGGGTCCAATTCAAGGTGTTGATCACCATCTTTAAAGCCCTTCATGGCTTAGGACCAGGATATCTTCGGGACCGCATTCTGCCTCATACTTCCCTTCGACCGGTTAGGGCCCACAGAGTTGGCCTCCTCCAGGTCCCGTCGGCCAAGCAATGTCAGCGGGCGGGCCCTAGGGGGAGAGCCTTCTCTGTGGCTGGCCCTGCGCTCTGGAACCAACTACCCCCAGAGACCCGGACTATCCCCACTCTGCTGGCTTTCCGTAAAGCCATTAAGACATGGCTTTTCCTGCAGGTGGGGGGGACAGCTTAATTCCACCTGAGCCCACCCCCCAAGTATGTATGTGTCGAATGGATGTTGCTGTTTTAAATAATTGTTTTAAATTTTCGTATCTGTTTTTAAATCTTATGTAATTTTTTGTTTATTCTTGTATTTTTCCCTGCTGTAAGCCGCCCCGAGTCCCTCGGGAGTTGGGCGGCATATAAGAATAACAAAATAAATAAATAATAAATAAATAATAAAATCTGGACTTGTTTTGATTTGATTTCAGACATGAACACAGAAACAGCTCATCTGCCTGGAATCCGCACTGTAAATTGGACATTAATATAATTGAGCGAGTCCAGAGGTATTTCACGAGAAGAATACTGCACTCCTCTGTTCACAACAGAATACCCTATGCCACCAGGCTTGAAATTTTGGGCTTGGGCAACCTACAACTACGCTGCCTATGGTCTGACCTAAGCGTAGTACACAAAATTATCTGCTACAATATCCTACCTGTCAATGACTACTTCAGCTTCAACCGCAATAATACAAGAGCACACAATAGATACGAACTCAAGGTAAACCGCTCCAAACTTGATTGCCGAAAATACGACTTCAGTAACAGAGAGGTCAATTTATTTATTTATTTATTATTTATTTAAATGGATTTATATGCCGCCCAACTCCCAGGGGCCTGGAATGCACTACCTGACTCTGTAGTTACTTCCCCAAACCCCCATAACTTTAACCTTAGACCAGTGGTGGCCAACCTTAAGCATACCATGTGCCAATTTTTTCACAGACGAGTTCAGATGCGCCATACAACTCAAGCACGTTTTTTACCTTCTTACTTTCACGTTTGGTGTTGTAAAATAGGGATAGGGGTAGGATCTGCTTTGCTTAAGGGAGGAAAAGGAATAACTCAATCACGCAATTCAATTAATTAATTTACGCCATTTCAAAATTTGACAAATGTAATATATATTTAATCTTGAATCTGTCTTTCAATCAATCTCAATACAAAAACCACACTAGTACACTCAATAAAACACTGCTTCAAACTCCACGCCACGATGGCTCACTCAGAACTGACTGACCATATCGAACGCTCGCCACTCATTCGCACGTGACTTCAAACACATGATGTGTTGCTAGTGCACGGTGTTTGCGATCATTTGAGCAGGAACACGCAATGGCAACACCGATAAAAATATTCATACATTTGTAAACCCGCATAAAGTAATATCTCACAAGTTCCATTCTAAGTTTCAGATACCGAGAAGTTGAACATTACCGAAGGCTGTACGAATTGAACTGAGGTCACTTTGGTGCACTGTTCCCTCTAAGGTGCGCACCCGCGTACGTAATGAGAGAACACCACATGGAAGTTTCTAACTTCCGCCCAGCATTTTCTAATTGCAGAGGCTGCACGCCTGTGCGGCCGCGCACATGAAAAGAAAATGCCGCGCTACAGTTTTTAACTGCCGCGTGCCGTTTTCTAATTTTACAGGGAACATTGCTTTGGTGTTGAAAATATTAAGATGGATTCAGTTATGACACCTATTTTAAAAAAATAAGTAGGTGCAAGGATGCAATGCACCACTTGTAATCATCCAATGCTCCACGTTTGGCGCATGCGCCACGGTTTGGCCACCCCTGCCTTAGACTGCCTACTGTGGACCTCACCCCATTCCTAAGAGATCTGTAAGGGGCATGCATAAGCGTGCCAGCGTGCCTACCGTCCCTGTCCTACCGTCCCCATTTATTGGTACCCATTTCCTGTGTTCATATTCATGTTTATACTTATACCTGTTATCTTGTACATGTTTGACAAACAAACTAACTAACTAACTAAAAATAAATGAGACCATATTAGCCACTCTTATAGATGACTTCTGGAAGGATACAGATATGGGGAGCATGACCCTCCTGGTTCTCCATGTTCTTTCAGCTGCCCTTGATTCCAGTAACTATAACATTCTTATGCTCAGCTTTGACTGGGCAAAAATATTTGGGTTTTTTTTGGCAATGATCTTCCTCCTTCCTGCAGTTAGAAATCAGGGGCAGGGGAAGAGAAATGGAACCAAACAGTAACAATTGGCAAGAACTGGAATGTGCTTGCGACAAACAAGTACACCAGAATAAATATGCATATATATATATTTTGACAGAATACTAGCATTACAGATTTTGGATATGCTGTGGATTCAGCAAACCATTCAACAAATATTTTCTATCCTCGTTAATACAATGGAAAAATATAAACTAAATGGTTTAACTTTTAGATGTTAGATGGGCTGCTGCTCTACAGCCAAATGACTGTAGAGCAGTGGCCCCCAACCTTTTGGGCACCAGAGACCGGTTCTGTGGAGAGAGATTTTTCTGTGGACTGGATGGGGAGTGGTTTCGTGTGCTGCCTGCATCCTGTGCATGGGGCTATGCTTGTTTGCACGGCCCAATTTCTGGCATGCCGTGGACTAGTGTTGGTCTACAAATCAGGGGTTGGAGACCTCTGCTGTAGGGCAGTGGTGGGTTCCTACTGGTGCGATCCACTCTATGGCACTGGTAACGGCCGGCGGATTGCGAAATTTGCGTGCAACGGCTCCGGTGCTGTCTTCACCAGTCTAGCGCGCACCACCATCTTTTTTCTGCAATTTTTTGGCTTTTTTTGCTTCCTGTGCATGCGCGGAAGCAAAATCTCATGAGGGGACGCGCACGCGTGCGAGATTTCGGCAAGATTTCACTTCCGCGCATGCTTGAAAACAAAAAATCACTGAAATCGCGCGCACGCGTGCGTCCCCTCACAAGATTTTGGTGAGATTTTGCTTCCGCGCATGCGCGGAAACAAAATTATGCAAGGGGACGCACGTGCAACATGGCGGTGCACACGCAGCGCACCGATAGCAAGGTAAGAGCAACCCGCCCCTGCTGTAGAGTGTTATGTCTCCACATTAGCTTAGAGAATATTACTGAGTTAAGAACACTGTGTCAGCTCTGCAAAAGACACAAAACTATGAAGTATTGACAAAGTTCAAGATGGTGAGGGACTGGAAACCAAATCTCACGAATAGTTTGTAGAAGAAAAGCCTGAGGGGAGGTATGATAGCAGTCTTCAGATATCTAAAAAAACCTGCCATATCAACCAAGAAATAAACTTGCTCTCTGTTGCTCTGGAAAACAGGGCAGAACCAATGAGTTGAAAATACAAGGCAGTAGAATCAGGTTAGAGATTAGGAATAATTTATTAAGTCAAAAAGTGGGATAGGTTGCCTCATGAAACAGTATGTTCTCTCTCATTGGAAATTTACAGAGGATGGACTGCCATCTGTCTGAAATACGTTAATAGATCCTGCATTTCAAAGAGTGCTAACTAAATTATCTCTAAGGTACATTCCGAATCTATGTGCGCTTTGCCGAAAAACTTGAAAAAATCCTCTCCCCCAAAAGGCAAAAACAAGATGGCGACTGCATGCACACTGCCAGAAACTCGGCTTCTGTGCATGCTCAGAAGAAAAAAATAAAAAAATAAAAAAAAGATGCCGGCACCCACGGACCAGCACTGACCGAACCGTTTCCATGACATCATTGTGATGTCACCCACAGGTCGCTACCGGTTCGGGTGAACTGGTCCGAACCGGGAGGAACCCACCTGTGCTACATACACGTGCAATTTCTAACCCAGCAAAGCATACAGTAGATGTAACCTTCCTGTGGAGTCAGTTTCTCCTTCTCCTCTTGTAGGGATGATGCATCTTGGCCAGAGTTGAAATGTTAGGCTTTTTAATGGAAACTTGTGATGATGATTTTTGATGAGTTTTTAGGGTGATACACAATTCTCTGTTGCTTTGGCTACTTTTCAAAAATAGTAGAGACACTCCAATTGTGTTCATCTTTTTGCTGCAATCTCTTGGGCCACTTTTTAATGTTAACCAGTTGACTAGTTGTGACAAGCTTTTTTGCTTCCTTTTTCTTTGGAAATTTGATCATTTTACTGTTCATTTCCTTTGCCTTCACATTCACACATCATCTGTCATCACTGAGCTAAATAAATGATCAAGAAAGGATGTCTTTACTATTTAGAGAATGAAACAGAACTTCAAAACAATAACAATGAAGAAATAAACATTAATGCTAATTAAATACATGAACACACAAAATTGGGAATGATATAGACATGGCCATGAGTCCAAATACAAACATTTGAATCTTTTATAGCTGTCAATTTAAACTGACATTGATCTAGCAAAAGACACATTATTAAGAATATACCACAATATTTGATTAAATTTATTCTTCATTTTACGATAAATGAGATACATTTTTCTTAACCATTTTCTTTTTTTCTGATGATTTTTATTCCAATGCAATTGAATAAATGCAGCACCAAAATTGTTTGTTTGGAATACTGATGAAATGAAAGATGCACTTGAGTTTTCTTGTACATTTGCCATAATAAACCTAGCAACTAACAGTAAGTACTTATTCAATTTTTTATGTTGCATCTATTTGTACTCATTAGGGAACATAGCATAGTACATAAACAGCAAGAATCATTGGGAAAGATTACATAATAATTTTCCCAATCTCTTCAAACAAAAATACAGACTTACAGGGAACTGGACAACATTTTGCTTCCTAAAAACACTTTTGGGTGTATCTGATAGATTTTTAGGTGCTAATCGTGAAAATAGCCTGTAATTTAAGCTATCATATATCTTTTTATAGAAAATCATCTGTTTTTACACAATGGCAATGTTCACTCTTCATAACTGCACATATGAAAAAAAAACATATGAAAATATGCAACTGGTGTTGAAACACATCACGTACAACTGGAACAGAGGTGGGTTTCAGCAGGTTCTGACCAGTTCTGGAGAACTTATGTTACATTAAAAAAAATGGCCACTCTGAAAGAATGTGGTTCCAGGACAGAAGCACTTGTTGACCAATCAAAGATATTTTTGCCTCTACTTCACATAAAGCTTGGACAGATGAAATTTTTTTTGAAAGCAATGAACAAAAAAGGTGAAGGTTTTTGTTATTTGAGACAGATGTTTCCAAAAACACTTGATGCCAAGATTAAGGAAAGCATTTTTGCTGGTCCACAAATCAGATATAACATCAATGACAAGTCGTTCTAAGATTGTTACGGTAGTGAGGCCAGAGAAAATTGCCTGGAAAGTATTCAAGGGTATCTTTGAGAATTTTCTTAGCAACTACAGAGCACCAAAATGCACTCAGATGGTTCACAAACTTCTTACAGCATACAAGAACATGAAGTACAACCTATCACTGAAGATTCATATACTGCATTCACACCTGGACTTCATTCCTGAAAATCTAGGTGCAGTCAGTGTTGAACATGGTGAAACATTTCACCAGGACAGTGTCTTAATGGAAAAACCATATCAGGACAACTAGAATCCATCAATGCTGATTGACTATTGATGCATTAAACACTGAGTATAAATCAAAAATCAACAGCAAAACACTTTTAGCCCTGTTGAACTCATGTAGCATGTCAGAAACATTATATGATTAAATACATTATAGTCATTAAACATTAATTTCATATTTCTCAAGATTCCTATGTCCTACAGTTATTCTGAAATTATATTTGTGTTCAGTTAGAATAAATCCCAAAAGTTTTGCGATAAATACCAAATGTTTTTCAGGAAGTAAATCTTTTGAAAAAAATGTCTTGTCCAGTGGAAATTGCACAATAAGATAAATTGATTGGATTATTGCTAACAGCCAATCAGAGGTGGATTTCAGCAGGTTCTGACCAGTTCTGGAGAACCGGTAGCGGAAATTTTGAGTAGTTCGAAGAACCGGTAAATACCACCTCTGACTGGCCCTGCCCACATCTATTCTCTGTCTCCTGAGTCCCAGCTGATAGGGAGGAAATGGGGATTTTGCAGTAACCTTCCCCTGGAGTGGGGAAGGAATGGAGATTTTACAATATCCGTCCCCTGCTATGCCCACCAAGCCACACCATACTCACCAAGCCACACCACGTCCACCAAGCCACACCCACAGAACCGACAGTAAAAAATTTTGAAACCCACCACTGCAGCCAATGTATCATTAATTTAGTTAATTTAGTTCAGGTGTAATCAGAAGTACACGGGAGACCTCCCCCCCCATTTAGATCAGCCCTTTCCAAACTGTCTTGTAAGCATGTTGGATGTCTGCCCCAGTTATCCCATACAGATCCATCCGATCAATAAGGTTAGTAATAACAAGACAATAAGTTTAATAATAATACATCTAGTCAATAAGATGCATACTGATTTAGATGGTTCCATTTCCCCTTAAAGGGAGCGTAATGTCTCAGCAGTTAAAGATGCTGAGCTTGTCAACTGGAAAGCTAACAGCCCAGATTCGAGACCCAAGAGCTGCACAATGGGGTAAACTCCTGTTACTTGCCCCCAGCTTCTGCCCACCTAGTAGTTCAAAAGCATGCAAATGTGAGTAGATAAATAGATACCACTTCAATACCTGCATTCCACAGTAACAGCATTCCATGCGCTTTGCAGTGGTGGGTTCCTACCGGTGCGGTCCACTCTATAGCACCGGTAGCGGCCCACTGGTGACATCACAGTACCGGTGCGGTCGGTTGCCTGGGTGCCGCCATTTTTTTTTAAAAAATGCGGTCAGTTGCCCGGTGCGGTCGGTTGCCTGGGTGCCGCCATTTGTTAAAAAAAATTTTTTTTTAATTTTTTAAAAAAAATTTCTTCTGCTGCGATGGTCTTGCTGCTCCCGCTACGGGGGGCTGCGTTGCGGGTGGGCAATGCCCCCCCTGCTTCTCCAGCCACTGCCAAGCTCCCGCGGTCCACGCCCACCTGGTCACATGGCTGGCAAGCCACACCCACAAAATAAGCCACGTCCACAGAGTGGTAGTAAAAAAATTAGGAACCCGCTCCTGGCTTTAGGGTATAGTAATTCTGGCCACATGACCACAGAAGTGTCTTCAGACAATGCTGGCTCCCTCAGTTAAGAAACAGAGTTAGACACTACTGAACAGGGGGAACTTTTATCTTTATTTCCACTTAAAATATCATATTAATGGGTTCTTCGTCTCCGTTTTACTTGAAATGCTGGGCCCTGGCTGCAGTCTATTAGGATTGCACTGTAATATAAAGTAATTAATTATTGTAATATGTGGGGCATGGAAAGTCCTTATCTCAAACTCATTGATGGTAGAAATAATATTTAGAAACCTGTAGTGTAATGCAGAAAATGAAGAAAATGAGCAGTATTCTTTCTGATCTAAGAGATCACTTCTGCTTTATTCCTCCTTTAAATATAGTCATTTCTCTATTTTTAACCCCATCGTCTTTATATTAGGCTATCAGTATCTTGATTCTCAAACGCCACTGCTATCTCTACCTTGTTTGAAGTAAAAGCCTCGAAAGTAGTTGGGCTTTCGTTAATTTATGACCGCAGTAACAGGCAACAACCCAACAAACAGCACACAGCAAGCTAGAAATGGAAAATGCATAAGTCAAATCATCAGAGCAAGCTTGTGGGCACCTTGCTTAAGAGGAAGATGTTATCTTCTTTTCAATATTACTTAGCTCTACAGCAGAGGAAGAGATAAGACAACAGGAATGCATCAATTGGCTCTTTGCAGAATTCAAGCTAGTGTCGAGATTGTGGTCTAAAGTTTTTTTTTTTTAAAGGTGGGCTATTTTGAGCAGTATCTGGAAATTTATCAGCACTGTTAACCGATTCAATAATTTGAACTGGTTAATTAATGCACTTTTATCTGGTTCATTGCCTAACTGACGAAATAGCTTTTGAATAGTTTTTCTCACGTTCCTTGTTATACAACTCTACTAGGCTAAATATTATCTGTTACAACTAGCAATTCTCTGAATGATACTTAAAAATAAGTTGCAGGGATCAAGGCCTGAGATCATTAAAGAATTCCCCTCTTTTTAAAAACTTTTTAAAGATAGTTTTATAAAACATTTTTTTTAAAAAAAATAGTGACAGACATTTTGCAATATCTAATGTTTAGCTAATTGAGATCTTGTATATGCCATGTTTCACAAGCCTAAAATTAATGTGGCATTTTTTGCATATTTTACTCTCAATTTTAATAATATTATTTTTTAAATCCTGATATTTTATATACGTATTAATATGATTGTTTTTATACGTGCATTGTTTTGTTGGATTGTTTTATGATATCCAGAGTCACCTTTGGTGAGGTCGGCAGCCATTAAAATCTAACAAATCCATAAATGACCAAACACCCATGTATTTACACTTACAATTTAGAGAGCAAGGGGGGTGATCTTGAGAACAATATTCCAAAACTGTTACCTAGGCAAAAGGGGCTAAAGATTTTTAATGTCCTGGGAAATGAGATAATATTGTGGGAAGTCAGAGAGCTGGAAAAGTAATTGTGCAATTATGGAACAGTATTTCATATATTCCTTGATTACCCCACTCAAGTACTTCTGTTCAAAAGGATTTCACTGAAATCCTCTTCTCCTTTAAAAGAAAGAAAATAAAATTATTTTCCATCAAATTGAATGAGAGTTAAGAGAGAGAGAAAAATAATGCTCACAGGTTGTTGTGGTGGTTGTTTTGGCATGATACTACCGTGTTTCCCCGAAAATAAGACCCTGTCTTATATTTTTTGAACCCTGAAATAAGCGCTTGGCCTTATTGCCACGTACTCAAAAGCCCAATTGGGCTTATTATCAGGGGATGTCTTATTTTGTGGGAAACAGGCAGGGGCGGGTTCCTAATTTTTTTTACTACCACTCTGTGGGTGTGGCTTGCCGGCCATGTGACCGGGTGGGCGTGGCTTGCCGGCCATGTGACCGGGTGGGCATGGCTTGCCAGTCATATATTAGTTATTTCAGAGAGATGTTACTACTATTTTTGCTATTTTATACCTTACATGAAAAGTGTGTGTTACACCATGGCAACACAGCAACATTTATATGCAGAAAATGCTATAGTTAAAAGACAAGCAAGTCTCATACAGCATTTCTGGTTTCAGTCATGGATTCCTTAGATGAAAATATTGAGGACTGTTAAAAGAACAGTATCTTTTAACAGTCCTTAATGTTTTCGTCTAAAGAATAACAGTATAAAACTGTATAAAATTAACAGTATAAAAGGTTAAGCTTTCGGAAAACGCCCACCTTGGGAAGCTTTAGGCAAAAGCGAAGGAAAAGTGTCAAATGCGAGCTTCTTATTATTTTCAAGCGAAGGGACGGGGAAAGACTTAATTGTCAAGTTTCTGGGCATGCGCAGAAGAAAATTTGTTTTAAAAAATGGCGGTGCCCAGGCCACTGGTACTGTGACGTCACCAGCGGGCCGCTACCGGTGCTATAGAGTGGACCGCACTGGTAGGAACCCACCACTGGAAACAGGGTATTACTACGACAAAAGTCAAGGCAGAAACTCCTATTCCTGGCTTGCAAACCTTATACATTGATACATTGGCTGGATCTTTCCAATTCCTGTTCCCATCGTTGCTTTTGCTGTTGGAACTTTTTAAATATTTTCACAAAGATAGGTTTGCGTCTCTGTGTGTGCATACATATATCTGTAATTTCTGCAAATCTCAGATTTCTTCTAAACTTGGCAACATCTTCTTTGTGTTTCTCATATTAGCTCCAATTCTGGCTCTACTCCTTAGCATAAACAACAACATTCTGATTAGCACTGCTTCTCTTAGCATACATTGAAGCATAATGATTTCTCTTAGCATATACAACAACACTCTAAAGAGAATGGTGGACAAAAGAAGCATTCAGCACATAAAGCTATAAGCAGAATAAGGATGAGAACCATGGAATCCCTCTGATGTTGTCGAACTATTCTTGTAATGCCTTACTAATGGCCAAACTGGCTAGGCCTAATGGAACTTGGACTTCAACAACACCTGAAATTGCACGTTTCCTTCACCGCAGTTGTCCACAGGGAGGCAAAGGAGGGCAAGTGATAAAAGGTTTGTTGTGGTGTCATGATACAAAGTCCACCTGGTAGGTGGACTTGGGTATGAAGGTATGATGCAAATACAAAAAAGGTGGAGCTTGTATTGTGACATGTTGACCCATAGTACATTAATTCGGCATAATTGTTACTAGTTGCAGACACCTATATAAAACTTTGGAGGAGACACAATCTAAACCAAAAACTGTCAGGGGAAATTCTTTAGGAACATTTGTGATGACTGTTGCCCCCCCTCCTTTTTTTAAAAAAATCTGTAGTTTGTATTATTAGTTTGTCATTGATTATTCTTTCATTCACAAGTTCGTTTTATAATTAATTTTAAAAACAATGGATTAAGAATAAGTGTTTGAGTTGACTTCTTCTTGAGATGAAATGTGATTAGCTCAGTTAATTATCCACTTAATGAGCTAATCAAACTTGAAGTTAAGAGCTTTTTTGCATTCCTTTTTCCAAACCAAACTAAATGAAGCTGATTCTTGTGTGAATTAATGTGTGTTCCGCAGTAGAAACATTTGTTTAATGATTATAGCTCCTCAAAATTGTTTTACCAATATTAATTAATTTCCATCATAATAAGCCAATACACTGAAATGAGAATTCACGTATGTTCAAATTTAAGTCATGTGCTTAATCATTTGTAACTCAGTTTGAATCGAAGCGTTATCAGATCAGTGTGGTAAGGAAGTCTGCAACATATTACTAAAATACAGCTATTTGTTTCCTGCCAGACAATAAAACTGCGATTTACTCTGTGTCTGTGTGTCTGTGTTTTATCTATATTATTATTTATCAGTTACATGCAGCAAAACTGGAATGTTTTTATAACAATGGTAATATAATTATTTGTTTTATTTTAATTAGTTGGTGACCGGCTAGCTTGCAGACACAAGATAATTATTTGTAACCTTTTATAGTATCTAAGTATCTGAAAGTTTCTTTTTAGAATATACATATTTAGAGTTACTGTAGCTGAAATCTAGCACATTTGGAAGAACTGAGAAAGAATAAACTAGCTAAAAAACAAAACAGATTAATTGATTTGCTACTCAGTGTGCTTTGTTTATTTATTTTATTTTATTTTATTTATTTATTTTGTCAAGCATGTACAGTATAGTAGTTGTTTGTATAAACATAACATAAGTAAAAAGTACCGATAAAAGAGGACAATAGGACAGTAGGACAGGAACGGTACGCACAGAGTTGCGCTTATGCACGCCCCTTACAGACCTCTTAGAAATCGGGTGAGGTCAACTGTAGACAGTCTAAGGTTAAAGTTTTGGGGGTTTGGGGAAGAAACTACAGAGTCAGGTAGTGCATTCCAGGCATTGATCACTCTGTTGCTGAAGTCGTATTTTCTGCAGTCGAGTTTGGAGCGGTTTACATTAAGTTTGAATCTATTACATGCTCATGTATTGTTGCGGTTGAAGCTGAAGTAATCATTGACAGGAAGGACTTTTTGATATATGCTTTTATGAACTACATTTAGTTCATATGTGTGTATGTTTGTTTGTGTGTGTTTCCCTCTCTCTCTCATACAAAAACACACAATTCTATAGTATGCTGGCTAATTTCTAAGAAACACACAATTCTATAGTATGCTGGCTAATTTCTAAGACAGAAAAGAGGGGGGAAAGTCATGCATTTCAGAGGAAAACAGCAACATAACCCTGCTGTTTAAGTCCTGAAAACCAAAACAAACAAAACCATGTCCTTCATCTCTCCAGGATACTACAAAAGCTGTGGATTAACTGTTTCTGTTTAAGAAATAAACTATTCTGAAATGGAATGTATCCAGAGAATACTAGAGCAATAAATACAGAAGCTCTTGATGACACTCATAGCTTTCATTTATTTGTTGGTATCCTAAGTAGTACAGGCAGTCCTCAACTTACAACCATTCGCTTAGGGACCGTTCAAAGTTTCAAAGGCACTGAAAAAAGTGACTTATGACCATTTTTCACACTTACGTCCATTGCAGCATCCCCAATGGTCACATGATCAAGATTTGGACGCTTGGCAACTGGCTCCCATTATGACAGTTGCGGTATCCCAGGGTCATGTGATCACCTTTGGTGACCTTCTGACAACCAACGTCAGTGGGGAAGCCAGATTCCAGTGACTCACTTAACAACTGTGGCAAGAAAGGTTGTAAAATGGGGCAAAATTCACTAAATAACTGTCTGGCTTAGCAACAGAAATTTTGGGCTCAATTGCGGTCATAAGTCAAGCACTACCTATAATGACTAGTTACTCCTGATTGGGAACCGTGTTGCTCTGGAGAGCCTTGTATCCACCAATAACCTTGAGGTTCTGTGCCACAGTTACTTGTGGCTAGGTAAGCACAAAAACATAATAGATGGAATCTAATATGGTCTCACTGATTTCAGCTATGAGCATGATTTCACTGGATTCAGCCAAAAAAGAATGATAAACGGTAACCCTTTGCTCTGTGGGAAAGCAGATGTGAGCTACCCATGCACTAATTGTTGGGGTATTTTGCCTACCCCAATTGTTGGGGGAGTTTACTCTGAGCATCAGAAATTTGGTTCTTCTTTTTATGCTTTGGTGGGCATAAATTTGCAAAGGCATTTGGTACTGAAATCCTACTGCTTGTTTCTCAGCAAAAAGAGAGCCAGTATGATGATGATGTTCATCCATCGTTTTCAAAGAGGACTTTGACATCTATCAATTGGGGGGCATGTCAAGACTTGCACGTGAAATGGATTAAAGTGAGGGAGAGGTGCGCATAGTCAGCCTCACTCTCTCTTCCCAGATTCCATCTTGCTCCAAATAGCAGGACAAGAGTCGAGACAGTTGGAGATGGGCTGGGCGCAGTGGTTGACCAGGGCGTCTTTCGTGTCTTGCCGTGCTCTTAGCATACCACATCGCTTGCAGAGACTGCCTTCATGACCGTTGTCCTATTCTAGTAGGTTTCATCCGCTCAGTCTGCCAGAATCTGTCTTCACATGCTCAGGATAGACAAGTCCCTATCTCACCGAAGGTCGATGACCCAACGGCTACTCTCAACCTGGTTTGGCCAGCCTGTTGAAGCTGTTGCCAGTATAGAGTGATGGTTAAGACATTGGACTAGGACTGGGAATATCCAGGTCCAAATCCATTTACAGTCAGGGAAATTTACTGAGTAACTTTGAGCTGGTCACTATTTCCCAGCTCCCCATTACTCTTGGGATCCCAAAGATGTTTTTCCAAAAGGCAACTGGACTTTCTTGTTTTTTTTCTTGAAAATGTTTCACTTCTCATTCAAGAAGGTTATTAGTTCTTGGATAAGAAGTAAAATGTTTTCAAAGAAAAAAACACCAAGAAAGTTCCGTTGCCTTTTGGAAAAGCACCTTTGGGACAACCATGAGCTGGATGATTGAGAATCTCCATAAACATTGCTTTTGGGGTTGATGTGGGGACATACTGGAAGAGAGACTGCTGGGTATGTTGTCTTGGCCTAACAAATAAACAACAAACAAACAAACAAACAAACAAACAAACAAACAAACAAAATCAACCTCAGTCCCTTCAGCCTTTCTCCATTCTCCCTATAGTGCATTCATCATGGGGAATATTGGCTAAGGGAAATGATGTTTGATAGAAATGAACTGCATTTTCCCTACAAAAATAATTGAATCCCAAAAGCTTTACCTGAATATTTGTTTTATCTCTAGTTATTTGAAGGTCTTCAATAGCCTTCTTGAAGCTAATAACCACCAGTAATACTGAGTCTAGAGACTCCAGCTTTCTATAGTCTCAAGAGATGGAAAAAAATGTCTTGTTGGTGAATTCCTTTTCTGGAATTGTGAAAAGATTTTTAAAGTTAGACTATACATTTAATGAATGAACCCAGATGAATGAACTGCTTTCTGGTTTAACCAATTTTACAAAGATAAGAAATAAACAGTTTAACATGGATGTAGAAATTATTATATGCTCATTTTCTTGTCTGTAAAGTGCTGGGTAATTCTGAAGCAGATTTTTATTTTAAAATGAATTTGAAGTAGACATGGGATTTGAAGTACCTTGACATCTTGACAAAGAAAGGGAAGAAAACTTGATGGGTTTTGATGCTATACTTTCACTCTCCCCATCAAGACTAATTATTGAATTTTAGGTCTTCCCTTTCTTCAATTCACATTCATCCCCCTGGTTATGATCTTTAATGAAAAATCCCTGCTGTGTTTAGTACAAACCATTTGGTGCCCCTGTGTCAGGGAAAGGAAAATAACAACATTCAATAAAGCTGAAGGTTTTTATTATCACATCGTAAATGAACAAATGGCATCTGTCAATACAAAGAAACACAAGGGGGTATGGAGAGAAAGCTTAGCTATTGCACTCTGGGTGTGCTGCCAAAGTAACAAAACTGGCTTTTTATGAATGCTGGTTATAAGCATTCCTCATCAATCTATTATTCCCTTTTGCTCCATGCAAAAGTAACTGTAAAAGAAGAGAACGGGGAAAATACACTGTTGCAAATGTAGGCTCTCAATAGCTTGACCGAATTCAATGTTGTTGTAACAAGTAAAAATGCATGGTGTCAGCCACATCACATACTAAATTGAAGTTTCATTTCATCTTGGATCTTGCTTTGCAAATGAAGTACTCAAATTATTGTGTCAGATCCATCAATAGTGTTCATATCATTAAATAGTGTTCATCTTTAAAGCCCTTCATGGCTTAGGACCAGGTTACCTTCGGGACCGCATTTTGCCTCATACTTCCTTTCGACCGGTTAGGGCCCACAGAGTGGGTCTCCTCCAGGTCCCGTCAGCCAAACAATGTCGGCTGGTGGGCCCTAGGGGGAGGGCCTTCTCTGTGGGGGGCCCCGTGCTCTGGAACCAACTTCCCCCAGAGACCCGAACTATCCCCACACTGCTGGCCTTCCGAAAAGCCGTCAAGACATGGCTCTTCCTGCAGGCAGTGGGAGGAGACTAGCTCCATCTGAGCTCCCCCCCAGTATGACTGATGGTGAATCATTTTCTAACGTTTTGTATATGTTTTAACTGATGTTTTAATCGTGGTTTATTATTAGTGTTCTCATAAAATTGTTGTACACCGCCCTGAGTCCCTTGGGAGTAGGGCGGCCTAGAAGAACCAATAATAAATAAATAAATAAATAAATAAATAAATAAATAAATAAATAAATAAATAAATAAATAAATAAATAAATAAATAAATAAATAAATAAATATTTAAGCAATGGGCATTTTTCACAGAATGAAGATGTTTATAGGCAGCAGAATATCCTCGTGTTAAACCAGTAAAAACCCTGAGAGTGTATATTAATATTACCTTAATAACATTGATATGAGCTTGGGGAGCTGAGAGAAAGGGGTGGCCAGCAGCCATGGAGGGGAGCTTGGTGATTAAAGTAAACAGCCCTTGGAAATGGCTGATCAGAAGCGGATTTCTTTAGCAAACCACTTGGTCCTTCAGTTTTCAGCAGGCATAGGCCTGAAAAAGCTGAATATCAAATAAAGCATTTTTCCCTCACGGACAAGCTAGGACTAGGTCAATCAACTGCCCATGTCCATACTGGCCATGCTACCACAAAGAGGTTTTGGAGAGAATAAATAATTTTCCTCTCTTATGACATTATTTTTTAAAATTGTGGCAAACCTTGAAAAGATTGTTGAGACCATACTAAATTTTTGGGAACCACATGCCCTCCTGAGTTGCAGCTTGATCCCTTCCCTCTGTTGTAAGGAATATCCTTCTGGGTTCAGTTCCAAGTGGGGAAAAAGATACTGGATTCATGGAAGTTGCTTGGAAAGAAGGTTTTAATGGTGGGCAGGAGCACATGGCATGAGCTCCTGAACAGAAAAGGTGGGTCACATGCTTCCAGATGTAGGTGAAGAGAAAAGGGAGGAAAAGATGCTGAGTCTCCTGGTTTTATGACCTCTGTTGGGCCCCACCTCCTACATTCCTGTTCCTGTTCCTGTGCAGAAATGTATCCCATTGGCTGTCAGACTCCCAGGGGCATGCTGAGGCAACTCTTGTGGGCTGTCCTGAGTCCCAGGCTCGGCTGATGTAATCTTTCCAGTCCCGTGTGGTGTAATGAAAGGGCTTTGGGCAATTCCTAATATGGCGTGTATTAGAAGTATCTCTTTGTTATGTAGAATAGACTGGTCCAGGCACATTGACAAAGGTGGGGGGGAATGAGTGAGCTGGGCCCAGTCCTTAATGGCCCTTTGACAAAAGTGGGGGCTACTAAGAGTGAGTCTTTTCCTGTCTAAAAACACATTTCCAGGGATATATAGAATAATATTCTGCCTTTTTAATATTTCCCAGGATATTTCATTCCTCTAGGAAAGGAGTGGGTGCTAACATCCTACACCTCCTAAAGTAACATGATCTCTCCAGAGATATAAAGGTTAGATTTTGGTTGCAAAGCTTCCATAAATGGAATTTCCACCAAACAAACAAAGAGCCGAGGTGGCGCAGTGGTTAAAATGCATCACTGCAGTTCAGCAGTTCAGCTGTTCAAATCTCACCGGCTCAAGGTTGACTCAGCCTCCAATCCTTCCGAGGTGGGTAAAATGAGGACCCAGATTGTTGGGGGCAATATGCTGAACTCTGTAAACCGCTTAGAGAGGGCTGTAAAGCACTATGAAGCGGTATATAAGTCTAAGTGCTATTGCTATTGCTAAGTGCTAAATAATTCAAGTAGGAGTTGATGTAAACTTTATCTGCCTCAGGGGTGGGTTCCTCCCGGTTCGGACCAGTTCGCCCGAACCGGTAGCAACCTGCTGGTGATGTCATGATGATGTCACAGACCCAGTTTGTTCGGTGCCGATCCGTGGGCGCCGCCATCTTTTTTTTGAAATTTTTTTTGAATTTTTTTCTTCTTCTTCTGAGCATGCACAGAAGTTGAGTTTCCAGCACTATGCAGGCGGTCACCATCTTGTTTTCAGCTTTTTTAAAATTATTATTATTTTTTATATTTTTCGGCACTGCACATGTGCGTGCGTGCAAAGCACGCGCGCCCATGCGGCGCGCCCACGTGGCGCAGGAGGAAGCGAACCGGCAGCAAGGTAAGTTAGAACCCACCCGTGATCTGCCTGCTTTACTTTCTGCAATGGAGAGTAATTCTGCCTTTACTCTGCAAGGGGTAATTGGCGTCACAGAATCAGCAAAGGAGAAGATTACGCCTCCCTCTCACCCCAAGTCCCCAAGCCCAGATTGCCTATATCCCTCCCTTTAGCAGATGCTATGTTGCCGGCACATACACAGACACACTCACAGACAAACACATTCAGTGCAGTTTAATTTTACAGGTAGGTCTGGAGTTATAATTGAACCCAAATTTCTGTTGCTAATTGACACAGATGTTAAGTGAGTTTTGCCTCATTTTACAACCTCTATTGTCACAGTTGTTAAGTAAATCACTGCAGTTGTTAATAATGTGGCTGTTAAGTGAATATGGCTTCCCCGTTGATTTTGCTGGCCAGAAGGTCGCAAAAGGTGATCACATGACCCAGGGGTGGGTTCTAACTTACATCACCGCCAGTTCGCTTCCTCCCGCACCACGTGGCTGTGCACGCATTGCACGCCGCATGGCCGTGCCATGTGGGTGGGCGCGGGTGTGCATGCGCAGTGCCGAAAACTCAGCTTCTGTGCATGCGCAGAAGCAAAAAACAAGATGGTGACGCTCACAGACCGGCAACGACAGAACCGGCTCCATGACGTCATCACCGGTTTACTAAGGGTTCTATAGAACTGGTTAGAACTGGTAGGAACCCACTTCTGACATAACCCCAAGACACTGCAACCGTCATAAATGTGAACCAGTTGCTGAATATCTGAATTTTGATGACGTGACTATGGGGATGCTGCAATGGTCATAACTGTGAAAAAGTGTTCATAAGTCACTTTATTCAGTGCCATTGTAACTTTGAACAGTCACTAAGCAAAGAATCACTGGATCTCAAGTCATTTATGGAGTTTCATAGTGCATCAGCAGGCAGACCTTGAATGTAGTAACTAGTGATGTGGGGCAGAAGCTGGGAACCAATCTGATTGCATCCCCATGGTCACGTGATTTACACTTGGATGCTTGACAACTGGTTCATATTTATGATGGTTGCAGTGTCCCAGGATCATGTGATCATATTTTGCTGTCTTCTGACAAGCAAAGTATACAGCTCATTCACCTGGAATCCACACTGTATTTCGGACATTAACACGATTGAGCAGGTTCAGAGGTATTTCACGAGAAGAGTACTCCACTCCTCTACTCACAATAGAATTCCCTATGCCACTAGGTTTGAAATTTTGGTCTTGGACAACTACGCTGCCTGCAGTCTTATCTAAGCATAGTACATAAAATTGTCTGCTACAATGCCTTGCCTGTCAACGACTGCTTCAGCTTAAACCACAATAATACACGGGCAAATAATCGATACAAACTCAAGGTAAACAGCTCCAAACGCTATTGCAGAAAATACGACTTCAGCAACAGAGTGGTCAATGCCTGGAATGCTCTACCTGACTTCATTGTTACAGCCTCAAACCCTCACAGCTTCAATCTCAAACTGTCTACCGTGGACCTCATCTCACCACAATCTTAAGAGGTCCGTAAAGTGGGCGTGCATAAGAGCACCAGGGTGCCTACCATCCCTGTCTTACTGTCCCTATTTATCTGTATTTATTTTCTTTGTTCATGTTTATGTTCATACCTATACTTGTTATCTTGTACATGTTTGACAAACAAATAAATAAAATAAAATAAAGTCAATGGGGAACCAGATTCACTTAACAACCGTGTTACTAATTTAACAACTGCAGTGATTCACTTAATAAAGGTGGCAAGAAAAGTCGTAAAATGGGACGAAACCCACTCAACAAATTTCTTGCTTAGCAACATGAATTCTGGGCTCAAATGTGAGATGCTTAACATTAGATTAAATTAATGGTTAGTCTCTCTCTCAAATTGATCTCTATTCAAGGCATCTCTCTCTGTGTGTCTCTCTCTGTATATGTGTGCATATATGTGTGTGTGTGTATGTATGTATGTGTGTGTGTATATGTATATGTGTATCTATCTATCTATCTATCATCTATATCCATCCATCAATCAATCAATCAATCTATCTATCTATCAATCTATCAATCTATCAATCTATCAATCTATCTATCTATCTATCTATCTATCTATCTATCTATCTATCTATCTATCTATCTATCTATCTATCCATCCATCCATCCTATATCTATCTATCTATCTATCTATCTATCTATCTATCTATCTATCTATCTATCTATCTATCTATCTATCTATCTATCTATCCATCCTATATCTATACAGAGAGATGCCTTGCTGTAAGTGTGGTTCCATGTTTAAGATGTGTATATCCATGAAAGATAATTGTTGATTAAAGGGAAGTGAGAGTATTTTGACTTTGCTTTTGATACACATGGTGGACTATGTGTTCTGAGGTTTAACAATGAATTTGCTATGCACATTTTGTAGCCCCCGCTCCTCCCGAATCAAGTTGAAGTTAGCTAAATGAATCACCATCTTGCTCTTCCAGGTCAACAGTTTTAAAACATTTTTCCCTCCACCAAAAGCAGTTGTAATATGTGTGCAAATCTCTACAGAAGAACACTGTAAAATAGAAACAAACCTGTTAATAATGAGAAAGAGGACCCACAGATTCTTCTGCACTTGCAAATTACAGAAAAGGAAAAAAAAGAAAAGAAAAAAGTGCAGGGTTCCCATGACATCAAAGCAGGCATTTCTAAAGTCATTTCCCCAGCAGTTCCCAGTTTAATATATAGCGTAATTATATGAAAACAAGAATAGGGGTCGTTTGGACAAATCGAATGGGAAAAACTGATTTTCAGAATAAGGGAACTTAGAACCCCTGACCATGTCAGCTGAAAACCACGGCTGCAGCCCTTAAACACTGAAAAAGCACCAAGAATGAATAATTTAAATAAGTATAATAATTAAAAAAATATATTTTTTGTTTTGAATAGGCATGGCAAAAAAAAAAAATTCAACTTGGCATTATAAACCAGTTACTATCTTATAAGACTGTACACACTGTTAGAAAGAGATACAGGTAGTCTTTGACTTGTGACTAGTCCCTTAGCGACAGTTCAAAGGAACGTTTGACCTCCCTGGAAATACTTACGACTCAGTTCCAAAGTTCTGATGGCTGCCCCACCCCTACCCCACGTCATGTGGTCACATATGAAGCACTCAGCAACCAGCCTGTATTTATGGCCATTTGCAACATCCCATGATCATGTGACTTCATTTCACAACAGTTTCAACCAAGTTGACTTCAGCAACAGAGTGATCAATGCCTGGAATGCCCTACCTGACTCTGTGGTTTCTTCCCCAAACCCCCCAAACTTTAACCTTAGACTGTCTACTGTCGACCTCACCCCATTCCTAAGAGGTCTGTAAGAGGCTTGCATAAGCGCACCATTGTGCCTACAGTACCTGTCCTACTGTCCTATTGCCTAATTTACCTGTACCTACTTTGCTAATGTTTATGTTTATGCCAATACCTGCTATCCTGTACATGTTTGACAAACAAATAATTAATTAATAAACAAACAAACAAACAAACAAACAAAATTGGTGTTTACTTCTGCTTTACGATTGTGGCCTTTTCTTAACAAATGCTCCCAAATGCTTACAAAAAAAAATTGTAAAATTGGGGCAGCCACATGTGTGACTTGTTTTATCACCGTCACAAGTCATGATAGGCAGGCTCCATTACAGTTGTAAGTCAAGGACTCCCTATACTTTGGAAGGTATGATTGTGCCAATAAAGCATCCTTTGTTTAATAGTTGATGTCTTTTTCCCAACTCCTGTGTCTGCTTTCAAAGCTGACCCTGGCTTTCCTGCATAGTTTGAAGGATTTTTTTTTTTAAAGTGTTTCTTACACACTGTCTCACCTGTGTTCCAAAGCACCTCTTTGAGGATTTGCAGAATCCATTTAGTCAGTCAGATTTAATGTTACATTAAACAATTTTTTACCCAGGTATTTCAGGTCTAGATAACTAGAATATCTGTGGAATGACGTGTGACATGTTTGCAAGGGGTGAGGTGTTGGGATGGACAATAGCATATTGAAAATAAGAAAAAGGTGTTCACTTCTGCTGTATTAAAAATGTTCCAAGCTCAGGGATTTCAATTCAGCTTAATTGCCAGTTCATCAGGGGGATGGAAAAGTTCTGGACAGTTTTCATTTGGGAATGCCCACTCTTTTCTGGCATGATTTCTATATGACCATCTCCTAGCACACAGATGGCAGGGGTGATATTTACCTGTTGAATGTCTTGCCATTGTGCAACTCTGAAAGACTAGACATCCCATGTGCCACCCTCCGTAGCTTTAAAATGTTTTGTTCGATTAATGGTCTGCCTTTTCACTGTTTAATCAATTAGTGTTTCTGCTCATCAGTGTATCTGAGTATAAATATGGATTACTTATAAAGCTGGATGTTGAAAGGAACAAATGAAACCATTTGTTTAATTGTGATCCAAAAAGAATTTCCAGGACTGGTGGAAAAGGATAGAACTAAATGAGGTGATGGAAGAAAAACACACAGAGAAAAATTCTTAAATTCTTCAAGTAGCAGGAAGACTTATGGAATGATGGATTGCTTTCTACAAGAAAACGAGCAACATCTGGGCTTTGACATTATACAACAATACTATAGACATGCTGGCTAGGATAGAAGAAAATCAGAATAAAGGGAGATATATATTGTAGTTTGTACAGACTGTTTTCTTTAATATCAAAGATTATCATAACCATGGGCATTTTGCAAGAATCAATGGATGGAAACTAATAAAGGAGACAAGCAATCTAGAGTTAAGGAGAAATTTCCTGACAGGTAGAACAATTAATAGTGGAACAACTTGCCTCCAGAAGTTGTGGTTTCTCCAACACTGGAAGTTTTTAAGAAGAGATTGGACAACCATTTGTCTGAAATGGTATAAATTTTCCTGTCTGACCAAAGGGTTGGACTAGAAGATCTCCAAGGTCCCTTCCAACTCTGTTATTATGAAGAGCCCCAGTTATCTAAATATCAGCCTTTCCAGATGCCATAACCTCCAACTCTGTTGGCCTGCATAATTATCATTAAACTAAAATTATGGGACTTTATATTCATCAGAGTTGTGGCGTGCACTGTTGTAATCTCATAGTAGATATAATGGTGGTTAACCACATTTAACATATCAATATACAGTCCAATCCAGCAATAAATAATATAATATATGAAATTTGCAGTCATCTATAATACTACAATAACCCAATCTTCCAAGCCAGGAATGCCCTATTTTCCTTATCCCCTGAAAGTTGTCTGAAACCAACTTATCCAGTTTGTGATAGGTATCAACATGGCCTCAGATAGAAAAATATTCCATAGGCAGTATGGAATACTGTAATATTTCAAAAATATTTCTTCCATGTCCCTGCTTCTCTTAACCTACACATTCCCACAATATTAATTAACTTAATAGCTGTGTACTAGAGGAACATATTAGATGAGTCAAATCCCCTTGAAACAGGCAATTCTGAAGATACCCGAGAGCCAACTCATATAGGTTTTTATAAGTTAAAACCAAGTTTTGAATTGTTTCTGGAAGCCTAATGAAAGCCAAGACAATGGTTGCAGCACATTTGCTTTGTGCTTATTTATTTTATTTATTTTATTTATTTTATTTATTTTATTTATTTTATTTATTTTATTTATTTTATTTATTTTATTTATTTGTCAAAACATGTACAAGATAACAGGTATGATATAAACATAAACAAAAGCAAAGTAGATATACAGTACGTAAATTTGGACAATAGGACAGTAGGACAGGGGGCTGCCATGATTGGGCCATGTGACTGATTGTTTGTGGTTGAGGGGAAAACTTTTACTTTTAATTAGGTGAAAACCAAGGGGGCTCTCAGAGTTGGTTTTCACCAGATATGTGCCAATATGATATTTGCAATAAAGCTATTCTTTGAGGAATTCACCTGCCTCAGAGTTCTTGATTGCAATGGATCTTTACTTGGAACCCTGACCCCCAATCCTCATTTGCTGCATTCAGACATCACAATCAAATATAAAGATAAGCACAGGTAGTCCTCGACTTACAACAGTTCATTTAATGACCATTCAAATTTACAACAGCACTGAAAAAAGTGACTTATGACTGTTTTTCACGGTTGCAACTTTTGCAGCATCCCCATGGTCATGTGATCAAAATTCAGATGCTTAGCGACTGGTTCAGATTTATGACCGTTGCTGTGTCCCAGGGTCATGTGATCGCCTTTTGAGACCTTCCAACAAGCAAAGTCAATGGGGAAGCCAGATTCACTTAACAACTGGGTTACTAATTTATCAATTGCAGTGATTCACTTAACAATTAAAACAAGAAAGGTTGTAAAATGGGGTAAAACTCACTTGGCAAATGCCTCCTTAACAAAATAAATTTTGGGCTCAATTGTGGTCCTAAGTTGAGGACTACCTATATTTCTTGATGGTGGGGAAGTGAGTGTGATCTTTTCTCATCTTTTTGTAGGTTCTTTGTAGCCTATTCTCATGTGAACTCTCTATTGTGGTTTACTCATTGATAAGTTTGAAGAGAATGTAAGGTTAGGCTTTGGGAAAGATGCGTACAGTAAGTGTCTCAGCATCAGTTTTAATGGTTGCTTTCTGTATCACCTTTCTGTATCACCCTTTGTCTCAAAGAGCTTAATGGTTAGAAGTATCTATCTTTCCCCCCTTTGTTCCTTAAACCACCCAAATAATATCAATATTAATAATAATTCCCTGAAAACTCCAGACAGCCATTGAAAGTCATTCACAATCCCAGATCTAGTCAGATACATTAATTCTAGTATCATCTGGGCAATAACCCATTGTTAAAATCCATTTATTTTTGTCAATATTGACATCTGACCAAGGTTTTACTCCCCCCTCCCTGCCTTTTGCCTGGGCTCTCCCATCCAATTTTGCATTAGGAAAGCAATTGAAAAGCCTAATGCATGGAAAGTGAATCTTTTGTATTCTTCATAATGCTCAATTTTCCTTCCTCCCTTGACTCAGCCAAAGCTGTCCAAACAAGAGCTAGATTTTTCCCTTTGAAAAGAGAATAATAGAAACTTTAAATGAAATCAGAAGATTACCAGACCTGTTAGAAATGCAGAGATTTCGCCATAAAACTGTGTATACACACACACACACACACACACACACACACACACACACACACACACACACACACACACACACGCGCACACACACACAAATGTCTAACTCTTTTTGCAAACACATTTGTTCAATCATGCTGAAAATAAGCAACGGTCTTTGGAGAAGGGAACATTTCAGATTAAAGCTTCACATGAATTGTTATATAGTTTATTAGCAATCATTCTTCTATGAACATTTTGATATTTTACAATCTTTTTCTGCAGAGTGGTGTCAAAGGTCACATATGAAGAAGTTTTGAGGACCATGGCAGGCACTGTATGAAGCAGGAAATAAAACATGTTCAAAGTAAACAAGGTTTTGTGTAGTCACAGCATGTCTTTTGTACATCAATTTTTATCCATTTCTACCAAGAGCAACTGTATTCTGCAATCTTATCTAGTCCTGAAACTATTAAGCAAAAATTTTACATGTGGTATTTACTAGCTATGTGCAAACATATTTGACAAGTCTCTACACACACACACACACACACACACACACACACACACACACACACACACACACACAGATAATTTTTTCAGTTCAATATTTGATAATTACAGTTTCAGTTTTACAATTCTAAAAAAATTGCTGAGATATACTGTACCTATTTGCTTACTTCTTTTAATCCTATAATTTTTTTCAGTTCAATATTTTCTGATAATTACAGTTTCAGTCCTGCAATTCTAAAGAAATTGTTAAGATGTGCTGTATCTGTTTGCTTATTTCCTCTATTCCTGTTTGGGTTGCTCATGGAATGGAATGAAGAGAAATTTAGACTGAATAAATTTGATTTCCTGATTGCACAGTTTGTAAATTTTTCTGGATGTTGAAGTTGCGCTGAGCCCTACTTAGATTTCCAGCATGATCTTCTCGCATGGGAAGAAAAATTCTGCTGCCTACATTAAGATCTGTGCTTTCAGAATTAAATGGCAAATCTTAGCAATCAGCTATCTTCTTGTAGCAGTCTCATATAGAGACAATGGTTGCACCACAGCAGAATTAACCAGAATATTTGGCAGAATGTGGCTGCTACTTTGTGCGGCACATGTTGTCTATTTGAAGGGAGCAGAGATGCCAATTACTCCTTGATTAATTCCCTCTGTCAAGGAAAGGAACCCTTGACAGAGGGTATATCAGGGGTGTCAAACTCAAATTTCATTGCGGGCCACATCAGCATTGTGATTGCCCTTGGGTGGCTGGGATGGGCGTGGCTGGGTGGGCATGGCCAGCTCGATATCACTCGCATTGGGGGGGTGCCTGTGGGGGATTGGGTAGTGCTGGGGGGAATAGAGGGATCTCTGGGGGAAGGGGTGTTCTGCCCCAGCTATGGACCACAAAGAACGCAGCACACACAAAGTCTGTACAAACCTTAGTTTACTAATTAAGGACTACTAATGAGCTTTCTTAGTAGTCATCAAACACAAATACAGTGTAAAGCAGTCTTTTCTGAACACCGGCTGTTAATTCAACTTCATTAACAGCCAGCACGAGTCCACGAAATAATAACTCAATTCTGAGTAAACAGTCTTGTAGATAACAGCAATCTTATAGTGGTTGGCAAAATGCCCAGAAGCAATTTGCAGGAAAAATGCCAAGAGAGAGCGAGAACAAGAGCCGATCAGACGTTTCTGGAGTCAAGACATGAAGGAATATGAACAAAGTTGTTTCCTGCAAATTGGCTCCTTCTTCATCATCCCTTAAATAGGTTAGGGGAGTGGCCAATTAGCCCCAACCCTTACTCCCAAGGAGATCTCCTCCTGAGGAACCATTCCTGCCTTTTCGCAGCTGTGCATGCCCGTGCATTGAGAATAAGCTCCTCTTCTTCTTCCTCATCACTGGTGGGAGCTTCTGGAGGTTCTGAAGGCCCTGGCTGAATCACCGCCTCTGGCACCAAGTCCTCTCCAGCCTCCTCACTGTCTGACTCGGGTGCCAGCTGCACAGGCCGCTGGCGCATCACCACATTAACCTCTTTGCTGTCAGAATCAGCTACCAGCTGCATAGGCTACTGGTGGGCCACAACAAGGAGGTAGGAGCAGGGTGGGTGCCAGGGCCTGATCCACTGGATCAGGGGTGTCAAACTCAATTTCATTGAGGGCCACATCAGGGTTGTGTTTGACCTCATGGGCCGGGGTGGACATAGCCAGGATGTGCGTGGCCAGTTCAATGTCACTTGTGTTGGGGGCACCTGTGGTGGTCCAAGTGCTCTGCCAGCAAAAATGGGCTCCTGGGGTCCATTTTCAGCTGCCACGGCCTTCTGCAACCCTCTGCCAGTGAAAATGGGAGCTCGGGAGCCAGTTTTCACTGGCAGAGTACTTGGGCCACCATAGGCGCCCCCGACATGAGTGACGTTGAACTGGCCATGCATATCCTGGCCACGCCCACCCCGGCCCCCACAGGTCAAACACAGTGCTGATGTGGCCCTCAATGAAATCGAGTTTGACACCCCTGCTCCAGTGGAACAGGCCCTGGCATCCACCCTGGTCCTGTCCCCTTCTTCTGGAGCTCCGTTTTCTCTGGCAGAAGTACTGCAGGCTGGTCCTTCACTATTTCCATGGAGGCCCCACGGGCCAGATCTAAGTACCCCGAGGGCAGCATTGGGCCCCGTGCCTTGAGTTTGACGCCCCTGCTGTATATCCTGAGAGGTACTTCAAAGTCCATCAGAGAATGATAGTGCTATCAGCAGGGACAAGGAAGTCCCAGTTGACTTATGTGGGTTGAATTGGATGTAGAGACACTTTTGGTGTCTTGTTTCAGTCACAGAGGAACTGACTCTATAACATGATATGCTTCTAATAACTGCCATATAGGCACATTAGTGATCTCCATGTAGCTCTTGCATAGCACAGAACTGCATTGAGAACAGCATTTAAGGGCCAACATAGATATCTCAGATGATAGGTGCAGTGGAAGAAGACTTTGATTCTGAGCACGGCAAGTCACAAAACATTAATTTAGCAGAAAACAAAGTGGAGTGGTTTTCTTCTTGCTTCTTAAGAAGCTTCCTATTATCTCTACTTATTTCTGCTTTCTGGGCACACCTTGAAACAAAGCATTGGACTACGGCCACTTCTAAGGATGTCTTTGGGCCTTAGATTATGCATTTATGCTAGAACTAGATGACACCTTTTAATTTAATTATTATTTTTACTTAAATGATCATATGCTTATATAATGATATTTTGGATTGAAGGTTTGCTAGGCACTGAGAGGTATCTGCTTCACATTGGTGCCATGGACATTTTGTTGTCTACCCTTCAGATAGTCTTATATTATCCATTTGTTTAGATCATCAAAACCAGAAGTCATAAGTATATTTTTTCCTATTTCATACAAAAAGTCTGTAAGGGGTTTCCAGTCAGCCAAAAATATAGATATTAGGGCCTTGTGCCATGCTTCTGAAATAATATAAAACTTTTGTATGGTTTCAGGACAAAAATGCAAATCAAATAGGATAAATATAGGATAACAGTGTCTGGATGATGTGGTGAATATCATAAAGTGAATGCCATATAAAAATGAACAAAGCTGAGAAATTCCACATTAAATGTTCTCCTATGGAGAACATTCTTTAGTTGGAATGAAGGGAAGAACTTTCTAGAAAAGGTGGGATTTGAAAGAAATAGCAGAAGCTTCAACTTTCTTCTGGCAGCTTCTTTGACCATTAAAACCATATATAATAGCAAATGGTCCTATTTTGTGTGTTGTTGTTTTTTTGTCATTTGCAATGAGGTCATGGCAATTCTGATATTCAGTGATTAAACTCTGCCATCAATTACCAAAAGAACATATTGGTGTCCTTATTAATGCAGATGTAAAACCTTAGTAACTTACATCTCTCATAAAATTATGAAGGGCTGCCTTGGGGGAGGTTGGGAGAGAATGACAAGCATTCGGTATTGTGATTCCAATCAAACTGTAGCTGCCAAAGACTTTTCTTAGCCTTTACAGATAACATTTGTGAATTGATCCCTCATTAGTATGCAGTAGGCATGGGAAAATGATAAACTCCTATTAACACTGTCATGGCAACTGAAAAAAATGGGTGCTTTGGATGAAAAGCCATGGGCCTCTCTCCTTTCTTCGGTTTGACATCTGCTGTTTAACACACAAAATTGTATTATGGTGATGCAGACCGGTGTGGTATGTGTATGAGGCAGACAGAAAATTAAGGCCCTGGTTAGTGGTTTCCTGACAAAAGCTGCTGCTTGCAGGCTCACCTCTGAATCTAGCCTGTAAACTACCCTGAAAATAATGGAAATCTATTATATTGTTTACTATCATTAAGAGACATCCTGAGAGTCTATTTTTCCTTAACATGATAGCCAATAATAGATACAAAGAGTAGAGGGGAAAAAACAAAACAAATTGAGCTATCTTCTTATTTATTACAACGTATTATTCCCTTGTCTAGGTAAGAGCATAGCCTTGCTTGCCTACGGATATTTGAAAAGGACTTCTTGCAATGGTTCATATAGCCTTTGTTTTAAAGAAGATTCATGTCCTGTCTTGAAGTATGAATATTAACTGAACAGTTTACCATGGAAACAATGCTTTGATCAGGGCAATCAAAATACCTGGGGCTTCTCCAGGGCAGGACGTTGGAGAAAAAAATGTATTCATTTATTTATTTATAAAATATGTTGTTCTTATGAAATTTTCCACTTGCTTTTTTTCTTTTTTTTTGCAAACCCAGCAGTCTCAGAAGCAAGGATAAAAACAAGCTTATCTGAATCAAAAGCAAACTGTAGAAAGTCACCCATTGCTGGTTTACGCACATTTCCCCAAGAATTGCACAATATTGTCTTTATGGGGGTTTGTGAAGGATACAATATCTTAACGACCTGCTTTCAGCCCACAGGAGCAATGCCAGTTGTGCAATACAATGAGTTTTCAGCAACATGTCAACATTTTGGAGTAATGGTTCCAGAATGTAAAGTATGTCCTGACTTTATATTATTTTATTTTATTTTTTTGCTGAGAAGATCATTTGTTATGGCAAATCTCACTAACAGCAGGCGCAGAGTGCCGTGCATTGGTTCTTTATGCTGCAGAGAAATAAATTTAAGTGCATTTTCAGATTAAATGATAGGCTTGGAAGATCCTCTAGTCATATAAACTCCCCTTGGCATCCATCCCTGTCAATACAATTCACAATAAAAAAGAAAATTTGTCTCTGGGTGGGAAAGCAGAGGAACTGCTAAGGAGCAACTTTATTCAGTATTTCCAGGGCAATCTGAAACGATGAAAAGATCACTCTCTAATTCTTGCTATTAATTGGTTGAGATGGCACTGGCCTTTTTCTTGGGATCCCAATTTTATTGGGGTATCCGGAAAAAAAATCAATTTACCATTAAATCAAAAATCAAATGGTGCTTGGGGTTCCTATGGAACTGTGGTGCTTTTGCATGAGCCATCAATCAAGAGTCCAGGGATGTATAGCCCAAAGGAATGGGTCAACCCAACCGGCCTTCCATGGCACAGTTCCTCTTCCATCAAAATTCTGGGGGTTTAGTTAGGCAGACAACAGACTTTGTTGGAGTTGGGCAGCTAATACATTCAAATGTATTTGAATGAATGAATGAATGAATGAATGAATGAATGAATGAATGAATGAATGAATGAATGAAAGAAAGAAAGAAAGAAAGAATACAGGGTCATGTGACTTTACAGCATGAAAACAAGAGAGAATGAGCATGAGTTTCCATAAAATCCTTCATTTTTAGGCTTAGGTGACTTTTTCATTGTCAGTTGCTTCACTATCCATTCTGCCTGACTTTGTCTAACTCATTTGATACCTCATCTCCAACCCATACATAATAGTCTATCTTGCCTCTGGCCTTCACTTAGTTTGCATTTAGCTACATTACTTTCCCTTTTTATTATGTCATGCCATTAATTGTTTTTACCAGTGACTAGGATTTACTTGTTCTTACTTGTTTTCTGCATCTTGCATGCTATTGCTCACTCAAACAATTATATAGTGGATGCTTATGAGAATAGAGTAGAGCAGAGCAGCATAGATTAGATTAGATTAGATTAGATTAGAATAGAATAGAATAGAATAGAATAGAATAGAATAGAATAGAATAGAATAGAATAGAATAGAATAGAATAGAATAGAATAGAATACTTTATTTGGTCAAGTGTGATTAGACACACAAGGAATTTGTCTCCAGTTTTTCCCTGTGTTGGCATTAGGATCAACGTTTGGAAAATATTAATGCAGCTATATCCATCTATCCATCAAATAACACAAATAAAAAAGTTTCTGCCTTTTTAATTTCCAAATGAAAATTTTATTTTATTTATTTTTATTTTATTTATTTTATTTGTTCAGATTTGTATGCCACCCAACTCCCAGGGGACTCTGGGCGGCTTACAACAAAGAGAAAACATGTGAATGAACAAATAGGTAAAAACGTCATATAAAAAACATTAAAGATACATATAAAGTTAAAAGATCAATCACACATAAAAGGGGTGACCACTTTAAATTATTCCGAGCGGTCCCTATCCCCACGCCTGTCGGAAGAGCCAGGTCTTGATGGCTTTACGGAAGGCCAACAAGGTGGGGATGGTCCGGATCTCCAGCGGCAGTTGGTTCCACAGAGTCGGGGCCACCACAGAGAAGGCTCTCCCTCGCGGTCCTGCCAACCAACATTGTTTGGCTGACGGGACCCGAAGGAGACCAACCAGGGGTGAAATCCACCCGGTTCACTCTTACCTGTCGGTCGCCGCAGAGCCGATGGAGCTGGTGGCGTTCGCGGCGTGGGGCTGCCCCCGCCCGCTTCCCTCGCTCACCTGGATGCTGCCATTTGAGTTCTTTTGCCCTCTGCGCATGCGCAAAGCGTTCTGCATGCGCAGAGGGCAAAAGAACTCAAATGGCGGTGTCCAGGCGGGCGGGGGAAGCGGGCGGGGACAGCCCCGCGCCGTGACCGCCACTGGCTCCATCGGCTCTGCGGCGACCGACAGGTAAGAGCGAACCGGGAGGATTTCACCCCTGAGACCAACTCTGTGAGATCTAACCGGTCGCTTAGAGGTATGTGAGCCAAACATTCTATCCCAGTGTTTCTCAACCTTGGCAGTTTGAAGATGTGTGAACTTCAACTCCCAGAATTCCCCAGCCAGCGTTGCTGGCTGTGGAATTCTAGGAGTTGAAGTCCACACATCTTCAAACTGCCAAGGTTGAGAAACACTGTATCTATCCTTTTATTTCCATATCATGGGATGGGCATTTAGAGAGAGCAAGAACTGCATCCAAAATGCCTATTCTATGGGAACCAAAGCTACTTAATTCTTTGCTGGAATTTTTATGATTTAAGCATATTTCTAACAAAGGCTGCAAACGTTGTATTTCAGAGTCCATTTCAGGAGTGACTTGTTGAAAGTCCTTGGTCTCTCTGTCCTCCTTTTTGCTAACAATGAGAAATCTCCCGTTTGTTATGACAGTTTTACAAGTGCTGTTGTGCATTACAAATGAGCAGCTTTATGCCTCTCCTGAACAATTAATTTATTACAATATAGCAAGAGTTGATCATATCTGCTTCTCTTGCATATTTCAGAGCCACCCTTTTAATTACATAAATTTCTTTTTGTGTTTCTAGAACTGGATGGAGATAAAAGAGTCATACTTTTGATTGCATTACAGTCACTCAAACTGCTGAGCAGGCTGGTTCAGTGACTATGTCAGCCTTTTTTTATTTCGTTTTTAAGAGTCTACAAATCTTCAGGCTGCAAATTAATCACTTCATGACATCTCAGGGCAGGGGAGAAAAATGTAACAGGGAAAATAGAGCTGATAATAGCATTGTCACTTATGACATGCGACCAGCAACTTCCTGACTTCACAATCACCAGTGCAAGGAGAAGTGACTACATCAGTGAATTGAATATGGTTCAGCTGCCAGTCAATATCTGCCTTACTATTAGGCAGAGTGAGATATCTACCTCAAATAGTATATGCTGAGAATCAGGGGGGAAAATAATTGGATGTCAGAGCCATAGTGTAGTATACAATCATTTCTAGTCTTCCTTTACATTTTTCCTTTCAACCCTTTAAGGGACATGGTGGTTCAGTAGTTAAGATGCTGAATTTAGACCATTAAAGGTCTACAGCTTGGCAGTTTGAGACCTGAGTACTGTGAGAAGGAGTGAGCTCCGGTCACTTGTCCTAGCATCTGCCAACCCAGCAGTTTGAAAGCAAATAAATGCAAGTAGATGAATAGGTACCACATATAATCACGAAGGTAACAGTGTCCCCTGTTTTGCCATACCTTCTGTGCTGGGGTGTGATGTCATGCTGGCCACATGACCATGTAAAAGCCCTGGATAATGTTGGCTTAAGAAACGGAGATGAGTACTTCCCTCTAAAGTTGGTCACAACTAGTGGGGTAAAACTAGTGGACAACATTATGGAAGTAAAATATGTATGGTGGTGACAGGACAAAAGATCAGTCCTATGCTCGTGAGAATGCATGGTGAAAGAAATACTACTTCTAAAGATATAGAACGGAACAGAACGGAACAGAACAGAACAGAACAGAACAGAATTCTTTACTGGCCAAGTGTGATTGGACATGGAAGGAATTTGTCTCCAGTGCATAAGCTCTCAGTGTACACACACGCAACAACAAAGTGATAGGTCATAGATCATAAATCATAGTTACAATCATTCATAAATCATAAATATAGTTACAATCATTAATCATAAGATACAAGTGATAAATCACAAGATACCAATAGGAGAAGACAGGTGGAAAGATGAGAAAGATGATAATAGCGATACAGCCTACTACCGTGATGGTGAACCTATGGCACGCGTGCCACAAGTGGCACGCGGAGCCATATTTGCCGGAATGCGAGATGTTGCCCTAGCTCAGCTCCAGCGTGAATGTGCGTGCCGGCCAACTAATTTTCAGCTCGCGTGGAAGCTCTGGGAGGGCGTTGTCAGCCTCCAAAGGGCCTTGGGGGGAGGGAGCCTCTGGAGCCTGGGAAGAACGAAAAACGGACCTACCGGGCCCACCGGTAGTTGGGAAATGGGCTGTTTCCAGCCTCTGGAGGGCCTCTGGGGGGGCTGGGGAGGCCGTTTTCGCCCTCCCCAGGCTCCAGGGAAGCCTCTGGAGCAGCGGTGGGTTGCTCCCAGTTTGGGATGCTTCTGTACATGCACAGAAGTGTTGTGCGCGCACACAAGTGTGCACACAAACTGGTAGCAACGGGATTTAGAACCCACTACTGCTCTGGAGCCTGGGGAGGGCAAAAATCCGGCCTACCGGGCCTACCGGAGGTCAGGAAACGGGGGAGGGGAGGTCGTGTGTGCATGCATGGGGGGCAGTGCAGTGCAGGGGGTCACATATGCATGCACTGGGGTGGGGCATGGGGGGCATTGAATTATGGGTGTGGGCACATGCGCGATAGTGCACGCATGCGCATTTTCGGCACCCAAGGAAAAAAAGGTTCACCATCACTGGCCTACTACATGGGTAAATATCTTTAGGCCTAAGGATTAATGTGTTCAGCAGAGCGATGGCATGGGGGAAAACCCCTTCTTTGAGTCTAGTTGTTTGGCATGCAAAGCTCTATGGTGGCATCCTGAGGAGAATAATTGAAACAGATTATGTCCAGGATGTGAGGTGTCTGTAAATATTTTCTCAGCTCTCTTTATGGTTCATGCAGTACATAGATCCCCAATGGAGGGCAGGTGGGCTGCGATTATTTTTTTCTACAGACCTACTATCCATTGAAGTCTGTTTGGTTGCTATGCCCAACCAGACAGTTATTGAGGTACAAATGACAGACTCAAAAATTCCTCTGTAGAACTGTATCAGCAGATCCTTGGGCAAACTGAACTTTGGCAATTGGTAGTTGGCTTCCAATATTTAGGCAAATCCTCCCCCTTTCCTGCTTTCATTTGCATTTTTCCTGTAACACCATTCCAGAGCAGGTAGCTCTTTTTCTCCCTTGTCAGGGGCATCTCAGCTTAGAGAGAAATGTGGACATTTGGGTTAATAAATGCTTTGCACTGATACAAAAGATCTCGAAAGGGTTTCACCCCCCCTTACTTATGACGAACATGCAATCTTTGCATCCAACTGGAAAGATTCCCCACACCCCTTTCTTATTAATACTGACCTTGAAACTAGTAACAGCTGAGATAAGATATTTGGGTACATTGATGTACATGTACTTTTCCCCTAATCATCATGCAAACACCATCCTAATCTATTTCTCTCCTTCACATTTGATTTCCAAGACTCTTTTGTCTTTGAAGATTGCCTTTAAGATTAGAACCTAATGAAGCAGCTTGATCCCAAGGGTAAATAACATATTTCACATGCATTGAGGGTGGCTTCATTTTCCCTCAGCTTTATGGAGCAATCATCTGCATTGTACTTATTTGATTAGTCACATGCTTACAGTGTGCATAGCTTGTCCATGTGTGTTTGCAGCCATTTGAAAAATATATTTGCTGTAAAACAAGGTTTGTGCAACTATTTGCAAATAAATAAAATTTTCTTCTAACTAAATTGTTTACTTCTTTAAGAAGGCCAACATGGCGTAGTGATTAAAGTAACAGATTTGGAGTGAGGAGACCTGAGTTCTAATCTTCCCCTAGGCAGAGAAGCTTGCTTGGGGAAATTCAGCCAATCACTTTCTCTCAGACCCCAAACATCATCAAGCTCTGTGACAAATTGGTGGAAGAACAACCACTCATTGAATTTCCGGAGGGCTTGCCATTTTGTTCTCACAAATTTATTTTGGCAAGATTAAATAGTGGCTGAGTTTATGAACTGCCATATACCATGGTTTGTTTAGTTTCACTTCATTGAATAACTATAGTTAGTCTATAAAAGCCATGGTGGCACAGTGGTTAGAATGCAGTATTGCAGGCTAATTCTGCCCACTGCCAAGGGTTCGATCCTCATGGGCTCAAAGTTGACTCAGCCTTCCGTTTTTCTGGGGTCAGTAAAATGAGGACCCAGATTGTTGGGGGCAATATGCTGACTCTGTAAACTGCTTAGAGAGGGCTGTGAAGCACTGTGAAGCGGTATATAAGTCTAAGTGCTATTGCTATAGTGATCTGCATTTGCATATCACGCTATGGCATGAATTATAGTGACTGTTTTAGCTTAGCTCAATGTGTGATTCTAGACAGTGGACAAATCTGCCGTACATAATTATACAGGTGGTCCTCATTTAATGACTGCCCTATTTAGTGGCTGTTCAAGCGATGATGGCACTGAAAAAAATAACTTTATGACTTGTTTTCACAGTTATGATCGTTGCAGCATCCTGGTGGTCCTGTGATTGAGATTCGGGGGCTTGACAACTGGCAGATATGAAGATGGCACATCACAGCCTCCCAGGGTCATGTGATCACCATTTTGGCACTTCACAGCCAGCGTTCAACAAGCAGTCAATGGAGAACCTGGCAGTAAACTCACAAATCACTGTCATATGAAGTCTCACTTAATGGTGCATCAGAAGTGAGATCACAAGCCTTTCACAATCATATGATGTGTCCCTTAATAAACATGTCACTTAACGACAGAGCTTCTGGTCCCAATTATGGTCTTTAAACCAGGACTACCTGTAATGAGATTGCACCTCTATGGCTTTCCCCAAGAGATCCTTGGAGTCATAATGTGTGTGGATGCTGATTATTTAAAAATTACAAATCCAGAGTTCCCTTATACCACTTTATAATGCTTTGGTAAGGCCACACTTGGAATACTGCATCCAGTTTTGGTCGCCACGATGCAAAAAGGATGTTGAGAGACTGTAGAAAGAGTGCAGAGAAGAGCAACAAAGATGATTAGGGGACTGGAGGCTAAAACATATGAAGAACGGTTGCAGGAACTGGGTATGTCGAGTTTAATGAAAAGAAGGACTAGGGGAGACATGATGGCAGTGTTCCAATATCTCAGGGGCTGCCACAAAGAAGAGGGAGTCAAACTATTCTCCAAAGCACCTGAGGGTAGAACAAGAAGCAATGAGTGGAAACTAATCAAGGAGAGAAGCAACTTAGAACTAAGGAGAAATTTCCTGACAGAACAATTAATCCGTGGAACAGCTTACCTCCAGAAGTTGTGAATGCTCCAACACTGGAAGTTTTTAAGAAGATATTGGATAACCATTTGTCTGAAGTGGTGTAGGGCTTCCTGCCTAAGCAGGGGGTTGGACTACAAGACCTCCAAGGTCCCTTCCAACTCTGTTATTCTATTCTTATATTTCCCAGGCTTTTCTATCAAATGAACTCTGCTCTGTAACAAAACTATTGTTTGTTCTGCCTTAAAGTGCATTCCTTTTAGATGTTACAAACACACTGAAAGCACTGGACAGACAAGAGCAAACAATTCTTTAATTGCTATTAAATGAAGTGCATTTCAAAGTAAAATTTAAGTGAAACTGTCCCTCAGTGAAAGGTTTTTTTTTACTGATTGCATGGGTAAATCAGTACAGCCAATATCCAACCTTAGCAGCATATCAAATGCTTCAATTGAGCATGACAGGAGGCATAGTGGGCAGGCCAATTTTGCGTGTGATGTCTAATCTAACCACAGATTGTATGAAAAACTAAGAACAGCTTAAGGGTATTTAGAAAAGAGTGTCCTTCTGTTGGAATAACAGAGTGATTATTCACCTGACTTTATGACGGCCCTTAAAAAGAACAATACAATCTAAAAACATGAGTCAATAAGAGAATACACAAATGTAACACTGTGTTCTCTGCATTTGCTGCTTTCATTTTGTTCATTATTACAGTTTCTGCTTGGCCACTCAGCTGCAATTCAGCCAATTAAGACAATTAAGCCTTGGCAGCCCAACATAAGAAGCAGGCTTCAGCCTATGTTGAGAACTAAGATGCTGGATGAAACAATCGCAACCATCCTTCTGTTAGAAGCACTTTTGTGTTGAAAATTTGTGTGATCCCAAGACAGGTATAGTTTACTCTAATTTACACATGAGTAGGGTGATGAAATTAACCATGCCATTTCCAGCAGCGAATGGTGGTCCACAGTTCTGAAGGTTTTCTGGTATACATTATATATACAACCTGGAATTAAGGAGAAACTTCCTAACAGTGAGGACAATTGATCAGTGGAACAGCTTGCCTTCAGAAATTGTTAACTTCTAAAGTTAAAAACTCATTGGAGTTTTTCAAGAAGAGACTAGACAGTCACTTGTCTGAAATGGTATAGGGCAGTGATGCCGAACCTTTTTTGGCTTGCGTGCCAAAGGGGTGTATGTGTGTGCGCACGTGCCCACACCCATGCCCTCCCCCTGCGCATGTGCACAATCCCCACGCTGTCCCCCGTGCAAGCGCACAGACCTCACTGAAGCCTCCGGACTCCTGAAGCCTGGGGATGGCGAAAAATGTCCCAATGGGCCAACCGGAAGTTCGTTTCTGAACTTCGGGTTGGCCCGTTGGGACATTTTTTGCCATCCCCAGACTTCAGGAGGCTTCCCTGAAGCCCCAGGAGTGCGAAAAACGGTCCAACAGGCAAACTGGAAGTTCGGAAAAGTTGACTTCTGGTTGGCCCGTTGGGACGTTTTTTGTACTCCAGAGACTTCAGGAGGTGTGAAAAATGGCCCAATGGGCAAACTGGAAGTCTGTTTTTCCAAACTTCCGGTTTGCCCATTGGGCTGTTTTTCACATTCCGGAGGCTTCAGGAAAGCCTTATGAGGCCTCCGGAGGCCTCCGGAGGGCGAAAACGGCCCTTCCCAAGGTCGAAATTCAGCTGGCCAGCACACACATGCGCACTGGAGCTGACATATATGGCTCCGTATGCCACCTGTGGCACGCGTGCCATAGGTTCGCCATCACGGGTATAGGGTCTCCTGCTTGAGCAGGGCGTTGGGCTAGAAGACCTTCAAGGTCCCTATTCTGATTGATTCCCTTCGGAGAGAAAGCTAACACCACAAGCTTTCTCAGCCTGCTTTCTTCCTTCATCTCCTATACCACAGTTGTCAAACTTGCCGCATTACATTGCCGTCACATGATGTATCATGATGTTTTTTTTCCCTTTGTGGAGCTGGGGCGGGTGTGGCCTGCGCATAACGCATCCGGCCTGCAGGCCACCAGTTTGACACCCCAGTTCTATACCATCCTGACATTTAGAGCTGGTAGTTTAGCAGAGAGCTGGGGAAAAACAGTGAAGAAACCATGTTTCCCCAATGCTATAAAATATAGTTATAAAATTTATACAATTATAAAAAAAAATTGTAAGTTTTTTTATCTGGAATAGAATAGATGCCTGCAAACTTGTTTTGTGGGAATCATTTAGGGAGACAGAATAAGGAATACTCAAATATAATACTCTCTGCATTCAGTCTAAAGTATTGTATAATCTAATTCACATCCTCAGGATTTTACATTGTACTGGGTATATAGACTTCAATCCTGGCCATAGTGAATTCCTCTAGACATATAAGCTGCCAGTGGGACATACTTTCCAAAATGCCCAGGGTTACATGTTAAGTTCTATTGTTTGGAGTGAGTTAATTTTTAACTTCAGATTGCAATTTTGGCTTTATTTGTTGATCTTTTGTCTAGGCATTTTATGGCCAAATTTGATCATCTTTCAGTGTAACAAGCATTGCATTTCAGTTAATTCATCATTATTCGCCTCTTTTCTTGTAAAAGCAATCCAACTTTTTAAAGTGATATTACTGATATTTGGGGACAATACAGTGCCTGTTCACAGACTCATAATTAAATATTATCAATTCCCATTCATTGATATTCAAACCTTTTTTTAAGGTAATTGGTTCCAAACAAATCATAAGATCAGAACAAGTTATGTCAAAAAGCAGGATGAAAGGCCAATGAAATCCACTGGCTATCTCAAGAAGAATGAAATCAATTTGATCTTTTCGAGGAGAACGTTTCATGGGGGTCTGGCACTAAAAAGACCCTGTTTCCACCCACCTCACTTCTTCTAATGGGTTGGAAATAAAACAGATCCTTTGAAGAAAACCATAAATTATTGGCATATTCACTTGGCAGAAAGCAAACTTTAATGTCATCTGCCCCACACATCTCTGTAAGCAAAAGATGCAATCTTCCAGCTGGTGACTGGAGTTTATAAGAGTTTATAACCTGCTTCACTTATCCTTCGATAATTGCCCAAAGCAATTGCCAAGGGCAACTAAATATATTTTCTGGAGACTTTAGAAAATTAGACACTCAAATCTCAAACAGAAAATAGCAATAGCAATAGCACTTAGACTTATATACCGCTTCATAGTGCTTTACAGCCCTCTCTAAGCAGTTTACAGAGTTCAGCATATTGCCCCCCAACAATCTGGGTCCGGTCTAATTCATCCTTCCAACAAAGGCATGAAACTAAGAGATTCATATCTATTTATGAGATATCTCCTCTTTAGATGAAACATTTTAGATTTTAAATCCCCTGGGATTTAATTTTAGAGTAATGCATGCAAGATAATCACCTGGTGCGCTGTATTCTAGCACTGTCTCTCTCACAACTGACACTTGAACTAAACATAGTATCACACTTGTCTACTGAAGTGGCCTCTTATAGAACTCAGAGAGGGAAAAAAGAGAAACAAATTCTAACTGCTACAGAACAATTAACCTCATAAATGCCAATCAGAAATGGAACTCCCAAAATTTATAAGAAAGCTTTAGCTGTGGAAGATCCTTTGTATGGCTAAAGAGGCCTTCATATTTAGATTGAGTCCTTCCTTGTGATTCTGTCTTTCTTTTGCTGCCTCCCCATCCTCGTTTTATCTAATGCCTTTAAGAGATCTAACATTATTTTAGCCTTAAGAAACGAGCTGCGGCTGCTTATTAGCTTTGTGCGGAAAGCTAAATCATATAGCTATATATTTTAAATAAGCCATAGATAACAGACGTGCCCTGGGAGCACTATATTATTTTTATCACATGTTTAGCCTATTCTTTTGCATCTTCAGCTGTTTTACCCTGTCATAACTTAGAAGGACTTTATTATTTTTCTTCTAAACCTTTCCCCTTCCTTCCAATTACTCTACTCTGTTTTGAAATCAGTTGACTTGAAACCCAATTTGCATTCAGCCAGGGCAATCTTTCTTTTTCTTTTTCTTTTTTCTTTTTAAAACCCCTAAACAAACTGACTTGTGCATACAAAGAAGTGAAAGAAGACAATTGCCATATTTATTTTAAAGATTATTTTTCCAGTAGAATGTATATTTTGTTAGTAGTTTTATATTTCTAGAGTTAGACTAGAATAGAATAGAATTAGAATAGAATTCTTTATTGGCCAAGTGTGATTGGACACACAAGGAATTTGTCTTTGGTGCATATGCTCTCAGTGTACATAAAAGAAAAGACACATTTGTCAAGAATCTTGAGGTACAACACTTAATGATTGTCATAGGGTACAAATAAGCAATCAGGAAACAATCAATATTAATATAAATCGTAGTTACAGTCAAACAGTCATAAGTTGGAGGAGATGGGTGATAGGAACGATGAGAAGACTAATAGTAATAGTAATGCAGCCTTAGTGAATAGTTTGACAGTGGTGAGGGAATTATTTGTTTAGCAGAGTGATGGCGTTCGGGAAAAAACTGTTCTTGTGTCTAGTTGTCTTGGTGTGCAGTGCTTATAGCGTCATTTTGAGGGTAGGAGTTGAAACAATTTATGTCCAGGATGCGAGGGGTCATAAATATTTTCATGGCCCTCTTTTTGACTCGTGCAGTATACAGGTCCTCAATGGAAGGCAGGTTAGCAGTAATTGTTTTTTCTGCAGTTCTGATTATCCTCTGAAGTCTGTGTCTGTCTTGTTATGCATTATGACAACGATTTGCAATAAACTCCAGATGATGAGGGCTTGTTGTTTCTTAGAAACTGTAGCACCAGCACCATTCAGGGCTATGTCCATGTCCAACATTGTTCTCTTTGTTCTCTCTATATCTTTGTACTCCCCTTTTAGCGGAGGAGGAAGCTCATGGAAATGCAACTAGTAAATAGTTCCATGCATAGAAAATGCAGGTAGTCCTCAACTTATCCTCATAATTGGGATCAGAATTTCCACTGCTAAGCAAGGTGGTTGCTAAGTGAGTCATGTCTGAATTTACAAGGTTTTTTTGGGGTCATGGTTGTTAAGTGAATCACTGCAGTTAAGTGAATCACACAGCCATTAAACAAATCCAGCTTCTCCCATTGACTTTGCTTCTCAAAAGGTGGCTGGGAAAGTCACAAATGGTGATTTGACCCCAGGATGCTGCAACCATTGCCAAGTGTCTGGATTTTGAACAGGTGACCATAGAGTATGTTGCAACAGTTGTGTGAATACTGATCAATTAATCAGAATAGAAGCTGGAAGGGACCTTGGAGGTTTTCTAGTCAACCCCCTGCTCAAGCAGGAGAACCTATACCCGTGGTGGCGAACCTATTGCACACGTGCCACAGGTGGCACGCAGAGCCATTTCGCCTGGCACGCCACGGGTCCGTCACTCTACTTCCGGGTTTCTGGCGCGCATGCGCAGAGCTACCCGAAACCCAAAACCGAACTTCGGCTGCTTGCAAACCTCAAGCGAATCTTTCCCTTCTCCCTTCAGCTGCCGCTGCTGCCGCTCTTCTGGGGTGGTGGGGAAGGAGAGAGCCTGCTGCAGAACCGCCCCCACCTCCTGCTGCTGCCAGCCTCGCAATCCTGCCCGGAGTGCGAGGCTGGCAACAGGAGGAGGGGGGGCGGTTGCGCAGGCTGGGCGGCTCGCGTAACCGCCCCCTCCTCCTTCTGCTTCCAGCCTCACGTTCCGGCTGGTGCCCGGAGTGCCAGGCTTGGAGCAGGAGGAGGGGGCGGTTGCGCAGGCTGGGTGGCTCGCGTAACCGCCCCCTCCTCCTCCTGCTCCAAGCCTCGCACTCCGGGCACCAGCCGGAACGTGAGGCTGGCAGCAGAAGGAGGGGAGGGCGGTTGCGCAGGCTGGGCGGCTCGCGTAACCGCCCCCTCCTCCTTCTGCTTCCAGCCTCACGTTCCGGCTGGTGCCCGGAGTGCGAGGCTTGGAGCAGGAGGAGGAGGGGGCGGTTACGCGTGCGCAGTAGATATGCGCATGCGCGGTGCGGGCACGTGCGTGGTGCAGGTGCGTGCATGTAGGTGTGGGTGCGCATGCGCAGGGGGGGTGCGCATTGCATTTTGGGTAGTGGCACGCGGGAGCGCTGGTGGGTGTGCGCACGCCTATTTTTGGCACGCCGAGAGAAAAAGGTTCGCCACCGCTGACCTATACCATTTCAGACAAGTGACTGTCCAGTCTCTTCTTAAAACCCCCCAGTGATGAAGCACCCACACCTTCTGAAGGCAAGCTGTTCCACTGGTTAATTGTTCTCAATGTTAGGAAGTTTCTCCTTAATTCCAGGTTGCTTCTCTCCTTGATTAGTTTTCATCCATTGTTTCTTGTCTTGCGTTCTGGTGCTTTGGAAAATAAGTTGACCCCCTCTTTTTTGTGGCAGTCCCTTAAATACTAGAATACTGCTGTCATGTCACCCTTAGTCCTCCTTTTTTCTAGACTGGCCATACCCAGTTCCTGAAAATGTTATTCCTATCTTTTAGTCTCCAGGCTTTTAATTGTTTTAGTTGCTCTTCTCTGCAATTTTTCCAAAGCCTCAACATCTTTTTTTATAATGTGGTTACCAAAACTGGATGCTGTATTCCAGGTGTGTTCTTACTAAGGATTTATAAAGTGGTACCAATACATCACATGATTTTGATTCTGCTAATTATATTATATTGATTATAATTATAATATAATTATGTTACATTGATTGTAAGTGACTGGTTGTAAATCATTTTTTCAGTAACTTAAATCAATGGTTGTAAATCAAGGACTATACGTAGGCAATATACAGTTTCTCAAAAACATACAAAAACTTAAGTAATTAACTTGAACTTATTGGACATTAATTTCACAGGGAACCAGTTTGAGTCATGATGAGAATTGCCATATTGCATTCTCCTTATCACACAGCTGTTTGGAACGCCACTCTAAATTCTGCACAGGAGAAAGCAGCTTGCAATTTACCTTCTTCAGGATATGATCTGAAGGAAGCACAGCATGGTTTTAAAAAGAGTAACCGGGAAAACGCCCCATAAAAATAAAATCCTGCTGAGTCACAAGTGCAAGGAGACCTCAACTACTATGTCACTTTCAGTTGAACAAAAATGTTAACTGAAGGCTTGGGCTACCAAAATGTTATCCACCTCACCTCATCTAGAAAAAAGTGGGATAGACAGCTACACAACCAGATGGATTAACAATTGGCTGACCAACCGTACCCAGCGAGTAGTCCTCAATGGCTCTAAGTCCACATGGAGAGAAGTAAGCAGTGGGGTACCACAAGGTTCCGTCCTAGGCCCAGTACTCTTCAATATCTTTATAAATGACCTAGATGAGGGAATAGCAGGAGAACTAACCAAATTTGCAGGTGACACCAAGCTGGCAGGAGTAGCAAACACCCCAGAGGACAGACTCAAAATCCAGAGGGACCTCAACAGACTCGAACACTGGGTCCAAACCAATAAAATGAAATTTAACACAGAAAAAAGTAAAATTCTGTACCTAGGTAAAAAGAATCAAAAATACACATACAAACTGGGCGAAACCACACTCAATAGCAGCGATTGCGAGAGGGATATCGGAGTCCTGGTAGACAGCCAACTAAATATGAGCCAGCAGTGTGCAGCAGCAGCCAAAAATGCCAACGCATTCCTGAGCTGCATAAATAGAGGGATACAATCAAGGACCAGAGAGGTACTAGTACCACTCTATAAAACCTTGGTCAGACCATACCTAGAGTACTGCATCCAGTTCTGGTCACCACACTACAAAAAAGACATTGAAACCCTAGAGAAAGTGCAGAAGAGAGCAACCAGGATGATAAAGGGTCTGGAAAATAAAACATACGAAGAGCGGTTGCAGGAACTGAGCTTGGCCAGTCTGGCGAAGAGAAGGACCAGGGGTGACATGATAGCAGTGTTCCAATACTTGAGGGGATGCCACAGAGAGGAGGGGGGCAGGCTGTTCTCTATGGCACCAGAAAGCCAAACAAGGAATAATGGGTGGAAGCTGACCAAGGAGAGATTCAACCTGGAAGTGAGGAGAAACTTTCTGACGGTGAGAGCGATCAACCAGTGGAACAGCTTGCCAGCAGAGGCTGTGATTGTCCAAACACTTGCGACCTTCAATGAGAGACTGGACTGCCATCTGTCTCAAATGGTGTAGGAACTCCTGCTTGAGCAGGGGGTTGGACTAGATGACCTACAAGGTCCCTTCCAACTCTAATAATAAATCTAAAAATCTAAAAATCTGGCAGTTTACAGCCATGGTTCACAACTATGTCAGCTATGAATAAGGAGCCATACAAGATCAGTATAAATAACGTAGCTGCATGTGTCTCCCAGAATTCCAACATACCAAGAGATACAGACTAAGATGGCCTTGCAAGGGTAATCCATAATAAGGAAATACTAAGTACACAGGAACCTAAACTTCATGCTGCCATATTTGAGTAAGAAGAATCAGCACTTTATGGAAATAGATTGTGGGTATCTCTGGCATCTTCAGTGAGAAGGTTCAAAAACTGGAGTTAGGAAAATTCTCTAAGACCTGAACATGCTTGGCATTGTTGGCATTGAAAGAGCCATGGTGGCACAGTGGTTAGAATGTAGTATTTCAGGCTAATTCTGCTGATTGCTAGCAGTTCAATTCTCAGTGGCTCAAGGTTAACTCAACCTTCCATACTTCCCAGGTTGATAAAATGAGGACCTAGATTGTTGGGGGCAATAGGCTGATTCTGTAAACCACTTAGAGAGGGCTGTAAAACACTATGAAGTGGTATATAAGTCTAAGTGCTATTGCTATTACTACGAGGCAGAATCAGGAACAATTCTGAATCAAGTGGATCACAGTTGAACTGGCAACAATACTCAAATGTATGTCTGTGGAGATTCTCAATCATCCAGGTCATGGTTGTTCCAAAAGTGCTTTTCAAAAGGCAACTGGACTTTCTTGGGTTTTTCCCCCCTTTCAAAATATTTTTCTAAAGGGTTTAATCCTATTGTTCTAAATCCTTTTATTCCCCATCAGTCAGTCCAATATGGGATTCAAATGTATGATAATATAATTAACAAAAGTCATTTCCCAAAGAAACCATTACAGTAGAAAAGCCTAGGGCTGCAGGGTAGATTGGGAAATAGAAACAAGCAAACTGGTATACCAAACGATGGCAATGGCAAATCGCTTCCATAACTCTTCTAAGAAAATCATTTGGTCTGATTCATAAATTCACCAGGAGTCAAACTTAGCTGGAAGATTACTTACAGTTTTGGTTTTATCCTCATAGATGCCATCATACACTAGGGCAGCTGTTTCCAACTGGATTATCTTCAAAGATGTTGAACTTCAACTCCTTTGACCAGCTCACTAGTATTATACTGGTTCCAAGGCCCTATTCTCACTCCTTCTGCATATTGATTGAATATGTAGAGAAGGGGCAAAATTAAATGACAAATTGATGTACCTGTGTATGGTTTGCCAATTGCACAGTGGCAGATAGGACAGCGCTCCAGAGGATCATTGGTTGCCCTCTCCCTTCTTTGGAAGAGCTTTATAGCTCCTGCTGCCTTAAGAAAGTTCAAAACATTCTTAAAGATCCATCTCATCCCGGGCACCTTTTTTTTTTTGAACTATTACCATCTGGCAGACGGTACAGGATAATAAAAACAAGGACAAATAGGCTGAAAAACAGCTTCTATCCCAGAGCAGTAACTATATTGAATTCTACTGTATAGTGCAATATTAATGCAATATCAGGGGTTTTCAATTCAATTGTATAGAATGTGAAGGATGTGTGTTTTTATATGTATAATGTACACGGAAAGTGGCATTTAATTTCATTGTACGAAATTGCAGTGACAATAAAATAAACTATGCACTATGATAAAAGATATATAATGATTCATAGAGAAGAACGAACAGATGTTTAACTGTTAATGTTCCTAAATGGCCTAGGAATGTGGAAATCTGGGCCAGAGCCAGCAAATATACATAAACTAAAAGTGGGACCAGTGACCTGTTAATGCACGAAGGAGAAAGATTAGAGTAGGTCTAGAGCAGAGATAGATAACCTGTTTTCCCCTAGTTATCCAGGGATACAATTTCGATTATCCATTGCCCATACTCAATGCAGCCCATGAGAATTGATTCACCAAATCAATTTAGTCCTGCCCATGGACTAAAATGTCATTTTACATAATGCTTGAGGTTTTCATTCTTATATATAAGCCTTTGTTGTGTCACTGTTTCCAGAGAGATAAAATAAAGAAAAACAGAATACCTGCAGTAGTATTTTATCCTGTTTTATATTCTCATACCGAAGACAGTTGAGTAATGGTATATATGATTCCAAACCAAACTGAATTGCTCAGCAACCACATTTTTTTGGATCTATGAATGCACGCAAACATTTGCATCTGAATAGAATCCAAGTTCTTCTCCAGAGCTACTAAACATGTCACACACACAATTAACAAACCCACCTTAAAGGAGAAACAGCCATGAGTATTAATGATAATGAGTTCTCTACCACCCCAGTAAACATTTTCAGATTTTGCTAACATCAGTATGTGCATGCAGTTAATCCAGTAATTATTATTCCGAACAAGCTGGCTTTTGTTCTTCTTTTGTACCTGGAGCCTTTTCAGATTTTAGTGAAAAAAGGAAAGGATTTCTATGGAAAGGAGAAAGGGTGTGGTGGGAGGGAGAAGCAATATTCGCAGGAAAGTTGAAGTGGGTGTCTCTTCAAGATTTTCTAAGATTAAACAACGAAGCGGTAAGGAGCTGACACTCACACATGGTCCCCTGTATCTTAAAGGCAGAGTGAGATCATCTCAGAATGTACAATTCACCACCCCTTCCTCTTGCTTTGAAGAAGAGGAGATGTGCCTTTGGTATTCATACCATTGAACTTCCTGAAACAAGAGATATTTGGAGCACTCTCCTTTCTCAGATGCCTGTTTGAACCAAAGATGCTTTTTCAAAAGGCAACTGGACTTTCTTTCTTTGTAATATGACTGAGAACCTCCATAGATGCCTGTCTGTAGAAAGATCCAAATAGTTCATATGATAAATAATTCTTTAAAGGATTCCGCATAAAGCATGGAGTGAATTTTGCTCTTCTCCCTTGCCAATTAGTCTGCTTGGAAGTGAAAGGGGTGTTTTGTTTGGTAGGTCTTACTAGGGCAGCCTTGAGACACAATCCATCTTCAGGAGACCACAGTATCCCAATCAACCAGGTTTAGTTGGGTAAGGTGTCTCACACATGCTTCCATGCATGGCAGTCAATGGAAAAAAAAGGCTAAAGTGGTGTTTCCTGACCTCAGCAACTTTAAAATGGGTGGACTTCAAGTTCCAGAATTCCCCAGCCAGCATGGGAATTCTGGGAATTGAAGTCCACATATCTTAAAGCCGCCGAGGTTGAGAAACACTGGCTTATGGATTTCGCTGTTCCCTATCCCCAGTCCATAGCTTCTTACTCACTGAAGAGGAAGAGAAATAGGCTTGAAGAGTTGCTTTGAGAAAACAAAATCCTATAGTTCAGGGGTGTCAAACTGGATTTCTTCGAGGACCGGATCAGCATTGTAGTTCTCCTGCCAGGTCAGCTAAGGGGGGGGGGGAGATTGGATGGACGGATTGTCTCCTGCAGCACCCTGCTGGCCAAAATGGGGCACAGGGAGGATCGTGTGGCCCCTTGTGCCCCATTTTGGCCGGCAAAGTGCTACAGGAGGCCATCCAGGCTGAAAACATGGTGCAGGGGGGGCGCCCACACCCCCACGCCCTATTTTGGCTGCCAGAGGCACTGTATTTTGTATTTGTTTTATTTGTCAAGCATATATGATTATAAGCAAAGTTTAAACAGTAAAACATGATTGAATATATATGTGATATTACAAGCATGAATAAGAGTAAAAGAGGTATGAATATATGGGTACATTAGGACAGGAATGGTAGGCACGATTGTGCGCTTATGCACGCCCCTTACCGACCTCTTAGGAATGGGGTGAGGTCGATGGTAGATAATCTGAGATTGAAGTTTTTGGGGTTTGGGGAAGAAACTACTGAGTCAGGTAAAGTGTTCCAGGCATTGACCACTCTGTTGTTGAAGTTCAATTTTTTGCTCCGCCCACCCACCCGGACGTAATCAAAAATGCTCTGCGCATGCGCAAAAAGTTCTGCGCATGCACAGAAGTGTTGCGCGCACACCTGCATGCTCCCGTTCCCGAACTGGTAGCAAAAGTAAGAGAAACCTACTACTGGTGGCTATATCAATTTGTTAAAGAAATAAATAATCCAGTTTTATAGTGCACATGTGAAATTGTGTGCCTTAAAGCCATTCTTGGTTTGCCATTGCCTTCTTCCTAGGGCTGACACTGTCTGGTGACCTCCTGACTTCGTACCTAATTCAGGATTGAAACTCACAGCCTCCTGGTTTCTAACCTAGTGCCTTAACTACTAAATTAGTTCTTGAAATGATTTGAGTGCCTTGGTTTACTTATTTGACCTAAATAAGCAGTAGACATTAGAGATCAGATTATTATGTCAGTACAGTACATATGTGGCACATATGATAGAAAATCACCTTGGTGGCAAGGCAATAAAACTGTTGGACATTACATCTATAACTTCCTTCATGACAGCTTCTAGTTTAGAGAATTCTCTTGAAATACATATTATCTCTATAACTGCCTTGAATTTTTTTTTAAAGAGCACCCATCTGTTCTCCATAAACATAATTCATATAGTATTATGATTTAAAAAAACAAAAACCAGGAACAAAAACCCAACTGTATGAAGGTCTAGCAAAGCAGCAAGAGAAGGAAGTTAAATAAATAAATACAATGAGGTGTAGCTAAACCTGTGTTGATTGCAATTTCTTAAGCGGTTCCTTTCCCCAATTTAGTCTAACTAATGTCCAGGAAGCCTATAAATTTTCTCCAAATTCTTACATGAATCAATCATGAAAAGATGGATAAACAAATCATTTCTAAGTTAAACACAGCACGGGTGTTTTCATTGAGGCAGGGCTGTGCCCCTTGCATAAAGCTCGGTTTTAAACTAGGCCCTGTATGGGTCAGTAGCATTTCGGAGTTCCCTGGGAAGGCAGGTAGACCTCTGGCCTCCCGTCCCTGCAGATATGCAGATTTTATTGCCTCCTAGCAAAGTTTATTTTCAAACCAGAGGTTTAAGGGACAAAAATGTACGTATTATATTTATTTTATTTTGGAAAATTTATATAGCTGCCTACTCACGGCGACTGTGAGGTGGCTTACAGAAAATAAAAACACAATGTAGAAGGAATAATGCTGCCCCTCAGGAATGGGGCAGCATAGAAATGTAAATAAAATAAATAAATAAATTAATTAATTAATTAAAAATAAATTAAAAATAAATTTAAAATAAATAAATAAATAAATAAATAAATAAATAAATAAATAAATAAATAAATAAATAAATAAATAAATAAATAAATAAATAAATAAATAAATAAATAATATTAAAAATATTAATCCCCCACTCCCCCGTGGGTGACAAGAGACACTCATATCAGCCATTTAATGGGTTCCTCAGACCCTCTGGCAAAACCAGTGATTCAGGTTTTCAGGGCCTTCCGAAAGAGTGTCAGAATGAGGGGCAGTCTAATTTCTGGAGGGATAATGTTCAGAAGGGAGGGAGGGAGGGATAAAATGTATTTAGGATTGGGATTGAACCAGAGAAGAATATTAGTTTTAAAAGTAGAGACATAACAGTAGGATGATCATAAAATTCTCTTAATCTCCTAATTGAAAAACAGGTATTATTACTCCATGGGCCTTTTAACCTCTAGCTTCTGACATGACTAATGAATTTATGCTCAGCATAATGTGCAGGAACGTAAGACAACTTGGCAATTGCACATTTCTCCAATTACCTTGGTTTACATATTGTAACATCATCTGGGAATCCGACTGCCACCTGCAAGTTAATGGTGGCATCTGTCATCAAGGTTATTTATTTATTTATTTATTAGACTTATTTGCTGCTCATCTCTCCTCGAGGTGACTCTGGACAGCTTATAAATATTAAAGTCAACAAAACATCCCAACAATAAATACTCATAATAACAGTAATAAGTTACAATTAAAAAGAGGAGGAAGGGGGAGGTGGGGTATTGTCTTAATCCATCAGTGACCTCCAACATGATCCGCCCCTATTGGGGCTCCAAGGCAGAGCTTCAGGCCCTTATCGAAGATGAGAAGGGTGGGGGCAGATCTCACCTTGGTGGGCAAGATGTTCCAAAAGGCAAGAGCCAGGGCACAAAAGGTTATTCTGGATCTCACCAGCTAAAATTTCTTGTCTGAAGGGGTGTACAGCATGCCTCTTCTGCTGGCATGGATGGGGCAGGCCGATCCTGGACCGATAACCACATATGAAGGACAAAAAAAAAAGAGGTCAAATTAGGAACTGCTTAGTAAAAATTATTTAATTCATCCAATGTATTTTTTTTATTTCTTCCTGCATAATTCTAAAAATAAATCTATTTCTAAGTTACACACATTGAATTCAGCGGAGTTTAGGTATAGCTAAATGGGAATAGGATTGCACTTGAAAGAAAAGTCCATTAGGAAGAGGAGATCGATATAAAGTGATGAGGTTATGCAACTCATCATTTGAACACATTTCCATATTATGTGGAGTAGCTGTATTGCCTAATGCTAAACCTGCATGAGTTTTAGTAATTTTTTCAGGTGAATTGGGGATTCATTCAGCAGAAAAAAAATGGCTGATGCATCAAGAAGCTAAGAATTTTAATATGAATATAATATAATAATAGAAAAGAATAAGGAAAATATTGGAAGATATAAGGAAGATAATGATGTAAACAATAACTATATAGAATAAACATGTTTTTGTATTACTAGGCTGTAAAAGGATAGTGTCGACGAGATGGTTGACATTTATTTATTTATTTATTTATTTATTTATTTATTTATTTATTTATTTATTTATTTATTTATTTATTTATTTATTTATTTATTAGTTGCATTTGTATGCCGCCCACTCCACAGAGACTTGTATGTTCAATGTTTTCTATTTTCAAAGATATTTGATACTTTATTTGTATATACATATGTTTATCCATGTTTTTATGTTTGTTAGTTTTTTTAACATAATTAATAAAGATTATTTTTTAAAAAAAGAAGCTAAGAATTTTCAAATAAAGTATAGGAAACCGAACTTGGTCTTTTAGCTAAAACATATGTAGCCATTGTGTTTGTGTTGAGTAACTTGAATGTTAAGAACTTCTTTGGCCATATTTGTGGGATATGTATGGATTAATAAATGAACAAATGAATATTTCCTGTTTGGCTCAAAAGATTATGAACTTATACACTGGAATGAATTGGATTCTTTCTGATGTTCTGCCAGTTTTGCATAGTCTCGTTTCTTTTGAGCTCTTGTGGGTGATGAAGAATTCATGGATGCTGCTGGACTTTTCATGCATATAAACTGGCTCAATATCTTATCACAGTAATGGTCACTGATTATGTAGGCTCAACACATCACTGAAGTACTAAACTATTAAAGTGAAACACTATATTTTTCAGCAGTAGAATATTTAGTTGGTAGAAATCAGAAAATTAAGGCAAGATCATAAAGATTCCCCCCCAAAAAACTATGGGAAAATATTGCTAATTTGTATGTATGTTCTACATTCATAATGTAGTTTATTTGTTCATAGTTATTGTGTTGTGGTAATTCCTCAAATTGTAATTTATTTATTAAACTGTTGTTAAACACCATAGATCAATATAATAAGGGAATCCAGTCCATGTAATTCTTCTGAAGACAATTAAAGGGCCCAAGGATAATAACAATAATATTAGCACATCTAAATGTTCAGATATCAGGTTCTTGGTTGTTCAGAAGCATCGTTTAAGCTCTAGCATAATGGGAAGAAGCTACTTTTCCCTCTCTTTCTACACATGACTGGAAAAAAAAACACTTTCTTGTTTGTCAAACTATGGTTTTTCTGTGAGATCCAATCTTGGAACTGAGCTTGATCTCTACTCCAATTCAAGAGGAAAGTTGGCAATTCTGGAATGGGGAACTGCAAGCTATTTATTCATTTGTTATTTCTTTGCTGGATGCTTTCAGAAAGCTTAAGGTGGTTTATCTAGCCTCCACCCAGTTTGCAACCCTAAAACACAAATCTTACGAGGAAAGCTGATTTTGGAAAAGTTGATTTGAGAAAGCGTGATCAGCTCAAGATCATTTAGTGTATTCAACAGGGACTTGAATTTGAGTGTCCATACTCAGTCTCTGACCCTGATCCCCTACTTGGCTTTGTTTGATCTAAAAAAAATTAAGTAGGGCTGGAGTTGCTTAACAAGGCTCAGCCAACCTCATTGTACGCAGGTTGTACTCTGACAATAAAGGTTTGAATTGAATTGAACCCAAAAATCTTTAAGAAATCATGTGACTGTAGGCCAGACTGGGAAGTAAAAAAATCAAAAATTTAGAAGAAGACAGTACTCAACATCTTATACATTGTCACCAAGAAAACAAAGTGACATGACTGGGTAGTAATATGAAGTCTGTCTGCCTGTCAGATTTAAACTGATTAGTTCTAAGCCCAACAGTGGCCTATCAATTTTATCCAACTTTACAGAGTTCTAATGCAAAACGTTTTTTAAAAAGTAACATAATTATATAGCCGAGGTGGCGCAGTGGTTAAAAGCAGCACTGCAACCTACTTCAGCTGACTGCTAGTTCAGCAGTTCAGCTGTTCAAATCTCACTGGCTCAAGGTTGACTCAGCCTTCCATCCTTCTGAGGTCGGTAAAATGAGGACCCAGATTGTTGGGGGCAATATGCTGAACCCTGTAAACCGCTTAGGGAGGGCTGTAAAGCACTATGAAGCGGTATATAAGTCTAAGTGCTATTGCTATTGCTATATGGTTCTAACTAATTAGATTTAGATTTAGATTTATTATTAGAGTTGGAAGGGACCTTGTAGGTCATCTAGTCCAACCCCCTGCTCAAGCAGGAGTTCCTACACCATTTGAGACAGATGGCAGTCCAGTCTCCTCTTGAAGGTTGCAAGTGTTGGGGCTCTCACAACCTCCGCTGGCAAGCTGTTCCACTGGTTGATCGCTCTCACCGTCAATTACTTGTGGTCAAGAGAAGAGTTACACAAAAACAGATTTCTAAAAGCATAGCTTTAATTTATAGTACTCTAGAAAAGTAAGTTGCAGTCTGTTATAGACTGTACTACCTTTTGTATAAATGTTGAATGAAATGTAATGCCTCCAATGTTATAATTTTGCCAATAGATGGCAGTGCTGATGTGCTAGAAGCTCTGACCGGTTCTTTACCATCTGTTCTTTCACTTGAATTAGTGCAGGGGTCGGCAACCTTAAGCACCCAAAGAGCCATTTGGACCCGTTTCCCACAGAAAAAAAAAACACCGGGAGCCACAAAACCCTTCCTGTGCCTGACTATTTCCTGAGCAGCCACAGAACTAGCATATGTAGTTGAATTAAATGTTCTGTTTTCTTCTGAAACTTTTCTTTTCTTGGATTTATCCATGGTTGGCCTACCGGGGGTCGAAAAGCTCAATAAATTGTGTGCCGCCGGGTATCACACATTGAGGGTTGTGACGCATATTTTGAGCGATAGGGAGCCGCAGCAGAGGGATGAAAGAGCCACATGCAGCTCCAGAGCCGCGGGTTGCTGACCCCTGAGTTAGTGGGAAGAAGTTGGGTGAAAAGATTCTATTGTTATTTATGGAAGTGAAGCTGGCAATTACTACTTATTACTATGCTTTAAGTAACACAGTGAGATTGTTCCCCCCCCCACTTAAAGAGGGCCTCCAATTGACATCAACTGCCAAATGAAGGTTGTTTCTGATGAGGACTGTTTCTGATGAGAATATATGTGTCACCTGGCCAAAAAATGCAAAAATTGTGAAACTGGGAAGAGCTGATTTGTGTGGACAAGAATGAAAGGGATGATTGCCACAGTAACCAATGGGTTTCAGATGAGAAAGATTGATGAACTAATTAAGGACAATTGCAGATCAGTTAAAGAGAAATTGCTTTCAACTTGATGTTGTACAGGGACTTGTGGATTACATCATTGAAGATGCTCGATTTTTGTGTAAGATGTGTTCTTTCAATGCTGATGGATGAGATAAAAACTTCAAGAGTTGAAATTTACCAGCAATTGTTGTCTGACAGAGGTGATAATTAATCTCACAAAGGAGAAGTTTGATCTTTTCCCGGACATCAGACATTAGAAAAGAAACCGCAGTTTAAAAGTCTAAGTAAAAATATTTATTTTGGTACAAAAACAATAAATCCTCATTTGTTTACATCTCTAATATAAAAGTACGTCTTCTCTCAATGGAAGACAGAGGAAGAAGGACAGATCGGAGAAAGGAATGCACACATGCGTACAAGAACATATCAATCACGTGCTCAGGAATAAACCATTATATTGAATAGGGATGCATCTCCCTGCATGTACATGTAACAGGCAATAAATCACACCGTGACATTGTCATTCCACAAGAATGCAGGTAAGAAATCTTCACAGCATCATGACAGCCAGCAAACATGATTTCTTCCTTATGATCCAGAAATGAAGAAGCAATGCCATGAATATAATTACAAAATGAAGAGAAAAATTTAAAACTGGACATTGGTAGGAAAATCCATGGTTACAGTTGTTTTGGGACATGGTTGATGTTATTCACTTAGATTTCCTTGAACCTGGAAACCTGGAATGTGGCACTCAGAGTGTAGCACTGTAGCTCTTAGAGTGTTACATTGCAAATTCAAGTCATGAAGCAATAATTAAGCAGAGTTGGGAAACACGAGAAAGAAAATTTGCTGCACTATACAGTGCTAGGCATTACATCTCATGAATAAACCAAAAGGCAATTGAAAAACTAGATCTCACTATCTTAATCTATCCACCAGGCAGTCCATTTGCTGTTATGCAATTTTTACCTTTTGGTAAAATTGAATGGATACCCTCCTGGGCATCTGTTTGATTCACATGAATAAGTGGAAAGAACTGCCAGGACCCCTGGTTGAAGAGACGAAGGGTGGAGTTCTTTCATAAAATCTTTAAAAAGCTTTTCTGTAATTGGCGGACGCATATAGTGAATGGTGATACAGGAAAATAAATACTGTATAGTAACCATAGAGTTTGATTCAAGGATTATTGTCCTGCTGCATTTATTAAAATACCGTATGTTCCGGCGTATAAGACGACTGGGCGTATAAGATGACCCCCAACTTTTCTAGTTAAAATATAGAGTTTGGGATATACTCGCCGTATAAGACTACCCCTCCTACCATCTTTCTTTTTCTGTCTGTCTTTCTTCCTTCCTAACATATTTCTTTCTTTCTCTCTTTCTTTCTTCCTTCCTTCCTTCCTAACTTCTTTCTTTCTTTCTTTCTTTCTTTCTTTCTTTCTTTCTTTCTTTCTTTCTTTCTTTCTTTCTTTCTTTCTTTCTTTCTTTCTTTCTTTCTTTCTTTCTTTCTTTCTTTCTTTCTTCTGCTCACTTCATCCTGCTTGTGTGTGTGTGTGTGTGTGTGACTGACTATGGTGCTCAGGTTGGGGCCCCCAATGCTCTGCAGCCCTCTGGTCTGGCAGGAAAAGGAGGGGCTCTCAACCCTCCCCAAGAAGAGACCCGTTGATGCTTTGGGGCTCCTTCGGCAGAACGGCGGGGATGCGGCCATGGCCGTTTTTGAGCTCCCCCCGGCTTGGAACTTTCAGTACCCGGTGTATAAGATGACCCCCGACTTTTGAGAAGATTTTCAAGGGGTAAAAATTCGTCTTATACGCCGGAACATACGGGTATCCCTATTTAAACTACAGCTATAGAGGTGGAGGTATTACTTTTCATTTAAGCTTCATAAATAATAGCAGGTTTCTATTGCTCAAGCTTTTCCCAGTATGGATATAATAACACATCCTGATTATAAACTTCATCTCAATTTTGATGCCTTTTAAGAGTAGGAATCAAATATATCTTGTCATTCACTCCCCAAAAATCTCTTTCGCTAAAAGAAACATTGATTAAAAAGGTGGATTGGTTGAATCTAAAGGTGAAATTTGTAAGCAAATTCATGTAAGAGTGATTTGGTGAAGTTTTGCTTCCTTTCCCTCCCCCCCAACATTAGCTTCAGCTCTAATTGTTACCAGGCAGGCAAAAGTAGAGCATTAAGAGATAACATAACTAGTCCAATCTGACCCCAAAAGGTCAAAAAAAAACTAAACAATTTTTTTCATAGCACTTGCTTATTTAAGGTCCATAGCAGCTCAGTTTCCTTCTAGTTGCCTCTGACATACCCTGACATACATTCGATTATCCCTTTTGCTAAAAAATAAAATGTATACTGGGTGGGTTTTCTAGGATGTAAGAAGATCAGGAGAAAATGAAGGAAAGCACATCTAAGAAACTCAGACAACCAAGGGTGACGCCAATGGAATCCAAATGTCATTGATAAAGACTTAACATTAAAATGCTCACTGCTTTACATTAATTTCTCACAAGATTTATGGAGGTCACTGACTATTGAAAAATGCAAGTCAGGGAACTGAATGCAGGAGGGAAGCTGAGAGAAGAGAAAGCTTTCCTTAACTTTGATGGTATCTTTTAACCCCTTTCTTGACATAAGGCACCAGATGTTAAACACGATAGAAATAGTGCTGTAGCTAAGTCATTTTTTCCATATATTTGATGGTTATCCATAAAAGCTTACTTGATACTGAGCTTGGTTAATCTTTCAGAAAACCTTAAAATCAGAGTTGAAAAGGGTCATTTAAGCCATTGAGGGCCAACCATTCCTCAGGGTAAGAATCCATATTACAACATCCCTGACAACTGAACCCACCTAAAAAAGCGGAGCCCATCGCATGCCTGGTTATTGGCCTCCTAAAAATTGTTCAGGAAGGGTTTGAGCACGATCTCTCTTTATATTGCATTTATAACTTGTGTGCAACATTGATTGCTGATTTAGTTCAGCAGACTAATATAACTTTCTCTGGAAATGGTTTGCATGAGTAACTAATAGCTAGGAATATTATTGGTGTATTTTAGCTTCTTCTGTCTCCTTTCAGCTCTTGACCCTTCACAGTAAATACAAGACTTCTACCAATAAATAAATAAATAAATAAATAAATAAATAAATAAATAAATAAATAAATAAATAAATAAATAAATAAATAAATAAACAAACAAACAAACAAACAAACAAACAAACAAACAAACAAACAAACAAACAAACAAACAATATTCAAATAGTGACATCATCTGTAAGCTTCTCTGACGGAGATGAGTGATACAAAAACATAACAAACAAACAAACAAACAAACAAACAAACAAACAAACAAACAAATAAATAAATAAATAAAATGAGAAAGAATTGCCCATGAGGGAAAAGTTGTCCATGTTTTTTAATTTCTGCCCCTTTTGAGAATAAACAGTGACTTCTTGAAAGTCTGTCTTTACTGTAGTTTAAAAAGCAAGTGTTTCTATGTGTATGCCTGTGTGTGTGTGTAGGCATATGATGATCAAAATCACTGAATGCTGAGAGGGCTAGGATGCTGGGTTAGTGACAAAACCAATTTGCCACAAATCGTGTTACAAAAGAACAGCACGACTTTGAACTAAACTGGAGAACCGTTCCTATTCATCATGCCTTTGTATTGGAACCTCTACCTTCTGCCTGACATGTTCAATATCTAATTGGTATTCTGACACTTGAGATAAGCAAGCATCTGTTCTGTCCATGCTTCTTGGAAGCCTTTTGTTCTGCAAAAAAGTTGGAGTTCAAGGGATGCAGTTTAGCCGATGCGTGAGATTCATGCTATTGTTAGTTCAGCTCCTCGCCACTACAGTGGCCCAGGCTGGGTGGGGGGCGATTGCTTGAAAAGAGAAACGCGAAGACTTTTTCTTTCCCTCAAATGTCACAAAATAGTCTGCTTTCAGACCTTCAGAACCGAAGAAGCTTCTTGGATAAGAAGCGAAAAGTCTTCAAGGAAAAAAAACGAAGAAAAGTCCATTTGCCTTTTGAAAAAGCACCTGGAAAAAGCTACCCGCTTTATTTGGACTTAGATGCATTTTTGCATACTAGAATTATGTATTGCGGTTTGCAGCATGTTTGCTTCCCATGTAGTTGTTGTTAGTCACAAAGTCATGTTCAACCCATTGCGACCCCATGACAACGTTCCTCCAAGCCTTTCTGTACTCTACCATCCCCCAGAGTCCATTTAAGCTCACGCCAACTGCTTCAGTGACTCCATCCAGCCACTTCATTCTCTGCAGTCCCCTTCTTCTTTTGCCCTCAATCGTTCCCAGCATTAGGCTCTTCTCCAGTGAGTCCTTCCTTCTCATTAGGTGGCCAAAGTGTTTGATTTTCATCTTCAGGATCTGGCCTTCTAAAGAGCAGTCAGGGTTGGTCTCCTCTAGGACTGACTGACTTGTTTGTTCGCCTTGCAGTCCAAGGGACTTGCAGGAGTCTTCTCCAGCACCATAGGCCTCAATTCTTTGGCGCTCAGCCTTCCTTATAGTCCAACTTTCACAGCCATACATTGCAACTGGGAAAACCATAGCCTTGGCTATATGCACTTTTATTGGCAGGGTGATGTCTCTGCTTTTTAGTATGCTGTCTAGCTTTGCCATGGCTTTCCTCCCCAGGAGCAAGCATCTTTTCCCCATGTAACATAGTGTTAAAATTCCAGACAAGGGGGACAAATGCTGATGATGGTATCTGTGGACCAATTGGGGCTCATGGGTATAGGGTTAACTGACCTCTACAGTCAAGGGTGGGTGAATCAATCAGTTGCTTTATATTCCAAGCTCTTTAGAACTTTTTAAAGCAGCCATGTCTTTGGCCCAGACCACGTGCCTATGCTATGTGATCCCTGGCCAAGATGTCGCTGCTTTAGAGAGTTATGGGTAGCTTCTACATTTGTCCCCCCTCTCTAGCCCCCTGCTCCTTAAAGCAACTTTTTGGAATCAAATCTGAAGCCATTAAAAAAAGAGGTGGGGCACCTTACTGCTTTCTTGGTTGATGATCCCATGACTGAAACTGCTAATGCTTTTGTTCTCTGTTGGTGAATGATGGTGTGTAGTTAGAGAGGCTCTGAGTCATGAGCAACAGTTCCTGCCACAAATACAAAAGGAACAAAATGTGAATTTGCTTTAAATGGTTGCATGAGAATGTCTGGATTGCTTGGGTAAAGGAGCATGTAGTAAAACTTAATGGAAAATGATAGAAAAATAGATAGTTTTGCTTGCTTCCATTGCCTGCCTATGTTCTTACTTCATTTATGAAAAGTTTCAGTTTTTCTGTCATATGGGGACCAAAATGTTTGTGCAGTTTCTGACTCATTTTAAGTGTGTGTGTGTTTTTTTTTAAAAAGAAAAAGCAATAAGAATTTGAATATGAATGTGCATTTCTTCAGGAGTATGGGAAAGGTAACAAATTGGCTGGCTATAATGAAATCACTTTCAGAAGTTCATTTCAAACCTTATGAGTAACTGCCAGATCATAACATTGACTCATGCAGTGCCATTGTGATCATTATTAGAATTATATAGAAAATGTTTACTGTACAAACTGAAGGACTGTGCATGCTTCTTGAAGGAGAGAGATCCACAACATCAAACCCACAGCAGAGAAAGTCTTGAAATCAAAAGGAAAAAAAAAAGGAACTTCGCTGAATCAAACAAAAATCTCATTGTTGACTGGTTGATGACAAGTATTATTAGAGTTACCACAATAACCTAGGACCCTGCCATATAATTGGCATTTAAAATAAAAATAAAGGATGGATCTGATGTCTGGTACAATTTGGACTCTCGAATGCTTTTTTTTCTTCATCATGGAAACACCCGGTTGGAGAGATTGGTGTGAGTGCAAATCTTCCCCCAATACTGTGTATCATTAGTCTTATCTCAAAAACTTTTTCTTCTTCTTCTTGTGAAACTGCACAGACATTACACCCAAACTGGAACCTCAGTATTGCATTAAACAAAATTTCATGGCAAATGGCTTAGCAAGCTTTTCATTCTCTCGCCTTCTTCTTGAATGGCCTACTGGAAGCATTTTTGAGACACAACTATGAGGCCCGTTTGTCATGCTCCTTAACTCACTGTGTGTGTGTGTGTGTGTGTGTGTGTGTGTGTGTGTGTGTGTGTGTGTGTGTGTGTGTGTCTTTTGCATGGAGGAGCAGAGAGGAGAAACATCTGTGTCAATGGAACCTTGACCTAGACAAGTTTCATCCCCAAAGATTCAGGATAATACATAGGATTAAACACGGACCATAATGGAGGAAAAGCTCCCCTTGTTGGTAATTCCTTTGAAGTGCTTCAATGAAATCTTTGCATTTTTGGATTACGGCTGGTAGAAAATAAATGTTAATCTGAGTTTACAGTTCTGGATATTATTTTAAGTTATCTGGAATCACTTCATACAGAGGTCCCCCCCACCTTCCTTCTTGTTCCTCCTCCTCTCCCTAAAGATATTGTGTGCTTGAATGGATGTGACAAACTCTATTCTATTGAACATAATGGAATCTGATCACCATTGCAGTTTCTTTCATTGATGGGAGGCTGCTATTTTCTTGCAGCCCATATAGCTGAGGGGTCCTTGGTGCTCTCTGAGCTTGTTCTTGCAGATGTTTCATTACCCACACTAGGTAACATCATCAGTACTCTCTGTGCATAGTGTTCATTTCCCAAAACAATAGCCCGTTGGTTTTGTTAATCACTAAAGGTGGAGGGACCCAGTTAAAGTGGCAAGGAGTACAATGTTGGAAGATCTGAAAGTCTGGGTTAAGGACAGATCATGATTTTCAATAAGTTACCTTGCATTGATCTGGCATCTTTTTTTCATATGGGGAGGATATATACTTTTTCAGGGTGAACTGCCATAGCAGTATGTAAGTTTTTGTGTAGCACAGCATTCTTGATCTAACAGAATATAGTTACTGGCGAATTCTCACAACTGATCTACTTTTTGGAAAGGGTACATAGCTTATACACACATCAGCATACAGTTGTGAGCATGGACATTCTTATGTTTGAAGATTGTTTCATGTCAAACTTTGCTTCTATAAAGAAACAATAAATATTTTGTCTCCTGTTTGGTATTCTGATTTTTTTTTATGTACAATTTTTCATGGGAGGTTATTATTCAGCTCCATCCAATTTTTTAATGGATAAAATGTCTTCTTCCCCAATTTTTAGCATTTATTTAAACAAGGTTTTGGCTATCTTATATTTGCCCGTAGAGAATTGATTTTTCATCAATTGGACTCAAACTGCAGCAGGAACTTTAAAAGTTAAAGTGCCCCAAGCTATGATGAGTTCTCTTTGGATTTTATTGTAAGGTTTTAATTGGTTGAGCTTCATAATTCTAATATAATTTCACATGTCTTTTAATTTTTGATTGGGAACCCTCCCCCCAAACTGGTTGAAAGATGGGTAGCTACCAACATGTTTTAAATCAATCAATACATGCAATTATTTCAAACCATTTTATATGGCATTTGGTAGTGTTGTCATGAAAGAAGAAAAGAAAAGAGACAATTACATGCATGGAACACACACCACACACACACACACACACACACACACACACACACACACACACACACGTATGTAGCCTGGAATGACATGAGGTCTTTTGGTAACATAACATCCAGGTGTTAGGCCTCAACCTCACTTCAACTGTTGTTTATTGCTATTGCTTGAATTAATCCCTGCTGTCAGAGCTGTCCGCAAGATGCTTTCTGAAAGAAAGATCTGCAGAACATCACAAATGTCACATCCTGCTTTGATACACTCAATTTTCTATTCAGATTACTTTGCCTGGGATAGTAAAAAATGTTTTAAAAAAAGAATAGGCCAGTGAACAAGTTGCTAAATTATTTTTCTTTTATTAGACTCCCTCTTCCTCTTCCCCCCTCTTCTTCCATCACTGAGAATCTGATAAGAATTTTTAGGCTATATCCAGTTACAAACTGGATCTCCCAAGAGCTATTCATTCATTAGTAATTATCCTAGTGTTACAGGAAGTAAACAGCTCATTGGAAGTGCATTTTGCATCCTGTTACATCACACTGTGCTGGTCTTGCCAAAGGTACACTGTATTTCAAGGGGATACAGTGAAGATAATCAGATTTCAGCAGAGCCTGGGAGGTCCAAACAAAACCTGGAGAACAATTTGTTTAAAGGAGATCTGTTATTTTTTTTTTTTTTAAAAAGGAGAAATCTTCCACAAATCCATGTAAAGTGGCAGAATTTGTTCAAGATCAATAAAACGTTTGAAGTTATGATCACATTTTTGAATTGTATTTAAATTCCTGTCCTTTTATCTGTAAGAAAATCACAAGGGCAACAATACCTTAGAGCTCATGAGTTAATCAGTGTTTTTTTTTACAGATAACAATAAAGCAATCCTAAAGAAAGCATGTATTTCGAAAAACAGATGTATTAATCTTTTGTCAACCTCCAGACAAGATGGGCAGCACATTAATCCAATTAATAGACAAATAAACAAATCAATAAAATAATTCTTTGTTAATCAGATCAGTGACATACTATGGAATGGAATTCTGGAGTTATCATGCAAATTATAACACCTCAGCCTACAGGTGGATGGTATTATCAGTTTTAATGTTCTTTATTGTGATGCAAATGTTGTCCAACAACTTTTAAGACTCCCCACTCCTCTTTGTATTTAATGTTGTTTATTTTCTAAAGCAGATTTGGAGTAGATAAACCTTCAAGAATGCCATGGATTAGCAGTTGTACTCGATGAATGGCATCCACCATTTGATACTTTTGGAATAACATAGGACATCCTTCATTCTTGGCCAGTAAATGTGGCACTATATTTGGAGAACTGCTGTGATTTTGTTGGATTGGAACTGGGAAGACTCAAGTTGAAGTCCTCCTACAGCCTGAAAGTTTATTAGACTTTGTGTCTCTCATGCTCCCCCTTTCAGTCCAACCTCTCACAAAATTTGGAGTATAGAATACTATGTATGCCAGCTTGAGATCCTAGAGGAGAGGCAATACATGTGTTGAATGAATAGCAATAGCAATAGCAATAGCAATAGTACTTCGACTTATATACCGCTTCATAGTGCTTTACAGCCCTCTCTAAGCGGTTTACAGAGTTCAGCATATTGCCCCCAACAATCTGGGTCCCCATTTTACCGACCTCAGAAGGATGGAAGGCTGAGTCAACCTTGAGCCGGTGAGATTTGAACAGCTGAACTGCTGAACTGCAGTGCTGCACTTTAACCACTGCGCCACCTTGGCTCATAGAGGATGATGATGATGATGATGATAATGTTATCCATTCAGTCATATCCGACTCATGGAAATTCTGTGGGCCAGGTCTCTCCACATCTTCCAATCTTGCACTACTACTTTGTATTGAATGAATAACTAATTTCCTAAAAGAGAATTCAGATTTGGGTTAGGAAATAAAAATATCCAGGATAATTTGTGGTTGCGAGTTATGGATATGCATCATGAAGAGGATAAACTTCAGAAATAATTTTACCATCTGTATAATTATCTTTTAAATTACATGATTCTTATTTTGAAATACTTAATTGATGAAAAAGTATTTGACAGTGCTCGTTTGACTGCATTTTCAATACATACTATTAATTTGGAATATTTATCCTCTATTTCAAGAAAAAAGGGCTCCAACAATAGAGTATATAAAAAGGCACCATCTGGAAATCTGAGGCTTTTATATCTTTCTGTTGGACCTCTTAGAAGCATCTGGATATTTGTTAATGGGAATAACAAATGAATATACTTTTAACCAGAGCCATTTTAGTCCCACCCATATCCTCTAGATTATGTTCATTTTCTGAGTGTAGTTGAAAAGTCGATTCCACTTGACTTTTTCTTTTAAGTGAGTTTTCGACTCCATGGTATGTCTTCACCACTGGATTAAACATTCACATTCTCTATTTTATTAACAAAACAAATGTGATGGTGATAATCCCACAACACCGCTAATCCTCCTTGAAACAAAACAATATTAGTATTTAAAAATAACATAAAATAAAATAAAAATAATAAAAATAAAAATCTCAATGCAGAGACACTAGTAAATTTTCAACAGCTTAGACGCAACCTGTAATCTAAATCACACTAATAAGTGATGTAGGCCTTAGACTGCAATCAAAGAAGAGATTTTTTCCAGAATAATAATAGCAAAAAAATAAAGAGTTCAGGTTATATTTAAAAGACTTTAATAAAACGAATGACAAAAGATACAAATGAATGATTGGAGAATACTTTACTTAAAATCTAAGTTGATTCACTTTCATGGTTAATTAGTTATATTCTTGGAATGGAATTTGCTCTGTTTGGAAAAAAAATTGTATAAAATCATAACTAAAGTTTTATTAACTCATAATGATTCATTTTTTAAATCAGATGTTTTGCTGCAGCTGATAAAGCATGACAACTATTCATTACCATCTGCTTTTTAGATGCATGTTGGGCAAGAACAACAAATATTAAAGGTACATAGTTTCATCCATTTGCTGATGTGCTAGTGATTGATCTACTTATCTGATCAGCTAGGAAACCTGAGTACCAAAGATAGATAAAACTAGAAAGAGGAGGTGAAGGAGGAGGAAAAAGAGCATGTGATTTCTCTTTCAAAGAAACATATGGATGATTCATGCATTGTTCTGATAATGGGGTTGTCACAGTGATCCACAAATATACAGGTGTCTCATAACCCACCCACCCCCAATACTTCAATTCAGTGAGGGACAATATATTCCCTGGAACCTGACTGGGTGAAGAACCATGTGAATAAATGTGATTATACATGTCCTCTTATAAGAAAATTGGCTATAATCCTTAACTAAAGTAGAAGCTGCTTTTATGTAATTGTTTGTTTTTTATGTCTAACTACTTGCCTTAGATACAGCTCAGTCTCATGATTGGAAAATATATAGATCAATTGCATATAAAAGCTATCTCTCTGAATATATACCATCAAGAACAACAGAATAATAATACTTGAAAGACAGATTGTCCTCCCGCTATCTAAGTATTAAAACAAACAAATGTCTATTTATACAAGAATTTGGTCACTCCTCTTTTCTCATCTAAAAATTCAGTGTAATTGTTGACTCCAGTTCCTTTTGTATGTGCTGAAATTGGTGCTTCTTCAACCTGGCACACTCCAGATATGTTTGGTTATATGTACAGTACGTCTTAGCTAGCATTTTAAGCTGTTGAAGTCAAACACAGGTGAAGGGCACCAAGTTGGGGGAAAGGGTTACAAGAAATTCTTCTCTGCATGTCCTATTCCAGGGGTCGACAACCTTAAACACTCAAAGAGCCATTTGGACCCGTTTCCCACAGAAAAGAAAACTCTGGGAGCCACAAAACCCTTCCCATGCCTATTTCCTGAGCGGCTACAGAACTAGCATATGTAGTTGAATTAAACGTTCTGTTTTCTTCTGAAACTTTTCTTTTCTTGAATTTATCCATGGTTGGCCTACCGGGGCTCGAAAAGCTCACACATTGTATCACACATTGGCGGTTGTGATGTGTATTTTGAGCGACAGGAAGCCGCAGCAGAGGGATGAAAGAGCCACATGCGGCTCTAGACCCACAGGTTGCTTACCCCTGCCCTATTCCATGAATGGGATGCACACTAAAAAGAAGTACGCCTTTAAAACTTCACCCCAAATAAAGAAATGCCAAAACTATTTTGAGCTGAACTTCTTGTAAATAGATTAATGATTTCCAGAAACAGAAAATGCCAGTGAGATAATCTTGTTTGCCTTGAGATCAACTTTCCACAAAGAAGTTACAATGATGTCAGATGGAAAGATAGAACAATGTCTTTCCAATACTTAACATTTAAGGAAGGTACAATTACTTGCTAGAGGGCATTCATGGGATGCAAGTCAGCCTAAGAAAAGCTGGGGTGTAGTGGATAGATTTATCTTCACCAAAAGCATGTTAAAAAGAAAGAAGGCCAAATTACCATATACCTGTTGATTTGGTCTATCACAATCTTGTTTGGACATCCCTAGATCTTCTCCAGCCCCCTGTGACAGTAAATTTATTTGAGTGATGATGTTTTAATCCCAGAGTTATCTTGAATTCATAGGCAGATCATTTGTGAATCCCAAGGTGAACAATCAGAGACTTCAGGACCATGTTCTGGTCCAAGAACTTTGAATTCAGCCCTTGTGGATCTTACAGTTTTGTTCCTAACTTTGAATGCAATCCAAGACAAAGAAGATTACAAATGTGACTGGAGAATAAGCGAACCAACACTGAATTCAATGTTGGTTAATTTGAGCCTGCAAACTGAATCAAATTTTGTCTGGGCTCTACCCTTACTTTTTGACATGCAACCCCACACAGGTCATTCTCTGGCTTGAAAAAGGTGTTCAGCCCTGATCTAAAGTGACCTTCCTCACTTCCCCATCTTTCATAAAACCTACTTCACAATTATTTCTCTTCTGAATCTATGAAGTCTGAATTTTGTGTAAGCTGATAATAACAATAAAACATTCATTTAACTGCTACTAGATAGATAGAATAGAATTCTTTATTGACCAAGTGTGATTGGACACACAAGGACTTTGTCTTCGGTGCATAAGCTCTCAGTGTACATAAAATATATATTCATCAAGAATCATAAGATACATCACTTAGTGATAGTCATAGGATACTAAATAAGCAATCAATTCATACTAGGAAACTAAATAAAACAATATAAAGATACAAGCAACAAGGTTATAGTCATAAGTAGGAGGAGATAGGTAATAGGAAGGATGAGAAGAATAATAGTATACAGTCGTAGTAAATAGTTTGACAGTGTTGTGGGAATTAGTTGTTTAGCAGAATGATGGCATGCAGGGGAAAATTGTCCTTGTGTCTAGTTGTTCTGGTGTGCAATGCTCTATATCAGTGTTTCCCAACCTTGGCAAGTTGAAGATGTCTGGACTTCAACTCCCAGAATTCCCCAGCCAGCGAATGCTGGCTGGGGAATTCTGGGAGTTGAAGTCCAGACATCTTCAACTTGCCAAGGTTGGGAAACACTGCTCTATATCATCATTTTGAGGGTAGAAGTTGAAACATTTTATGTCCAGGATGTGAGGGGTCTGTAGATCTAATTAATCAAATATATCACCTACCAATTTAGACTATAATTGCCCATCATGCAGCCATGCAGCCTGGGATTCCTGGCGATAAAACATATTGAATTTATGCCCAAAAGTTTGTTGCTTCTTCTTCTTCTGCAAACTCTTCCTTTCTTTTCTTGACTACACATAAGTGATGCTGGCAGTGCTTCCACAGAGCACATATGTAAACAAGAGCATAAACAAGGTATGTAAGAGGGTTTCCAAATTACCAAGGGTAGAGTAGCATCGTGTTCCATTTTGTTATCATTCTCTAACCGGGCACATATGGTCATCTTCCATTCATCTAACAAATTCCAGGACCTTGGAATTCAGCATGACCCCTAAGGGCTATTCTAATGCAATCAGTAGGAATACTATATCCAAAGCTAGACAAATCAAAGGACTGTCCAAAACTCAGGATAAATTACAGCTGTTATAAAGAAATCACCTTTTCACCTTGGCCCTCATATTCTTTTCAGTTTACTGTCATAACTCAAAGAGCTCAGCAACATTTGTCATTAATAAACTTGCTTGGATAAACAAGACTGATGGATTAACAAGTTACATGGAAAGAAATCTGAGAAAGTGAAAAGCTGTAGACAGAAAGGATTAATCTGAAAGCACTTTTCTGTGAAAGAAGATTTGATTATCATCTATCTATCTATCTATGTATCTATGTATCTATCTATCTATGTATCTATCTATCTATCTATCTATCTATCTATCTATCTATCTATCTATCTATCTATCTATCTATCTATGTATCTATGTATCTATGTATCTATGTATCTATCATCTATCTATCTATCTATCTATCATCTATCTATCTATCTATCTATCTATCTATCTATCTATCTATCTATCTATCTATCTATCTATCTATCTATCTATCATCTATCTATCATCTATCTATTTCTATTGATCTATCAATCTATTTCTATTGATCTATCTGTCTATCTATCCATCCATATATCTATCAAGTGTCCCTTATATATTTGGTACCTAGAATGGAAAGTCTACAGAGTTGGGGAAAATTAACATTGTTTTTGACACTGTTTTCTTTCACTGATTTCTAATTGCACGTATCAGTGTTCTTGACAAGAATTGATATACTTTATTTCATTCTGGTTGCAGATTATGTACTATACATCATGAAATATATCATCACATAAATTAGCTTGGTTCTATTGTTTTCAATGAGATTAAAGTGTTTTAAATGTGTATAGAGCAGCGGTTCCCAACCTGGGGGTCGTGACCCCTTTGGGGGTCAAATGACCATTTCCCAGGGGTCGCCTGGCATCCTTAGCTCCCCCCCAGTGCCACAAGCCTGGCCATAGCACGCCCCACAACCCACGCCCCACCCCACCATTTGGGTTCTTTTACCCTCTGCGCATGCGCAAAGCATTCTGCACATGTGTAGAGGGTAAAAGAACCCAAATGGCGGCGTCCGGGCAAAGTCTCCAGATCCGGGTGAGGTCTCCGCTCGCTTCGCGTGTTGCCTCTGGGAGCTTTTCGAGCCCCGTCGCGAAAGGCGTGCGTGACTTCGGCAGGGCCGGGACAGGCGGCTGCCCGGAGAGAGCCACTCCCTTCGCCCCGAACGCTAGAGGTAGATGGGAGAGACTCTGTGAAGGGGATGGCTCTCTCCCTTTGCGCATGCGCAGAGGGTAAAAGAACCCAAATGGCGGCGGCAGGGTGGGTCGCGGTGGGGGCGTGGGGGCGGGTCGCGGCATTAGGAAGGTTGGGAACCGCTGGTATAGAGGATCCTTCTTATTAGAACTGCATCATTCCACCAAAAAGCTTGGGGTGACAGAACAATAACCCTAAAGAAAGGCGAGAATATAGAAATAGCTCAAAGTCTCCTCAGCAAGGTTTCCAGATGGGATTAATTTGAACCCAATTGTCTCCCTTGTGCAAGACCAAAACGCCACACATCAGTGTTTTTCAACCTTGGATACTTTAAGATATATAGACTTCAACTCCCAGAATTCCCCAACCCGTGTGGGAATGGAGGCCCACACATCTTCAAGGTTGAATGACGCTGCTTCAGATATTGAACTAATCCTGAACACGAGGCTGTCCTAGCAGATGTTTGTGGAAGGCTTTCCAGAGCCTCGTTACACTTTTTATCTTTTCAGTTTGTGAACTATTGCACATGCAAGTGGAATACTGAACAACCTGTCTTGTCCACTTTTGCTTTCCACCTTTGTTCAACCTCACAGACACTGAGACCTTGCGAAGGAGCTAAGGTAGGATATCGTAAATGCATCAATCAAGAAAAAGAGGGAAGAAGCAACTTGATGGGTAAACATTCTATGCAGAGTTACTGTACCCCAACAATACACGGCCATGCTCAAGTTCTTTTAAGTTAGCTTCAATGCAAGGCCATTTTTACTTGTATACATTTAAATATTCAAACATGAACCATGCTCATTGACATAGATACACTTTGAGAAACCCACTGCTCTTATAGCCTTGTCCATGGTATGTACAGAGATGTGCCGATTTTTGAAATGCATGGTCATTTTAGGCATTTTCAAAGAAGAAAATGAAAAAAAGTATTGTTCCTCTTCATTTCAAAAGTAATTAAGTCAAAGAAGAAATCAGTAGAACTGGCCTTTGAAGTCTATCTGTATTACGAATCTGAATTTCAAAGGCCTGAGTTCATGCATATATATGTTTTCTACATTGCCTGAAGCAGAGCCAGTGATGTGATAGTTCAATGAAATGGAGGCACCAGCCAGAATGTAACAGGTAATTTATCCCCAAATGCATCCCCCTGAGAACAGAAGTTAATCTGAGCCAGGACTCAGCCTGTTTTGAATGTCCAAGATCAGTCCTTGTTTATATGGAGGAATAAACTGAGGGCTTCTTTTAAGGCAGGACTGTGCAAACCTTTACTGTTCAGTACCACATTTCCTCAGAAATTATATGTAAAGACATGCATGCGGGTGAGCAATAGCACTTTACTTATATACCACTTCATAGTGCTTTACAGCCCTCTCTAAGCGGTTTACAGAGTTCAGCATATTGCCCCCAACAATCTGGGTCCTCATTTTACCCACCTCGGAAGGATGGAAGGCTGAGTCAACCTTGAGCCTAGTGAGATTTGAACAGCTGAACTGCTGAACTAGCAGTCAGCCTGCAGTCGCAGCATTTAACCACTGCGCCACTTCAGCTCTTCAGCTCTGAGCGAGCCTGATACAGTCAATGTGGCCAGAGACATAGGCAGGGCTACCCATGCTTTTCACTCCTCCCATTTTCTCCTTCCTTCCTTCCTTCCTTCCTTCCTTCCTTCCTTCCTTCCTTCCTTCCTTCCTCCCTTCCTCCCTCCCCCCCTCCCTCCCTTCCTCATTCTCCTCATATTTTTGGCTGCCTATTAAAACCTTTTTCCAGAATATCTTTTAGGTGTGCTAAGCCCTCCAAATACCCTCCAAACACCTTCCCAAACCAGAGGTTCTTTTTCAGCACTGCTGCATATTTATTTACACATCTTTTCCTTCTGGCCTTTAGGAGTTAAGAAAGTGAATGATGGAATGAGGAGGAGGAAGAAGAAGAGGAGGAGAAGCTGTCAGTTGTTTAGTTGTCAGTGCCTGACGTGGAAGAAGGCGATGGCCACAGGAAAAGAGAATTGAAAACAGCAAAAGGAGAGGGTAAATAAGAGTTATCAAAAAGTTTTCAAAATCTAGCATATTGCAAACTGCTCCAAAGAACTCTGGGACATTATGTTTCTCCTCTACCGATTATGAGCCATGCATTGTGGAGGTATTGATGGTTTTCTAGAATCCTCCTATCAACTAGAAACCAGAGAGTAGATCGCTTGTTGATTTTTAGAAGTTCTGGACTTCAACTTCTGTCTGGCCCATAATATGGCTGATGACAAGATGTTCTAGGAATTGTAGTACAAAATACCCTGAGGACATGAAATTGCTTGCTGCTGTCTTACTATAATTAAATAGAATCTGCTACTTAGAATGGAAAAGAAAGCCAAGAAGGTTACAATTTTTAATTGGTGCTATGCAATACGAGGCTATGACAGGAGGAAATGTAGATGAAAATGTAATCAAATGCCAACTTTCCTCTAATTTCAAGGGGAGAAAATGATCGGATTTGAATGTAGAAGTGTTTTGATTTGGTATCTGGTAAAACAGTGTGATTACTATGTGTTTAGTGCAGGGCGGCATATCCAGGGCTGGGTTCTGGTTTTCTTCGCTGCCAGTTCGCTTAGTGACACGGCGTGCGGGTGCGCGTTCATGCTCAATGCTAAAAATACAGCTTGTGCATATGCGCAGAAGCAAAAAACAAGATGGTGGCGCCTATGGCAGTGCCGAGAGAGCCAGTTCGGGGGCGTGGCAGGCCTGGGTCAATGCCGGTTCCAGTGACCCAGGCCGCCAAGTTACTACCGGTTCCATAGAACCAGTCCAAACCGGGAGGAACCCACCTCTGGGCATATCTGAGAAAGCTCCGATCAGCAACTGCACACTATGATTCTATGAAAGACATGGGGAATCGATTGCGCCACTTACTCTACACTTGGGCAACAACACACACCAAATGTTTTCCACTGGGAAAGCTGAACAGATTAGCACGAGGGTCTCAGAAAGCCATTGCGCTGATGGAAACTCTTTGCACACACAGAAGCCACTTGCCATTAAGAAAAGTGACTGGTCAAGGCAGTTAGGTTTTTCCTCTGCTGGCTTTCAGATTTGAATGGGTTACCTAAGATAATTCAATTTGAACCTCAAGGCAAATATCTCCCTAGTGTGCAGGGACCTATTATTTAACATGCTATCAATGATTGATTTTTATGCCAGACTAAGCTAGAAGCAACATCTGAAATGTATTATTAATGCATTCATCTATTTTTTACATTCCCCCCCCCCTTTTCTATTTTTAAATGCATTAGCAAGCATGGACGGTTCTGTTTTACTGTCTAAGTAGATGCCCTCCCTCCCTTAATTTTCCTTTCAATTATCTTCTTTGGAGCATCCAGTTATTGTTATGCAAACCAACTTTGCACACCTTCTGTTCCTTTCTACACAATACCAGGTAGTCTCCAGTCTGTTTGTCACTCCAGCTGCCACAACATAACTTTTGTGTTTTCCATCTAAGGCCTTGATAGCTAACATTAACGTGGAACGAAATATCCCACTCCAGTGTTTTGGAAGCAGATTTTTCCTCATAAAACCTTTGATAGTTTAGCCATCTGCTCAGAGTAAAAAAGGCTCATAAAAGAGGCCCAAATAAGGTTAAAGGTCATTTGCTAGATGGGTCAAGGGGGGTGCTGGGAAGGGTTGGCTATAGTGGACTTTACTAAAAACTTGTCAGGAAGGTTTCTTTGACAAATTATGGCACATTCCACAGCTTTGGGGGAAAAGTATTTGATTACAGTTGGTTAGCATATTGTTGATATTTGCAAAGATTGAAAGAAAATGATTCCCCCCCTCCAGTTCCTCTAAAGAAACGTAAACATACCATTGCAAAATAATCAGTAAAATGAAAAACTAGCACATGGGAAGGATTCTACTTTCCTGCATTTTATACAGCAGTTGGGCAAGTTATGTTATATAGAAGGTATATGGGGTATGACCTTTGAACCTAACCATTTTTTCTACTCTCAGTAAATTAACATGTTTTTAGCAATTCCACCCTCTTCTTTTCCTTGGCTTTCACATTCCGTTCCTGTTATGCTCATGTTGATCTAACACCATTTTATTACTTTATTTGTAAGTATAATTAAGTAAAATGCTTATTAGATTAGAATGGATTTCAGCCAGGAGTATACAACTGCAGATTTGATATCCTGCATCAAACTTATTTTACAAATGGAGAAAAAGATGTTCACCATGTTTAATTCTTTCTATACCATATGTGATAAGAAATTCTGTCACTGATCTAAGAGATTCATGTTTTGGTTGCAGTGTTTTTATATTTGTTGAAGAAAACAAATAATTGAAAAATGAAATTCAATGGTGAAAAAAGTAAGGTTCTACATTTAGGCAAGAAAAGCAAAATGCACAGGTACAGTATACTGTATGTGGTACCTTGCTCAACAGTAGTAACTGTGAGAGGGATCTAGGAGTCCTAGTGGACAACCATTTAAATATGAGCCAACAGTGTGCACCAGCTACCAAAAAAGCCAACACAGTTCTAGGCTGCATTAACAGAGGGATAGAATCAAGATCACGTGAAGTGTTAATACCACTTTATAATGCCTTGGTAAGGCCACACTTGGAATACTGCATTCAGTTTTGGTCACCACGATGCAAAAAGGATGTTGAGACTCTAGAAAGAGTACAGAGAAGAGGAACAAAGATGATTAGGGGACTGGAGGCTAAAACATATGAAGAACGGTTGCAGGAACTGGGTATGTCTAGTTTAATGAAAAGAAGGACCAGGGGAGACATGATAGCAGTGTTCCAATATCTCAGGGGTTGCTACAAAGAAGAGGGAGTCAAACTATTCTCCAAAGCACCTGAGGGTAGAACAAGAAGCAATGGGTGGAAACTAATCAAGGAGAGAAGCAACTTAGAACTAAGGAGAAATTTCCTGACAGTTAGAACAATTAATCCGTGGCTTGCCTCCAGAAGTTGTGAATGCTCCAACACTGGAAGTTTTTAAGAAGATGTTGGATAACATTTGTCTGAAGTGGTGTAGGGTTTCCTGCCTAAGCAGGGGGTTGGACTAGAAGACCTCCAAGGTCCCTTCCAACTCTGTTTCTATTCTATTCTATTCTATTCTATTCTATTCTATTCTATTCTATTCTATTCTATTCTATTCTATTCTATTCTATTCTATTCCAATTACTTTTTTTGAAAGTACTACATACTGCAGTCCTACATGTGTAGACCTAGGATAGAATCTACAAATGGGTTGTATGGAACTCCAGGCTTAGGAACCATAGTAAAAGGCAATGAGCAAGTTTAGCATGCCAAAGAGAGGACTAAGGGGTGACATGATAAATAGTTTACAAATATCTTAAAGATTGTCATGAGGAAAAAAGTACTGGACTTTGTCTTGCTTACAAAGTGTTGGAACTTAATGTGAGATGGTATTCTTGTTCATCTTTCTATTTCATGAAAACAGACTACAAAGAGAAAGAAGAACACTATATGTCAAGTGACATACTACACAAATGATGCTGATGTGAGAAATTCACCTAGGCAGGGGTGTCAAATTGGTGGCCTGTGGGCCGGATGAGTCACGCGCAGGCCACGCCCACCCCGCTCCACGAATGGGAAAAATGTCACGAAATGTTACATGACGGCAACATAACATGGCGAGTGTGACACCGGTGATCTAGTGGACCATCATGTGAGTTATTTAGATTATGGCCTACTGGCGCAATATTGGATATACTTCACAAAGATTGATAAATATGTGTTTAAAGAAAGCTTGATCGGGAGGGCTTTAAATTAAAATGAAAATTTTGAGGTAAGGAGTTCAGATAAGAACTTGTGTACAATAGAATATGGGAATTTTGCTGAAATGGGTCCTATCAATGCAAAAAGGGAAAAAAAGGTGGGGGGAACCCTAAGTTCATAAAGTTCCCAGCTGTCATTGGTCAAGCACTAATATAGTGCTCCAAGCATGGGAAATAAGATGAGCTTAGAAGAAAAAAAAGCTCATCTTATTTCCCATGCTTGGAGCACTAAACTGCTTAATGAAAAATAACTATACTTTTTATGTGAGATGTTAAGTTTTGTTTTTTTCTTCGGGGTATGTTAGGTTTGTATTGGGTGTACTTTTAAAAGATTTGCACCTATTTTCATATATATATATGTATATATGTAGTTATGTTCGTACATGTTTTGTCTTTTATGTTTTATGTATTTTTAAAATTACTTAATAAAAATCATTAAAAAAAGATGAGCTTGAGCACAATACAGAAGGCAAATATATTTTGATATGTGAACATTATATCTAATGGGATGAATTCCATACCTGGCATATGGCAAATGGTAGATGCAATTTGTTCAAAAGGAGCGGGAGGAATAGAAAAGGAAGAGGAAGAATAACATTGGGTGTTAAAATGGGTGGAAACAAGTGGAGGGACAAATAAAAGTAATACTCCTGTTGGTGTCTATTATTGCCTGTTCAAACAGGAAGAACACATTGCATAACCTACAAACAGAAATGACGTTGCATTGAGGGGACATTTTAATTACCCTGACATCTGTCAGTGACAGACTCTGCCGAGCATGGTCCTTCCATGAAATTCTTATTTGTCTTCCTAAAAATTATCCTTCTGAGGTGTGGGTACAAAGTAGAAAAGGATCTGTTAAACTTCATTTGCACTAATTAATGCAGAAAATTTAACTGATGAACTAGAAGTGGCAGGAACATTAGGGGAAAGTGACCATGTAATAATGTAGTTTTTGATTGCAATAGAAACTACAGCAAATACCTTGGATTTTAAAAAATGTATTATAATAAATTCAGAGGAATGATAAAGAGGATTCTATGGCTGGAGAAACTAAGAGAAAAGGGAGCTTAATGTAAATGAGTTTCTACAGAAGATATTAAAAAGTGCAGTTGCAAACAGGGAAGAAGAAACGGAGGAGTGTATGAAAAGCTACTGTGGCTATACAAAAACAAACAAATAAAATCAGTGAATATTTAAAATAATAAAAAGAACATGTATGAGAAATGCAAGGATGGCTGGGTAGCAAATAAATAGTCAAATAACCTAGAATTGCATAATTGCAGCGGTTAAAGATGCTAAGCTTGTCCGAGCACTGCACAATGGGATGAGCTCCCGTTACTTGCTCCAGCTCCTTCCCATCTAGCAGTTTGAAAGCATGTAAATGCAAGTAGATAAATAGGTACCAGTTCGGTGGGAAGGTAACAACATTCCATGCACCTGAGTGTATAGTCATGCTGCCTCATGCCCACGGAAATGTCTTTGGACAACGCTGTCTCCCTCAGCTAAGAAATGGAGATGAGCACCACCCCCTAGAATTGAAAATGACTGGAGAGAGGAAACTTTTATCTTTAGAACTCATATATGGAGAGCAAAAGCTTAGAATGAACTGATATTAGCAGAGGATCTTAAGAATAACACAAAGGACTTCTTCAGAGATCATCAAGATTTAAGGAAAAGAAGCTAAGAAACTGCTTAGTAAAGTGCTCTCCTGTAACACAGGAAAAGCCCATAGCTTTCCAATGAAAAAAGCATATTCCACCAGGAGACAGTGAAGGGCAAAATGCAGGAGAGGATTGAAGCTTGAGACTGATGGAAATAGAAATATCATTTTACTTCAAGTGAATGTCAAAGTACTTAAAAGTACTGAAAGGTAGCTGATGGACTGGCTGAACCCTCATCCTTTTTTTAAAAAAGTTCAGCGTGACTGGAGGAAGGCTAATTATGCTTCTTCAAAAAAGAGAAAAATTCCATGAAACAGAGATTAGCCAGTATCAGTATCTTGCATCAATGGAGTGGTAGAGTGGAGCTCTTACCTCGCAATCAGGAGGCTGTGAGTTTGATCCTAGGTAGTAGTGGCAGATATTTCTCTCTCTGGGCATAAAGAGAAAATATCTGCTGCAAACTCTGCATAGGCATCAGGAAGGGCATCTGGCCAATAAATGCTCAGCTCCATTCAGTTTCCCTGACTCCACCCCGATGCAGGGGATTACAGGGTTGATTAAAAAAAATATTGCATCAATATCTGGAAAGATTCTAGAGCAGATTTTAGAATGTTTGTTAGCACCTTGAAAATAAGACATTAATTACCAGGAATCAGAATGGATGCATTAAGAACAAATCTGGCAAGGGTAAAGTTATCATTTTTTAATCAAGCAATTGCCTTAATAGATAGGAAGGTGTGTGTGTGTGTGTGTGTGTGTGTGTGTGTGTGTGTGTGTGTGTGTGTGTGTGTGTGTGTGTGTGTGTGTGTGTGTGTATATATATATATATATATATATATATATATATATATATATATATATAAATTATTATATTATATTATGTTATGTATGTTATATTATTATATTATATATTATAATATAATAATATAATATAATATAATATAATATAATATAATATAATATAATATAATATAATATAATATAATATAATATAATATAATATAATATAATATAATATAATATAATATAATATAATATTACATTACATTACATTACATTACATTACATTACATTACATTACAATACAATACAATACAATACAATATGATATTATATAATATTATATTATTATATTATTATATTATTATATTATATTAATTATATTAATAATTATATTATATTATATTATATTATATTATATTATATTATATTATATTATATTATATTATATTATATTATATTATATTATATTATATTATTATATTATATTATATTATATTATATTATATTATATTATATTATATTATATTATATTATTATTATTATATTATATTATATTATATTATATTATATTATATTATATTATATTATATTATATTATATTATATTATATTATATTATATTATATTATATTATATTATATTATATTATATTATATTATATTATTATATTATATTATTATTATATTTACTATACTACATTACATTACAATTTACTGGGATGCACTGTTTAGCAGCTGTGGGCTGCATGGCATGACAATTAAGAGAATGTATGACTTTCCTAGAAAACTGTACTCAAATAGTGTTCATAAATGGTTCCTCATAAAATTGGAAAGATCTGTTAATTATTCAGAAGGATGGTAGAAGTCCTTCATTTGTCAATATTTTTATTCATGACTTTCAAGAGAAAGTACAAAATCATAAACTGTAAGGGTTGGAATTGAGTTTTGAGATCATCTTGTCCATTCCTCAGGGCAGGAATCCACTATTAAGACAAAATGGAGAAAACACTTATCATATGTGCAAAGGACATACCATGGAAGACAAAAACACAACTGAAAACAATGGTGATATGTACTAATAGAAGAGAATATGTGTAGCTAAGAGTTGACTTGTGGTGTCCTTGGTGCACTGAAGATGTTACCTAGTTCTAGTTGGGTATCAAAATATCTGCAAGCAAGCAACCAACCAAACTCACAGAGCACTAAGGAATCTAATGTTCAAAAAATTCAGGATTAAAAATGATAGAAATGTAAAAAAAAAAATAGAAGAAACAAAAATATATGGAAAGATAAAAGAAAACATAGAAACAGTACAAATCAAGGAAAAGGGAAAAAAGAATGAGAAAAAAAAAGGAAATACTTAAAGAATTGACATCCAATCTTCTTTATAGCAGTAACAAGCATGGTTATTACTGTTTTCACCTTTCCAAATTGCATATCATGGTTCTCTTCTTCCCAGAAACAGCCTTTTTAAATCATGAGATCATCAATTCATTTTGTTCATTTTCAGCAAGAGTTTCTTGATGAATTTTCAGTCTTTTTTAAAAGATTAGTTACAGTACTGCAGCAGTACCCTAAAAACAATAAGGAGTTTAAGTGTAGATCCTTCTATGGTTCAAAAATGGCTTAATCTTAAAGTAAATTGACCTTTAATCTCAATGAGTGCATGTCTACATGTATATATATCTATGTCTCTCTCGTTCTGTCCTCCTGAGGCATTTGACTTAGTGAAATATCCTCATGCAGTAAATTCCATAGGTTAATAATATACTCAGTGAAAGATTATTTATTTTTGTCCATTTTAATGTTGACTGTCTTTCAAACTGATTTTTTTCCTCTTGCCTTTTTATTTTTTAGAATAGAATAGAATTCTTTATTGGCCAAGTGTGATTGGACACACAAGGAATTTGTCTTGGTGCATATGCTCTCAGTGTACATAAAAGAAAAGATACAAGGTATCTTAAGGTACAACACTTAGTTTGACAGTGGTGAGGGAATTATTTGTTTAGAAAAGTGATGGCGTTTGGGAAAAAACTGTTCTTGTGTCTAGTTGTTCTGGTGTGCAGTGCTCTATAGCGTCGTTTTGAGGGTAGGATTTTAAACAATTTATGTCCAGGATGCGAGGGGTCAGTAAATATTTTCACGGCCCTCTTTTTGACTCGTGCAGTATACAGGTCTTCAATAGAAGGCAGGTTGGTAGTAATTGTTTTTTCTGCAGTTCTAATTATCCTCTGAAGTCTGTGTCTGTCTTGTTGGGTTGCAGAATCAAACCAGACAGTTATAGAGGTGCAGATGACAGACTCAATAATTCCTCTGTAGAACTGTATCAGCAGCTCCTTGGGCAGTTTGAGCTTTCGGAGTTGGTGCAGAAAGAACATTCTTTGTTGTGCTTTTTTGATGACGTTTATGATGTTAGGTGGCCATTTTAGATCTTGAGATATGATAGAACCTAGAAATTTGAAGGTCTCTACTGTTGATACTGTGTTGCCTAGAATTGTAAGAGGTGGTAGAATGGGAGGGTTTCTCCTAAAATCTACCACCATTTCTACGGTTTTGAGTGTGTTCCGTTCCAGGTTGTTCTAGTCACACCATGAGGCTAGTTGTTCAACCTCCCGTCTGTATGCGGATTCATCATTGTCTCTAATGAGACCGATCACTGTTGTGTCATCTGCGAACTTCAGTAGTTTAACAGATGGATCGTTAGAGATGCAGTCATTGGTATATAGAGAGAAGTAGAGAGCACACAGCCTTGGGGGGGGGGGCTGTGCTAACTGTACAGGCATCTGATGTGATTCTACTTAGCTTCACCTGCTGCTTCCTGTCTGTTAGGAAGCTTATGATCCACTTACAAGTGTGTTCAGGTACTGCTAGCTGGTTCAGCTTAGTTAGAAGAGTGTCTGGAATGATGGTATTGAATGCTGAACTAAAGTCTACAAAGAGGACCCTTGCGTAGGTCTTTGGAAATTCAAGATGTTGTAGGATATAGTGCAGAGCCATATTAACAGCATCATCTGTTGATCTATCTGTTTGGTATGCAAATTGCAGGATCCGTGATGGTTTTCAAGTGGGACAGCACTAGCCTTTCAAAGGTTTTCATAACTACAGATGTTAGAGCAACTGGTCTGCAGTCGTTCAGTTCCTTGATGGTGGGCTTCTTCGGCACTGGGATGATAGTAGAGGGTTTGAAGCAAGAAGAAACATAGCACATCTCTAGCGATTTATTGAAGATTTGGGTGAAGATGGGGGCCAATTGGTCAGCACAGACGTTTAAGCAAGAAGGAGTTATCTTGTCTGGGCCTGGAGCTTTTCCTGGCTTTTGTCTGTGAAATAGGTCTTACATTTCCTTTTCTGTGATAACTAGGGGTTGTGAACTCAATGGGATGGGTTCAGTTGTAGGAGGCTTGGCTGTTGTTGGTGTGTCTGAGATGGGTTCAGTTGTAGGAGGCTTGGCTATTGTTGGTGTGTCTGATATGGGGGTTGTACAGATAGGTGGCTGTAGTTTCCTTTCAAACCTGCATTAAAACACATTCAGGCCATCTGCCAGTTGTTGATTTCCTTCAGCCTGGGAAGGAGGTTTGCTGTAACCAGTGATATTTTTAAGAGTTTTCCACATGTTTGCTGGTTCATTTGTTGAGAACTGATTCCTTAGCTTTTGCAGAGTAACTTCTTTTTGCTGCTCTAATCTTCCTTATTAATACATTTCTGGCCTGATTGTACAGCATTTTATCACCTTTTCTGTAGGCTTCCTCTTTGGAACAACGTAACTGCTTAAGTTTAGCTGTGAACCAAGTTTTATTGCTACTGTATATTCACAAGTTCCTGGTCGGTACTCATAGGTCTTCATAGAAGCTGACATATGATGTTACAGTATCTGTGAGTTCATCCAGGTCTGCAGAGGTATCTTCAAAAATATTTCAATCAATGCAGTCAAAGCAAGCCTTCTATTCTATTCTATTCTATTCTATTCTATTCTATTCTATTCTATTCTATTCTATTCTCTATATTCTATATTCTATATTCTATTCTATAAAAAAGTTTCATCCTGTTTTATATTCAGTTTCTGAAATCGTTCATTAAATTTAACTAATTAGCTGATTAACACTGATCCTCCTTCACAATATAGCAATAGCACTTTACTTATATACCGCTTCATAGTGCTTTACAGCCCTCTCTAAGCGGTTTACAGAGTTCAGCATATTGCCCCCAACAATCTGGGTCCTCATTTTACCGACCTCAGAAGGATGGAAGGCTGAGTCAACCTTGAGCCTAGTGAGATTTTAACAGCTGAACTGCTGAACTAGCAGTCAGCCTGCAGTCGCAGCATTTAACCACTGCACCACTTCAGCTCACAAGTTTGGCATTTTATACTTTTGATCTCTGCTTACTATTTTCTCACTCTATTTTTCTTTTTAAAAACATTATGTTCACTTAAGCCAGTGCTTTACTTATTCTTGTAAAATAAAAGGAATTTACAAGTTTTTAACTTAACTATATTTTGTTCTTTATTACAGTAATATCAAGGGATATCCTTCAAAGAGAATGAACTTTGCTCATTGACTTGCATAGGCATATAAAAGTATTTTATAAACTCAGATACAAATGTTATTACAGTAAAGTCAGGCCGTTCATTTATTTCTCTGACTATTGTAATCCATGTCAGAGCCTTAGTGGCTCACAGCAGAATAATGCAGTTAAAACATTCCTGGTATAAATCATTAAAAGATCTGCAGTAATAACACATCCAAAACCAAAACCAATATCAAAATTATAGAGCCAACATACCAACAATCAGCATGATAAGGCTTATCCATCTTTCTGTCAAAAGGTCTCCAAAGGAGCTCCATCTTTAAACATTCACTCATTCATCTGTAAGCGCAGTGTTGAAAAGCAGGATATGCAATGCATTTGAAAGAAGTCCAGGAGACACAGCTGCTTTAATGAGTAAAAAAGAGGTCCTTTCTTCATCTTTGCACTGCTTTCAAAAATTTTGCCTGATCCTACTGAAAAGCAAAGTGATGAAAAATCAAGTGATCAAGAAATCAAGTAGATAGTATGTTATCATCTGTGGTGGACATGTGAAAAAGCAACAAAATTTTGGATAAAAATTAGAAAAATAATAGAATAAATAATAAAAGATCACATTGATTGGAAGCCAGAAATTTTTTTATTGGGGATTATATCAGGTAATTATGTGAAGGAAATATATTATTTAATAATACATACAATGACAGCTGCCAGAATAGTATATGCAACAAAATGGAAACAAAATGACATAGCAAATGATGAAGAAATTATAAAAAATTTTTTTGATTGCGCCGAGATGGATAAAATGATGAAAGAATTACAGGATAAGGAGGAATCAGAATATTGTTTAACATGGGATAGATTTTATGAATGGTTAAAGAACAGGGATAATAGAGTATAAAACGTGTAAATACCAATTATTAAATCTATACAGATGTAAGTAATAAAATAAAATAGAACAGAAAACAAATATTTATATATAGAAGAGCATATAGTAATTATGGATATAGAAAAGAAGATAAATATTTATAGTATATGTGTATGAAATTTGAGGAACTGATCTTCAACTGTATTTAAGATAGGAACTAAGATTCCTAATATTACATGTTTGTATGTTATGTTATGTTTTTGTGTATAATAATAATAATAATAATAATAATAATAATAATAATACTTTATTTATTATTTATTATTATAATTTCTTCATCATTTGGTATGTCATTTGGTTGGTGCAGTGGTTAAATGCTGCGACTGCAGGCTGACTGCTAGTTCAGCAGTTCAGCTGTTCAAATCTCACTAGGCTCAAGGTTGACTCAGCCTTCCATCCTTCCGAGGTCGGTAAAATGAGGACCCAGATTGTTGGGGGCAATATGCTGAACTCTGTAAACCGCTTAGAGAGGGCTGTAAAACACTATGAAGCAGTATATAAGTCTAAGTGCTATTGCTATTTATTTATTTATTTATTTATTTATTTATTTATTTATTTATTTATTTATTTATTTATTTATTTATTTGTTTGTTTGTTTGTTTGTTTGTTTGTTTGTTTGTTTGGAGGTTCTTCTATGCCGCCCTACTCCCTAAGGACTCAGGGCGGCGTACAACATTTTAAGAAAACAACCAAACAAATCATTAAAAACAATTTAAAAAACAATTATATACACATGTAACACCATACATACATGGGGGAGACATCAGATGTAAAATTGTCTCAGTCACCCCGCCTGCAGGAAGAGCCATGTCTTAATGGCTTTTCGGAAGGCCAGCAAGGTGGGGATAATTCGGATCTCTGGGGGGAGTTGGTTCCAGAGAACAGGGGCCCCTACAGAGAAGGCCCTCCCCCTATGCCCCGCCAATCGGCATTGTTTGGCTGACGGGACCCGGAGGAGGCCCACTCTGTGGGGCCTCACCGGTCGAAGGGAAGTATAATAATGATGATGATGATGATGATGATGACGACAACAACAACAACAACAACAACAACAATAATAATAGAAATCAAGTAGAATTCTTCTCCCCCTCCCTTGTGGCATAATCCCTAGATTAGAACATATGCAGGTAGTCCTTGACTTATGACAATTGAGCCCAAAATTCCTGTTGTTAAGTGAGTCATTTGTTAAGTGAGTTTTGCCCCATTTTACAACCTTTCTTGCCACAGTTGTTAGGTGAATCACTGCGGTTGATAAATTAGTAACCCGGTTGTGAAATAAATCTGGCTTCCCCGTTGACTTTGCTCATCAAAAAGTTGCAAAAGGGGATCACATGACCTTGGGACACAGCAACGGTAATATATATGAACCAGTTGCCAAGCATCTGAATTTTGATCACATGATCGTGGGAATGCTGTGAAGTTCGTAAGTATGAAAAATGGTCAAGTCACATTTTTCAGTGCTGTTATAACTTTGAACGGTTACTAAATGAACTGTTGTAAGTCAAGGACTAACTGTATTCTCATTACTAGAGGAAAAAGATCAGATGCTATCTCCTTGAGCCCACTGCTCCTATTCCTTCACAGTTGATATGGCTTTTACAAGAAATAAATTAACAGAGGGGACATTAGTTACCAGTTAAGTCAACACATTGCATTTACTTCTTCTTCTTCTTCTTCTTCTTCTTCTTCTTCTTCTTCTTCTTCTTCTTCTTCTTCTTCTTCTTCTTCTTCTTCTTCTTCTTCTTCTTCTTCTTCTTCTTCTTCTTCTTCTTCTTCTCCTCCTCCTCCTCCTCCTCCTCCTCCTCCTCCTCCTCCTCCTCATTATCATTATCATTATCATTATCATTATCATTATTATTATTATTACACAATTGTATCACAGCGGCCAGTTGTTTCGCCGTATTTGACATTGATTACTAGTCGAGCCCCACCCAGGGGCCTAGGACGTCGTAATGTATTTTTGAAGTATATGTGCGGAACTGATTTATTATTATTATTATTATTATTATTATTATTATTATTATTATTATTATTATTATTATTATTATTATTATTATTATTATTATTATTATTATTATTATTATTATTATTATTATTATTATTATTATTGCATTTTCTTATTCTTTAGCTCAGCTGTTGTTCTTAAGATTTCCACTTTTCTGTAAAGTTAAAAATAGAAAGGGTGATGGTGGGATGTTCTGTGCCAATCCATCTCTATTCATTACATGGGAAGCATGGTGAATTAGTCCACTTTGTCATCTTATGGAATACTAGTAGGGCTTTGCTATTTTGCTCACTCCATCCGATTTGTAGGCGCTTATTCCTGCACTTCTGACCTCTGGATTGGATGATTGGAATTCTTCGCTGACAGCTCTTTCTGATAAGGAATTGCATAGGATTCCCTTAGCCCAGCATGCACTGGGCGCCTTTGTGGTACAGGTCTTTGGAAGATACATGGCCAGCCCTCACTGTGACCTTTTCATAAATACCATCAGGCCCATGAAACCACCACAACATGTTCCCCCCATTTTTTAAAAAAAACCTGCAGATACAAAGCTTGCTGCATGCAGAGACTCTCTGTCAATTTGGTGTGACTGAGTTAAGGTGGAAGCAGCTGTGTCACAAGCATCATTTAAGTTTTCTTGGGCTTCTTGGGTCTTAAAATCTGATCTTGAATAATTTGATTAAAAAATGCTTTCCCACTGTCTTTAGCAGATGTGGCATCTCTTCTCTAAAATGCTGAGATTCATTAGTAACAATTTTATAGAAATGATGAGGGTCTTCTAAAGATGACATTTTAATCCTTTGTTTTTGAACCATTTGATCTCTGTGTGTGCGCGCGTGTATTTGAGAATGTGTTGTTTTATACATTTAATTGGTTTCTGTGGGTTTTGTCTATTTATGTATTTGTATTCTGCCTGTTAATTATTTTTTTACAATTAACTCAAGGTGGCAAACTTATCCAGCAGACATTCCTCCTCTTATTTTACCCACAAAAATAACCCTGTGAAGTGGGTTGAGCTGAGAGAGAGTAACTGGCCCAAAGTCACCCATAGTCACTTTCATGGCTAAGACAGAACTTGAACTCATGGTCACCTGCTTTCTAGTCTGGTGCCTTAACCACTAGACCAAACCGGCTATCTTCTGTCGGTCCATCCATCCATCCATCCATCCATCCATCCATCCACCTTAAAAGTCTTTTTTAAAAGGAGACATACATATTTAAAATAAATCAATAAATTGATAAATGAACATGAGAATGTATAAATTAGAGAAATGTAACCTTGTGTAAACCATACTCAACAATGTTAGTTTATAAGTAATAGAGTCTGGTGAAACGCCACTGGTAATGTCACATTAAATCCACCTCTTCCCATCTCCCATTTAATTGATGTAGTCCTGCAATCCCACATAGCAATCCTCCCCAACTGCTTTGAACTATAAATCCCATAACTATACATCTCCAATGGGCAATTAAGAAATACAAAATATGAATAAATAAACAAACAAACTCAGGAGTCATGCTGACTGAGGAATGGGAAACAGTAGTCTTACATTTCTGGACAGTATTGAAGGCTGCTAGAAGTGTGCTTTGATGGATATCCTCCCAGATTTTTCCATTGAGTTTGAACATGAAATGTGGAATTCTCATAAAGTGGAAGTCCCTAAAGATGCATTTCCATATCTGAAAAAGAAGAACATAAATGCACCATATTGTGTTCCTATTTTCTTCATTAATCTTCTCATTCCTTTCTCCCCCTCCCCACTTCTGCTTGTAACAGCTTTCTTCAACCTGGTGCTTTCCAAATCCCATTAGCTGTAGCATCCATGGCCCTCCACAGACTAATAGTGGTATGAACATAATAGCACCCTGGGTGGCATACTGCCAATGACATCATTGTCCATCTCAGATGTTGATTGAATTGGTAGTACACTACCCTACTTTATACTGCTTCAATATACATACACACACACACACACACACACACACACACACACAGCAGAAGGCTAATATTTTTCTTCCATTACATATGTATGTATGTATGTATGTACGTACGTACATACATACATACATACATACATACATACATACATACATACATACATACATACAGTACATACATACTTTTCTTTAACAAACTAAAGAGGATCTGGGAGGTCCAATCACAAATCTCTAGCATTGCACGCAGAGGTATCCTGTAAAGGCCAAAACATGCATTTTTAAATCTTGCAAAGTCAAGATTTGTGTACCATTCCCACGTCTAATAACTAGACTGGAATCCTAATTAGAAATTAGGGCTAGCTGCTGATTATTTAGAAATCTTTTAGCTGACTAATTATTAATATGTTGATTTGGTTATCAACCCCAACTGACTTGAGACTTTGGGAGACTTCACATAATCAAAAGTCTACTCTTGCGGGGGGGGGGGGGGGAGGGGGGGGAAGGAAGCAAACTTAGCCTAAGGTTATATGATGACAATTGCATATCTGAATGCATTATACAAATTGGAAAGTTGAGTATCAAGTGATCTACAAATTAATTTAAGCTGTACCCTTAACCCTGGTGAAACATGCCACATATCTCAAACTTTTCACTTTTTTTAAATACTTGTTCTCATTGATAAAATTAAGCCAATCTAGGTGAGCTAGAATAAAAATGCTAATATGGAAAGTCAACAACTTTATAAATGCCAGACATCTGGTTTTTCAATACACATATCATACTCTCCTGCAACTCAAACAGCTATCTTAAGCATAGGCGGTATCATTTTGTGGCACATTAGAGCTGACGTCGAAAGACTCCTTATCACTAAAGGTCAACAAACAGGTCAACAAGGTAGTGTATAAAACACAATGAACTTTATAGTTCAGTTTGAAGGTGGCAAAATATCCTTTTCTATTTCTGGTTAATAAAGCTGATGTTTTTATGAATGCTGGGAGGATACAGCTGGGTTGAGATAACCATAACTGCTTTTCAACTAAAGGTGTGCCATTCATATTCTAAAATATGTATACAATTCCTCTCCCAGAGGCACATCTGCATTTTGTTTTTCAGTTTTCATTTCCTGATCCTGAAAGAAAGCCAACTGATTTTCGATTTTCTGAAATCTCTTTTAAAATGCTAGGACCACATGGATATTGGCAGCCTTTTTTGCATTGTTAAGTGAAGGAATTGTCTGGAAAGGACAGCCCATTGCAAAGTTTACTGTTAAGTCCTCGGGATCTGCATCATAATTGAAAGAGCAGATTCCTATTTACAAAAGAAGGATGTGCTGCGAGAACAAACAGTACACAAAGAGCCTCTTCCAAAAAGATATGGGGGAAAAAGAACATCTTCCCAAACCATCACTAAGAAGGCGATTTGCCAATATGGAATACAATCAACAAAGTGTGTCTTCTTCAAAGATTTCCCAGGCCAATATTTAAAAACAGGGAGGAAACCTTCCATATGTGAGCCACAAAGTTTGGTATGAACGTGACAAAAATGACCCTTCCCCTTCCCCAGGTCAGAGGAGTGGGGACAAAAAAAAAAAGAGGGGATGAAAATGAATTTAACACAAAGAAATTAAGCCTGCCATAATGTCTATGTTTCACGCTAACAGCCTTCTCCATCCTGCTGTGTTGACCATAAAGCTCTATCAAAAGTACTGTCAGGGGCTCCTGCTGAGTGGCTAATTAAAACAATTACAAAGACAAAGAAAGTATCAGTGGCATTCCAAGCTGCAAACAAAGAGATAAAGGGAGAGAAATTATCAATGGTTGATCTCTTCAGCCATGGTTTTTGAAGTGGGGACTTATTGATCCCCACAAATGAAAGAGGCTCCTCATATTCACTAAAAATGTAGATGTGTGTTCAGTTGGGACTGGCTATATTTTGGACATGTGGAAGATGCCAAGTATGAATAATTACAAAGGTACAACTCATGATTACATTGCATTTAAATATATATTGCAGTTTCTGGAATGTCACAGAATTGAGCATATGGGAATGCTGATTTATTCTCTAATTCCTGAAATGGCTTACCTTGGGGGGGGGGAAAGGGGTGGGGGGTTGCATTCCCTTGGAGCTGATTATGAAAGCATTTTAATATTTTGAGGAGGCAGAGGAAAGTATTGTTGCTATTAGAACGCTTTGAAATATTTCCATTATGTTAGGGTCATTTGCGAAGGGATAAAAAAAAATCAAGATCTAGGGAGTGACTGTATGAGGCAAGCGCCGCCCTTTTAAGTTTGCATATGATACACACAAAATGGAGTGAGGCTTTGATTACTCAGTTACTTCTGCCATCTTGAATTCTTCACTAGACAGTAACTACAGTACTACCTCAGACTGCAGTACAGTATCTGGGGCTATCCTGATCTGAAAAAGGCCCTTGGGAAGATTTCCCTCCTGAATTTAATTGAGGCATGGTGATGACTAATCCACTTACCCTGGCAACCATTTTGTTCTGCCTGAGTTTGCCTGATGGGTCCTGTGAGGTAAGGAGTTTTGACTGGTGGAACTCAGCAGAAGAGCATTTTCTATCATGGCACATGCCTTTTGGAATTCAGATTGGCCCCATCCTTGTTGGCTTTCCATCAGTCTCTGAAAACATGGCTCTGTGCTCAAGCCTCAAACCCCAGAAGTGGGATGAAACCAGCAGTGGGTTGCTCCCGGTTTGGATCGGTTCTTAGAACTGGTAGAGGCGGCGGCGGGAGGCTTCACCCAGTCACCTGGGAGGCTTCTGCACATGCGCAGAAGCATTGCGCGTAGACGTGAGTACGCGCGCGAACTGGTAGCAAACTAATTCAGAACCCACTACTGGATGAAACCCATTACTTGGACATGTTGAGCACTGGAGCATGGCTTTGCCATTGTTTTCCAGCTGGTTAATATTTTTGTATATGCTTCTATTATTATTATTTTAATATTGTGAGCTGCCTAGAGTCATGTACAGTATGTGATATGGGCAGCCATATAAACCCAGTATAGTAAAGAAATAATCTTGTCCCTAACCCATGAGTGAGTGAGTTAGTTGTACCATTGCTAAAGTGGTATTTTTCCACCCCACCGTCAGGGATAAATTGGTTAGTCTTGGACCCCAGTATTGAGAGGGAAGTCAGGTGGCTGACACTGACTGAAAGACAAAATAAAGATTGGCAATGGATACAGCAAGTTTGATGCTGGTGGAGTTTTCTGCTGACTCAAGGATAGGTGCATAGTACTAATTGTTTGGCAGCGAGGAAAGGCGGTAATGAATGGTAAATGGTGCCTTTAAGGTATTTTAAACCAGTGTTTCTCAACTTTAGCAACTTTAAGCTAGGCTTGCTGGGGAATTCTGGGAACTGAAGTCCACATGTCTTAAAGATGTCAAGCTACATAAACACTGTTTTAGACCAGGGCTGTCAAACTGGAGGCCCATGGACTGGATGCGTCACCCGCTGAGCACGACCACACCCGGTTTAGCAAAGGGGAAAAAAGTTCCGATATGTCACATAACGCCTCTGTGACAATGTGAGTTTGATACCCCTGTTTTAGACTATAGGTCATGGGTGTCAAACTCGATCACGTCAATGACATACTGTGATGTATCGTGACATTTTTTGCCTTTGAGGAGCCAGGGTGGGCGTGGCCTGCACATGACGCATCCAACCCGTGGGCCGCCAGTTTGACAGGCCTGCTATAGGTAGTCCTCAACTTACAACCATTCGTTTAGTGACAGTTCAAAAGTTACAATGGCCCTGAAAAAAGTGACATGATCAGTCTTCACAATTACGACCATCACAGCATTCCCAAAACCTGATCAAAATTCAGGCTTTGTCAGCCAACATGCATTTATGAGAGTTGTAGCATCCCAGCGTCAATGATCAACATTTGTGACTTCCCCAGCCAGCTTCCTGCAAGCAAAGTCAATGGGGAAAACCAGATTCGCTTAATGACCATGTGATTCACTTAACAACTGCAGGGATTCGCCTATCAACGGTGGTGATAATAGGTAAAATCGAGCATGACTCAATAACAGTGTTATTGAAAAAACAGTGTTATTGAAAAAACAAGAACAGTTTTTTCCCCGAATGCCATCACTCTGCTAAACAAATAATTCCCTCACTAGTCAAACTATTCACTAAAGCTGCATTACTATTACTATTAGTCTTCTCATCGTTCCTATCACCCATCCTCTCCCACTTATGACTGTATGGCTGCAACTTGTTGCTTGTATCCTTACGATTTATATTAATATTGATTGTTTCCTGATTGTTTATTTGTATCCTATGACAATTATTAAGTGTTGTACCTCATGATTCTTGACGAATGTATCTTGTCTTTTTATGTACACTGAGAGCATATGCACCAAAGACAAATTCCTTGTGTGTCCAGTCACACTTGGCCAATAAAGAATTCTATTCTATTCTATTTAGCAGCAGAAATCCTGTCAGTTGTGGTCCTAAATCAAAGACAATTTGTATTTCCTTATCCTATCGAGTATGTGCAGAACATCTGATCATCTACTCTCCTGACTTACAGAATACTGTAGAAATGAAATAATAAACATGCTTACTTTAATTCTGACTGTAAATATATTAAATATAATAATGATGTAGTTCATGACTTAAATGAGCCTTAAGCCATTGTTTGCAGAGCAAATGCATTCTCTTACAGGGGGGGGAATCAAATTTTTGAATGGGAAAATAAGTCTGTCTTTTTCTTCTTCTTCATATTCTCAAACTGTTATCACCTCTATTATTTGCAAAACTGATTTCATCATAACAGGACTGAATAGCAAAGGATTAGTTTGTTCAGTGAATCAGCACAAACTAAACAGTGGAACTATCATGAACTGGGTGGGCCCAATCTGTAATTGGGCAGGGAGTGCAAATCAGCTGGTCTTTTAATCATGTCTGCACCAATGAGTCAAATAGTCCAATTAGCCAAGGAGTAACTTCACCTAGAGTAACAATAGTTCTTTCTCTCCCCCATTATGGATGGAAATAACTACAGCTATGATTCTTTTCTGGGAAAAACACTTTCAGAATACAGTCCACAGCCATAAGATTGTGCCCTAAAGTGGAAATGCCACAGTTAAAGCAAATGTGGAATAGAGTATGTTAGCATGTAATGTATTTCAAAGTAAAATAAAGTTTAGAAGTGCTGAAAAATTAAGAACCGATAGAAAAGTCTGCCAGCTGACTAAGGAGATAATGATTTGCATGAAAATATCCTGAGGAAAGTCTGCATTATTTTACAGGTATATTAACATACATGGCTCAATTTTTTCCCCAGTGAAAACCTGTTAACACAATTTGAAAGCTAATTTTTATGTTGGTAATGTTTTTGCTAGTTGCTAGACGGGGATAGAGAAGCAGAGAGATGGGGAAATTGGTGTGATACTTTATCAGCTTGCCAGCGGGTGGGGAAGAGGTCCTGTAAGGGCAATTTTCAATTGATGCATTAGCTTGCATTTTTGGATTGTCATGGGTGTTAGGTGCAAAATAACCCTTCTTTTTTTCTCTTCCCTTGGGCAAAAGACACCTGCAACACAGAGCTCAAAAGAGAAAATATTGCAATGTGTAAAAAACATACTGAGATCTGTGCAAATATGAAACTGGCAGTGTTGAAGAAAGAAGGCCCATGTACTCTTTTGTGGATTATACCTCTCATCCAGCCTTCTGATCATCAAAACAAAACATGGTTGAGAAATCATTGGTAAATGTAACAATTACACATTAATTTCCCCTAGGGCTGTGCTGAAAAAAAAAATCAGAACCACCATTTGACGGCAGCAAAAACTCTAGATTGTATTTTTATGCTGCCATCTAATAAACAATTCAAACAATCTAGCACGATTTTAGTTCGGCGACAATAAACTGCTATAAATTAGGCCGAACACACCCTCTTAAAAATGCTGAAGTTGCGAGCTCATTGTCAGTGTGAGCTTGCCAACGTCTTTCCTTCTTTCTGTAACATCTCTGTTTAGGTACTTGTGTTGTAGGTTTGCTTTAGTTTTTATTTCTCAGTCTTTGGTCCTAGCAATTCCTTGCAGGCTTCTAGTCAATTACTTACCCCACCCGAGCCTGGTTTAACTTCCCAATATAATCAAATTATTTTGCACCTAGGTGCTGTTGTCATCTGAGAGAATACCTTTATTAGAACCAATCAAAATGGTTATGAGAGATGGTGGAAATGTTTGAATTTGGCAGACTTTGCAGTGAGTGAAGCTTTTGTTAAGAATTGCAGAAATATTTCTTCTGGGAGGTTGAACTTTTATAAAGTGGGTTTCAGAATGAAAGCAGGACCTTGAATTAATCAGTGATAGCTGTTGCAGTGTCTGGTTACACCAAACATCCAGAGACAGGGAAGAATTTGTTCCCCCACCAATGTCTGTAAAAACAAATTTGTTCCCCATGCCTTCCCTACCATAAACACTTCCTTACTGTAAACACTTTGCCATTCCAGTCTCAATAAAGTTCTTTTTTAAAGGTATGTGTTGAAGCTGTTAATAAGATCTGCAAGACTCTATGTGAGAGGAATCATTTATAGGCTATATGTGTGTTTTATCTCCAGCCACAATCTCATGACTCTCAGCAATGTACAAGATTGGGGTGGGGGGTGGGAAGTGAAAAGATCCATGATGAGATTAAAAAATAAAACAGAGAATGAAAACAAAATAATCATATTCATCCTAACAGCACATATAAATAGTAAAAGATGATGGAGTAGGCGAGAAAGGAGTAGAACTACTGTAAGACAGTGTTTCCCAACCTTGGCAACTTGAAGATGTCTGGACTTCAACTCCCAGAATTCCCCAGCCAGCATTCGCTGGCTGGGGAATTCTGGGAGTTGAAGTCCAGACATCTTCAAGTTGCCAAGGTTGGGAAACACTGCTGTAAGACAAGATCTCCTATCCCAAATTCTTTGTGCAATCTAGTAAGATATTGTAGTTGATGTCATCAGAAGCTACTGAGAAAAGGACCATAAGAGGCATAACGTCCCCCTCTAAGAACCCCCCAAAAGGTCATCCAGAGAGCAAACTAAACTACCTTACTCCCATGCTTGTGTCTGAACCCTGACTGAAAAGATTCCAGGTAATTTATGTATAGTAATAGTTATTGTATTAATACCAGGGGCAGGTTCCTAATTTTTTTACTACCACTCTGTGGCTTATTTTGTGGGTGTGGCTTGCTGGCCATGTGACCAGGTGGGCGTGGCTTCTCGGACTGCTGAAGGGAGGGGAACTGAGATAGGTCCTGCCGCCCATTCCCCCTCCCCTCAGCAGCTCAAGAAGCCTCGAACTTGCAAAAATGCCTAGGATCATCACCGCGCGTTTGTGGCTTCTTGGACTGCTGAAGGGAGGGGAATGGAGATAGCTCCAGCCGCCCGTTCTTTCAGCATCTCACACGCTCCCTCAGCCATCCTCCCCTGCTTGGACTCACTGTGGGGTAGGAAGGCAGCGCATGCGCAGTGCCGGAAGCTCAGCTTCTGGGCATGCGCAGAAGAAATTTTTTTAAAAAAATGGCGGCACCCAGGTACCGGCAACCGACTGCACCGGTACTGTGACGTCATCAGCGGGCCGCTACCGGTGCTATAGAGTGGACCGCACCTGTAGGAACCCACCACTGACTTAATACATATTGATGAATGCTTGTCTTTTTCTTGCATTTTGTCTTGGACCATGAAGAAATAATAAATATTTCTTCTAAAGTGCTGCATAATTGATCCACTGCCATCAAGAACCTTCCCCATAGGAAAAAGTTGAAGGCTGATCAGTATTTATCAAAAGGCATATTTATGAGATTGCTCTCCATTTCACTTCCATAGCCTACGTAGATATTTCCCCCCCCCCACTCCATTTTAGCACTCTTTCTCTCTCTTTGGAATAAGTGGACACATTTCCAAAGAAAGTTATGAGTTGCAATCATTAATCACTTTTATTTTTTAAGAATGCAAAGGAAATCAACATGGGGCCAAAAGCAACCTTATAAAGATCAGACTAGTTCTTTCCTTTGCAACAAGCTGGAATCCCATTTTTGAAAAAATAGAATATTCTAAAAACAAACAACTCGGAGGCTACTTTTCCAAACCTTGAACTGACCTTTTTTTTTTAGTTTATGATAAAATCAAAACATATTTTAACTGTATGATTAATAGGGTGTGCTGATCATTTAAGATTTACTTTGATGAATCAAGTCAATTTACATTTTTATGTTGAGTCAGTTGGATTTGAATCATCACTCTGAAAAAAAAAGTATATCTGTGTGTATGCTCAAAACTCCCCAGAATCACCGAATCAATTGAAAGGACCAATTTGGCTGAGTGAATCCATTCAAAGGGATAATTTGTTTGAAGCTTCACAGAGTCCTAGGAAATAGGAACCATAACTTTTAAAAAGTGGAAAGGTTTAATCAAGAGGAGAGTTTATAGCTGAAGCTAATGGGTGGTTGCTGTAGTCCAAGATACTTGATGGAAGGAAGATGGCATTATGTGCTCTAATTTTGACTAGAACAGTTCTCAGACAGTTATTCTGAATACCTGGAACCTTTGTAATGCAAAATATTCATCCCAGCACAGTGTTATGCAATACGAAAAGCATATTGAAGCATATCTTGCAACCTTATAAATAAAGATAAGTTGTATACAATGCAGTGCATTTCTATGCTAGAAATGTAAATTGACTAATGTTAATCAAATTAAAAATTATCATGGAACAATGCAAGAAATAATGCACAGTAGAAAATTGTCAGACTATGTTTAGATACGTTTATTCATAACAATTTTGTTTGATGGTTTATTCCCAGGCAGATGATACCTTTAGCATAGGAAATAGTCTTACATAATGAAATCAATATAAAAATATGTAAGACCGCAGTCAAGAATCCCAAGGAAAGTTGGACTACAGAGTACAGTTTGTGATTATTACTAAATGTCATATTTATGCACTTTCTATCTCATTAAAAATGTGTTGTAGATATTTTGGGTAACATTAGCCAAGCATCCATGAAGCACTTAAGAGACCCAGGTGGAGGAAAGAAAATGTGGCCTCAGTTTCAAAAAGTTGCTTATCCTTGTTTACTATAACAAGAGTCCTGCATAAGAAATATTTATTAGTCTTTGCAATTCTGTAATGCAACCACACCTTAGAATTGTTGTATTCTTTTCCTCTTACCTTGGTGGACTTCAAGTCCTTCCTTGCGGTTTTTTGTTTCATTTGTTTTTTCGGGAAATAGTTTTCACATTTATTTTTAGATTAGTTGAAAATGGTGCCAAATAGAGAAGGCCTGTAGAATTAGGGTAGGTGGATTTAAAGGGCCCTGTAAGATAGCTCAGTTGACAGGAACATCTTGTCTGTCCTCAATGTAGGAAGTAGGAGAAGTGTTAAAAGAAACACAAAAGTTTCCTCTTTTCTTTTTGTGGCCTCCAAGCTATTGGAAAAGTGAGAACCTGTAGTTCAAGTCTGCTAGTGACATCTTAAGGCTGAGACTAGAACTGTTGCATTGTTTGATTTAACAGACTTGCTCTTTGTGCACGTTTGGGCTGCCAATATTTGTCAATTTTATTTTATTTTATTTATTTATTTGGATTAGATAGTACATATGAGTATAAACATGATTTGAATACATGAAATGAATAAAAATAAAAATAAAAGGGTACATTAGGACAGGGATGGTAGGCACGCTGGTGCGCTTATGCCCGGCCCTTACAGACCTCTTAGGAATGGGGTGAGGTCAACAGTAGACAGTCTAAGATTAAAATTTTGGGGGTAATATTAGTCAATATTTGCAAGATTCAGCATGAAAGTACTGTTACTGAATAATTGCATAGACTTTATGAAGCTTGTTATTTATGCATTCGTTTTAAAAGAAAAACAAACCTAAGTTTAGAAATTAGGGTGTATATCTATTTAAAATAATTAGTACAGTGATGTATGCAACTTCTGAGTTTGAATTCTTGACCCCCATCAAACCATGAAGATAACCTTAAACTAATTTATGAATCTACCAAATATCCAAATGGAAAAGGGCTATAAAAATGTTGCCATAAAGGGCTATAAAAACTAGTGACATATCCATGACCTTTGGTAGCTGAAAACAAACAAAACAACAACAAAAAATGTGTGAAGCTGTAAAAAAAAACCACGTCTTCCTCAATTGGCTTTATAAGAGGAATTGGAATACTGCTACTGTAATACTAGTGATAATTGTAACAACTGCCGTTCACTGAAATGGTTCATTAACTTTCAGTGCTAATATTGGACCCACATTTCCACTTTATTCAGCTATGTGGAAGGAGTAGAAGCAAGAATGGTTTGCATAAAAAAGGGTATATATAGTGAATGATGTTAGTGTAAATTGGAGTTTTCTTATTTCGTGCCTTTACTTTTGCTCACTACTCTTACTCTATTTCTGTGTTTTGTGTAACTTTGCTTACCCAATGAGGAAACACCAAAATGAGTATGTATTTATGTATGTATCTATGTATGTATGAATGAAGTATTCACATCTTATCTGAAGTATTATGTCCATGCCTGAATACACCTTAAGCAAGATTGGGATCAACTGGAACAAAGGAGTTGAAGAATTGGAAACCAAGTTTCCTACAGAGACACATTTTCAGCTTTGAGGAAAGACAAGTTAAAAGTAATGTGATAGCCATTCTTAACTGATGAAAAAATATCACAAAGACCACAAAAGGTTTTCTAGTGTTCCTATATGTAGGACAAATATGGATTTAAGTTATAGGGAGATAGATCCAAGATGAATGGTAGGAATAACATCTTATGAGTAAGAGCAATTTGACAGTAGAAGCAATTACCGTATTTTTCAGACTATAAGACGCACTTTTTTGTCTCCCAAAAGGAAGTGAAAATGTCTGTGCATCTTATAGACTGAATATTGCTGAAGCCCCGCCCACCCACCAGCCATTTTTGGCCTCCTCAAGCCCCGTTTTCAGGCATTTTTTTGGCCTTTTCCAGCCCTTTTTTGGCTCATTTTGGGGGCTTTTTCGGTCCATTTTTGAAGCTTTTTTTGGCCCATTTTCGAGGGGTTTTTGGCCCATTTTCGAGGCTTTTTTTGGCCCATTTCTGAGGCTTTTTCGGGCAGTTTTTGAGGCTTTTGGGGGATTTTTTTTCAAAAAAAAAAGCAAAAAAGCCTTAAAAACAGGCTGTAAAAAGCCTCAAAAATGGGCCGAAAAAAGCCTCAAAAATAGGCAGAAAAAAAACTGGAAAAGGCCCGAAAAAAGGCCTGAAAATGGGGTGCATGGAGGCCAAAAACTTTTGTTGTTTTCCTCTTCAAAATGTAGGTGCGTCTTATAGTCCAAAAAATATGGTGCTTCAATCATGGAGCAGGGGGCTGGATATGGTGGCCATTGGGGTCTTTCAGTTCTATGAGTCCATAATATGATACAATCTTATATAATTTTATATAACATTAGAAAATGTATTATCTACAGTAGAACAGGGTTGAAACATGGAATCCTTGGAGCTTTCTGATCCGGGTTGTTTGCAGATGTTTCATTACCTACCTAACGAGCACTGATTATGTTATCTGTCAGGTAATGAAATGTCTGCATGCAAACAACCAAGCTCAGAGAGCACCAAGGATTTCACAGTTCAAACCTGTTCCAGATAATATATTTTCTAATGTTATATAGAATTATATAAGATTATATCAATTAATTAATGGAATAGCTTGCCTCCCGGAGTTGTGGGTACCTCCCGGAGTTGTGGGTACCTCCAACCTCATTGGAGGTTTTCAAAAATAGACTGGCAGTCATTTGATCGGGATGGTATAAGGTCTCCTGCCTTGAACAGGGGATTGGACTAGAGGACCTCTGTGATCCCTTTCAGACCTATTTTTCTATGGAAAGGTTGTAGTTTTTAAATTTTTTTTAAAGTATCAATTTATCAAAATATCAAAATTTATCCCAAAAAGAATATACCGGTAAGTACTTTTATTTCCACATGGAGACTGCTTCTGAACTTCGTGCTTGAAGTGGAAAAGAATGAAACTTTGATTTTGTGTTTTATTGAATAGATTGATAGATCTTTATAGAAATGGCTTGTTTGTATTATTATGAAAAAGCAAAAAGTTGTGATTTGATGCTAATGCCTTATTTTACTACAACAGAGTTGGAAGTCAATGCTTCTCTCTTTTTTCAATAATAATAATAATAATAATAATAATAATAATAATAATAATAATAATAATAATAATAATAATAATAATAATAATAATAATAATAATAAAATAATAATAATAAAATAATAATAATAATAATAATAATAATAATAATAATAATAATAATAATAATAATAATAATAATAATAATAATAATAATAATAATAATAATAATAATAATACAACAACAGAGTTGGAAGGGACCTTGGAGGTCTTCTAGTCCAACCCCCTGCTTAGGCAGGAAACCCTACACTACTTCATTTATCCTTCCTCACTTCTTGTCCCCCTCTTCCGCCCCACTGCTTTTCTATTTACTTTTGTATTTTGTATCTTATTTTAACTCAATAAAAATGTTAAACTGAAAATATCAAAACCTATCCCTTGTTAGCTTTATTTATTTATTTATTTATTTATGGTTTCTTATATGCCGCCCCACTCCCGAGGGACTCAGGGCGGCTTGAATCTCTAGTACTTATTGCAAAATGAGATGACAGCCAAGGATAGCCGTTTCAGAAATGGTTAAGAAATCAAGTCTTGAGCATCCTGCCTTACAATACATGGATTTTATAAGGGCTCGCAAGAAAGTTTCTTTTTCATGCTGTCCATGAACTTATTCTGTAAAATTCTTGAATTTCTAATGATTCATCACCATCTGGGTCAATATAAAGTCATTCGTCTTGTCTCATTTTTTCCTCCTCTTTTTAACTCATTATCCTTAACTTTCCATTTTTAATAAAGTGGAAATCTGAAACATCGAAGGAACTGCTTGAATTGTGCTCATGTCAAGGATGAATTAAAATCCCTAAGGGCAGCACTGTGGCAAGAGCAGTCTTCCATTTGTTTGTTATGGCTACTAAGGTATCCATTTGACAACATATAAAACAAAAGTGGGATAAAACTGCAAAGTCTATAGCCGTGATGGCGAACCTATGGCACGCATGCTGGAAGTGGCACGCAGAGCCATCTCTCCGGGCACACGAGCCATCGCCCATTGCTCTTCCGAGTTCTGGCAAGCCGGCCAGCTGGTCTTCACGTGCGTGGGAGCGCCGGAAAGCGGAAGAGCGCAGGGGGCGGCTACTCTTCTGGTTTCCGGCATGCGTATGTGCACCGACCACCTGGTCTTCTGGTTTATGGCATGCATGCGAGAACAAAGACCAGCTGGCCGGAGCGTATGTGTGCACTGGAAACCAGATGATTTTCCCAGTGCGCGCATGCGCACCGGGTGGCTGCTTTTCCGGTTTCCGGATGTGCGTGCGTACGAGCTCCTGTTTCGACACTCGGTGCCGAAAAGATTCGCCAACACTGGTCTATAGCATTGCAAATCTCGGTGTTTTCCATGAAGAAGTCCTGCAATGTATCATCCATAGAGTTTATAAACTTTGGGCCATGTACTGAATTCAACCTAGCATATATCTGCATATGGCCAGTTTTCAAATGTTAAAGCAACTATGGATAACTTTCACTGGCTGAAAGTTAATCATATTATATTATGAGATGGACTTCGTTTTCTGTTGCTTAATCACTTTTCTTCAAAAAAAAACTTTTAAAAAACCACCCCAGTTGAAAAATATATTTAAGCATAATGTATCATTGCAGTGCAGAGCGCTTGCATATCACCTCTCTTATTTTTCACACCCGTTATCTTTCCTGTTTATCTATAGAACTATACACAGCCTCTAGGTTAATAGGCTGGCCATCACAATGACATAAACATGCCAGTTTCCTACAATCAAATAACCAATGCAGCAGGCTCTGAAAAAGTGAAAGGCAGAGAGTGTGGTTATATAACCTAATTGTGGCATCATGTTCCTGTGTGGGAGTTCACTGCTCTTGTAATAGAGCACCGGCATAGTTGTGGGTAAAACTAATTATATCTGACACCTTTGTGCCAAATACTTCTAATTTATAGAGTCCTGTACATAGCGTGGGTGGCACAAGCACGGAACAGCATTTTCATCTGAAATCTTGACTGCGGATTAGCACACCAAAACATGCTACAAATGAGATTCCAGCCCAAATAAAGCTGAATCTTTTCATTTCATTATTCCAGGCCATTATATATTTTCTTGAAGTTTGCTTAATCTAGGCGTTCTAGGTAACTCAACTTCTGATTCACTTTGCAGGGTGCAATGTATTCTCCAATCCAAACACTATTTTGTTCTAGATCTCTTTTAATTATTTTTGAATGGGGCGGGGTAGATGGTTCGTTCTCATTATAATTTCCATGAATTAGTACTGATACTGTGTCTTTTACTATTGGGAGCATGTTCAGAGTAATGGAACTCATGATGCACATTTTTTTTTGGTCACGGTCAACATTATCTTTATCCAGAGGTGGTGAGAAACATTTGTGGGCAGGGGTTTGTAGTGACAGTCCTCCCTTTTCACCCCATAGAATTCAGGGGTCTCCAACTTTGGCAACTTTAAGACTTGTGGACTTCAACTCCCAGAATTCCTCAGCCAGAGAAGCTGGCTGGGGAACTCTGGGAGTTGAAATCCACAAGTCTTAAAGTTGCCAAGGTTGGAAACCCCTGCCATAGATATGGTAATAAAGTAGTTGCTTAGCATTTTTTTAAAAGCTTGACTTTCAGTACACACATGGAGAGCTAAGAATTTATATTGTTTATATTGTTTAGTTGTTCTCTAAAAGTTGTACGCCACCCTGAGTCCTCAGGGAGTAGGGAGGCATATAAGAACACTAAATAAATAAATAAATAAAATAAGAATAATCATAAGTTTAAAAAGCCAAGTTACAGATTTGTTGGGTCAGGCAGGACTCCTGGTGACTCTCTGCACATGTCTATAGATGTAATCGCAACAACGAATGATTTGTCGTTATCTTCTTTCAGGATGGTTGATACAATGGATATCTCAGGGGCTTCAGGTATGAATCAAGTTTGACCCTGTTTACCATTTTCAAGATCAGTCAAGGGTGGTGAGATGTACCATTGGCTATGATAAGCAAAAATGATGAAGTGTATGTGACTTTAATGTTCCTCTTTCTGCAATCCAACACCACACACTGCTGACTGTAGAATAAGGACAGAGGATAGAGAATGAAGTTATGTGGAAAAAAACCCAGTATCATACCTAAGAAAAAATAAAGCTTCACTGTAATTTATACCCTGTTATTAAATTTGACAAAATACGGCAGTGAGCAGAGATAATAATGAATCATTTTAGAGGCAGGAGATGATTTTAATGCCCCCCAAAAATCACACATTTATTTATGCAATTTATATACCACCTTAATCCTGGTAGACTCTAGGCACTATACAGATACTAATAAATTAAAACAAATATCAGTAATACTAATCATAATACAGACAATAAAAATTTGACAATAGTGCTACTCACTTCACATTAATTAATTCCTGAAGAATTTTCTGGAATTCTCAAGTCTTTACAAGATTCCAGAAGGCCATGAGAGTGAAAACCATCCAGGAGGAAGCTGTCCCAGAGAAGAACCCCAACAGAGAATAACTTATATCTTCACAGCCCTCTCACCACACCTCGTAAGAGGTACTTTTAGCAAGCATCCTTTGGCTACTTGGACTGGGTGGGAAGGATCTATCTGGGAAAAGCAGCTCCTTTGATACCAGAACTGAGACCCCCCCAAGTCCTATAGGGCTTTAACAGTAACCAATACCTTGAATTGCATCCAGAATACTCAAGCTCCTGCAGCAAAGGTGTACTATGGTAGTAGCATGACTGCATGTTGAGCAATACATTTCCAACAGCTAGCGTTTCTGGGTAATTGTCAAGAGAAGACCATGTACATTGAATTGCAGTAAGCTGAGAGATGGGTGAGGGCAAGTTTGATGGTTCCCAGGTTCAAGATAATTGGAGCTGTAGTTAGAGTTGGGCAAAGACTCTCCAATCTATGGCCTCTGCCTGCTCTTGACTTTACCCAAGAGATTGCAAGTCTTTTTTTTTTTTTTGGGAGAAACACAAAAGCAAGTGTTAAAGTTTGAATTGTCCTGGAATCACTAAGCTTCTGAATCAATAGTTCCTCCCACCTGCTTGGTTCAGTCTGAATTAATGTTTCAATTTCTCCTTTCCAAGTTTTGACAGTTTCCAGGCACAGGATTATCTGTATCTCCCACTGGGCTTGGAGTGGAGATACATAATCTGCCTATTGATGATCTCATACCCCAAACTGATGGATTATTTCTTACAACAGCTTCATAGAGACATTAAAAAAGGATGAGAGAGAGACTGCAATCCTCGGGTTGCTCATACCATAGCAACTGAAGATCTGACCCCTGCTTCTCTCTGACTCCTGATCTGACCTGTCAACTCAAGAAGAAACCTCATAGTAATGGCTACTTTCAAATCCCAGCACAAGTTGTCCACAAGAATTACCAATGCGATTTCTATTGGATATCCTCCAAAAATTTCTGTAATTTTTACCCTGCCATTTTCTTAATAGTCTTTCCCACAGAGGAAGATTGGAGATATGAGCATGGCCAGCAATGGTTTCAGAATGGCCAAAACCTCTACTTGAAATAAAACTGAGCTCAGGAAGAGATTTTGCAATGAAGCTGGAAGGATAGTAGCATCTCTAAACCTGACCCTTTGGCCTAATCTCATGAAGGTGGTCTTATATCTGGCTATTTGTAGCACTGTCCTTGCAATAACCACACCCTCCCAGTGCACAACTGTTATTCCATTTCTCTTGCTAGGTGATGGGGACTGATGCAGCACACAAAACATGGCTGAACAGATTTCAGCAAGGGAAATTCTTCCCTTTCATCCAGCCACATTTACACTGTCAACAAGGCTACGTTATTATGAGTGGACCTGGCATTCAAAAGCATCATTCTAAGCCTTGGCAGCCAGTAAATCAGATGCCCAAGAATTAAGATTTAGGGACATTAGCATCACATTTCCAATTTCCCTTTTAGAATGGCTCCCTTACCCACCCACCCCATACTTGTTTTTGACTATCTTCCTACTATCACTAATCAAGGAGAAGCAACCTGGAATTAAGAAGAAATTTCATAACAGTGAGGACAATTAACCAGTGGAACAGCTTGCCTTCAGAAGTTGCAGATGCTTCATCACTGGAGGTTTTTAAGAAAAGACTGGACAGCCCACCTATCTGAAATGGTATAGGGTCTCCTGCTTGAGCAGGGGGGTTGGACTAGAAGACCTCCAAGATCCCTTCCAGCTCTATTCTGATTGATTTTTGTCATGTATAAGTTTCCTTCTTCTAAACAGAGCAGACAAAATCCTCAGTGCATGTTACACTTTATTCTCCCTTTCATCAACTATCCTTACTACACAACTCATTCAACTTCTCTGCAATCCAAATTCACCCAGTTCCCTTCACCTTCAAGAACTATACTTCTGTTCCCTTCTCCAATTCCCCAACTGGTTCTCACTCAACCTTCTACAATTCCATTTAAGAAGCATGGTTGCACCCAATCTTCTTCTACCAGATTCACCTAATGTCTTCTGTGGTCAGTATGATATACAACACTGCAACCCAACATTCTGTTTTTCAGGTCTTTTACCCTACTTCACCTTAGTTCTTCCTATTTTTTTAAAAAAAATATAGTTTTCTAAGTTGTAAACATGTAACTTAGGAGCAGTAGAGGAGCTGATGAGTATTATAAACTGGTAGAGGTGATAATTTAGTGGCAGTATCTACTTTGTAAAACCAAAGAACCCATGATCACTCAAAATGCTAGGGCTGGAAACCTGCTTGGCCTTGGAATGTTCGAATGCAGGAAAAAAACTAGTGAGCAAAGATAGAAAAACAACTCTCTTAAAATAATTTAACTTACATTTAAATAATATATTAACAGTATTACTCTTCAATCACATATTGGCTATTTCCTCATGTCTCTCATATCACAATGGTAATAGGATAATAAAATTAATTAGTCTCTTGGGACCTCATCTAAAACTTTCCAATATTATTTGTAGCACTGGAGTCTCTGACTGTTCATCCCTTGCCTTAGATGGATTACAACTTTTGCCTGATACAAGACTATATTCTTAACTTTTCACTGAAAAATCAGTCATTTGTTTTATGCAAACAATACCTATATAGATTTGTATACCTAAGTATGCATGTGCTTGTCCACATGCAACATCTTCAACCTACTCCATTTCCCGAATTTAAGAAACTTAAATTCCAAAATTTAAGAAACTTAAATTTTAACTAGTTCTACGTTATTGTTTACTGAAGAAATCTTGGTACCTTACTTGGATGTACCTCAGGAAGTGTTTTCTTTTCTAAGCTAGCATTCATGTACATGTACCGTGTTTCCACAAAAATAAGCCCTCCCTCCAAAAATACCATTTCATCTGGTTAAGGTTAGGGAGACAGAGCTGGAAATCAGGTAAGACGGCAAGAGGAGCCCCGTCTTGTTCCACGTGCCCCAAAATAAGACGACCTCCCCGAAAATAAGGCTAAGCGCTTATTTTGGGGTTCAAAAAATATAAGAGAGGGTCTTATTTTCAGGGAAACACGGTACTGTTTTTTTTAAACAGGAAATACTCATTAGACATACAGTACCTGTTCTTTAATCCTGTCCTTCCTCTCAAACTCAGCTTGAGTTCTAGCACCATCTACAGGTGACAAAAAAAATTCACTACTAGCTTCTACATACATATCACAGAAATGGAGAGCATTTCTTCCCATAAGCTGCACATAATGTGGAAAATCACTTTATCAAGGTGTTGTAATATAATGACTGAACATTGCCTAGCAGAGTGAGAAACGATGAACAGATCCTATATGTGCCTGCAACTTTGGGAATGTTCCCAGTAGGCTGTACTATATAAGTGATTGTGTTGGACTCAATGGAACATATTTATTTTTATTTTATTTATTTTATTTATTTGTGAGATTTATATACCACCTCACAGTGCAAGCACTCTCTAAGCGGTTTACACCAGTAAGCAATGTATATTTACATTGCCCCCAACAATCTGGGTCCTCATTTTACCTACCTCGGAAGGATGGAAGGCTGAGTCAACCTTGAGTCGGTGAGATGTGAACCGCTGACCTGCGGATCAGTCAGCTAAAGTGGCCTGCAGTACTGCCTCTAACTGCTGCGCCACCTCGGCTCTGTGCAGTCCTATCTAATTGTTATGGGTTACACCATTTAAGATGCTTTATTGTATGCTGCAGAAAAGAAGGCAACCTTCAAACAAAACCAGGATTTCAAAATAGTTTTTACTTCCATTAAATAGTGAAAGTGTCCCACCTTCTCTGTGTTAAAGAGTCGGACATGGTGCACTTTTCAGCCAGGATGCTTGCCATATTCCCTCCTTCTCTTGACAACACTGTACTCTTGCTTCTCCTCTCAAATGAAAAGTGACATCTATTTCCCATAAACCAACTGGTGTAAGAAGAAGATAATAAGTGCATTCCATGCTAAGTCATAGGCCTGGTTTAGGGTGATGCTCAAATGTATCCTGTAGGTGCCAGAACTGAAAAAAAGATGATCCCTGATACACGTGGAGCTGGCCTACACTCATCTGAGGCACCACCAAACTGGTCTGCTGCAGATGTGGTTCAGATGTATTGTAGACCATCTGCACCATGTATTGTGAGCTTCAAAAGCTGGTCTGCCTAGTCTTGATATAGAAATCAGATATTCAAAAAGTAGTAAACTGCCCTGAGCCACTTAATTTAAGTTGCCTACTTAATACTGTCAACAACAACAACAACTGATATTTTTCTCCCCACTTTCCTCTTGAACGTTACATGTCAAACTGCTTTTGAAGACAGAAGAACAAAGACACTTTGGGGAATTATATTGCAACATCATATCCAGCTATTGTTCTTTAGCCCATCTGAAGCCATTGATCACAGTGGAGAACAATCCAGCAGTGGATTACAATGTAAGACTGTTCTCATAAGTACGTTATTAAAAAATGCATCATTTATACATTCAACACGATTTTAAGGTCTGGGATATATATGAAAGAAAAAAAAAGAAAGGAAAAAAAAAGGAAAGGGGAGGAGAACCCAAGAACCAATGAACAATTTTCAATGGTTCCTATTAAGGCTACAACTAGTTTTGAAGATTGATAGCATTTCCCATGCAGTATGACTCACTGGGTATTTCTTTAAGCCTAGAACAAAGTTGGATAAGTTATGCTAGAGAGACGTTATTTAAGCATGGTAGATAGTGTTATTAGGCCAAACAAGAGATTTAGACCCGACAGTGATAAAGGAGTCTTGTGCAACAGGACTTAACCGCACGTAAGAGCATCTATTCCCACCACGATCCATCCTTAAAGCCAGCAGTATCACCATATTACTCACAAATGCATACTACGCTCATTTCGAGAAAGGGGCACCAGGCTGACCATGCCTGTTTTCACTTAGCAGCCTCCTCTAGAATTGCACCCTAGGACTAAATGGAGCAAACAAATGACTTTTTCAGACTCCAGTCTAATCTGGTATGGAGTCTGCAGGACACAACAAACTCGCATGGGCTCCACTTTGGATGATGGAGTAGGTTTGCTTTGGCACATCAGAATGAGATGAAAAGATTGGTGGAGCTGATGCCCGCACGGAGATGTTCTGCTCTTCAGCACTGACAACTGTCACTTCTTCTGCCCCTTCTTGAATTAAAGCATTGAGCCCTTCCAAATCCGAGCAGCTGATCCCTGTGCCATTGATGAAGGCCTGGTTAGCCGAGACCTCATGGCTGCCTACTGGAATAGTGGAGATCAGGGTCTGGTTTGATGTGCTTCCATCAGCTTGGTTGTGAGTTGTGAGAAGGACGGTGGGTTGACTGATCGAAAGGCTTTCTGCTGGAGACCCAACAGGAAGGGGTGGAGCCAATAAACTCACCTGCTGCAGTATTTGCAGCTGGTTACTGCTAGACAGGTTGTCCTGATTCTGAGTTATTAAGGTAGGAGTCACAATATTGACTTGGCCTCCTTGTTCCAAGCTGCTGCCCTGGGGTAGCTGATGCCCAACAATGATCTTGACCTGCCCTTCCCCATAGGGGGAAGTGTGCAATGGCATCTGCAGATGACTAACTGTAATAGGAGTATCACCATGTGAGGTGGGGTCCATCTGGAACTGCAAGACAGCCAGCTCTGAAGTTTTAGTTCCATTATAGTCAACATGTTGCCTTTTATGGCTCCTCAGAGAGTCCTCCCGGACAAAGGAGGCCTCACAGAGATCACATCTGAAGGCTCTCCTGGCCTCCAGCTTAGCAACTTGTCTGGCGTTGCCTTCCTTTGGCCGATCTCCTTCCCCTTGACCCAATATCTTTTCTCTGACCCTGATCTTATCGGGATGGGTTTTCTTCACATGGGTGGTCAAATTGCTCCGTTGCTTGGTATCGAAGCGGCAGAACTCACACTTGAAAGGGCGATCCTTGGAGTGGATCCTCTCGTGTACTTTGAGGGTCGCCTTGTTGGAACAGGAATAGCTGCACTCCGAGCATTTGACGGGCTGCTCGGGCTGGTGGATGCGCAGATGCTGCCGGAGACTTGTCTTATTCCCGCACTGGAACTTGCAGATGAGGCATCTGAAGGCATTCTCCATGTTGTGCTTGATGCGGATGTGGGACTTCAGGTTACCTTTCATGGCACACCGGACCTCGCAGAACTGACATTTGTAAGGCTTCTCCCCTGTGTGCACACGCATGTGCCTCTTCAAGTCAGAGTTGATTTTAAATTTGGCAGGGCACAGGCGGCACTGGAAAGGAGCATCTCCTGTTTGGAAGACAAAAGTTTGCAATGGCAATATCTGCATGACAGGGATTCAGATTAATTCTAGCCAAATGAAACTCATGATACCTACTAACAAAGTAATTGGAAAACTATGTATTTACTAGGGCTATAGAGCACTTTGGATTCCAAGGTGGTACTTTTAGGGGCAGTGTTTTTTCAATCTCAGCCTCTTTAAGATGTGTGGACTTCTAGTACCCAGAATTCCTTAACCAGCCAGCATTCTGGGAGTTGACATCCACACATGTTAAAAGTTGCTGAGGTTGAGAAATATTGCTTTAGAGCAGTGTTTCTCAACCTTGGCAGTTTGAAGATGTGTGGACTTCAACTCCCAGAATTCCACAGCCAGTAACGCTGGCTGGGGAATTCTGGGAGTTGAAGTCCACACATCTTCAAACTGCCAAGGTTGAGAAACACTGCTTTAGAGGGTTTGAGGGTACATATGTAGCCCATCTGCCACTCCTCAAACCACACACAAATGCTGGAATTTGTGGTATTACCTTTGTGTCATCACATGTTCCAAAGTACCTCTGATGAGACTGCAATTCCCAGAATTCCCAGGTGACAGTAAACAGGCTAGCTAGAAATGTTAAAAGTTTTTCAGTACTAGCTTCAGAAGCATTTCCTTTAAAGCAGGGGTCCTCAACCTTTTGGACCTCAGGGACCACTAAATTCATAATTTTAAATCCCGTGGACCACTAATATGATCTGCCTAATGACTGGCTGGGTGGGCGTGGCTAGGTGGTCATGTGACTGGGTGGACGTGGCCAACTTGATGTCATTCACATCGAGGGGTGCCTCGCCGGCCTCTACTCGCCCCTCCCCTCCCAGCCACTCCTCGCCTGCCCGCCCGGGCTCCTTAGGGCCCCAACAGGAAGCAGTTGTTGGAGCTAAGCAGCCACTACGAGAAAGAGTTGGCAAAACAGCTGGCTCAGTTCAAATTGGATCTGACCGAGAAGGAGGCTCAGCAGAAGCACCTCACTGAGGACTACGAGCGTAGTCTTTCCAAGCAGAGGGAAGACCTGCGGGAGTGCAAGGCCAGGTACTACCACCTGGAGGCTCAGCAGGCTGAGATGGTCAGCCACTTCCAGGCCATGATGCAGTCCCCACTGGAATGAGGCCCTCCGGCTCTTCACCACCAGCGGTACTTCCCTCCAGCCTTTGCCCAAAGACCCGTACCAGGAGGCTGAAGCAAATCCCAAGTCGTAATTTCTGTCCCCCTCCGACCCACACAAAATGACCCCGAAGGGGGAGACACTCTGCAGCAACACAAGCGTTCATTACACGTATCCAGCCCAGGGGCCGTAGTTTGAGGACCCCTGATTTAGTGCAATATAAAAAATGCAACTAATTTTTCTGCAGACCACCAAAATTTTCTTGCGGACCACTGCTTTAAAGCAGATCTTGTTTAGAGCAAAAGAAACTGCATTTAGAAATATGTTTTGGGTAAAGCTGCTTTTTGAAAGACCCAACTTTCATCGATCCATTTACTGATCTGGTATATAAGCTTTTGTTTATTTAGCTGCTATCTTACTGGAAAAATTGCATTCAAGTGTTGATTTAAAAAAAGAAAAGTACACTACAAAGAGAAGTTTATAGAGAAAAATGCCAGTGTAAAAAGCCAAGCGAGCTCTTTGTCCAACAACGTATTGATAATTCTTGCAGCACATCGACAGCTGTTATGAGCTCCATCTTGTTAATAAACTATGGTTATTGCTAATACTTAAACAAACAAAAAATACTATTGATTTACTGCTGCTTTCCCCCATTTGAACAGCTTGTGTATTGGTTGCCCGCCTAACTCCCTTGTACGCATACCACAAGCTGAGTAAGTCACAGGATGCTATTTAAAACAGAAACAAAATAGAGGCAGCTCCCTAATACAGGGAATTTGTTATTCTTTAATAACTGTGACACATGAGGCTTAATTTACTTTACAAGTTAATATTTTATAGATTTTCATAAATGGAAGATTGTAAAAAGATGCATAATTGGTTTAGCCGGCTGTATGTTTCATTGATTCCAACTAAAGATTTTTGAAATCGTGACATGGCGTGCTGTGGTAATCCAATGCATGTATTTAAAGATTAAGGCCCTCACTATAAAATGTTTATTATACACATTATATTAATGAAGTTGCACAGACTGACAGTTCTGTTCTTTGTATTGGCTGGCCCTGCCTATTATTGCTTACACTGATCTCCTTTTTCTGAAAAACAGCTGCAGCAGTGCACAAAGTCTCCATTTTAGGATGCCAAACTATAATGAAAAAAAGAAGAAGCAATATTTAATTGCTCTCAGTGCATTTAAGTTTTAGTCAATTCATCTCAGTGAACTTTAAAATATCTGGCTTTAGTAAAAAATGGCTTTAAAAAAAAAGTCAAGGAGGAGCTTTAATTTTAACTTCCCCAAACGAACACAAAACGTCACCTGTAAACAGTGTCAAAGCAAGTAAAAGAAAGCTGGCTAGCTGAGCCTAACACCCGTAGGATAGGGAAGAAGGAAATTTCTTTGCTTTGGAGAATCTTACAAGAAGCTTGGTTGTGAGAAAGAGCAGAATTTTATCAGCCAAAAATCAAGGTATCGCAAGAGAGCCCTTTAGACCAGGGATGCCCAATCTGTGGGCCATGGCCCACTACCGGGCCATGGAGTGTTGTTGTGGGCACTCGTGGCCCAACTCGTGTGAGTAATGTTGCGGACGTTTGTGGTCCCACTCGCCCAAGCCTCGCTGCAGGCGCTTGCGGCCCCACTCGCGCAAGTGTCGCCGCGAATGTTTGCACATGCTCCTCCCACAAAATATCCCCTCTTCCCCCCTGCTCCGGGCTGCCAACCCAGAAAGGTTGGGGAACTCTGCTTTAGACAAACAAATTGTGCAGCAATAATATTAAAGCTGGAGAGGACTGCAAAGGTTGGGTATAACCCCTAAAAACCTGGCCTTGTAGGAAAGCTCAGACCCCAGGTCAAACCACTGACCTAAGATGGGGGTCTGATTGGAGAGAGGAGAAATAATAACATCTGTAGGACCAACATTGGGTAGGGCAGTCTCCCCCATAATTGAAAGTTTTCTAGATCAGGATCTTAAAAGAGATTTTTCCCCTTTTAAGCTTCTACTTACAGTATTAATAGCAGACTCAAGCACTGCACTATATCATGCTTTCTTAAAAAGAGTCTATTGATACCCATAGGGCAGGGGTGAAATGCTCCCGGTTCGGGCGGGCCGGTCGGTCGTCGTAGAGCCGATAATGATCGCAGCACGAGGCTTCCCCCATCTGCCTGGACGCCACCATTTGGGTTCTTTTATCCTCTGTGCATGCGCAGAACGCTTTGCGCATGCGCAGAAGGTAAAATAACCCAAATGGCGGCATCCGGGCGGGTGAGGGAAGCCTCGCGCTGCGATTGCTATAGGGTCTACGATGACCGACTGGCCCGCCCGAACCGGGAGCATTACATCCCTGCCATAGGGGCTTTGGCACAACTTGCTAAAGCAAAACCAAATTAAAAAACCCATGCCATTATGCAGGCAGTCCTCAACGTACAACCTTTCATTTAGTGACCGTTCAAAGTTCCAACAGCACTGCAAAAAGTGACCTATGATTGGTTTTCACAGTAATGACTGTTGTAGCAGCTCCATAGTCATGTGATCAAACTTTGGACAAGTGGCACCTGGCATGCATTTATGCCAGTTAAACTGTCCCGCTGTTATAGTGAGCACCATTTATAATCTTCCCAGGAGGCGCCAACAAGCGAAATCAATAAGGGAAGCCAGATTTGCTTAATGATTCACAAAGGATTCACTTAATGACTGCAGTGATTCACTTAACAACTGTGGCAAGAAAGCTCATAAAATGGGGGAAAAACTGATGGAACAACTGTCTTGCTTAGGAATGTAAATTTTGGGTTCAATTACAACCGTTGCGGCATCCCAATGGTCATGTGATCAAAATTCATTTGGCAATTGGTTCATATTTATGTCCTGCTGTCCTGCTGTAATCATCTTTTGCGACCTTCTGACAAGCAAAGTCAATGGGGAAGCCAGATTCACGTTAACAACTGTGTTACTAACTTAACAACTGCAGCGATCCACTTCACAAATGTGTCAAGAAAGGTCGAAAAATGGGGCAAAATTCACTTCACAAATGTCTCACTTAGCAACATAAATTTTGTGGCTCCACTGTGTGTCGTAAGTTGAGGACCTTTATATGTATGTATGTATTGCCTTTATACAGTTTCATTATTATTATTATTTTATTTTCAAGTTTTTTTATTGTATTACCATATAGACATTTCACATATTTATCATCTCATTTCAATCTTTTATCCATTCATTTCATATTTATACATATTTCTTATATTTATCTTACTGCTTTATTTTAGTTCAGGATTGCTTTTTCTCCCATACCCCCTTTATCTTATAGCCCCTCCTTCCATTTCTTCTTTCCTTCCCTTCTTCCCCTCCTGAACTACTTTCTTCCTCTCTCTCCTCTCCTTCCTCTCCTACCCTCTCTCTTCTCTCACCCCTCTTTACCCTCTTCTCTTACTTCTCCTTCTTCTCCCTCCTTTCCTCCTTCTTTGTATATTTTCTCCTTTCTGGGATGGTCAGTTTCATTATTTTTATTTGTATACCGCCCATCACCTTTGCATGGCTTTGGGCAGTTCACAAATTTAATAAATAATTTAAAATAAATAAATGAATTCTGTTGAATCGAGTTGCAATCTTAAAATGTGCAAGTATTTTTTTTCGTTCCCAAAACCATCTTAGGGGTTTTCAGAGCTAAATTGACCACAACCCCACCCACCCACCCACCCCGGCCTTACCGGTATGCGATCTGAGATGAACGGTGAGCTGGCTGGAATTGCGGCTGGCGTAAGGACAGATCTGGCATTTGAAAGGACGCTCGTCGGAATGGATCCGCTGGTGCTTGTTTAGGCTGCTGCTCTCGGCTGCTGCATAGTCGCAGTGCTTACACTTGTAAGGTTTCACTCCGCTGTGGGAGCGCATGTGCATTTTCAGCTTGTCTTTTCGACTGAAACTCTTGCCGCAAACTTCACATTTATGGGGCTTGTCACCTGAAGAAAGGAAAGAACTGTAAAGCATTGAGGGGAAGGAAATTCATCTTTTTCAAGATGAAATGGAAATGATCGTTCAAGGCTTTTTTTTTAAATTATCATGCTGTTTACTTTCCCTTAGAAAATTAGGGATATGTGCAGATACAGGTAAGCCCCCACCTTCGAATAGTCACAATAATTTGAATCGGTCTAAGAGAAATTTATTATTTATACATTATAAATTATTATTCATAAAAAAATTATTATTATTCCTAATGTCTACTAGCATTCATTATCACCAAATGACTATAACAAAGTGTAGCAGTTCAGAAAATAACACTCCCTTATCATTGTTCACCCCCCATCTCAGATTACAAATGTTTTGCTGGAAAAGGACACAAATTCTAAGAAATCGATTTCCACTGACTCAAAAATAAAACCATTTACAAATAATCCTCAATTTACAACCATTTGTTTAGTGACCATTCGAAGTTACATTGGCACTGAAAAAAGTGACTGATGATTGTCACTCCTACGACCATTGGTCACATGATCAAAATTTGGATGCTTGGCAACTGGCATGTATTTATAGATAGATAGATAGAATTATTTATTGGCCAAGTGTGATTGGACACACAAGGAATTTGTCTTTGGTGCATATGCTCTCAGTGTACATAAAAGAAAAGATACATTTGTCAAGAATCATGAGGTACAACACTTAATGATTGTCATAGGGTTCAAATAAGCAATCAGGAAACAATCAATATTAATATAAATCGTAAGGATACAAGCAACAAGTTACAATCATTCAGTCATAAGTGGGAGGAGATGGGAGGAGATAGGAACGATGAGAAGACTAATAGTAATATTAATGTAGCCTTAGTGAATAGTTTGAGAGTTTTGAGGGAATTATTCATTTAGCAGAGTGATGGCATTCGGCAGAGGCGGGTTCCTAATTTTTTTACTACCACTCTGTGGGCGTGGCTTATTTTGTGGATGTGACTTGCCTTGCCTCGGGAGCTTGACAGTGGCCAGAGAAGCGGGGGGGGGGCATTGCCCACCCGCAACGCAGCCCCCCGCAGCGGGAGCAGCAAGACCGCGGCAGTGGTTCTTCTAGGAGGCTCCGTCCGGCCTGAATGCTTCTCCCCATTCGATGATCCTAGGATCCTGCCGCCCGTTCCCCCTCCCCTCAGCAGCTCGAGAAGCCTCGAACGTGCGAAAATGCCTGGGATCATCACCGCACGTTCGTGGCTTCTCGGACTGCTGAGGGGAGGGGAACTGAGATAGGTCCTGCCGCCCATTCCCCCTCCCCTCAGCAGCTTGAGAAGCCTCGAACGTGCAAAAATGCCTAGGATCATCACCGCGCGTTCGTGGCTTTTCGGACTGCTGAAGGGAGGGGAATGGAGATAGCTCCTGCCACCCGTTCTTTCAGCGTCTCACGCGCTCCCTCAGCCATCCTCCCCTGCTTGGACTCACTGTGGGGTAGGAAGGCAGCGCATGCACAGTGCTGGAAGCTCAGCTTCTGGGCATGCGCAGAAGAAAATAAAAAAAATTTTTTTTAAAAAAATGGCAGCGCCCAGACACCGGCAACCGACCGCACCGGTACTGTGACGTCACCAGCGGGCCGCTACCGGTGCTATAGAGTGGACTGCACTGGTAGGAACCCACCATTGGCGTTCGGGAAAAAACTGTTCTTGTGTCTAGTTGTCTTGGTGTGCAGTGCTCTAGTGATGTTTTGAGGGTAGGAGTTGAAACAATTTATGTCCAGGATGCGAGTTATGATGGTTGCAGTGTGCTGGGGGATCATGTGATTGCTTTTTTTGTGACCCTCTTGATCAGCAAAGTCAATGGGAAAGCTTTAACAGTCATGTTACTAATTTAACAACTGCAGCGATTCGCTTAACAACCGAGGCAAGAAAAGTTGCAAAACGGGGCAAAATTTACTGAACTATTTTGCTTAGCAATGGAAATTTTCCGCTCAATTGTGGTCATAAGTCAAGGACTAGGCGTATTCTAAAACTCCTGGGAACGTACCTGTGTGTGTTCTTAAGTGCCGTTCCATGTCTTTCATTCCGTAAGATGTCTTGAACTGACACCCTGGAGGGAGAAGAGAAGTAGAAAAATCAATGATCAGGAACCCATTTTAACTGTCAGTTCCTGCAAATGATGGATCTCCTCTTTTCCCAACAACCAGTGGGGCATATTAAGCAAAACGGGGGTGAGACCCAGCGCTGGCTGGAGATCTGCTCCCAACCCAATCTAACTCCAGCATTACTACCACACATGATTTTCAGATATATTTGCTCTTCCTGGTAAGGCAAACAGAACATTTCTGTTCTCCTAAAAGTGGCTGGAAGAACATGCAGTGACTTCCAAGCAAGAATGTGGTTTCTGGTAAATATAATAATGGTTAAAAGAATCAACAAGCCATAAATGGAAAAAAACCCATCTAAAAGAAAGACCAGGGGAGACATGATAGCAGTGTTCCAATATCTCAGTGGTTGCCACAAAGAAGAGGGAGTCAAACTATTCTCCAAAGCACCTGAGGGTAGAACAAGAAGCAATGGGTGGAAACTAATCAAGGAGAGAAGCAACTTAGAACTAAGAAGAAATTTCCTGACAGTTAGAACAATTAATCAGTGGAACAACTTGCCTCCAGAAGTTGTGAATGCTCCAACACTGGAAGTTTTTAAGAAGATGTTGGATAACCATTTGTCTGAAGTAGTGTAGGGTTTCCTGCCTAAGCAGGGGGTTGGACTAGAAGACCTGCAAGGTCCATTCCAACTCTGTTGTTATTATTATTATTATTATTATTATTATTATTATTATTATTATTATTATTATTATTATAAATCACTTTTTCCGTGCGGTGGAGGGAGATTTGAGAGAGAGAGAGAGAGAGAGAGAGAGAGAGAGAGAGAGAGAGAGAGAGAGAGAGAGAGAGAGAGAGAGAGAGAGAGAGAGAGAGAGGGATGATGTCTTTTCACTGTGGTAGAGAAACCTTCGCAGAGCCTAATTTTCCAGTTTCTTGTAGTGGAAGAAAAGTATTTAACATTGGGATATACCTGCGCAATCTCACAGGAGCAGATGTCCTGCTAAAAGCCTAATTAACAGGCTGTACAAATATACCTTGGCAGAAATGAGGATGTTCAACTTGTAATTATTTAAGAAAGAAAGAAAAATTACAGTTGGGTAGCTGCCTTGGGTATCGATAGCAAATGATCTTTACAGAATGGATTCCAATTTTCTTTGGAAAAGCAAAAGAATGAGAACCACCAATCAGAGTGATGCATTCTTGACTCACCTAAACGTCACTGCCCAATTGTTGGCTACAATAAAAAGAAGAGGAACTGGAGAGTAACTGAGATCTAAAACCTTAAAATCGATGCCATTTCTTCCTGGAACAGGAAGAAGGCACAGACACCTGTTGCTTTCTGTGAAACATCAAATTCATCCTAGTGATGAATTATCGTATTTTTCGCAGTATAAGACACACTTCCCACCCCCCAAAAGAGGCTGAAAATTTGGGTACGTCTTATACTCCGAATGTAGCTTTTTTGAAGCTTTTTTTCAGCATTGAGGCGCTAGCGAGTGAAGCATCTTCCGTGCTTTGCCTGCTTTTCTCATTGCTTCTCTCTCCTGCGATCAGCTGTGCTTTAGCTGTTTTTTATCCCCAACCAGGGGATAAAAAGCACGCGCATGCGCTCAAAACCAGCAAACTAATGCGCTGAAGCTGACCAGACTAAGGACGCTAGCCAGATGAATACCTAGTAGGCAGAATCCCCCCCCCTATTTTCCTCCGCAAAAACTAAGGTGCGTCTTATACTATGATGCGTCTTATACTCCGAAAAATATGGTACTGCTCTGGATGAGGAGCTTCTAAATTGGGAAGACTGCACTTTCCCCCCTCTCTGACAAATAAAGTTCCGGCAGGCGGGGTGATATTGAGATCAACCCCCCATGTATGAATGTTGGTTTGTTTTTTTTAATTTTTGTAACTTTTTTCATTATTATTACTGTTTTTATATTGTTCTTATTCCATGTTGTACGCCGCCCTGAGTCCTACGGGAGTTGGGCGGCCTATAAGAACTATTAATAAAATAAAACAAAATAAATATCTTCCATGCTGATGACTGCTAGATATTTGCCTTTCCAGGAAAAATGCTTGAGGAGTGAAAAAAGAAAATGCTTGAGAACAAATGGAACAGTAGGAAGATTTCAAACTTCTCAGCATCTGTATCTTTTCTGCTTCCTACAGGTCCTGAGACTTTGAGGTTGGTCAAAGATGTTTCAAGAGATCCCACTGGAGGACTGCCAAAGAGAAAGTTGATGAATGATGTAGGATTTAGACGCTACTCTTCCAGATCTGAATCCACCCAACTTTACCAGTTCTTTATGCAACTGAATATGTCATAGACCCAGCTGAAGCATTGGGTGAATTTCCACCCAGACTAAACTACCTCTGATAACCTCCCTTGTGATAAGAAAATGTTAGGTATTTATGAGCATATCTGGCTACATTTATCCCTCGACAGAAAAACAAAGGGACATTCAGCTAAGGAAAACTATGTATAGTTTCAAGTTGCATCCGATATTGATGATATTCTTTCAGCACTGAATGCCTGGGATTATCCTGTCAATATTTACAATATGTTCCACGCCAAGACTGATAGTTGGGGGTCACTGGAATTGGACAAGGAAGTTACACAGTTTCCTCTTGCTAGTCTTGAGGAAAGCTATCAGTGCAGTGAACTGTGTCTTAGACCCTGGAGTCTGGCTATTGTCATGACATCTATACCTCTGAGAATATGACTGACCTGACAAGTTTCTAGAGTGAGTTTATCAAAATGATGATCTTAGCAGCAGCATATCATTCTGTATCTATCCATACTTGGACGTCATACTGATCCATTCTTCCTTTTATATTCAGGGATGGAAGGTTACCAGGACACCTGATGAGAATTTGTTTTTAATTTAAGATTGTATATCACCTAAAGTCACTTGCTGAGATGGGGGCCATACAAATTGATTGACTGAATAAATAAATAAATAAATAAAACTGTATAATGAAAGTCTTTTTGTCAAGACCTTTAACTGGATGTAACAGTGCATCACAGGGCAACAAGTTTTGAACCAAGATACCTCAGATGGGCTAACTAATAGATGTGTCCAAAATCCATAACCCATGACTCCCGAGGAAAAGAAATTTGGGAAATTTGTGGCTGCTTCTATGCTACTGGTTGCTGCTGTGGTCACGTGTTTTCATTCTCAATGTTCTCTGATAATTTCTCAGCCAATCTTATAATCCTTTGCTCCTTCCCTCACCCAGCAACAGCCACCTTCTTGTCTGTAGGTAGGTAGGAAGATGGAAAGGTGGGATGGATAGGGAAGGGAGAGAGGGAGGGAAAGAAGGAAGGATTGATTTCCAAAGTTCCTTGACAGATCCCCACAAAGAAACTCAAGGGGGAAGCCAGCAGGAAGTTGAAAGTCACTCCTGTTTTTACTGATTTTTTACCCGCCCTTGGTCATTTCTGTTTCTTTGTTTAGATAAGGAAATAAATTTGAAACAATGACCCAACTGGGCACAGATTGTTTGATGAATAAATAAAACACTTCAAATGCTGAAGCAGTTTCATTTTCTAACGAATGTTGAAAAGAACTACTTACTCTTGAAATAACCACAGAATCTGGACATTAGTAACAATTTCTGGACATGAGTAATTATATCCAAACATATCACCTGAACTGCACACCACCCATAGTGGCATCAGCCATAAAAGCTGCAGCTTTGGCCAGCTTTGGCGCACATAATGCCTGCCAATTCTCCAGCCAGGGCAGAAATAGTTTAAAAGGGAAAAGAAAAAGAAAAGAAAAATAGAGCAGAATTCTCAGCAGCATCCTGCACTCATTTGTCTTCTTACCAGTCAAGGAAAAGAACAAACCCCTTGTAGATTGTCTTTTACCATTGTAGAAAAAAATTGTCCTCAGTTCTTAAGAGAAAAGGAAATGAATTCGTCCTATTTCTTTTCTCCTGCTATGATTCTGGCTACCTGAGCAGGGTTTTTTTTTTTTTTGAGTCTAACTTGCCTTGACAAACTTACCTTAAGTCTAAATTGCCTTGACAGCACCCCTTCACAGAATGGAGCTATGGATACAGAAACCTGGTTTTCTATTTCTGGTTTGGTCCACCATTGCCCACTATTCTAGTGTTGCAAGCCAGGGGCCATGACAATGAACATGGAGGAGGAGGATATGTTTCTCCAAGATAAGCAGACCAGGGTGAAAGAGATTAATTCATTTAAATCCATGTACCAAGCATCGCCACCGAACAAGGATTTGAACCTGACTGGATTAGCCTTTCCTCAGGTGGTCTGCTTGAAATGTAAATGCTGCCTGAGAGTAAAAATGGAGTACGGAGGGGGAGAGATGCAGCATAAATTTCAGTCAAATTCTCAAGCCAAGACAGGTTTGACTATATGTTCTAATGAAGTTAATTGACTTAATCACACATGGAAGGTTATTTTTTTCCCCCTCCTTAGGCCACATGATCAATGGCAACCTAAATTAATTTTAAAAACTGCTTCCATGAATCTTCTTGGAACTTTGTGGCAATGTCACTGAGTAAAATTAATACAAGCGATGCCAATTTATTTCCTCATTCCGTCTCAGAGAGCAGCAGATCAATGGGCAGAAAGTAAATACAATGCAAAGAACAATTCATAACTGCCAAGTCCCTTGAGGTCCTGTAAGGCTTCTAAGGAAAAAGAGAAAAAAGCCTCAACAAGAAGAAAGAATCTCTCTGGGCGCTTACATTTACTGATTTGCATATAATACAACCATGCTTTTTTCGAAGGTCAAGCATGCTTGTTTTCGTATAGAGAAGAAACTGGTAGATTTGCAGGCACCTACTGATGTAGTTCCATAAAAATCCTGCATTTTTTTTAGGTACGGACGGAATCTGTCAACAGTTGCAATAAAGTATAACATTTCAATTTTCCGTCTCAGTTTTTCAATGGAAACGTGGCCAAATGGAATACACTGGATGGGATCATCTTCTAATGACTAGATTAAAACAGTATACAAGTGTCGCTTCCTTCTCCTAGAATCTCTTTTGACTTCCCAGTCTAGACTAATAATTAGGATTTCCTGGTATTCTAGCAACATACTAATCAGGTCCAAATCTGTTTAGCATTTTAAGATCAGTCCTGGTGCCAACTGCTGAAGGAAGTGCATGTTACCTACAGAATTCATTGAACCATGCTTAGTTTGGGCTTGAGAAGGTTAGCCATGCCACTGCAGGGAGGTAGCTCTATGATAAAATTCATCTGGTGCATGAGGAAGTCCTCAGGTTTAATTCAATTAACACCACTCATTAGTTAAGACAGGTGGTCCTCAACTTATGACCAGTCACTTAGCAATTGAAGTTATGACAGACCCCAAAAATGGTACTTATGGCCTGGATTCGAAGTTCTGAAACACCGCCCCCCAGCCCATCATGTAGTTGTGACCACAATTTGTAACATTTTTGGGGGTCAAAAACCGGTGTTTTCTCCCAGTTTCTGGCAAAACAACCCCTCCCAGCCATTGCAGACAATGGGTTTGCTTGATGACCATGATTCCGTGATTCGCTTAATGACAGCCATTAAAAATATTGTAAAATAAGGTTAGTCACATGATGATCCGCTTAACCACCAGCACAACGTACAACCTAATTGCTGGCTCGATTATAGTCTTAAGTTGAGGACTACCTGTAATTGATGTCTGGAAGATGTAACTCCTTGACAGAGTTTATAGTACTGAGTTATCTGGAACAATGATCTTTGGTTCAATGTAAGACAGAGCTGAGCTCTTTATAACTGTATGGTTCTACGTCTAGCAGTATAGTGTATATGCAGAGTTCCTTATAACTGTGTCTTGCTTTTTCTTTTCCAGAGGTTTTCCTTTTGGAAATGCCCTCTAACTTCAGCCAGTCCATCCCCTCCATGAGCTAATATGGCCTGAACCTTTGCCAGAAGCAACACAACAAGAAACATCAGGAGAATCTGTCTACATCAATCCATAAAAATACTTTAGTCTGGAAAGTAGTGGAGTATTCTTTATTAGGAGATTTTAAGCAAAGGTTTGGTGGTCATGAATTAAAGATGTGTATTAGTGGATTTTGTCCATCACCAAAGGACAGAATTAAGTAGCAGCCGAACGTCTTTTGGCTCCTACTAATTCCATAACCAAAGGTTCCAAGTCACTGAAGCAAGGCATTTTCCCACACTGTTTATGCATGCTAGGATCTAGGTAATTGTGAACATGGGGAGTGTGCATTTTCCAACTGTTTCAAAAACAGCCATGGACCTTTTTGAAAGAGAAACTGTTTCAACTGTGAAATGTGTTGTTTTAAAACTTTTGGAAACATGAAATGCTAAAATCAAGGGTCTGGAAGTTGAGTCATGGCAGGCAACTGGACTTATTTTATGTTGGTTTGAGACATTACGCTGCCCATCCCAGCAGCTTCCTCAGTCAGAATAAGTTGGTTAGGGGAATCGGAGTAGGCAGAGAGCCGTTGGAATGTGCCAGCTCCTGAAATTCTTAGGGGGATTCCTGTACCAACCTCAGGATTTCTTCCCCAAAGTGTGTGGCAATATGTTGATGAAGATTCTCAGTCATCCAGATTCAGCTATCTGAGTCATGGCAACAACTTAATTTTCTTGCCGGTTTGAAGAAATCCTAAGGTTGGTGCTGGAATCCCCCTAAGAATTTTAGAAGTTGGCACATTCCAACGGCTCTCTGCCTACTCAGATTCCCCTAACCAACTTATTCTGACTGAGGAAGCTGCTGGGAAGGCAGCAAAATGTCTCAAACCAGCATAAAATAACAATCAAAAAAAGAACCAATCAGCTGCTCAGAATTTAAATATAGCTCCAAATCAACCAACCAACCAACCACCAACTGACCACACTGGTACAAAAGACATTTATAAGTTAAGGAGAATAGGACAAGATAATCCTGCTGATGATGTTACCTAGCCTCATAACGAAATGTTCAGAAACTAAATTGAAACAAGCTTGGAGAGCAAAACTACTGTCAAAATCTAAAACCTGAGCTACAAATATTTTAGATTATTTCAGCATAAAATAAGTCCAGATGCCATGACTCAACTTTCAGATAACTCTGCCTGGCTGTCTGAGACTGATTTCGCCCTCAGATTTGGGACATTCTGCAAAATTTTGATCTGGAAACATTTGGAAACAAAACTTATTGGACACCGCCACCCCAGCACTATCTAAGGCCTTTGCTACTCAATTCATGTCTGGAACCATCATGTGAGTCGAAATGCCATTTATGAAGAAGTTTTCCCCCTCCACCTTCCATGGTAGCCACTGTACTCACAACGTATTTTCAAAATGCCAAGGGTGCCCTCTGCATCCCCACCCCCTTCCATTCAAAAATAGATTTCTGATTTACCCACCGGTTTATCCTTTACCTGGGTAGCTGCAATTGAATTTCTTCTGTGCCCCTGATGTGTTGGACTTTTTGCTGCGTGATTTCGGTGGCGTGGTAACAAGAGTAGCTGTCTGAGGTTCACTGTTCTCACCAGACAGGTACGTTTGGTAGCCATGCTCAAAAACAAACTCGGGCGCCGATACTGATAAACATAAAAAAAGCTTCATTTTAGGATCCCCAAATGTTGAAAACCCTTTCCTCATATTGCTACCTAACTGTATATGGATTGGTGGCAGAAAAACCTTTCATGCGCTTAGTGCAACCTTTGTGGACTTTCTATTGATCACAAGTTTTTATGTTCAGAGTCTACCTTCCTATACCCAATCAACAAACCAGAGCTATGTTAAGTATAAGAGATGACCAGGATTAGGTGAAGGGTGGGGATCAAATGCATCATCAGTCTAGAGTTCCAAATGGGATCTAAGTCCAGCCCCACCCCCACCCCCCGGAAGTCCGCTGACTTTTATCTGCCCCTAATTTGCTGACTGTTAGATCAGATTTTTGTATAGGCTGCTTGGAATAAATTCATAGTGCTTTTGAATTCTATCCTGACTCCTGGCTTCTTGACAGTAAGGCATTAATGGCAGGGAAGAAACCAGGAGGTTGAGATAATATTTTCATTCTTGATCACTTCATTGCCTATCCCGAACACGGGATGGGCAAAAAGGAAAGTATAGATGCTGACAAGTACTCTTTGCTTAAACAATGGCAATTGGGACCAGTGAACTTCATCGCTAAATGACATGGTTGTAAAGCATGACATCCATGTAACTGCTGATTTATGACGGCAGTTCTGGCAGTCCCATTTGATGTTGTTAGGTAAACCTTGAGCAGTCTCAGGGCCCATGGGCATGTGATTGCCATTTGCAATCTCCTGCTGGCTTCCAACATTGTTGTCAGTGAAGGTCGCAAATGGTGATCACATGACCACCACCAGATGCTGCAAGCTGGATCTTGAGCACCTGAATTATGATCACGTGACCATGGGAACACTGCAACAGCTGTAACTATGAGGATCTGTCATAAAATGTTGAGACTCTAGAAAGAGTGCAGAGAAGAGCAACAAAGATGATTAGGGGACTGGAGGCTAAAAGATATGAAGAACGGTTGCAGGAACTGGGTATGTCTAGTTTAATGAAAAGAAGGACCAGGGGAGACATGATAGCAGTGTTCCAGTATCTCAGGGGTTGCCACAAAGAAGAGGGAATCAAACTATTCTCCAAAGCACCTGAGGGCAGGACAAGAAGCAATGGGTGGAAGCTAATCCAGGAGAGAGGCAACTTAGAACTAAGGAGAAATTTCCTGACAGTTAGAACAATTAATCAGTGGAACAGCTTGCCTCCAGTTTTGAATGCTCCAACACTGGAAGTTTTTAAGAAGATGTTGGACAACCATTTGTCTGAAGTAGTGTAGGGTTTCCTGCCTAAGCAGGGGGTTGGACTAGAAGACCTCCAAGGTCCCTTCCAACTGTTATTATTATATTATTATTATTAAAAACCCCACGTTCAGCACCACTGTACCCTCAAATGGTTGCTGAATGAGTGGTTTTTAAGCAAGGACTACCTGTACTTGTACCTGCTAAACTATTTCTATTTCTCCAGCTAGCCCAACAGTCTCAAATTGTTCTTTGGGGCTTCTTTTCCAATATGGAGATAATTGAATATATTTTTCCCCCAGAAACTTTTTCAAATCCTCTCTTCCTGTCCCCAAGAATGGAACCTACAAATGTCATACAGGTGTGCTGAGCGACCTACCCATACAGCTTTGCCAATCTTGCTGCTCATTAAGATGTGGGGCAGACTTCCTTCATTTTCACTGAAGGTGCCAGAAATTAAACCATGAAGCTTCAGTGTGGTCCTGTGTGTTCAAACTGAAGCTACCTGCTTCTTAGACATCCCTTCCCAAGCTTTCTAGGTAAAATACCTGTGATGGTTTGTGTTTCTGATGTGATGGTTCTTGCAACAGTTTGTGCTTGTGAGGCTGGCACTGTTTCTTCAGCCACAAACTGCACTGTACTGGTAGCTCCAGCTGTTGTGCCAGACAGCTGACAGCCACTCCTTTTGTGACCAACAAAGGCATCAAGATTGTTGAATTGTTGTTTGCAGAGACCACAAATGTGGATATCTGGAGTGAGCTCCACAAGGACTGTGGTTCCACCAGGAACTGCCAAAATATATGAACCAAACAGTTAATGACTTGCAAAAAATATTAAGAGACATATTTTATATTCAGAAACTACTGAATACATGATCGATGGGACTTTAAAAAAAAAAAAAACGACTTCCAAAAGATGCAGGGGTGTAGCCAGAAACATCATTATATCATCAGAGTGAGCTGTGAAGGAAGGTAGAGCTAACTTTGAGAAAAGGGAAGGAATAAGGGAGCCATTTGTAGAACAGTTCAGAAGAAATCATATCAAAGCTCAAAATAGCCCTGCCTTGATTTTGTCCAATGCAAACAGATTCTGTTATTTCCCATTACTACAATAAGACAGTGTTTCTGAAGCTTGGCAATATAGCAATAGCACTTTTCTTATATACCGCTTCATAGTGCTTTACAGCCCTCTCTAAGCGGTTTACAGAGTTCAGCATATTGCCCCCAACAATCTGGGTCCTCATTTATGATGATGCAACTTTATGATGTAGATTTCAACTCCCAGAATTCCCTAGCCAGAATCTTAAAAGTTGCCACATTGTAAAAAAAAATGTATTCAAATTAACATGTGTATCCCATGTTTTCTCATCTTTCTTAATTTGCTTATAAATGTTACACTTTGGTTCAGAATCTCAAGTTAATGTAGAATATATCGACTTTTATGCAACTGGTACGACGACTTGCAAATAGATGCTGGGGTAAAACTGCATAAAAACAATGGGGGGGGGGCGCTGTAGCCCTTCAGATGTTGGTGAACAATTCCTAGCATCCTTCACCATTGCCTGCCCTGGATGTGGTTGCTGAGATTTGCCCTTCAGCTGTAGAGTAGTGTAGCTTGTAGGGTTTCCTGCCTATGCAGGGGGTTGGACTAGAAGACCTCCAAGGTCCCTTCCAACTTAATAATAATAATAATAATAATAATAATAATAATAATAATAATAATAATAATAATAATAATAATAATAATAATAATAATAATAATAAAAACATCTGGAGTTCTTCCCTTTCTTGTCCCCGATCTAAACTTTTGCTGCCCAAAAGAGAAGAGAGGATTATGCAAAATGACCAGCTTCCCAAGCTTAAACTTGCCTCCAGAAGTTGTAAATGCTCCAACACTGGAAGTTTTTAAGCAGAGCTTGGATAACCATTTGTCTGAAATGCTACAGGGTTTCCTGCCTAAGCAGGGGGTTGGACTAGAAGACCTCCAAGGTCCCTTTCCAACTCTGTTAGTCTATTCTACAAAAACAACAGCAGCATTTCCTAACTGGATGCCAATGTTTAGCCAAAGGCCGTGTCGTCTGGGGATAATGTCAACTGCAGTCCAAACTCTCTGGAGGGCACCCGACCAAAGCAAGGCGGTACGACAGTCATCTGGAAAAAAAGATGCATCACAATCGAACCGCAAAAGCTAAGCCTTCCGTGATGTGTAGCCAGGTTAGAAAGAAGCCTGCCTTCTCTGCAAGCCGAGCCGTCTTAGTCGGCGTGGACCCTCCTTAAAGAGGCTTGAACCGGGCAGCTACCCGGGATTTGGGCAGCTTGCACGCTTTTTGCATATCCACGGCAAGGGTTGCATTGCACTGGCTTCCTCGGTGCCCCTCCCCCACATCTTGCAAATAAGCGATTGCAGCAATTCAGCGGCGTCGTTAGAAACCCCCTTCGCCGAACCGCCGGCCGCCTTTCCGCGCAGCCGTGCCACCCCGCGGTGCGCCTTGTCGGATCCGCTCGCTGCACTCTCCACCCAGGTTCCGGGGCCCGTAGCCGCTGCTCAGCCAGATTCCCGGGCGGGCCGAGCGCTCGCTTCTGCCGCTACTCAGGTTGCGGGGCCCGCCTGTGCCTTAACACAACGCTGCTTTTCCAACTCCCCGGCCCGGGAGCGCGGATAAGCCGCGCCGCCACTTACATTGCACGGGACTGGAGAAGGGCTGAGTGCCCGCGGCGCTCGAGTTCATCGTGGGTTCCGCGGCGATGCGCGAGCTGAAGCTGCCTACAAAAAAAGAAACATGTAAACAAGCAAACAAAGGGGGCAAAAAAAAAAGCCTCCTTGCTTCACCCCCTCCCCCCGCAAGCCCTTAAGGCGGGGACGGATATGGGCCTGCCGAGCATGCTCCGTAGAAAAAGCTGAAGCCGGCGGAGCTAGTCTTTCTGCCCACAGAGCGAGTAAGCCTTCCTTTTTTGCGGTTGTCTAAGACTGGCGTGTTACTTAAGAGGAAGCCTATTAGATTTGCACGAGGCTTGCTTCCAAATAGTTTTGTATAGGCAGGCGGTTCTTTCTGCGTTCCATGTTTCTCGTTTCTGCTCGCTGTGATTATTAGTTATATTATTAATTAATGTTAATGTTACATATATTTATTTTTATACATACATACATACATACATACATATATATATAATTATATATATATATATATATATATATATATATATATATATATATATATATATATATATATATATATATATATATATATATATATATATATATATATATATATATATATATATATATATATATATAATTATATATATGTGTGTGTAACATTTTTTGCTGATAAATGAAAAAGGGAGACTATTATAGATCTATTTCGAGCTATTTTGCTCTTGTCAGATAGCCATACCCTTAGTGCAGCGGTTCCCAACCTGGGGGTCGGGACCCCTTTGGGGGTCGAATGACCATTTCCCAGGGGTCGCCCCGGCATCATCAGCTCCCCCCCACTGCCACAAGCCTGGCCATATCGGCTCAACTCGCCCGACCCCTCTGATTGGTTTGCCTCCTGAAACTTTGGAATCCTGGGAGATAGCTACTAAACAGGGATTACTTTGCTGGAAGCTTATCTGATTTCTAGTTTTTCGACACTGAGGGCCACAATTTCTCAACCTCAACAACTTGAATATACCTGGACTTCAACTCCCAGAATTCCCTAGCCAGTTTTGCTTTGAATTATGGGAATTGAAGTCCAGGCACCTTAAAAGTTGCTGAGATTGAGAAATATTGCTGTACACTTGTTGGTTATCAAGTCTAAATACAGAAGTAGACTTGTTGTTGAAGATAATATTCCTTGTGCTCTTGCAAAGACTGGCCCGAGAATTTCTGATCTGGCATAATTACATATTGTTTTTGTGATTAATTGCTATGCTTTAATTATGTTCAATTTGTAACAATGAAAATACATCCTGCATATTAGATATTTACATTACGATTCATAACAGTAGCAAAATTACAGTTATGAAGTAGCAATGAACATAATTTTATGGTTGGGGGTCACCACAACATGAGGAACTATATTAAGGGGTCGCGGCATTAGAAATGTTGGGAACCACTGCCTTAGTGGGATTTGAACCTGGGCAGTCTGCTTGTAAGGCAGTTTTACACAAGGATAACTCGACAGAAAAAAGTATATATATTTGTGTGTGGCTCCCCATCCTGAACTGGTTGAGCACCAACAGTTGAAAGGCAAAACTACATAAAACGGCACAAGCCTAATTTTTAGGTCACCAGGGGAAGAAAAAAAAAACAAAAGTGAAAAAAAAATCTATTGGTACAGGAAGGCCTGTATGAAGCGGTAGGTCTCTCTCAGGTGTAGATTCCTGCAAATTTGCAGGAAATGTTCCATATTTCAGAGACCACGGATAGGCGGGGCCCTGAGTCATCCCAAGACAACACTGGTTCTCAGCATCTGCACAGGACTTTTCCAGACAATACTGACCATCTGCCGGATTATATAAAGAGCAAGGCAATTTGCCAGGAAATCTAGTTGCTTAGAGACTGGTATGCGTGGAGCAAAACCTTGAATAAGGGGCCAGTCCACTTTCTGCTAGAGTGCACAGTGTACAATCAGAATCCCAGTCTGTTCTGCAATGGCAGCAACCTATGATCCAAATTACAGGATTAGCACAATTTAGAGTGCATTCAGTAGTGTTTACAGGGGAGTCGGAGGGGGACAGAATGATAAAAGCAGCCTCTTGCCATCATTAGCCAATACCTGCCATTTTTAGATTTGTGTCGTGATGCACACCTATCTAAATCTTATGGCATGGCAACATAATGCTGCTTTTTATTTTGACAAAAACACTGCAGATATTCATGAATTCTATTTCTTTATTTTTATTTATTGTTAAACTTCTATACTGCTCTGGACAGTTCATAATCAAAACAAATAACAGTAAAATCCAATTGCAGCAATAGGAAGGAAAAGAAATGGCAAGAATGACAAATCAAATGGAAATGAGGCAAGATAGTCTCACTCTTTCTTGTAAAAAAGAAGGATAAAAAGGTATTTGACACCATGGAGATGTTACTGAAGATGCCATTACTTTACCAGGGGCTGATTTATTTATTTTTAAGCAAGGTTTATTTTTTGTATAGTTGAACACTTTGGAAATCATGCTTAAAGCTTACAGATCTATTTTCTCCCTGAAAAAATTAAATGGCTGATACAGGTTTTCCACATGTTTTAAATGAATGAAATAGCATCCATATTGCCTCTTAACTCCAGTTACAAAAAAGATCACACCGACATTTTTTGCTTCCTATGCACAAAACCCTTCCCTTTTCAGGACTGCTTTGGGGCTGCAAAAGGCATTCTGTGAGATCACCTGCAGCCCATGGATTGTATGTGGCTCATCCCTGTGCCAAACCGTAACAGATTCAGTTTGATTTGGCTTCATTGCCATGAATGAGTTTAGTCATGGTGGCCTATTACTATGGTTCAGGTATGGCTTAGGGCAGTGATGGCTAACCTTTTCCGGACCAAGTGCCCAAAGCGCGTGTGTGCATGGCCAACCCCCCCAAAATGCAATGCGTGTGCAGCCCCCGTGCATGCGGCCCACCCCGCACATGTGCGGCCCCCACATGTGCCCCGCATATGTGTACGCGGCCCCCCGCATGTGCCCTGCCCACACATGCACCCCCCCACATGTACCCTGCCCCTGCACATGCGTGGCAGAGACCCGGCAGCTGGCCAGCAGGAGGCGTGTGCGCATCGGCTCGCGTACCCACAGAGAGGGCACTGCGTGTCACCTGTGGCTCGTGTGCCATAGGTTCGCCATCACGGGCTTAGGGGGTCAGGTCAGTCAGTGGCTGCAGAAGTGACCTGTGCCTTGATGTGATAGAAGAAAATGATGAAATGCTGTAATCCTAAAGGGGAATTAATTTAATTGGTAAACAAGAACTGGGGATGTACTACCACATGTGGTGGACGTGCCCAGAAATAAAGAAATATTGGAAAAAGATACAAAAATGGATAGAGGAAATAACAAAACAAACCATAGACTTCAAACCGGAATCATTTCTGTTAGGAATATTAAAAACGAAAACAAGTAAAAGCAACTAATACCTCATACTACACATAATAACGGCAGCCAGAATCCTATATGCACAACATTGGAAAACAGATATAGTCCCTTCAAACACAATGATAATAACCAAAATATTGGAATGTGCGGAAATGTGTAAATTAACGATGGAATTACAAGATAAAGAGGAAACAGAATTTTACAAAATTTGGGAAAAATGGTATAAATGGTTAGAATATAAAAACAAATCGAAATAATTAGTAATGAATACAGAAATAAAAGATAGGTAGATAATTTCAAACAGGATATCAATGATGATGAAAAGAATAATAAGTTAAAACTAAGAAATATATGATTTTGGATAAATTAATGGAATAGTGACTTAGAAATAGAAGATAATGATACGTAACGCTGTAAAAAATATATTAGTATTAACTATGGTTTTTTTGTTTTTTGTTTTAGGTTAGGTTATGTCATATATGTTATTGTACAGTCTTATGTATGTTTGATTTGTATATATGTATATTTTGTGTATATATGTTGTTTTAAAAAAACTAATAAAAATTATTTTTTAAAAAAGTTAAATTCAAATTTAACAATTTAGATAGCAGCTAATATGGAATAACGCCCAGTAGTTAAAATAATAAAGAATCTGAAATGTGGAAATGAAGGGAAATCAACTGGCAATTAAAATAACTAAAAAGATTCTAGAAAACAATCCTCAGTAATTCGTAATTATATTGATGAATAATGACAAATACCATAAACAAATGCATTGTGCATAAAATTAATTATGTTAAAAGAATAGCTAATCTGTCTCTGTTGATAACATATAATTATGAAGATGCTTTCTTGCATGTTTTTAAATAATGTCATTTGAATTCATAATTCAGAGTAGGTATTTTGACATTTAATACATGTTGCAATTTATACATTTTTTAAAATATAATTGCACTGTGCCACATTAAAAGAATCACAGCTTACTCAGAGATATTTCCAACCAGCACATGAACAGTGAAATAATGGTATGGAAACCAATTCTTCAACACTACAAATTGACAACAAGGAATCATCCTCCCACAAAAGCATTTTTCTTTATAGGTTGCTCTTTCTATTATACTAATTAACTTTCATATAAAATTTGTGGGACATTTTTTAAAGATCTCTGAACAACTACCAACAACATTATTTTCTTTATTGTTTTACTCTCTATGCCCCCATTTTCCTTCAGAGGCAAATAATGGTATGCAGTATTCCTCTATTTTACTTTTATTCCCTGCGGAATAGATTTGCTGAAAGATCATGTTGAGTAGAATTCGAACCTGATTATTCTCACATAGCTCTTGTTTTTTTTTTAATCCGCTATTAGCGATTAAATCTCATGTCCAAGAAGGTTTTACCTGGTGCAGATAAATTCACACTTTTATTCATCCATGACTCAGATACATGGATATTAATTAATCCAGTTATGTGAATATTGCACAAATGTATTGTGTAGAATATGTTAGATGCAGTCAAAATAAATAGCCAGTGCTCTGATGTGTAAAAAGAAAACAAGAGCCCTTCATATTTTCTCAGCTAGGTGGCATCATCTAAAAATTCTTGATTGATCTTGAAAAATTAAGCAAGATAAAACCTGGTTAATGTTTGAGTGAAATTACAGGGCTATAGCCTCAACTGAGAGGGTGAAAGTAGAAAGTAGAAAGAGAAACTCCTAGAAACAGTTGTAAAAACAAACTTCCACATTACTGCCAAGAAAGTGTGTCTTTGAAGTTCTTCAAGAATCAAATTCAATTTGAAAGAGAATTTACCTGTCATTCTAATTAGCACATGACTTACTGGTCAACAGAAAATAAGGCTTGCACGAGGAGTATAAGCAGACTTGTCATGTAGGAGATTAGTTTTCCATGGACTTTCGTTTAGTGACTTATATCTCAGTCTTCCCAATCTGGTGCTTTCTAGATATATTGCACTGCAACTCCCAGAATGCCAAACTAAGATGGCCATATGAGGAATTGTTGTTGGACACAACTGGAAGGCACCATATTGGGGAAGACTTTTAAACTAAGAGCAACCCCATTGGCTGAGTTTGCACAATATAGTTGTTTATGATAAATCAATAGTTATCTGGGTCACACATAACCATGACAAATCATTGTGCCTTGGAACATAAGGTACCTTAAGGTGAAAACCTCAACTCTTGGAATAACAGCCTTTATTTTGACATCTGCTTTTTAAATGATGATTCAGAGGATAACGCAATCTAAAGGTAAGTTTGTGTTTTTGCTCACTAACTTTCCTTTTGAGATACGTAGTTGTATGAAATGAGTCAAGAAATGGCCCATTGGTGAAATCTGTAGCACATGTGAAGATGTAGGAAAACTGAAAGCTCTGAAATATCTTGGAATTCAGTGCCTCTGAGTATCAAATGAGACGATGATTCTCAGCATGGATCCAGTTCTTGGAACCCAGAATGGACCCAATATTCATGCTGTTTTATTGGAAGACTTATGGAATTGATTTATTATCTTCCCAGATTTTTAAAAACTTCCCAGCCCAGCAATATTCCTAGAATTCTCTTTGGGGTACTAATCTTGCTTAGCTGTTGGGTTTACAAAAAGCTAATCAGGTATGGCTGCCTACTATGTCCACCATGTATGTACTGGAAACTAAAATATTTACTCAATTTGATATTGTCAATGCTGACATCAGTCTTGAAATTCAGGCAGGAATCTTTCTTTTTGCCCTTCTGTCTGTCGTGGATTGAATTTGACATGCTTTGCCATGGGGGTCACATTCTTCCCTAAAGTTTGCAGAAAATAGGTATTCAGGCACTTGAAATGGCTAATTTTCCTTTGCTTTTGGAATCTCACAATGATTGGGGTGAAAAGGAGGGAGGGGCCTTTCAAAACTCTGAAACCTAAGCATGGACTTGTGTTTTGAGAACAATGAGATATTGTCCCAAAATATTGATTCCTACTCCTAATTCTCTTTCATCATTATTGGCTGACATATTCTATATCAGTGATGGCGAACCTATGGCACGCGTGCCACAGGTGGCATGTGGAGCCATATCTGAGGGCATGCAAGGCGTTGCCCTATATCAGCTCCAGCGCGCATGCCAGCTGATTTTTGGCCTTTTTGGCCGTTTTTGCTCTCCCCAAGCTTCAGGAACACCTCCTGAACCCTGGGGACAGTGAAAAATGGGCCAACGAGCCAACCGGAAGTTCGTTTCCGAACTTCCGTTTGGCCATTTTTGCTCTCCCCAGGCTTCAGGAGGCTTTCCTGAACCCTGGGGAGAGCAAAAAACAGCCCAACGGGCCTACTGGAAGTCCGGAGGCTTCAGTGAGGCCTGTGTGCATGCGCAGGGGGGAAGCACGGGGGGGGTTGTGTGCATGCGCAGGGGGTAGGGCATTGCATTATGGGTGTGGGCACACGTGCATGCTATCGTGCACGCGCACACCCTTTTGGCACCTGAGCCAAAAAAGGTTTGCCATCACTGTTCTATATGGTGGTGGGACATATTAAACATTAGGTTAGGCAAAAGCTGGATTTTTAAAAAAAATCAAATTTCTGTATCCAAGCTGAGCTGGCAGAACGACTGGCTGGGGGATTCTGGGAGTTGAAGTTCACCCATCCTCAGATTAAGATTGAGAATCACTGATCCAGATGAGCCAAATCCCACGTTTCCCCAGCCATCATCTTCAGTGCAGAACCCACATGTGGAGGTGATTGAAGTTGTAAAAACTGCCCTATATAATCTACTTCAGATTTCTTTGTCCTTCTAAATTTATTTTTTTAAAAATCCTGATTATCGTTCCCCTGCCTATCATTTGCTTTGCCATGCTATTGTCATCAATATGGCTTGCTAACTTTGCAACCAATGTAATCTGTAAAACAGACCATTTTTTCTGTTGGCTGGGTCTGATAATTAATGGAGCACACTGATGATAGATATGTCACATCTGGAAGGAAGCTGCTTCTTTGCAAACTAAATTTCTCTCCGAATTTATGCTGACACACGTTTGTATAAATAAAAATTCAAGGTGGAATGCTGCAGGGACAGCAGGATAACCAGCAAATGGATAGTATGTTCAAAGAGTCAGACAGTTCCAGATTAATACTTTCTCATTTTTATTGTACATCCCGGATTGAAAATGGAAAGAAATACCCATGGAGGGATTTCCTTAATACCCTGTGGTGGAGTTTTGCATTTGATAAGCAATTCTATTCCAGAAGCTTTTGAATGCTTTACTGGTTATAGAAACCAAGTGGGACAAACTTACTTCATATTTTAGGGATGGCGTTTTCATAGCATAAACACAAATGTGCACACTTTTTTAAAGGAAAATCATTCTGCAAGTATTGGGCAGTTATTAGATACTTCAGGTACAGAGTTTTCTATATTTACACGCATGCATGGGTATGAACAGAACTAGATAGTCCAACAGAGATTGGCACACATTCCTATACATGTAAACATTAAAGATTTCAATACTTCGCTGTGATTCAGGAGGCAAAGACTGTCTGATGTTTTGCAGAATTCCCCTGAGACTCATAAATGCTTCTGTGCTGGAGGTACCCATTCTTGCTTGAGTCACTTATACCAGTTTATCAAACTAACGAGCCATTGACTGATGCTCTTTCCAAGTTTGAGCCCCACCAGGGAAAGATGGTGAAAAACAAAACTGAAATTTTAGACAGAGCTGCATTCCGTAGAACCAAGACAACTAGAATTTATTAACTTGTAGGTGCCAAAGCTCACCAAGAATAATGTTCTCTGAGCCTTTTTCTCCACAAATCTTACCATCTCTCATAAAATCCAGGGACATGGGTAGGCTACATCATTCTGAATTTGGCAAGGTGATATGATTTAGGTTTTTACTAGACTTGATTTGCACATTACTTGCTCCAGGATTGACTCTGCAGGAGGGAAAAAAAAGGAGAGGTGCATCATTTGTTTGCCTAGATTACTCTGGCTTGTTCACTTTTAATGAATTTGCTATGTCCAAATTATCCATAAGCCTAATTGTGAATGAGGCTTCCAAAATTAGCTCCTGTAACTCAAATATCTATATTACATTACAACCCTCAGCTAGCAACTGGCACTGAAGATAGAGGAATCCAGGGCCCATTTCATCAGCACAGCTGAGAGATTAGCTTCATTAGGCTAATTTGGTACCTAGAAGTACTCATTCAGCTGCTCCAAAGGTGCTTTTCCAAAAGACAACTAGATTTTGTTTTTCCTTGAAGACATTTTGTTTCTCATCCAGGGAGCTTCTGTTTTTGGGAGAAGCACTTTTGGAACAACCATGATTTGGATGATTGAGAATCTCCATATCATTTTAGTAAATGAATTTTTACAAAACTAGTTCATAATAAAAAAAAACGAAGTACAACACACCATAAATGATGAATGAACTATCAATTACTATACATGTAATACTTTCATTATTGTTAGTACTGTATCAACTTTTAGCCTCCTTGATATTGATGAATTTATTACAATTCATAACATTAATCTGAATAATCTCTCAGAGTTTGTTCTGAGTACATACATATAAGATAGAAACAGGAGATACCTTAACATTTTCTGCTGTAAAATGAGTGTTGCCATCTACTCTTTGTCCCTCAAGACGGTCAGATAAAATGCTGCTTGCTGCTGCTTCATAGCCCCGTCTCTAAAGCAATCTGCCTTTTAAAAGTTCAAGGATGTGATTATTTTTTAAACGAGCTTAGAATAGTTGCTGCCATTACCAATAATAATAAAAACAACATTTTTAAAACACTTCAAAGTTACTGGTTTCCGTGACTTTCAGTAACGCACCAAGCAATCAGAACTGGGGATACTATAGTGTAGCCAATCCCTCACAAATTATATTTTAAAAAGAAAAGTGTACATTCATATAAAGTGCAGGGAGACGTCACATTTAACTACTAAAATTACGTACACTTCAGGGACTGGCATGCATTTCCCTTCAGTAAATTCTACTTTTCCTAAGTAGAGTTACTAGCTGCCCTCAGATGATCTTGTTCTGAACCAGCAGAATGAAGTATCAGAATTTTGATGTCAAAATGGAGAAATTTCCCCACTCTGCAGCCTGAAATGGTGTAACCAATCTTATATCAGTGATTATGGTGTCAGACTTGTGATAGGGAAATTCCTATTCAACCATGAAGCTCAATGGATGATTAGGGTCACTCATTCTCCCTTAGTTCAGCTAACCTCATGGGATTGTTGTCATTCAAGTAAAATCAGAGGAGACCCCCATGTAAGATGCTATCAACTGTCAGAGAAGAGATATAAATGATTATTGTAACAATGACAGTAATAAGGTCTGCTGTACCAACTCAGGATTTGGCTGCCTCTTTGCATTGCACATAAGATGGACATTACAGGAGTAAAATCTGTGTTTAGCCATTGTTGGCAATGTGTTGAGCAAATATTAGGAACTGAAGACAACAGTAGCTGATCTACAGGCAGAGATAACTTTGTGGACTTCACTATCAGGTGTCAATAACATTAGTAGGATGTCAGGTTAGTAGTCAACCAAAGGCTCTGTATTTAGCCCAGGTCAATGAGGTATAGAGACGGTAAGGAGATCAACCTTACTGTGAGGTGAGTAAGTGTTTATGTCAAGTGACAGATACTGAGAGTCAACCGAGGATTAGAAGAAATGCACTGCACCATAAGCCATTTTCCTGCATGTTCTACGGTGGTGTTTTTCAACCTTGGCAAATTTAAAAGGAGCAGACTCCCAGCTACTAGAATGTATTTTAGTTGATTGGTTTGCCTAAATTGATTCTAGAAAAATATACTTATTAATACTTCGGGTTGGATGTAGGGATGTGATGGAATTGCTGGCTAAAGGGGAGGGGGGGAGTCAAGAGACATTCCAAAATGGAGTTGCTCTGGGGAAGGAAATGTCATAAAACAGATTAGTGAAGCCTGATTTGTGTAATATACAGTAGATGATCAACAATAAAGAACTGCTTAGGCTCATACCCAAATTTTTTTTTTTTGAGTGTACTGTATATATCACAGTTGTTGGTCAACATTTACAGTTTACACATTCAGGTTCTTCTTAAATCAGCGCCTATAACTTGGCTGTCTTGAGATTTGCTGGATTATAATTCCTAAAGCCTGCACCTGATAAGACAATTGTGGAAGATGGCAATAGTAGCTTAACCTGTCTAAAGGATGCAATAGGAATCCTTTTGTCAATGCTTGTATGTGGAACAATATAAATTAGCCTCTCCCAACATGCAAAATGTTCTGTAATTTCTTTGCTGTGTTTCAAGTCTGTCAGTAGAGGGTGCTGTTTGGTTGCGTTTGTAATTTTCCTATCTGTACGGCCAGAATGCTACCATCAAATGTTCTTTGAAATCTGCTTCCAGACATTACTTCTTTTTTTTAAGGCTCATTAGTGTGAAATCCCATTCCAAAGAGCATAGCCTGGCTATGAAAACTTCAATACCAGCATAAATTCCAACTCAGCTGTATTAAGCAAAATACCCAACAAGTTTAAATTCCTGAGCTCCCTGGTGTCTCTTAGCCGGTTGTCACCTCTGCCTGCCAATAGAAAGCCAGCTTTGCCATAGGACAAGTCCTCTTCCCCTGGGGCGTGCATGAAAATGAGGTGTACATCTCAAGAGGCTTTTTCCTGTGAACTAGCTAAAAGAATTCAAACAAGGAAATTAGAATATATTATTGAAAAGAAGAAGCAGGTTTTTTTTTTTTGTCTTTTCACAAGAACTAACAAAATGAACTAACGGATCGATGCCCCACCCCATGTACAGGTAAGAAAGTTGGGATAGAAATGCCCTGTTTTATCTCCAGGCCACATTTGGGCAGAATGACATTATGAGGATGTGTCATGGGCCAGGCCTAGGTGCCCCAAGATATACTGCATCTGTACAGGTAGTCCTTGACTTACAACTTACAATTACTTACAATTTGTTTAGCAACTGTTGAAAGTTACAGTGACACTCAACAAAAGTGACTTACGACCGGTCTTTGCACTTACAACCATTGCAGCTTCTCCACAGTCATGTGACCTCAATTTGGGCACTTGGCAACCAGTATGTATTTACATGCAGTTGCGGTATGACCCTGGAGATGTGATCACCATGTATGATCTTCACAAATGGCTTCCGACAAATTAAGTCAGTGAGGGAAGCTGGATTCCCTTAACAATCACATGAGTTACTTAACATCTTGCTTAACAACCGTGGCAAAAAAAGAATACAAAATCTAGTGTGACTCACTTAACAACTATCTTGCTTAGCAGCTGAAATTCTGCTTCCGATTTTGGTCGTATTGCAAGTTGAAGACTACATACCATATTTTTCGGAGTATGAGACGCACCTTCCCCCCCAAAAGAGGGTGAAAATCTGGGTGCGTCTTACACTCTGAATGTAGCCCTGCCCAGCCTCTCAAACGGAGGTTTCAGAGGCTGAAAAAAGCCTCTGAAACGGAGCTTCAGAAAAAAAGCCTCTGAAACGGAGCTTCAGAAAAAAAGCCTCTGAAATGGAGGTTTCAGAGGCAGAAAAAAAACCAATGAACCTGTTGCTAAAATTCACCTCTGAGAACAGCTGATTGGAGGTATTCTGGGAGGCCGATCCACCCGCCAATCAGCTTTTTTCTTATTTTCCTCCCTAAAAACTAAGGTGCTCCTTATACTCCGGTGCATCATATAGTCCAAAAAATATGGTATATCTAAGGATGAATAACTTTGTCCAAGGAACTTTTCTTCATCCTGTTTGACATTTCAGATTAGATTTTGGGTGCAAATGGTCTTTGCAAATTCACCCTCAAATGAGTCAGCAAAAGAATTAGATGGGCAACATTTTTGATTTTTTTTGCTGAGAAAGGAAAAATGATCCCGGTTTTTTTTGTCAAGGGGGAGACTCATTAATAGTAATAGTGCTACAAGTACTGGTAAACTGTCTTCCGAGGATCCCCCATGAAAAGTCTTCCTTTGGGATTTCATTGAAGGTTTGGAAGTGAGGGACACTGCAGATCATTAGACAGAAGACTGTAAAAAAAGAAGACATTCCATGTCTTTGACTGATCTGGTTGTACTCTGAAGCATACCTTGAAAATTATCCCTACCAGATAGAGTAGGCCTTATTATACTATAAAACCTGTATACTTAGCCTTTTTTTAAAAAAAATAGTTTTTATTAAGTAATTTTAAAAATTCACATATAACACACATGGATAGAAACAAAAAAAACATATACATACATATATACATAGATACATAGATATAAATACAAAACTTTTAAAACAAACAAAACAAACCTAACAAACCTCGAAAAACTTAACATGTCACATAAAATAGCCTTTAGCCTTTCTAAAGCTCTAAATATAACACAGGAAAATTTGCACCAGACAGGGCTAAATGCATTGTTCACCTTTTTGCTTATTCCAGGTGAGACTAAAGATAGGGTTTACTTTTCCTATTTTCACATTTAAATCCTGCACCTCTATACAATTTCCAGTTCCCTGAAAATCTAACCACATACCTATCTTATGAAGAAGCCTACATTATTCCTTAATCAACATTAATTAAAACAATGCATCAAGTATGTTATTGGTGTGTTTACAGTTTACATCCATCCTTAGTTTAACCTTGATTTCTCTCATCTTTCTATTTGGACTTTCTATATGTGTCCAAACAGTCCCTCCCCCCCCCTCTAAACCATCACCAGTCTTGTAATGGTTTGCAGTTCTCTTTTATAAGCACTCACTAGGGTTAATCAATACTTCCTTCCAATTGGCCTAGGGGAGAGCATTAAAATGAGCCTCCTTCAATTCCTTTCCTCCATCTCCATCTTTGCTTTGTGGTTCTTGGTTTCTCAGGCAGGCAAACTATTTAAAACACTATTGTGACCCAAATGGATAGCTGTGTAAGAACCATTAAGTGCTAAGGCAGCTGCTTAGCTGTGAGGATAGAGAGGCATACCCAGGACCCAAAAGGCAGATATAGGCAGGAATACCTATTAAAAATAAAAGGAAAATTGCCCATCATCAAATATCTCCATCACACACAGTCCTCGACTTATGACCCCAATTGGGATCAGAATTTCAGTTGCTAAGCAAGGCAGTTGTTAACTGATTTGCACCCAATTTTACAATCTGTTTTGCTACAGTTGTTAAGTGAATCACTGCAGTTGTTAATTAAAATGTGTGGTCTTTAAGCAAATCTGATTTCCCCCATTGACTTTACTTGTCAGAAGCCATCTGGGAAGATCACAAATTGTGATCAATATCCTTGGCTGTTTAGTAGAGGGGCTGGTGTAGTAACTCCAGAGCAACACTGCGGATTGAGACCAAGCCTCCGTGTGCAAGTGTCCATCTTCTCTCTCCAATTTCTCTGAACTGAGGTGGAAAATTCCTCATAATGGGCTGATCTACACTTAGGTTGTTCAACAAAGAACCACAGAACTCACTGGCTGTATTAATTCATTATAGATACAATCTTGTCCTGAAGCAAGGACATTGGAATCCTAGGTGGCTGTGTGTATTGGGAGAATGGCTTTTGAAGGCTACAAAGATTATAAATGCCCCCCAAAATAGCAATAGTCAAAACTTAAGAATCCAGGAGGCAAACATAACACGAGCTTCTATCTGCTCAAAAACTATAGGGATTTGGGCTACCCTCGATAAGCTTATCTTGAAGTAAGACAGAAGTTAGTTCCTGAAATTCTTATAGGGCTTTTTTTTTTTGCCATTATACAACTGAGAGTCAACAGCTGTCAAATTACATGAGTAATAGTTATCCATATTCAAAAGGAAGAGCCGTTGACAATGGTCTCTCATTCTTTCTTTTCATTTCTTCGGTATGCGCTCCAGAGCAGTCAGTAGGGCTGAGCAAAGCTAAGCCAGTCTTGCTACAGTCAAGATAAGAAACCCTAGGGCATGAAAGAATGGAAATAAATAACTACATTAGTAAGTAAATAAATAAATATGGTAGTTCGCTGTGTTCACCAATGCAATGACAGCATTTTTTTAAAAAAAATCCTTGGATTGCAGCATAAATAAAAGAAGATGGTTAAGTGTGATGACATTGTTGAAGTTGCTGGCAATGCAGCAAAGGACAGTGTTGACTTTCCTTTATTTTTCTTCTCTCCTTCTTGGAAAAACAACTGCAATCTCATTATATCTCCTCATAAGATAGGAGGAAGATTGCTATCTGAGTCTAATGAAAACCCAAATGACAGGCCAATAAAACTTAGTGGCTGCTTATAAAGTCTTTTCAACGCATTCTCAAAGGTATATAGATTACTTGAACTAGTTCAAAACAACACTACATACTCCCAGAGAAAGAAAATAAGGTAAATGATGGTAGAAATCCTGCATAGCTAAGCAGGAGATAAGCGAAGGGCATTTCTGTCTCTCGTTTTTGACTGGGACAATATGTTTAAGAAATATTTCCTCCATTAAAAGTTCGACCACTGGTTTTCCTTTATATTACATTCATGTCCTTACATCCATTGGGTGGGGTGGGGAGTGGGGGAATGTTTAAAAAGGCAAGATGGTGGCTGCAAATGCATAATTGAAGCTCCACCCCTTTTTGCGTGTGCTTGTAATTATGGCTGCCATTTTGACTTTTTCACCTCCTCTTGCAGACATCCCTGTTCTTTAACAAAGCAGCATTAAAATAAAACAATTTGCAAAAAGTCACTTTTCACTTGTTTATCTGTTGCTTGTTCTGTTTCCCATAATTCAAATTCAGTAGGTAAACAATTTAAAATAACCGAGGAATTAAAAATAATGATACAACACAACGTAATCTCTCTCTCTCTCTCTCTCTCTCTCTCTCTCTCTCTCTCTCTCTCTCTCTCTCTCTCTCTCTCTCTTAAAAAAGACAACATTTAAACCAGAATTTCTCAATTAAGTTAGAAGTCAGTGGCTAAATGGGATGACTCTGAATTATACCAAAATCCCATTCTCATCTGCTGGGATTTTCACACATTGCTGAATCTTTACTTTTCAGAGCCAGTGTGGTATAGCAGAGTGTGTATTCCTAAAAGAAAAAACTGGATATTGATCTACTAAATAAGCAAACAAATAAAATGGTGCCCCTCCGAAGAATTGGACCAATTTTGGTGTACTGCATTGCTCTGTACTACACCATAGTGCAATATTCCCCAAGGATTAGGGTAGGTTGTGAGTTTTGCATGTTGAGTTGTCTTTTAAAAAATTCTCATAAAGCAGAATTGAAGGGTTGTCTTTTAAAAAATTCTCATAAAGCAGAATTGAAGGGTACATTGATGAAATGTTACCAACATTCACTGGGTAATGAACAGATGTGTCTTAAGTGTATGCCAAATATTCGCAAGATTCAGAACTGGACTGAGTAAGCAAGGAATTTTGTACAAGTCACTGGCATTGAGAATGTCTCCTGACATAGTGAATTTCTGGCAAATATGGCACTTAAAGTTGAACTGTTTCAGTGCTGCTTCCTGAAAAACATTGGAAAACATTTAGTACGTATGAGAACCACAAGATGAGCCGGGGTAGGATTCTACCAGTTCAGACCAGTTCAGGTGAACCCCTAGCTCCGTCTATCAGCTGAGAGCGAACCGGTTCACTCCGACGATCAGGTGGGCCCGCCCACCCCTACGTTATCCTGACCTATATTTCCTTTGTTTGAAGCCCAGCTGATAGGCATGGCAGAGTGGATTGCCCGCCTCAGCTGTTTTACTCACCGGGGCTGCAGTAGAATGTAAGTTGCAAACGCAATGTGTGCGCGCAAAGCGCGCGCTCAGCAAACCGGTTGTTACACTGGTTGAATCCCACCACTAAAGATGAGGCAATTCTAGTTTAATTCACAGCTTCAGTGAGATGGGCTACAATGGATTCTGATGATGTTCATAGAATATTTTACCTGGCCATCAAGCAAATGTATCTCAGAAAGACAAAGATTATTTATCCAGTTCCTAAGAATGGGACATGAAGCAGCCATGGTGTTGGATGAAGACTTCCTTCCTTCCTTCCTTCCTTCCTTCCTTCCTTCCTTCCTTCCTTCCTTCCTTCCTTCCTTCCTTCCTTCCTTCCTTCCTTCCATCCTTCTATCCATCCATCCTTCCTTTGCCATTGGCAGAAAACTTTGGTTGTCCAATGTGGAATTATATCTCAGTTGTCTTAGTTGTTCTAGAGATTGTTGATATGAGACATCTGTCTCTTTTCTATAGTCCAAACATTTACATATTTCCCAGCACGATGAGGGAGTCCTATGCAGTGATAGAGGTCACCATTGCTTGCCTGCATATCTTCAGCCTCCCTTTCAGTGGTTTTTTTTTTGTTTTTGTTTTGCTGTCTTGGGGCTGCTAGTAATGCCTTCAGTGTAGCTATTTATTCTCCCTGGTGTGTATATGATCCAGTTATTATGTCCAGGTTGTGCTGAGAACAGCTCGCCTTGGCACCCTCCTTTTGTGGATGTCAGAACGGGAATCTGGAATTTCATCCACTCATTTGTCACACACACACACACACACACACACACACACACACACACACACACACACTGGTGCAAAGAGCCATGGAAAGATACATGCTCGGTATTACTAGACAAGATAAAAAGACCTGCACATGGATTAGAGAACAAATGAAAATATACGATATCAAAAGAGTAAAAGAATTGAAATGAAAATGGGCTGGACACATAGCAAGAAGAATTGATGGCAGTGGACCAAGGCAGTTATAGAATGGATTCCACTTGATAAAAAGCATCCATGAAAGAGACCTAAAACAAGATGGATCGATGACATCAGCAAGTATTGCAGGCCCAATTGACAAAGAAAGCTCAGGACCATTAGTAAAACAAACTCATCCATATAGTTTATAAAGATCAGTAGTATGGCAGCATTATGACTATTGATTGAGCGATTAATTGATTATGTGCCATCAAGTTGGTGTTGATTCTTACTAAACATATAAATAGATGTTTTCCAAAATGATCCATGCTCAACTTTGCCTTCCAGATATGTGCGTATGTAAACCCTTTAAAACTTTGTCCTCAAGAGTTGCATGTCAAAATTTGCAAAAGTGTTGCCAGTCAATATATTTATGATTAGGCCAGGGTGGGCATTTGAAGGCTGAACTTAATGTTTGGAGATAGGGCTGAGGGCTACAAAAGACTGGAAGATGGCAGAAAAGGGGCAAATCCTGTACATGCTTGTGGAAAGATCCTAGAATTTAATAGTAAAGTTTTTATTCTGGACATTCAGGGTATTGGGTATGGTTTTCTTAATACAAATTACAAATACCTTACTGGAAAAGGACAAATTCTAAGAAATATATACCCACTGTCTCAAAAATAAAACTCCTTACAGGTAGTCAAATGTCTATGGAGATTCTCAGTCATCCAGGTCACGGTTGTCCCAAAGGTGCTTTTTCAAGAGGAAACTGGACTTTCTGGTTTTTCTTCGAAGACATTTTGCTTCTCATCCAAGAAGGTAGACTTGGACTTAAAACAATTTGTTTAGAGTCCGTTTGAGGTTACAACTGCACTGAAATAAGTGACTTATTACCATTTTTCACACTTATGACCGTTGCAGCATCTCCATGGTCACATGATCAAAACTCAGATGCTTGGCAACTGGCTCGTATTTAGGGCAGATGCAGTGTCTTAGAGTCATGTGATCACCGTTTGTGACCTTTTGACAAGCGAAGTTAATGGAGAAGCTAGATTCACTTAATAACTATAGCAAGAAAGGTCATAAAATGGTGGCAAAAGTCACTTAACTACTGTCATGCTTAGCAACAGAAATTTTTGGTTTAATTGTGGTCATAAGTCAAGGACTATCCGTACCTAATTCTGCTACACTTAAACTGCACTTTTTGTGTTTCCTGCCTCAAATTAGTAAGAATACATACTCCTAATTTCTAATAGCTGTTGCCTTTGTTGGGGGCAAAGATGGGAGCTGTATTCAAACTTGAGGCAAGGTCTCAACTTCTGCAATTCCGTTCTGCTTTCCATTTTCCCTCATTTCCCCAGTTTTCTTTTTCTTATTCTTTGCCTGTCTTTCCTTCTCTCCTGCTGTCTTTCTAACCCTTCCTATCTCACAGCTCATTTCTGTTCATATTTGTGAAAAAAGTTTACAATATGTTTTAAATATTGTTTCAATCACTGCAGAAGAAGAAAATGTTCATAACAGGAAATATATTTGACTATTGCCTGGTTCTGATGGGACATCTGCTTCTGTAACTTCTGCTCGACAGGTCTCTGTTGTGAATTTAGAAAGGGTTACTGAGCCCATTTTCAATTAAAACAAACCTTATATCCTAATGCAAACCAATGTTATAACTTCTTTTTAAAATATCTTTATTGATTTTTCAAACTTTAAAAATCACAATAAATCTTTAAGCAATTCTACATCTTCTTATTTACATTGATTTCATATTAATGCAATACAATATTTACAATATTTACAATATTCTACGTCCTTGATTCGTTTTCCCTTTTTCATTTTCTATCGTCAATCCATTTATACCAATTTTCCCATACGTCATAATAGTCTGAGTCTTTTTGTCCTCTTAATTCTATAGTTAATTTGTCCATTTCTGTGCAGTCATAGATTTTCTTAATTGTTAAACTTTCAGTGGGTGAGTTAGGGTTCTTCCAACACTGTGCATACGCAAGTCTTGAAGCTGTTGTAATATGTAAAGTCAGGTATTTAATGTTTTTACTGTATTGGTTTTTAAATATTCCAAGTAATAAGAGTTCCGGGGTAAATTCTATTGTTAATCCTGTTATTTCTTGTAACCAGTTATGTATTTTTGTCCAGTACTTCCTCGCTTCGGGACATAACCACCACATGTGAAAGAAGGTGCCCTGTTCTTTTTTACACTTCCACAATGTTATAACTTCTGTATCGATGTATTATTTAACCAATTAAAAGGGCCACAAGTTCAAGACAGGAAATTCTCATGGTTTTTTTCCTTTTCTTTTTAAAAATCTCATTAGAGAGGAAATACTGTAAATAGAAAGAGTTAATTATGCCGGAAGAGGGGGAAATTATGAATATGCATTCTGTTTTTTAAATAATTGTGCTGATTTGGAATGTGAGAATGTGAGATTTATTTATTTACAGTAATAAAACGGTAAACCATAAAGCCATCAAACAAAAATAAAACCAAGAGCTGAAATAAAAAAAGTGTCATGTCTCAGTCATCTCCAAGGATGCTCCAACCATTTTTCAGAAAAGAAATAAAGTTTTGTTTTCATTTAATGAAACGTGGCGACTGGAACCTGGAAGCTCTTCTCCTGAATTAACATTAGCTAGGGAGAGAAAAAGCAGTTTTTATTGGCAGGTGATATTTCTTTGTTCAGATGAGCATCTCTCTCAGGGAAATTTGCATTTAACAGAAATTTTTGCCTAAATGGTGATGATGTAATTGTATATACTGCTTCCCACCTTCTCAGAAGAAGCATTTTGCAAGTTTCTATGAATTATTGTGCTTTTTTTTGTATGTGTGTTGCTGCTATTAATGTTGTTATGATGATGATGATTACTTAGATTTATATCTTTTCTCCAAGACCTCAAGGAAAGTTACTGTGAGTTGTGTTTGTGTTTCATTCATTTTAACATATTATTTATTAAGATATTCATGAACTGGGAGAGCCAGGGGTAACAAGGTCAGCCAATGAATAGGCATAGCAACTAAGTCAGCCAATGGGAGCTAACCACTTCTGAGTCTGTGCAGAGAATCGAAACTGGAACTTAAGCTTAAGGCTGGGCGTGGCTCAGCCCACTCTGCACTTTCTGCTCTCTGTCCACTCTATACTCTCTGTGCTTGTCTGCTCTGCTGAAATGGAACTAACTCTCCTGCTTGTGTTTACCTGTAACTGATTGAAGAAGAATTCTACTTGTGGTATTGTAAATATATATATATATATATATTACTAGCGTACCCGGCCACGCGTTGCTGTGGGTCAGTCTGCTTAAGTGGGAAAGAAAGAAAAGAGAAAGCGCATGTTTCTAATATGTTTAATTAACATCTCAGAATTATGGTAAACATTGATGTCAATTTTCCCCCTTTATTTTTGGAGGTTTAAATTTGTGTTTAAAACTCTGCTATCTTATCCCTCTATTTCTCTGAGGTACTTGCCAGGGCCACGCGATGGGGGTGGTGGTCAGCCACCTCTCAGCAGGCATGTCATGGTTTCCCCATAAAAGCCTCTGCTATTCTATTCCCTTATTTCCCTCAGCTTGGCTCATGGCAGGGTCATGCGATGGAGGGTAGTCAGCCTTCTCTCAGCAGGCATGTCATGGTGGGTGGTATGCTCATTAACATCTCAGAATTATGGTTAACATTGATGTCAATTCCCCCCCCCTTTATTTTTGGAGGTTTAAATTTGTGTTTAAAACTCTGCTATCTTATCCCTTTATTTTTCTGAGGTACTTGCCAGAGTCACGCGATGGGGGTGGTGGTCAGCTTCCTCTCAGCAGGCATGTCATAGTTTCCCCATAAAAGCCTCTGCTATTCTATTCCCTTACTTGTTTCCCTCAGCTTGTGGAGCATGTGTCCAGCAGAGGGCGCTAGTTTTCAACAAAATCATGTTGTTACCAGTTTTTTTTTACTGTTTTTTCAAGGAAATCATGTGTGTACCTGCCACAGGTGTGACATCTATATAATATAGGTATATAAAAATGGTCTCGTATTCGAATGCAATGTTCTGTCAAAATTTCAAAGCAATCGGTGAAGTACTTTCGGAGATCTTAGATCATTCCCAAACGAACACTTACATTTTTATTTATATAGATTATGTTTATAAAGAAGTTATTGAATCCAGCTGAATCTGTCATCTGTGTGTGCTTCTGGTTTTGATTTTGCAACAAACTTTAATATTATTTATACTGATGCATGCATTTTCACACATCTGTTCTTCCAGTGTTCAAATCTCTCTAGCTTTTTTATTTGTCAAATGGCGTCGTGAAGAGATTGGACAGCCATTTGTCTGGAATAGTATTGGGTTTCCTGCTTGAGCAGGGGGTTGGACTATATGACCTTCAACATCCCTTCCAATTCTGTTACGATATATATTCTATCATTTTAAAACATCTGAATGTTAGAGGATAATTATTTTGCTTGGTAGTGTTTGAAAATGATAGATTTGCTTTAAAATAGAAGGTGCAACATGGCAGAGTTACTAAAGGCAGGTCTATCTCTGTGGTGGCCCCTTAATTATGGGATTCTTCTGCCGGAACATTGTTGGTCCTTGTGCTGTCTGATTCCAGGTAAAGATCCCTGAGAACCTAGAGAGCAGTCTTATTTGAGAATAAATTATTAATCAATTTAAACCTTTATTAATCCATTAGCTATTTGATCTACCAAGGTCTCTCTCCTGAGAGAAAGATCTCTGCTAAGTTGTATCTTCCTTCCCTAATGTAAACAGGAGATTCCAAAGATTACATTTGAGTAAGGTGACCAGACGTCCCGCTTTTGGCGGGACAGTCCCGCTTTTTAATAATTTGTCCCGCGTCCCGCGGCGTTTCAAAAAAGTCCCGCTTTTTAAATTTGAATTTGCCCTGCACACCCCTCTGCCTCCTGCCTCGCCTGCCTCCTCCTGCCAGGCAGGGAGGGAGGGCAGTGAGAGGGGCAGCGGCAGTCTTGCCTGTTTGTCGCCGCAGAGCCGAAGAAGCTGGTGGTGTTCGCGGCGCGGGGCTTCCCCCGCCCGCTTTCCCCGGCCGCTGGGACGCCGCCATTTGCGTTCTTTTGCCCTCTGTGCAAGCAGAACGCTTTGCGCATGCGCAGAGGGCAAAAGAACGCAAATGGCGGCGTCCTGGCAGCCAGGGAAAGCGGGCAGGGGAAGCCCCGTGCCGCGAACGCCACCAGCTTCTTTGGCTCTGCGGCGACGAACAGGTAAGCCTGCGCCGGTAGGAACCCACCCCTGGCTGCGATGAAGGGGGGGGGGTGCACAAAGCTGCAGGATAAGAGAGACGAACCCCTCCCATCTTGCTCCCCTAGAACCCCCCCTGTCAATGGTGTCCCGCTTTACAAATATTAAAATCTGGTCACCTTACATTTGAGGTTTTCTGTACCCAGGATAGTAAACTATAGTTTGTTAACCTGCTTTGTTGATTAAGCCAGTTCAATATAGCTGTGGTTTGAAAATTGCAATCACTACATTCATATAGCACGCTAAACCAAAAGTAAGTAAACAACGTTATAGCTCAATGTTAGAGTCAAAATGTATCCATTGTGCTGTATATGCCTTTGAAGCTTGGCTACAATCAAAAGACATTTTTAGAAAGTATTTATGAAGAAATAACTGAGCAACTGCAGACAAGCACTTTGTATTATCAAAAATTTCCCTTCATCATCTGGATGATCTCCCTCTTTCTCTAATTGCAAGTTTATTAATGAAAGAAAAAGACATTTATAATAGATAAATAATACATCTTCTGGGATTCACATAGATACTATTTATCATACAGATCACTGACATCTTTCAACTCAGATTAAATCAAATCTTGCATATTTTGCCACATCTGCAGTTTATCTGTCTCGGTGTTCTTGCTAATCATTGAAGCAGCTATATTTTTTTAAAAAAAAAAACACCATTTGCTAGGATGCAGGAATGGAGATAAACACTGCATTAAAAAAAAACCTAAAAATATGCATTAAAGAGCAAACAAATTTGTGTTATTCTGCATTCATTACTTTATATTAAATATCCAAGAGATGCAGTGAACTTCCCTACCATGGCACAGAGACCAAACAAAGACAACAAATGGCAGATTTATCTATAGGTTGACCATATGCCCCACTTTTCAGAGGGGTACACAAAGGTAATCTGATATAAGTTTGTTTGTTTGTTTGTTTGTTTGTTTGTTTGTTTGTTTGTATTTATTTATTTATTTATTTATTTATTTATTTATTTATTTATTTATTTATTTATTTATTTATTTATTTATTTATTTATTTATTTATGACATTTATATACCGCCTCACAGTGCAAGCACTCTCTAAGCAGTTTACACCAGTAAGCAATGTATATTTATATTGCCCCCAACAATCTGGGTCCTCATTTTACCTACCTCGGAAGGCTGGAAGGCTGAGTCAACCTTGAGCCGGTGAGATTTGAACCGCTGACCTGCGGATCACAGTCAGCTAAAGTGGCCTGCAGTACCCCACTCTAACTGCTGTGCCACCTCTGCTCTGGCCGAGTTTCCTGTCTGAAAGCTGTCCGGACCTGCAACATGATCTGTGTTCAGTATTTTGGCCGCAGAAGAGGCGGGCCATAGGAGTCTCCTGAGAACAGTTTTTTTCCCCATTATTTATTTAGCTATATCATATTTATTTTAAAAATCCAATAATTATCTTTTAAAAAGAAAAGCTGTTCTTCTCTTCTGTGGATCTCTTCTCTCCCTACATCATATCAAGCAGCTAAAGGTAGCTATTAAGATAAATGGTGTACAGGAGTCCTCAATTAGTGATGGTAATTGGGACCAGGAACTCCGCTGGTAAGTGACAGGGTCATCAGGCATGAGGTCATGTGGCCAGGCCAACTTAAAACAACTGTTCTGACAGTCCCAGTTCCCATTAGGCAAATCAGAGGTGGGTTCCTCCCGGTTCGGACCAGTTCTATGGAACTGGTAGTAACTTGGCGGCCTGGGTCGCTGGAACTGACAGTGACCCAGGCCATGCCCCCAAACCGGCTCTCTTTGTGGCGCCATAGGCGGCGCCATCCTGTTTTTAGCTTTTGCACACATGCAGAAGCTGGTTTTTTTTAGTACTGCGCATACATGCACACGCGCAAAAAGCACGTGCGCGGCGCGGCAGCAAAAAAAAAACCCCAGAACCCACCCCTGAGGCAAATCCCATGTGGTTCCAGAGTCCCATGATTATGTGGTCCCTATTTGTGATCTCTTGCCTTTGGTTGCTAGAAGCTGGCAGTGAAGTTTCCAAATGGTGATCACATGATTGTGAGATTTTTGCTTTCATAACGTTATGCATAATTATGCATACTGTTATAATTGTAAGCAGATTGCCATGCCCAAACCCAAAGACAACACAATGAAATCCAACTGACTCCAATTCTTTATTTGCTTATACCTTTTAATCTTGTCAGACCAAAGGTATAGCCTTCCAACCTAAGAGATAGATCTTCGAGAAATTCTTCTTCCTCATCCAACTCAGGACTCTGCAGTCTCTTAATTTGGGCTTTTCTCTGGAATTTACTGCCTTCTCCCTAGGAAACCACAGCTGTCCTCTTGGGGGGGGGTTCCCCCCATTCTTTCTCCAGGTGTACATTCCATTACATTTGGTGGCCAAATGCCTAAAACACATTTACAGGATACTGCAGTGGCCACAATTATGAGGACCGCCTGTATGAGCCTACTAAAAGATGGTAAAGGTAAAGGTTTCCCCTGCCCAGTTGCGTCCAATTCTAGGGGATGGCATTTTATCTTGCATTTGCATGCTTTCAAACTGCTAGGTTGGGAGGAACTCAGACAAGAACGGGAGCTCATCTTATGTGTTGCTTGAGTCTCAAACTGCTTAACTTTTTGGTTGACAAGCCCAGTGTCTTAATCACTAGGTCACAATGCTGCATATGAGCCTATTACACATTGTATGCTATAACAGCCTTTGCGATCTAGTGCTGACAAAGTGAGAATTAATCTCACAGAGGTGATGTTTGATCTTTTCCCGGAATTCAGACATTAGAAAAGAAACCATAGTTTAAAGTTCGAATTAAAATATTTATTTCGGTACAAAAACAATAACATCTTATTTGTTTACATGTCTGATATAAAATGCGACTTCTCTCATCGGAAGCCAGAAGAAGAAGGATAGAATGGAAATTGGAGTGCACACATGTGTACAAGAATATATCAATCACGTGCTCAGGAATAAACCATTATATTAGATAGGGATGCAGCTCCCTGCATATACATGTAACAGGCAATAAATCACACTGTGACAAGTGCTTTCTAAATATGCATGACCAACTACACACACACACATTCCAATTTAATATAGTGGATAAGATGTTTGGCCAGAAACTGGGATACTGTGAGTTCTACTCCTTCCTTAGACATAACAGATGCCTAGGTAATTTGGGCCAATCATTCTCTCTAGCCCAGCCCATTTCACTGGACTGTTGTGGAGAAAAGAAGAAATTAGGTGCATTAGGTATGTACAGTGTGTTGTACTGACCAAAAATGTGGTGAAATAGAGGCATCTGTGGGACAGGGGTATGTTATGGCCCCATCAGATCCTGGTTCGGAGTTGGAATCGGAACCAGGACCATCCAACGGGGATGGCATGTCTCCCCTGGAACATGCAGAGAGTCCAGGGATTGAGGACAATGCTGTCCCAGGCCCCTCTGGCATTGGGATAAGTGGTCAACTGGGCAGGGATCTGCCTGCCTTCACAAATGCAGGGGAGGATTGGCTGCAGATGGGCAGTGGTGATGAGAGACAACAGATCTGATGAGAAACAGCTGCCTCCCCCACCTGATCCATGGATGTGGAGAGTGGGGCAGAGGGAAGCTCAGAGGAGGTCTACAAGGCTGCCTCACTTCTCACAAGGAACACCTGACTTGGGGTGATTTAACCAGAGGCCAGAGGAGGGTGCATTGGTTGGGAACAATTCTTTGTCTCAGCTTGTACTTCCCCGACTTTTAGGAACCTTGATTCATGGACTTTGACATGTTTCAGCCTTTGGATTTGCATACCTTGCTTTGCAGACTCTGATTCTGGATTGTAGGTTTATGGACTTTGTTTGGCAAACTCTGCAACTGGTTTGTGGACGTGGACTTTCTTACTGTTTGGGGGCTTAGTTCTGGTGACTAGTGGACCCAACTGGTGAGACTGGGTTACGTTGATTGTGGGTCAGAAGTGGTATTCGACTGGTTCAGACCAGTTCGGGCGAACCGGTAGCAGCAATTTCAATTGGTTCACCAAAACGGTAAATACCACCTCTGACTGGCCTCGCCCACGCCCGCCCGGTCACCGTTCGCCCCTTCCAGCTGCTCGCCGCTCGCCCCATCCACCCACCCCGCCCTATAAATGTTGCCTTCAACAAGCGGTCCAGCTAATCACCTCGCCAGTCGCCTCGCCTGCTAATCACCTTGCCGGCTGCCTTGCCCACTCAGCTCACTAAAGGTAAGCAATGCATGCCGCCCGCTCGCCCTTTGCCTTGGGTCAGGGCCGGGACCCAGGGATGCGCCATTCCCTGAGGCCCCGGAGCCACCACCCGCTCACCACCTGCCTCGGTCAGGTCAGGGAGTGCGCCATTCCCTGGCTGCGGCCTTGCCCTGGAGCCACCACCCATTCGCCGCCTGCCTCGGCTGGGTCAGGGATAATGCGCCATTCCCTGGCTCTGCCTTGCCCCAGAGTTGGTGCCCACCTTGGCCAAGTTTATTTGTGAGATTTTTCTGAGATTTATATGCCACCTCACAGTGCAAGCACTCTCTAAGCGGTTTACACCAGTAAGCAATGTATATTTACATTACCCCCAACAATCTGGATCCTCATTTTACCTACCTCGGAAGGATGGAAGGCTGAGTCAACCTTGAGCCAGTGAGATTTGAACCGCTGACCTGCAGATCAGTGTCAGCTAAAGTGGCCTGCAGTATGGCTCTCTAACCGCTGCGCCACCTCGTCTCTTGGGGAATGTTGGGGAATGCCCACTGCCTGCTTGCCGCCTGCTCACCCTCCACCTCGCTCACCTACCTTCGTGCCTGGGGGGGGGGAGACACAGTGAGGCTCGGCTGCCTTTTGCGCTGAGAAGCTTCCAGCTGCCGGCGATCATTTTCGGCTGCCTTCTGAGCAGCTCCGCTATGAAGGGAAGGAGAAAAGTTCAGCTTCTCTCTGCCACAGCATTCAATGTGGCTGCTTCTCTCCTCCTTCTCAGTCTCATATACACAGAGAAAACATGAGAAAGAGGCGAGAAGCAGCCACATTGAATGCTGTGGCAGAGAGAAGCTGAACTTTTCTCCTTCCCTTCATAGCAGAGCCGCTCAGAAGGCAGCCGCCACAGTCTGTCCCTTTAAGGTACTTCGACCCCCGGGAGGGAGGGGGCCAGGGGGGACCATAAAGGGAGCAGCTCTGCTGTGAAGGGAGTGAGAAAAGTTCACCTTCTCTCTGCCACAGCATTCAACGTGGCTGCTTCTCGCCTCCTCTCATGTTTGCTCTGTGTGTATGAGCTCAAGAAGGGGTCATACATACAGAGCAAACATGAGAAGGAGGCTAGAAGCAGCCACGTTGAATGCTAGAAGACTTGGCCAAACTTTTCTGTAGTTTCTGTGGGGGTGGCTTGGTGGGGTGGTGCCGCCCCACCTTGCCATGAGTGATGTCAAGTTGGCCATGCCCACTCAGTCACATGACCCCCACCAAGCCATGCCCATCAAGCCAGGCCCACAGAACCGGTAGGGAAAAAATTGGAATCCCACCACTGCTGTGGGTGGCTATTTTATGGGGGGGGGGGGGGGAAAGTGTAATAGAGTTTTGCCAAATCCCTGGAGGACTGTACAATAAAAAACTTTATTGGTGCCTGAATCTGCCTACATGACCTGGGTCAGAATAGGGGACAACAAAGTTGAGGTGTCAAGTAATAAGCGTTGTATCCTTACAGTAATAAAAGCCTCTGTATGTACATAAAAGGGAGGAAGTTGGTGTACAGCCAAAATGGAACCAAATGTACTCACCAGTCCTGAGCACAATAATCGGGAACCAGGGAGGCAGGAATGGACAATCTGGTCCACTGGAGATATTTTGGGGCTATTGCTTACTATTTCTTGCCATTTTCCGTTTTACAAATTCAAAACCCCTACAGAGAATCCAACAGGAAGATGCCATCTTGTCCTTTGTCTGTAGTAACAAAATAATTTGGCCTAGTCCTGACTGTGCCCTGGCACTGCAACATCATTCTGATCCATTCAGGGCATCCCATTGACAGACTGATTGATGCAAGACAGAACATTCAAAATGCTTTTTCACCTACCGAGGGCTCTTCTTATTTAAGATAAACAACCCATTTATTTTATGGCATGGAAGTGTTTTCTCATGGCACATTTATTTGCCTCAGATCAAAGTTATCAGTTCATTAAGCATATCCTGCAAACCTCCCCACTGACCACATCTATCTCACATGAACAAATAAGGAACGTTTTGGCAGAAGGAGGATGTGCAATTATAGAATTGATATTACTTTTACCTCACAGTCTCAGAAACCTTGCCGAAACCAAGGGGTTAAGATAAAATATTCAGAGCAGCGTGCTGCAGCAAAAATGATGAAAGGATCTTCTTGCTGCACCTTAAAGACTAACACATTTATTTTATAAACTTTGGTAGACTCTGAAAGCATATGCAATAAAGCATTTGTTGGTCTGTAAGGTGCCATAAGACCCTTTATTGCTATTAAAAGGAAAGGTTTTGAAAGCTACTGGAGCAAGCAAAGAAAGCCATGAAATGCAGAGGAAAGGAGAAAAAGCTGGACCACCATCAGGTTTTAGAAAATAATTAGTACTCTAACATAAGTAGATGTCACTAACTGTAGCAATGTCTGCAGGAAATAAATAACAGTGGAACACAATAAAACTCCCTGTAATGTATTCCACTGTAATATTGATGATAGCATATGGCAACCATCTGACAGCTGTTAAACAGATGTGGCAATTAGCAAACCTTATGGTCATGCTGTTAAGATTACTATGCAACACATTCTTTAGCAAAATTAGACGACTTCCTACTTTGTCTAGCTTTGCACATGTGGAGAGCAAGTTTAAGGTCCCATTTAGGTAGCATTGTTAGCTAATGTTCCCTATATGCGTGCCTGTGTGGATGCATATGGGTCTGCCTCGAGAAAAAAGGGATAATTTCTTATGGAAGATTAAGAGAAATTCAGAATTTAAGCAAGAACAATATCAATTCTGCTGTGCAGCAGATACTCCAATTATAATGGCTAATGGACAAATTGAGAGATAAAAAGACTTTTCTATCATGTTGAAATTCAATGAACAGTTTTCAATTAGGCACGGAGTACAAAAAGGGAGAAAGGAAGATACTTTCCTTGATGTTAACACTGCAAAGAAAGATGAGAGCAGCTCTGCGTTTTCATTATACAGAAGAGATACATATAATGATGTGTATTTAAATTATAAATCAGGTCACTATCTGCCAAATGAAAGTAGTATCAATTAGCGTGAAGGTGGATCAGGTTTTAGGATGCCTTATATTTAATGACAAAAGTATGATTGTTAATCTTGCCAGGCCAACAAAGAGATAATTTAAGGCAGTAACAAATCAAAGAGTAATGTCACAAAAATAAGCCTTTATAGCTTTTTGGGGGCAGTATTATTATAATTAATAGACTTCAAATGACTTTTTTTTGGGATGGGTTATAGCTTTCACCAAACCATTTACAGCAGACATAAAATATGAAACTCGAAATAGTGGGTTTGACTTAGGTTGACTTGAGGGCCCTTAAGCCTTTCCACCAGAGTAATTCCTGTAAAAATAATAGTTTCATTTTTCGGCTTAATTTATAATGTTGAGTTTATGCCAGTTCATCCAACATAAATCATGATTATGGCATGATCTATTGTGTGTCACTTGAGCTAATGCAAATTAAATATTGCTACATTTTTAAGGGAAGGAGGAACTCTCTCCATGTTAAAATAACACTGTCTGACTTGCATATCGTTTAGCTGGCTGTTACTTTTAATGCTGCAGTAATTTGTGCAAATGGATGCGGTACCCTTGGGATCTTAGATATCAGCTTTATGGGCCAAATGGTCGCTAAACTAAGGGACCATTTCTGGAAATGGGAATTCGACAAACTGCAAAACAAATCAAAGAAGCCCCAGGCATTGCCTTTATATGCAAGAATGCCTCAGTCCTGCTGAAACGGTCCTCCAGGCAGGTTCTTAATTTCTTAAAAAATAAATATGGGAATTTCAGCAGGTTCTGACCAGTTCTAGAGAACCAGTAGTGGAAATTTTAAGTAGTTCGGAGAACCGGTAAATACCACCTCTGACTGGCCCTGCCCCCATCTATTCTCTGCCTCCCGAGTCCCAGCTGATCGGGAGGAAATGGGGATTTTGCAGTAACCTTCCCCTGCCATGCTCCCAAGCCACACCACGCCCACCAAGCCACGCCCACAGAACCCGCAGTAAATTTTTTTTGAATCCCACCACTGGTGGAAAGGTGCATCCTGGCACTCTAGAAATGCTGATGGAGAGCAAGCTCATTCATTTGCCTTCCAGTCAATGAGTATTTTGTGACTGGCCACTGTTATGAAGAGGCATGCCCTTTATGCACTGCACTGCATTGTGCAATGCATAAGAGCAATGCACAGAGCACAATGCATGGTGTAATCAGTACAATGCCATTTAGGAAGGCACAACATTACTCAAAATTCCCAATTATGCTCAGTACCTAAAGTCCTCCTCTTTCTGTTCTGTAGGCTGTGAGGTCTAAATATTGATAATTTCCCCTCCTTCTAAAAGAACATGACACCAAAGCTCCAATTTCCCATCAGTTTTGCAAAGAGAAGAGAGGGTATATTTCATTCCTTCACTGGCAACAGTACAGGATGAGCTTTTTCTTAACCCTGCCAGGACTCCAGAAGTTCCATTGCTTTGATGATGCTCTGTTTTCCTGTCTTTTCCATAACAAGCATCTGGCTCTGAACTTTCATTTTGATTTCCTACAATGTCCCTGACATACAGAATAACAGAGTTGGAAGGGACCTTGCAGGTCATGTAAGTCCAACCACCTGCTCAAGCAGGAGACCCTATACCAGGGGTAGGCAAAGTTGGCTCTTCTATGACTCATGGACTTCAACTCCCAGAATTCCTAAGTTAGCATGATTGGCTCAGAAATTCTGGGAGTTGAAGTCCACGAGTCGTAGAAGAGCCAACTTTGCCTACCCCTGCCCTATACCATTTCTGGCAAGTGGCTGTACAGTCTCTTCTTGAAAGCCTCCAGTGATGAAGCACCCACAACTTCTGAAGGCAAGCTGTTCCATTGGTTGATTGTTCTCACTGTCAGAAAATTTCTCCTTATTTCTAGGTTGAATCTCTCCTTGATCAGTTTCCATCCATTGTTCCTTGTCTGGGCTTTTGGGTGCTTTGGAAAACAGCCCCTCAAATATTGGAACACTGCTATCATGTCACCCCTTCTCCTTCTGTTGACTAGACTAGCCATGCCCAGTTCTTGCAATCATTCTTCATATTTTTAGCCTCCAGTCCCCTAGTCATCTTTGTTGTTCTCTGCACTCTTTCTAGCGTCTGAACATCTTTTTTATAGTGTGGTGACCAAAACCTATTCTTCCCACAAGCAGGACCCTGGGAGATGGGTTGGGCTAAGAGAGAATGACTGGCCCAAGTCACCCAGCTGGCTTTCATGGCTAAGGTGGGACTTGAACTCACGGTCTCCTGCTTTCTAGCCTGGTGCTTTAACCACTAGACCAAACTGACTCTGACTCCAAATATTCTTACTGGATTCAAATCCAGTTGTTTTCCTTACAAAATGCTTTGAACAAAACATCTAAAAACAGTTCAGTTGGAAGATGGATACTTATTTCCATTCAATGCAATAATAGAATATGAATTTCAATTAAATGTCAAATTCAAGCATTTCAGTTACTTTAAGATATAATATCAAAACAGTTATATGCAAGACAAGTTTGTTTTGTTCTCATGATAGGAATCATCTGAACACAGACAGGTGACTTTGTGATTAGGGGAGGACATTAATCACAGTATGTTCATAGTTAAGCAGTGTAGGCAGTGGCTTATTAAATCAACCAAACTCAGATTAATATTTAGCTTATTAAATGTTTGTCTGCCTATATGATCCGGCAGAGTCTACATGCTGCAGGCCCCATTTATTAAGCAATGGCCCCTGATGACACCTAGGAGTTTCCTCTCTGTTGTAGTTGCCCTGGAGATTTGTACAATAAGACAAGATCTTAAAACTTGGATGTAGGCTAGAATGGGTGGCTGCCCCTCTGTAAGTTTATGAATGGTGGTTGTTCCTTCCAAATATTCTTTTGCATTGTATGAAATAAATTTATTTTAAATTGTATACATTGCATGCCGTAATGAAGTCAGCTGATGTATTAAATCAAACAGACCAAACCAATGTCCATTGATCCTCCAAAAAACCCCCAAAGATATTGCAGCCCTTTAGGAACAAACAACTCATTGCAGCGTCTCTGAAAAGTTACTGTCGCTCTGTGTTAGAGATGGGCAATTTCCAAATTTGATATCTAAGTAAATAAATAAAACCATTGCTTTCCCGAGAGTGCACAGACACTTATTTCTAAAATATCAGGAGAAAGCAAAACATCGTGGAGAAAGAATGGCTGTGCTGGTTTACCCCTGCTGTTGTTTATTTATTTGATAAAAAAATAGTGCCACACAAGAAAGATTGCTGCTATATTCACTTGCAATTGCCACAGAATTTTGATTTGCTGTGCCATTTGAGACACATCTGCTGGTTGACTGCTTTGCATGCTTTACAGGTCATGAAAAACACAGCTGATGACTGAAAAATCTCCATTGTGCTTGATCTGAGGGATATTACACTTTTTCTCTTCACAACCCTAAGTGAAGGACCACTAATACTTCAGTGAGAAGTTGTTGGAATCACTCCAAAAAAGCTGAAGAAAGGGATTCTTCTAAGACATTATATAAAAATGCTACTTGGGCATAGCTGAGGACACCCAATTCACTTATCAGAAAAATGGAACTGTAGAAATTCAGAGACAAAGCAGAACCAATCTCAGCCTGTCAAATCAACTTCTAAAGCAGTGCACTACACCTTTTCTCAATAAATTGATAAACATATCAACATGCAATTGTTTGATATATAATTAATGCAAGATTGTTCCCCCTCCCTTCCCCAAAGCAATTGCAGCGATTCTATTTTAATCTAATTCTGAAGTGATATAGTGATATAGTATTAGATTAGGTGGAGGAATGCATTGATTCAAATGTTCATTTATCATGATCCTGATTGGGTAGTCATGGCCTAATCACATCTTCTGCTCTATACTTCCTTGTGGATTTACTGGAGGGGGGGGGAAAGGTACAGTATTATCTGGTGGTTTGTTTGTTTGTTTCTGATGGATATACTTTGGAAAATCCATGGTTATGTGAATGCCACATGTAGTAGGGCTATGTATAGCTACTGTGCAAATCATCAAAATGTGATTTGGAGTGTGCAAGAGTGTTAAATGAATATTTGGCGTCTACTCTTAAAAGTGGCTACATGTTTTCCTGGGAGAACCAAATAGGACATAAAAGTACAAGACATTTGAAGAACTGAGATCTCCTTATCATTTTTCAAAGGGTTGTGCCTCAGATTTGGCTACAATCTAAATTCAGGGTTGAATATATAGATTCAATAGATTCAAACTCAATGTAAACTGCTTGAAACTTGACTGCAGAAACTTCAGCAACAGAGTGATCAATGCCTGGAATGCACTACCTGACTCTGTGATTTCTTCCCCAAACCCCCAAAACTTTAACCTTAAACTGTCTACAGTCGACCTCTCCCCATTTCTAAGAGGTCTGTAAGGGGCGTGCATAAGCGCACCATCATGCCTACCGTCCCTGTCCTTCTGTCCTGTTGTCCAAATTTACCTGTACCTACTTTGCTTTTGTTTATGTTTATGCCATACCTGTTATCTTGTACATGTTTTGACAAATAAAAAAAGTAGGATGAAAGAAAGAAAAGAAAGAAAGAAGAAAGAAAGAAAGAAAGAGAAAGAAAGAAAAAGAAAGAAAGAAAGAAAGAAAAAAGAAAGAAAGAAAGAAAGAAAGAAAGAAAGAAAGAAAGAAAGAAAAAGAAAGAAAGAAAGAAAGAAAGAAGGGAGGGAGGGAGGGAGGGAGGGAGGGAGGAATAAGCTTTAATTGTTTACATAGATTGCCAGTCTGGAGAAATCTGGGAGAGAATATTGACTCATGATTCTTAAGATAGGTTGTAATCATCATTGGTCACTCCAGTCACAATGTTTTGGATAATGAGAAAGAATAGAGTTCTGCTTTTATGCATCATGTGTCACATCTGGGGACCGAGTTTGACTGGAGAATTGGCGTGAATCAAGCCATTTATCAAACTATGATTTTGGATGCTCAAAGCCCCAACTATCTAGTTCAGGTTGTGCTGAGATAACAACTGGTGTTTTCAAGCTGAATGCAACTTTAAGGTCAAATCTGATATTTGTAGAGAGGAACAAAGTGGGCATTAAATGCTAAATGTTGTCCTCAGCATTTTTTCCCTTATAATGAGAGAAGTTGGGTAGTAAAAGAATGCATCTCTGCTCCCTCTCCAAAATGTTTAGATCCTGCAAGGTGAGTGCGATGGATGTAATAAAATAATAATAATACATAGCACTTTACAGTTTCAAAGAGCTGTAAAACATTAAACCAATTAAATCTCCTGGACCAGTCCTGCTGTGAAGTGAAAGGCTTTCTCTATAGTTCTTCCTGCTTATCTTTGGACATATCCAGATTTTCCCTGCAGCATATTGTTAAGTACTTTTTCCAAAGTCAATTAGATCTTACCTTGAGTCATTCGTGTTTGTCCCCCTGCCTTACTCTTATTATTTTCATTTTGTAAAAGTAAGGGAGTATTTTTTTTTTAAACAGTAACATTCCACCTGTCAATCTGGAACGCAATTCAATTCATTTGCACAGTATCCCTCCCTTTCTAAAGGTAGTTATTATATGCAGAGATATGACAATCAGCTACCCATTGTCAACTTTACTCAGATCAGACTCTCCAACTGAAGATGACAGAAAGAAAACAGGGAGAGTTTGCTAAGAGCTGCAACAAGTGCAGCAATATGAGGGTATTGGTGAACATTTTCATTGCTGACTGATTTGGCTGCAGGAAATTTATGAGGATAATGTCCCTCCCCAGTTTTCTGTCTTAAAGCTATGCAGATCTAGAGATTAATATTGGGGGTTATTCTGTGTGGATACATGAAAACCAGAGATGAATCCTATACCCCAGTGGTTCTCAACCTTTTCTTCACTGGGACCCCCTTTAAATACCTTTTGTGGCTACAGGCCATGGCCATGGACCCCCAAAACTTAACTCAAGATTTAAATGGTAACATTTCTTCAAGCCTTCGTGGACCACCTATGATGACGTTGTGCCCCCCCAGGGGTTCACGGACCAGAGGTTTTTTTTAATAAAGTTTTTATTGTTTTTCTCCACAATACATCCATACATATACCTTAATTCTTAAAAAAATACACATAGTTATACATTTCTATTTGATAAAACATAAACCAATATCTTAATTTGCACCTTTTATACTTTAATTACCAGCCTGTTTTCCCCTTTATGTCATATCACTCCCCTCCCTCTATCTCCCTCTCTTCCCTCTACCTTCTTTCTCCTTCTCTCCCACTTTCCTACTTCCCTCCTCTCCCCTTCTTCCCTTCCTTCTCTACTTCCTTTTCTCCCTTTTAACCTTTGCCTGAGTGTATCTATTCACAATCCATCCTATAGTTAACAGACAGGTAACTCATGCCCCTAATCTCATTTAATTATCGGTGCTTCTCTTAAACTCGTTCCCCCCCCCAGTATGCATATCTATGCTTATTTCTTATATTTTTCTAGGTATATTAACTACTATCTTAACCTCCTCAACTACCTAATTTTGTCACCTGATCTACCAACTTCAATTTTCTATTTTCCTCCAATTTAATCAATATTACTTATCTTCTATACATATTCATTTTCTAACCAATCATAGAATTTCCCCATACATTATAGTATTCAGAATCTTCCTTATCTTTAATTTTCATTGTCAATCTATTCATTTCCGCACAATCCAAGACCACAGGTTGAAGACTATTGATATACGCTATATACACAGGGATTTCTCCCTACCAAGGTTTTATTTCAGTTGATACTGTGCTAAAAATCTATCCTCTAATTTCCCAAAGAAGTTTCTTCTACTTCTACAGCATTTTCTGTTTTATTATTTTCAAACAACTTTTGATTTTGTTTTGGATATTTTTTCCCTGGTGTTTTTGAGTTTACTTTAGTATTCCGAAGTGGTACAGGGTGCTAATAATATTAGTGGTTTTTTTGTTTTTGTTTTTAAAAGTGGGTTGCACATCTCTCTATCACTTTGGTCATCTTAATTGCCTCAGACATCGATTTGAAAGAGGCCTCTGGATGAAGTTTCCTCCTGAAGACTTGTAATTAAATGGAAGATGGAAGTGTGAGAATCCATGAAGACTGGAGGCAACCAGAGACAAATCTATATGAATAATGGGACATTCATATATATATAAGTGTACATAAAGTGTAGTGGTGTGAGCACATTCTATTCTTGACCTATTTATTTGTTGTTTTTATACAGCTGTTTCTTTCAGGGGAAGGAAGGAAAGGAAGGAAGGAAGGGAGGGAGGGAGGGAGGGAGGGAGGAAGGAAGGAAGGAAAATGCATGGAAGCTAATGAAGAAAATACGGGACTATCCAATTTTAAGATATTAACAGACAATGGAGCTGACTGAAACCTTGCTACTTAAACAAGTTAAATGCTTTTCTCAAGTTGGGTAAGCTTCACTTTCCCCAAATGCAAATCAAACTTCATCTCAAGTTACTTGACAGTTCTGATGTATTTTAAAATAAAGCTAGAGAGATTTAATGATGTGAAAGTTCATGACTCAGTAAAGATTACTGTCAAAGCAGGGTCTTAGGACAGACACCAATACAATCAGATTATTATAATCACATGAGCCTGGAGAGAGAGAGAGAAAAAGGGCATTGTGATAAAGCATGTGCAGGAAATACTTTATTTATCTAGTTATGAAATCAAGAAATGTGTTGTACAGTACCAATATTATTCAATATACTCCCCCCAATCCTGTTATTTAGTATTACTAGAGATAAACGTGAGACAATAGGTTTATATGTGCTCAGGAACTGCTATGTCATTGTTAAGAAATCAACACTTCACCCTTTGATTGTATATCCCAAATCACTTAATATGGATAAAAGGAATGCTAAAGGAATCAGTCTGGCATGAAGTTAGTCACTGAGCACTCAAAATATTAAGGAATGAATAAAAGCTCAAGAAAAATCTCATGAGATTCGTTCAGCTGCATGATGCTTCAGAACTCCTACCCATGAAATCTCATGTAAGAATGCTGAAATCTGGGTGGGTGGGGGGATTTTGTGTGCGCTTATTGAAACTTTAAAAAAAAAGTCAACGTTCTTCCATGAAGCACGATATGAAAAAGTACCAAAAAGCTCATGAGCTTTTTTTTTTTTAATAAAAACATAAAAGTAGGTAGAGCTCACTATAGCTTCCTAATTCATCACTTGCCTACATAGTGTGGGAAGAAATATCCATCTGGTTCAGTTCCAAGCTGTGAGAAAGACACTGGAAACATGGAGGCTGATTGGAAGGATGGTTTAATGATGAAGCAGAAGCACATGGATGGTTCTGGGCAGCTGACCACATGGAGTTGAGAGTAGGGGGTATTTATACCTTCTCTTGGGCTTTGAACTTGAGCTTCCTGTTCCTGTGCAAGAACATGTATTCTATTGCCTGTTCTCAGACTCCCATGGGGCCATGTACAAATCCTAGGAGTTTGTCTGAGCTCCCAGGTTTGGTTGAAGTCTGGACTCTGCTACGGGCTATTAAGAAAGGTGGAGGCTGCTTTCCAAGAGCCCGTTTCTCCATTTCTCATCCAGGGAAATATAATGTTCTGCCTTTTTAATATTTCTCAAAATATTTAATTCTTCTAGGAGAAGAATTGAGGTAGACAGCAGTCTATCCTCAATAGGATGTCTCAAAACCTGGTTATATAGGTGTCAAAACCACATGTACAGATAAACCTCACTTAATGATTGCCCTGCTTAGTGACCATTCAAGATGATAATGGTGTTGAAAAAGTAACTTTACAACTGGTCCTTGCCTTTACAACTGTCCCAGAGTCCCCATGGTCATGTGATCAACATTCAGGCACTTCTCAACCAGCCAGCATTTATCGTTATTGCAGTGAACGACAGTCACGTGATTGTCATTTGTGTGCTTCACAACCAGCCTCCAACAAACAGAGTCAATGGAGAAGCTAGCAGTAAAATCGCAAGTCATGCTCATGTGAGGTCTCACTTAAAGACTCGCACTGATTTGCTTAATGACAAAACAGGAAGTGATGTCATAACTCCATTGGGGGTAATGTGATATTTCACTTAGCAACTGCATCACTTACCAATGGAGTTGCTGGTCCTAATTGTACAGTGGTCACGAAAGGAGGACTACCTGTACCTTAACATGAAGAAGATACTGTACTCTGAGAACAGAGACCACAGTGTTACCTGGGCATTCTGACTATCTTCACATGACTGTGTTGTCTTGTACATTGTAAGAAAAAGCAAGTCAGATTGTATTTTTTTTTAAAAAGGGTTCTGTGCTGGTTTCACTTATTATTTAATGCACAACTCTACTTAGGAATTAGGTTTATTTCCCCCCCCCCTAAATGTCTCAAGTTTCTATTAGCAAAATGCATGCAAATAGTGATATTTTCGAAGTAATTATATCCCTATGTTGTACCAAGTTAAAATTGCAGACAATCTAATCCGAATGTTATCATAAACACACCAAAGGCTAGAGACAACAGGCAATCCTCTATTTGAAGATTTCAAAGCAGTTAGAAAGAGATATTACTGCTGTTAATACATCTTTATTTCTATCTTCCCCTCTGTTAAAATTCTTCTTTTTTTAAAGAAAAACCTAAAAAGAGTTGTGAAACTGTATTTACGAATTGCATGGTTATGACAGCAGGCAATATGTTTATTAGAATTAAAATCTATTAAAATTTACTTAGTGATCCTAATTCAGCTCCATTCCAATTAAACCAGCAGGGCCAGATGTTAAAGAATGGGAATTAGAGCCAAACATGATACATGTATTTGCAGCAAAATTGCTTCTACTACTTTGGGTCTCTTTAGTTGTGCAACATGCCATGACACAAGCTTTTTTCTGCCATGTCTCTCAATGTTTCCTTCACCTTATGCCAACCCTTGAGTGAAACAGGCTGAGGTCATCCTTCGTTCTATCATTTTTATGTTCTATTCTCTCTCTTGCAATACTACTGAAGGACAGTCTCAGGTTTAATTAAAAAATGATATGTTTTGTCACCGATGACCTTGAGTGGGAGTCAAAATACTTACAATTACTTGAATTAGTGACCAGGTTAGAAATTAGCAATGGGAAGACCATACTCCATGTTGATATAGTTCCCACAAAGTCAAGGATTGGTAGAAACAATTTCAACTCAGCAGGGGCAGATATTTTACAAATTGTATTGTATTGTATTGTATTGTATTGTATTGTATTGTATTGTATTGTATTGTATTGTATTGTATTGTATTGTATTGTATTGTAACATATTGCATTGCATTATATTACTTTATAGAATAGCAATAGCACTTAGACTTATATACCGCTTCATAGTGCTTTACAGCCCTCTCTAAGCGGTTTACAGAGTCAGCATATTGCCCCCAACAATCTGAGTCCTCATTTTACCGACCTCGGAAGGATGGAAGGCTGAGTCAACCTTGAGCCGGTGAGATTTGAACAGCTGAACTGCTGAACTAGCAGTAGCCTGCAGTGCTGCATTTAACCACTGCACCATCTCTGCTCTCTATAATATTATTATTGTAGTAATACTATTTGGTTGTTGTTGTTAGTTGTGAAGTTATGTCCAATCCATTGTAACCTCATGGACAATGTTCCTCCAGGCCTTTTTGCCTCTACCATCCCCCAGAATCCATTTAAGCTCATGCCGACTGCTTCAGTGACTCCATCCAGCCACCTCATTCTCTGTCGTCCCTTTCTTCTTTTGCCCTCAATCGTTCCTAGCATTAGGCTCTTCTCCAGTGAGTCCTTCCTTTTCATTTGGTGGCCAAAGTATTTGAGTTTCATCTTCAGGATCTGGCCTTCTAAAGAGCAGTCAGGATTGATTTCCTCTAGGACTGACCAGTTTGATCGCCTTGCAATCCAAGGGACTCGCAGGAGTCTTCTCCAGCACCATAGTTCAAAGGCCTCAATTCTTTGCTGCTCAGCCTTCCTTGTATGTATCCTTGAAACTGAATATCTTTTGCAAATGAAATAAGTCTCAATGCATGCTCTTAAAGAGTTCTATTCAGAAACAACTTCCACCAAGTTTAATAGAATCTACTTACCAGAAAAGGTGCTACTTGTCAATTTTTAGCCATTTAGCCAGTTATGGAATTTTATACCCAGGACATTCACAAAACAACCTGGAACAGTGATTCTCAATCTCAGCAACATTAAGATAAGTGGACTTCAATTCCCAGAATTCCCTACTGAGGCTGGGGAATTCTGGGAGTTGAATTCCACATATCTTAAAGCTGCCAAAGTTGAGAAATTCTCAACTGGAGAGGAAAGAGGGAGCTGAAAAGAAATAAAGAAGGAAGGAAGGGGATATCATTTTTGGTTTTTTTTTTAACCTTCTGGCAATTTTTCTTTTGTAATCAAGTGAAAGAAAACTCCATTAGTTGAGAGATGTTCTTCCACATTTGATTCTGCTGGCTTTCCCATGGCTTATATATTTCCACAGCTACTTTTTTTTTCTTATCCAGCAAGCCAGATATCCCCAGATGGATAAAAAATAGCCAGAACAGTCCAGATCAATTTTTGGTGCATTTTAAAATGGATTGAGAGGGCTTGGAAGATGGAAAGGCAAGTCATTTCAAAGCATTCTTGGTTTCAAACATCTTTAGGGACAGATCAGTTAAGAGGACCTGTCACTGCTCTGCAAAACCTTTCCTGTTCATTGAGGTATTTAATCATCCTACTTATATTTCAGTCCATCTTAAAGCGCTTCTATTTTATTTGTTATATTTTATCTGATATTTTGGTCAGTGACAGTAAACAAATACTGAACTGAAGTAACCTTTCTGACTATTTGTTTTTAAATCTTAATATACCACCACAGTAGCACTTAGAGAAAAGAGCATTGAGATGCTTTAGGACTAGATTTAAAATATTTTAAAAAGTATATGCTTTTTTGTTTTTCTTATTAACAACTTGTATACTGTTTTCTTAAACATTTGCATTTCAGAATAAATATTGAAGAAAAAGTAATGCTTAAATGAATATTTGCTGATGATTTTATTTTATGGAAAGGCATAGAGCACTGCACACCAAGACAACTAGACACAAGAACAGTTTTTCCCCGAACGCCATCTCTCTGCTAAACAAATAATTCCCTCACCACTGTCAAACTATTCACTAAGGTAAGGTGACCAGACGTCCCGATTTAGGCGGGACAGACCCGCTTTTTCATCATTTGTCCTGCGTCCCGCCCGCCCTCTAAAAAGTCCCGATTTCTTGAAAGAATGCACGACTAGGGCATTCTTTCAAAAAATCGGCCTGAAAGGCAGCAGGCCTCTCAGCTCGGGCCGGCCGTGGGCGGCGTTGGCGGCGGGCGGGCGTCCCGCGTTGTTGACTCCTCCGGCAGCGGCTGGAAGCTGGGGGGAGGGGGAAGGGAGGCTGCTCCTCCTCTCCTTCCCCCGCCCCATCCCTAGCCCCGCCCTCGGAGGCGCCGCTGCTGTTGGGAGGGGTGAGGGACAAGGAGCCATCGCCGCTTTGAGCTTACGAGCGGCGCAAACAGCCCTTCCTCGTCCCCCTCCCCTTTCTTCCCCCCGTCGCCTTGCTGCCGCCGTTGCCCTGGGATGCTTGGAGCAGGTAAGCTGCCGGCTGCCTCCTTTCCCCGTCTCCCGCCTCCCGTTCGTTGCTTGCCAGCCCGGCCGAAGGGAAGGCGGGAGGCGAGGAAAGGCCTCCCGAAAGAAGGGGAGGCGAGCCAGCCCGGCCGAAGGGAAGGCGGGAGGCGAGGAAAGGCCTCCCGAAAGGAGGGGAGGCTTCGGGAGCCCGCCTCCCTTTCGGGAGGCCTTTCCTCGCCTCCCGCCTTCCCTTCGGCCGGGCTGGCAAGCAACGAACGGGAGGCGGGAGACGGGGAAAGGAGGCAGCCGGCAGCTTACCTGTCGCGAGCTGCAGGCATCCAAGCGCCCTCCCGCCTCCCCCCCCTCCCCCCACCTCACGTGGACGCCGACATTTGCTGTTTTGCCCTCTGCGCATGCGCAGCGTTCTGCGCATGCACAGAGAGCAAAACAAATGGCGGCGCCCAGGCGCCCCCCCCCATCCCGCTTAAAAATAAAAAAATCTGGTCACTTTGCACTAAGGCTGCATTACTATTACTATTAGTCTTCTCATTGTTCCTATCACCCATCTCCTCCCACTTATGACTGTATGACTGTAACTTGTTGCTTGTATCCTTACAATTTATATTAATATTGATTGTTTCCTGATTGCTTATTTGTACCCTATGACAATCATTACGTGTTGTACCTCATGATCCTTGACAAATGTATCTTTTCTTTTATGTACACTGAGAGAATATGCACCAAAGACAAATTCCTTGTGTGTCCAATCGCACTTGGCCAATAAATAATTCTATTCTATTCTATTCTATTCTATTCTATTCTATTCTATTCTATTCTATTCTATTCTATTCTATTCTATTCTATTCTATTCTATTCTGTCTGAGGAACAGGATACAACGGAGGCACCATAGAATTACTTAAATATACTAATAATATGGAACTTTACTCTTTATAGTCCTGCCCTCTACATGTCTATTTTGAAGCAGGTCCCATTGTGTTCAGTGAGGTTTAGTGCCAAGATGCTGATTGTAGCCATGGTGAGTTAAAAGGGGAAATGGTTATAAGATTCATTGGCTCCATTGATTTCATGCTTATATTCTTTTGAATTATATACCAACATCTTGGAAACTAAAAAGGAGGAGAAGAGAAATGAGTAATGCACAGTTATAAGATTGCAATCCTGCCCCCGCCTAACTATTACAAGTCTGCAAGAACACTAATTTTCCCATGAATTTTAACAATGATTTGAAGAATTCATCTCTTTTTTCTGTTTGAACTAACCTGCTATGGCTGAGAGTCCTTTTTAAAGAATTTGAAATGGCTATACTACTTCTTAAGCTCATTTCCCTATGTTTGTCTCATTGTCAAGAAAATGGACCAAATTATTAATTATTTAATTATAGCATGTGATATTTATTTTTATTTGTTTATTTATTGGAATTTGTCAAACAAAAATGAGAACAAGAATTGAATTTATGAATTTATGGATAGGAGTTTTGTAATAACTTACAGTGTCTCTTTAAGCTGTGTTGTGCCTTAGTTAGGGCATGTAATGACAACAATATTTTGTGAAATTTTTGTTTTTCCTATTCAGTCGTGTCCAATTCTCGGGGATTGCCTGGACGAGTCCCTGCAATATCCTGGTAATGGTCTCTCAGTTTCTAGCCTTGATGCTAAAGACCAGTGATGGCGAACCTATGGCACGCGTGCCACAGGTGGCACGCGGAGCCATATCTGCCAGCACGCGAGCCATTGCCTAGCTCAGCTCCAGTGTGCATGTGCGTGCCGGCCAGCTGATTTTTGGCTTGCACAGAGGCTCTGGGAGGGCGTTTTCGGCTTCTGGAGGGCCTCCAGGGGGATGGGGGAGGGCGTTTTTGCCCTCCCCATGCTCCAGGGAAGCCTCTGGAGCCTAGGGAGGGCGAAAAATGGACCTACTGGGCCCACCAAAAGTTGGGAAATGGGCCATTTCCGGCTTCCAAAGGGCCTTTGGGGTGGGGGTGGGGGAGGCCGTTTTTGCCCTTCCCAGACAGTGAATTATGGGTGTTGGCACTCGCGCATGTGCGATAGCACACGTGCATGCACTTTCGGCACCCGAGAAAAAAAGGTTCGCCATCACTGCTATAGACACTACTTTGTGCTGAGAGTTCTGCTCTATTCTTTCTTTTTCTTTTTCTTTTTCTTTTTCTTTTTCTTTTTCTTTTTCTTTTTCTTTTTCTTTTTCTTTTTCTTTTTCTTTTTCTTTTCTTTCTTTCTTTCTTTCTTTCTTTCTTTCTTTCTTTCTTTCTTTCTTTCTTTCTTTCTTTCTTTCTTTCTTCCTCCCTCCATTCTTTCTTTCTTTCTTTCTTTCTTTCTTTCTTTCTTTCTTTCTTTCTTTCTTTCTTTCTTTCTTTCTTTCTCTCTCTCTCTCTCTCTCTCTCTCTCTCTCTCTCTCTCTCTCTCTCTCTCTCTCTCTCTCTCTCTCTCTCTCTCTTTCTTTCTCTCCCCCCTCCCTCTCATTTGCATTTGGGGAAAGTGAAGCTTAACCAACTGAAGAAAAGCATTTAACTTGTTTAAGTAGCAAGGTTTCAGACAGCTTCATTGTCTGTTAATATCTTAAAATTGGATAGTCCCATATTTTCTTCATTAGCTTCCATGCATTTTCCTTCCTTCCTTCCTTCCTTCCTTCCTTCCTTCCTTCCTTCCTTCCTTCCTTCCTTCCTTCCTTCCTTCCTCCCTCCCTCCCTCCCTCCCTCCCTCCCTCCCTCCTTCCCTTCTATAATTAATGCTATATATTAATTATATATAACTACATCATCTAGACAAACTAGAGTAGGTTGCAGTGAGATGGAACCTCTCAAACTCCATTTTTGTGGTGGTGTATGTATAGTAGAACTTCAGAAATTTGGTAGAGCTTCCAAGAAAAACTTCGGATGAAAACCCTCTAAAACAGTGGTTCCCAACCTGGGGGTCGCGACCCCTTTGGGGGTCGAATGACCATTTCCCGGGGGTCACCCTGGCATCCTCAGCTCCCCCCCCCACTGCCACAAGCCTGGCCATATCGGCTCAACTCGCCCAAGACCTGGCAGACTTTCCGCGGCGCCTCTGCCTGCCTTTGGGTGGCAGGGGATCCCGGCAGTTTCCAGCCCCGCTTGCTTCGCGTGTTGCCTCTGGGAGCTTTTCAAGCCCTGTCGTGAAAGGCGTGCGCGACTTCGGCGGGGCCGGGACAGGCGGCTGCCCAGAGAGAGCCATCCCCTTCGCCCCGAATGCTACAGGTAGACGGGAGAGACTCTGCAAAGGGGATGGCTCTCTCCGGGCAGCCGCCTGTCCCGGCCCCGCCGAAGTCCCACACGCCTTTCACGACGGGGCTCGAAAAGCTCCCAGAGGCAACACACGAAGCGAGTGGAGGCCTCGCTCGGACGCCACCATTTGGGTTCTTTTACCTTCTGCTCATGCGCAGAACGCTTTTTGCATGCACAGAGGGTAAAAGAACACAAATGGCGGTGGCAGGGTGGGGCGCGGTGGGGGCACGGGGGCGGGTCGCGGCATTAGGAAGTTTGGGAACCGCTGCTCTAGAAGAACCAATCAGGATTCATTCAGGAAGCATCTCCACCTTCTCCCTTGTTTGTGTAGGAAAACAAAGACAAAAAAATTGGGAGAGTTTATAACACAGAACATGAAAGGCTGTTCAAAAAACACCCAATGCTTGTTATGAGGTCTAAGAGCCCTCTGTGACCCTCTCTCAGGTGCTTTCTGCTCACTTCAATCACCATGCTTTGTTCTGCCCCACTTTTTGCGCCTTCCTTGTGTACCTGTGCACTTCTCTCCTTCCCTCCTGCTGTCTTTCAGATTGCCCCCATTCTTTGTGTAAATGGTCTCTGTCTGGAATTTCCTCGCAACTTTCTTCATTTCCTCCCCCTTCTCTGATGATTTCCACTGTGTCATCAAAAACTGACTCCACTCTGTCTGCCAATTAGCCTCTGCCTGTCAGCACATTCATCAGTAACCCAAAGACTGATGGTGAATGGCAGAGCACGCAAATGCTATTTGAAATGCAGCTGTGCCATCTTTGCAGCGAGGAGCCGTTTCTGATGAAGCCGGAGATGGAGGATTCAGATCTGACAAAGGACACGCTTAAACTTCTGGTAAGAATCAGGTGTAATTAACCATGAGGAAGAGGCAAGCAGCATATATACAGGTGGTCCTTGATATACGACCACCATGGGACCCAACATTTCTGTTGCTAAGCGAGACAGTTGTTAAGTGAACTTTGCCCCATTTTACGCTCTTTCTTGCAACAGATGTTAAGCGAATCACTGCAGTTGTTAAGTTGGTAACATAGTTGTTAAGCAAATCAGGCTTCCCCAGTAACTTTGCTTGTCAGAAGTCACAAAAAAGGGACCATGTGACCCCCAGGGCAATGCAACAGTCATAAGTATGAGTCAATTGCCAAGGGTCTGAATTTTGATCACATGATTATAGGGATGCTACAACGGTCGTGTGAAAACCGGTCATAAGTCACTATTTTCAGTGCCGTTGCAACTTCAAAGCTCACTTAATGAACTGTTGTAACTCGAGGACTACCTGTATTAGGATGATTGCAGTGACCCAGAGTCATTGATCACTATTTGTCACTTTCTCAGCTGCCTTCAAAAAAAAGCAAAATCAATGGGGGAAGCTGGATTTGCTTAACTATCCCATGGTTCACTTAACAACGCCCTTGATTAATAGTGGAAATTCTGGCCCCAACTGTGGTCCTAAGTTGAGGACTAATGTGCCCCTCTCTCTGAGGCACCTGGGCTATCTGTATGAACTTGCTGCTTTCTCTTGCTCCCATCCTGGGAAAAATGTTCAACCTGTAATCATACTGGGATGGCATCAATGTTGTTTGTCTTTCTTTTGTCACCAGATAATTTATTATGGGCTTCGTGGATGCATCAGGCAGCAATGCATCATTTTTCTCCCCCCTTGTAGGTTTCCTGCAAGTCCTAACTTTAAAATATTGACTGGTAAGCTGACTGGTGGTCATACATCATAACACTTGAGTGTTTTTCAAACTCCCTTCATCAATATTGACTTGATCTCATCCTCCGTGTCTTTATCCCAAATGAGGACATACAATGTGCTTTAAACACCTTAAATAAAAGCGAAGGCTGCTGCCTCAGGTTTTAAATTGAGTATACAAAACTGTGGAGAAAGTGGGCAGAGCAGTAAGATCGTTTGCTACTGTTTTGGAAAAATAGTTTGCAGTAATAGAACTCCTATATTAATGGGAAAACAAATATAATCTCAACTGATCTTTTGCAAAATTCTGTGAGGTCCAAGGTGGAAGGTTCATTTGAATCTCTCTCCTCCTCCTTTGAATTCTTCTTTGGATTTTGAATTCTTCTTTGAACCCCTCCTGTTCCTCTTCTTTTTTTTTCCTCACTGCTTCTTATATCCAGAACATTTTTTAATGTTTTCTCATTGAAGTAAATGGCCAGGAGCGACTAAGGAATTCCCAGAAGCTTGACATTCAGACAAATCAGCCATCAATGGACACATAGAGATAAACAACATTTATACACCACTCAAAAGAGACAATAAAAAGGTAAGACAGAAACAAAAGGAAACAGAACACATCTGATAGAAGAGAATATTGTAGCTCAGGGTTGAATTGTGGGTCCTTGGTGCTCTCTGAGCTTGGTTGCTTTCTTGCAGACATTTCACTACAAAACTAGGTAACATTATCAGTGCTAGAAGGAAGTGGGGTTTGTTTTCATTTTATATAGTAGTGGCCTGTCCTGTCATTGTTGGTTAGAGTGGTGTTGGTGGTTGTTTAAGCCAAAAAGGAAACAAAAAGGCCAAAACACCTAGTCACCAGCAATCAACACCCAGATAAATAGAGATTAACACTAGACCAAAAGTCAAGAAGTAAACAATACTTCCAGTAAACAAAACTACAAGTAAACAATCAAGGATTTACCAACAAAGACAAACAAGCTAACAGTAAACAACAGCCTATTCAAAACACCACCTAGAGACCAATGCTTCTCAATTATTTTCTGTTATGCCCCCCCCCCCCACTAGGAAGAAGTAAACATTTTGCGCGCCCCCAACTCTCCGATCTGGGCCCCAATGGAATTTTAGTGTTAATATTTATTATTTTACTTATTCTAAGCTGCAAGCAAACTATTGGCTAGGGTAGGCTGCTCTACCCACTTACCTGGGAGTAAGTCACACTGAACTCAGTGGAGCCTGTTTTCAGTTAGGCAGGCATAGGCTACTGTGGTTCGGGCGCTCTTTTGACATGGGGTCAGGCCAGCTTAATCAAGCTGATGTTTTGGGGTCACCGGCCTGGCCCATAACCCCGCCTCTGCCAGGTACTCACAGCGAATGGTGTGGAAGGAGGCGTTAGGGTGCCGTTTGAAGCTTTTGCCCAGCTGCAGAGGATACTCCTCCTTGTTCAGCAGCAGGTTCGCCACACCATTTATGGCTACCGTGGCACCCACCAAGAACAACAAGAACCCACGCAGCCGCCCCGCCGCCTTCTCTTCAGGGCTCGGAGCAGCGTGCAACTGGGAAAACATTCCCCATCTGGGGGAATTGATCAAGTGGGACCACACATGTTCCCCGGGTCACAATCACCCCCCTGGCATTGCTCCACACCTGCCCCACTATTTGAGAAACACTGACCTAGACCAGGGGTAGGCAAAGTTGGCTCTTCTATGATTCATGGACTTCAACTCCCAGAATTTCTGAGCCAATCATGCTAGCTTAGGAATTCTGGGAGTTGAAGTCCATGAGTCATAGAAGAGCCAACTTTGCCTACCCCTGACCTAGGCCAACTCAACCAACACCAACACCAACACCAACAGGTCAAGCCTCTAGTATATAAAATGAGAGCAAAGCCTACTCCCTTCTAGCAGTGGTGATGTTAAATAGTTTGGTAATGAAATGTCTGCAAAAAACAACTAAGCTCAGAAAGCACCAAGGACTACATAGAACACATCTCTCTAGCAGCCAAGACCCAGATAAGCAAGGATTAAAACCGGGCAACAAACAAGCACAAAACAATATCCTAATCAAGGGCATACTAAGGAGGAAACCACACATCCTTTACACTGGCAGGGCAAGCTACTATATTAGAGAGTAAACCCCACATCACTTGCACTGATAATATTATCTAGTTGGGTAATGAAATGTTTGCAAGCAAAAAAACAAACACAAAAACACCCCCCAATCCCAGAGAGCACCAAGGACTCCATAGAAAACAAAATTTCCCAGAGGAAATATGTCCAAGGACTTAAGGTTTTCAGATCCACTAGAACAGTGATTCTCAACCTTCCTAATGCCATGCCCTGTGCCCCGCCCCTGCACCCCCATTGCAACCCACCCAGCTACCGCGCCCGCTGCCGCGCCCCCCACCCCGCCGCTACCATTTGGGTTCTTTTACCCTCTGCGCATGCACAAAGTGTTCTGCGCATGCACAGAGGGTAAAAGAACCCAAATGGCAGCATCTGGGCGAAGCCTCCCGACCCCTGTGAAAGGGTCGTTCGACCCCCAAAGGGGTCGCGACCCCCAGGTTGAGAACCGCTGCACTAGAAGGCTAACAACAGGCAAAATACCAGCTGTCAAATTGGAAAGCCCCAAGCAGAGGCACCTGTAAAATCCAATGGCTTCATCCAACTGATGAAGTGAGCCTTGCAACATGCAAATGACATTCCAATATAGATACAAAGAAGTGGAGTTTGCATCACAGTGTTGCTATATTTGTTTCATCTATTGCCTTCCCTCCCCACCTCGGATGCCTGTGGTTCTCACCACAATTGAAATACCCATGAATCTGTTTTCAAACTGCAGGAAAGAGATGTGGTTAATACTAACAGCTTTGAATCAACAAATAGGAGACAGGACTATGTGGCCTAGAAATTGAAAAAAGATTTACATATGTACCAACTGAAGGAAGATGATGCAAAAAGGCAGGCAAATTGCTAATTCTCATCTGAGCAGGGATTTGCTTACAATATAAAAAAAAAATAGAGCCCTACGTGGGAAGACGAATGCCAAATGAACTATCAGGTTTTAGAAAAGGCAGAGGAAACAAGAGATCAGATAGATAACATAAGACGGCTAATGGAGAGAATATAAAACAGGGGGTTACCCGTGTTTTATTGACTATAGCAAGGCCTTTAATTGTGTACATCATGCCAGAATGTGGAATATATTAAGGCTAATAGGCATGCCAGAACATCTGATTATTCTTCTAAGGAAACTTAATGATGAACAAGAAGTTCCTGTAAGAATTGAATTTGGCGATATTATCTGCTTAACTTACATAGGGAGTATATTATAAGAACAGTAGGATACTTAACAAGGAAGAGGGGACATCAAGAATCCAAATCAGAGCATAAAATAGTAACAATTTGCAGACAGGATCGCTCTTGTAACCAAAACTCAGAAAGACTTAGAAGATCACATTATAAAAGTGAAAAAGAAAAGTGAGAAATCTAGGTTAATATTAAACATTAAGAAGACAATGTCAGCCAGTACATTTTTTTCAACTTACTGTTGATGAATGAGAAATAAAGGCAACATTTTTAAATGAACAGAAATAAATTATTAGCTTAGGTACTCTGTCTCATTATTTTTCTATGTTCAATGTTAATTTTCTCTCCACTTTTTAGAAACTGTTCAAACATAGTAGTTTCACCTGCTTGAATGGTGTTTGTGTATGCATGCTATGGTCCGTTGAGATATTTTTTGACTCCTGGTGAATCCAACCAGGTTTGTGCAATAGTTTTTGGAAGTTGCTTGCCAATTCCTTCTTGCTAGGGTTGAAAGGGAGTGGCTGGTCCTGCAGGCTTTCTGCCTAAAGGAAGATTAGAATTTACATTTTGTTACTCCTAGGTCAAGACTTTTAGCCAGAGGTGGGTTCCTCCCGGTTCAGACCGGTTCGCCTGAACTGGTAGAAACCCGCTGGTGATGTCATGATGATGTCACAGAACTGGTTCGATCGGTGTCGGTCCGTGGGCGCCGCCATCTTTTTTTTAAATTTTTTTTGAATTTTTTTGAATTTTTTGAATTTTTTGAATTTTTTTTTAATTTTTTCATTTTTTTCCCTTCTGCGCATGCACAGAAGCTGAGTTTCTGGCACTACGCATGGGTCACCATCTTGTTTTTGGGAGGTTTATTTGGGAATTTTTAAAAACATTTCGGCACGGCACGGGAGGAAGCGAACCGTCAGCGAGGTAAGTTAGAACCCACCCTTGCTTTTAACTATTATGTCAGATTTGTTTGCTTGGAATGGTACTATTTGTCTTTTTCCATTTTGAAACCAAATGCAAATTTGGGAGCTTTGTACCTTAACTAGATATGTTCTAGTATTAATATAAACTCAAGTTTAATACTCTTGATTTTGGCACCTTTTGATATAATTCTTATTTTATTAGAATGCAGTATTAGAATTATATGAATTATATGATTTGGTATGGAAAATATTTATTTTATTGTATGATATAGATTCACATTTTAGTGCTGCACTGGATTTTGCCTTTCTGCCTTCTCCCCCTAGTTAACCTCTGCAACTCATACTCAGATAGGATCAGAGGTGGGTTCCTGCCAGAACTGTCCTGTGCGTAGCTCCGGTAGGGAGCGGCCGATTGCACAATTTGTGCACGACCTCTCCGGAGCCCTCTCTGCTGGTCCGTCCCGCGCGTCTCCATCTTTTTCTGTGAATTTTTGGGCGATTTTGCTTCTGCGCATGCGCAGAAACAAAATCACGTCGAAATCTCGTGAGGGGATGCGTGTGCACATGAGATTTTGGCGCAATTTTGCTTCTGCGCATGCGCGGAAGCAAAATCACGCTGAAATCTCACACGCATGTGCATCCCCTCGCGAGATTTTGCCGCAATTTTGCTTCCACGCATACGCAGAAGCAAAATCACATGAGGGGTGCATGTGTGTACCGAGCATGCGCACGCCCGAAACATGGAGATGCACATGCAGCGCACCGGCACCGGTAAGGAAGCAACCCGCCACTGGATAGGATATATATAGCTGATCTTGGCATGTTTTAGCTGCCCCATAGATGTTAGTCAGCATCTCCAGAACAGATTCCCCTCTAAACCTGAGAATTTATGATCAGTGCTACTACACAATTTACTTTGTATATTCATTCATTTTAAAATATTGAAATATAGCTGATGGCCTATGGGTCAGGTTTGTCTTGAACCTTTTCAACTGATTCATTCACTGATAAATTATAACCTATAACTCAAAAGCAAGCATCTCCTTCGCTACTCCTCATAATATAATACTGTGGCATGCAGGGTGGACCTGACCTAACATAGCCTCAACGGTAAATGATTATTGTTGCTGTTTCTTAATGTAAGTTATGCTGCTATATATGATAGGGGTATCACATCAGTTTAATGCAACACACAACTTTCTATATGTCCTATAACGTCTCGCTTGCTCCCCCACCCTGTTCCCCTGCCAAACAGTTAAACTTTCTGCAGGAATGAGAACCAATAATAGCAATAGCAATAGCACTTAGACTTATATACCGCTTCATAGTGCTTTCCAGCCCTCTCTAAGCGGTTTACAGAGTTCAGCATATTGCCCCCAACAATCTGGGTCCTCATTTTACCCACCTTGGAAGGATGGAAGGCTGAGTCAACCTTGAGCCTAGTGAGATTTGAACAGCTGAACTGCTGAACTAGCAATCAGCTGAAGGTCGCAATGCTGCTTTTAACCACTGCGCTATCTCAGCTCCTAATAACAGCTATGTTAACCAAAAGAGAGAGAAAAGGCAATGCTTTTGTTTGGCTACCTGAAGTTTTACACAACCGTTCCAGGGAGAAGTTAGAAACCACAATAATGGGGAGGTGGAGGAAAACATGACTTATCTTCAAGTCATGCCAGTATTAGTTGAAATTTTTTGACTGACCGAAGGAGAACCTCCATGCATAGAAATTGGGTATTACCAGGTACAGAATAGTGTTGGGTTGGCACTAGGTGCTGCAAAGGAGAAATGAGGCATGAGGTTATTGCATCTACATAGTTATGTAGCCATATGGGATGCTCATACAACATGACGTGAGTGATAGCACAGCCCATATTAAGATGGATGAATCCCTCCCTTCCCACTTAGTTTGGTATTTATTCATTTATAAGCCCATTTTGTCCTGTTTCCACATCAATTCTTTTTAAAATCCATGTGAAAACCAGCACTTAAAAATATACCATTTCTCACCACGGATGCTTTTATAAACACATGTCATCTTGAGCTACAGGACAAAACAATGATACAAGGAATAGAGAGAAAAGGAGGAAAAATAACTCCCCCCCCCCCGGGTTGTGCCAACTTGTATCTTCGAGATAGACATGGAGGACCACAGCTCTCCTCATTTTTCAACTTTTCAAGTCAACTGGTCCCAGAAAAAGGGAAATGAATAGTAATGTTAAGGAGTTATTGTGCTGTTAAGCACATACACAGCGAAATGTATTGTAGTAATGGTGTTGCAGTTTGATATGAATGCTATTCAGTCAATAAACAGAATATCTTTAATATGTACAAAATAGTAGCAAAGTTAAATAGGAAGTCCAAGTCATACACAGTTATTCAGTCAATGCGAAGTTTCTTCTTCTTGCCTATCTTTGTTTTAACTCACAAACAAAGATTACAGCTATCACTTAATTCTATACTATCACAGATAGTAACTCTTCTTTTCACAGCAATTCCACACAGTCATAAAGTAATCTACTCATCAGTAAAGCAGCAGAGAGTCTTCAATCCGGAACACACCGTCAAACACCACTCACCACACTAAACCACACTAAACCACCAACCACCAATCACATTGAGCATGCTCTCTTGCTTGCTTATATAGTAATCATTCACAATCCATTTAAAGCAATATACACATAACAATGATTTGTGGCTTACTCATATATTAACACACCCAATCGTTTGAACAGGGTTCTAACAAGTAGCATCTGTGAAGATGGCAAAATTCTTCCTCCACCCGGGAGCCGTTTTTGGATCTTAAGAATTCATGGCTACTTTGGCCTTCCCGACAAGCTATGCATTTAGAAGGCTGAGTGTCCAAAAATAGTAGTCCTGCAAGACAGATTTTTAAAGTTGTTTGCCCTTCCTAGAATGTTTCTGCCCTTAGACGAAGAAGATTAAAAACAAAAACTTTTATGAACCCCTACCTGTTCTCCCAGGATCTATATGTCTCAAGTATAAGCATGGCTTCTCCTCAAATGATTTCAGTACTCCTTCAAGAGCTAAGCACCACGTTCCTAAAATTGGACACCTGCAGTATCTGAGAGATAATTGCATCAGATCCAAGAGTTTCATGTGAGGTCACAGTGTGCACCAAATTCTCAGCAATCTAATCCCCCAAGCACTTCTCTTTCATCTATAGTATTATTGCATTTCTGATTATGTGAACCAGGAATCTGAATATTCATTCATGTTGAGAAAGCTTAATTAGGGTAACTTCAAGCAACAATGATCATTTTAAAGTTTTTGTGATTTTTTTTTGTTTCGTATTTTAACTGGAACAGTTTCAAGATGGAAAGCAAGGAGATAGGTGAAAGGTATGGCTTTGACCCTCTCCAGGTTGCCTTCACAGGAGCCACTTAATCTTATGATGAACTTGACGCTCACGAAGAATGAGACTAACTTCAAAGAAGATAAAAATAATGATTCAGAAAAAGAATTTTTTTTCAAATAAGGGTTAGATTATCATTAGCTCATTATTCCCCCATCAGAAAGTTATCTGAAGTTACCTATTGCAGTCTCCCTGCTTCATTTTTGAAATACAATTGATAGCTGGAAAGAAAAGGAGCGTTCACTATCCCACCCTAAAATAACCTCCAGTTTGCAATTGCAAGAGAAATACAGCCATTTGTGAATAACATGTTTTGGAGAAATTCCATTGGTAATTTTTCTTGGGCTGGGAAACAATAAAAAGAATGAACAACTGCTCAGGGAAGAATGAAAATCACCAGGAAGGTGATTTTCTTTGCCCTTAAGTCAAATTCTGTAATAATATTGATGAGAATAGCCTTTTCTACTACAGACAATGCTACAAAGGAAAAATTACAATGAAATTACTCAAGAAAGTAAGACAGGTTCATAATAAAGGATTGATGGTAGAAGTGATGCAAACAAATTTCATGATGCTGTCTTGCATTTCTGACCTATACAATTGTATTGGAATATAAATATCAGTGCAGTTATTATCCCTTGCATAAAGAGATGAAGGTACAACAAAGAGGTGATCCATCTCAGGGGCTCCTGTCCCCTCAAACTATGGAACAGCAATCCCCTGAGCTGTCTGCCCCTCTCCCCCCTTTGTTATAATTTTGTTATAAATTGAAATACCCTGATACAATTCTCTCCAAGTTCATTTTTACTCCAGTAAAAATAACATTAAAGAATGTTAAGACATTCATGGCAGGGGTAAGGAAGCAACAAAATGATGACAAAGATAGACCTGTCCTCAACTTGATCCTTCAGATCTTCCCATAAACTGTGTTGCTGCAGTAATTGAGAGAATAAGCCCTACTGAATAAAGAGCTCTCTCTCCTCCCCCTCTCTCCTAATCTAATCTAATCTAATCTAATCTAATCTAATCTAATCTAATCTAATCTAATCTAATCTAATCTAATCTAATCTAATCTAATCTAATCTCTATCAAATTTATAATTCCCAATTCCATAAAGGCTCCAGGCAGCATACAATTCAAACAATAAGAGACAGTATAACAAAGAAATGCATGTCGAGAACCAATAAACTATTCAGATTAAAATCACGTAAAAATGGGATAGACAGCTACACAATCAAATGGATCAACAACTGGCTGACTCACCGCACCCAACGAGTAGTCCTCAACGGGTCTAAGTCCACATGGAGAGAAGTAAGCAGTGGGGTACCACAAGGTTCTGTCCTAGGCCCAGTACTCATTAACATCTTCATAAACGACCTAGATGAGGGAATAGAAGGGGAACTAACCAAATTCACAGACGATACCAAGCTGGCGGGAGTAGCTAATACCCCAGAGGACAGGCTTAGGATCCAGATGGATCTCGACAGACTTGAACACTGGGGCCAATCAAACAAAATGAAATTCAATGCAGAGAAAAGTAAAATCCTACACCTAGATAAGAAAAACCAAAGATACGCATATAAACTGGGTGAAACCACACTCAATAGCAGCAACTGCGAGAGGGATCTAGGAGTCTTGGTGGACAACCAACTAGATATGAGCCAGCAATGTGCAGTGGCAGCCAAAAAAGCCAATGCAATCCTGAGTTGCATTAACAGAGGGATACAATCTAGAACTATGGAGGTACTAATACCACTCTATAAAGCCTTAGTTAGACCACAACTAGAGTACTGCATCCAGTTCTGGTCACCACACTATAAAAAAGACATCGAAGCTCTAGAGAAAGTGCAGAGGAGAGCAACAAAGATGATAAATGGATCTGAATATGTTGTGAGCCGCCCAGAGTCCCTAGGGAGTTGGGCGGCATACAAATCCATTAAATTAAATTAAATTAAATTAAATTAAATTAAATTAAATTAAATTAAATTAAATTAAATTAAATTAAATTAAATTAAATTAAATTAAATTAAATTAAATTAAATTAAATTAAATTAAATTAAATTAAATTAAATTAGGGACTGGAAACTAAAACATACGAAGAGCGGTTGCAGGAACTGAGCTTGGCCAGTCTGGCGAAGAGAAGGACCAGGGGTGACATGATAACAGTGTTCCAATACTTGAGGGGCTGCCACAGAGAGGAGGCTGTTTTACAAAGCACCAGAAGGCCAGTCAAGGAATAATGGATGGAAACTGACCAAAGAGAGATTCAACCTGGAAATAAGGAGAAACTTTCTGACGGTGAGAGCGATCAACCAGTGGAACAGCTTCCCTATGGAGGTTGTGAGAGCTCCAACACTTGAGACTTTCAAAAGGAGATTGGACTGCCATTTATCCGAAATGGTGTAGGGACTCCTGCTTGAGCGGGGGGGGGGGTTGGACTAAATGACCTACAAGGTACCTTCCAACTCTAACAATAATCTAATCTAATCTAAGAGTATAAATTAAAGCCTAGAGGAAAAGGCAAGTTTTTAAGGACCTTTCAAACATGATCAGAATATGGTCTATAGCAGTAGTGGGTTCTAAAACCCTTTACTACCGTTTCTTCATGCGCAGAAGCATCCCCGGGCAGGTGGGTGGAGCCTCCTGCCACTGGCGCTACCGGTTCTTAGAACTGGGGCAAACTGGGAGCAACCCACCGCTGGTCTATAGGAATCTTTAGAGGGATGCTATTCCAGAGGGAGACACGGTATCAGAAAAGGCTTATTTCCTAGATCCCATGAGATGACATTGTTTCATTAATGGATTCGGAGCATACCAGCTCTGTCCAATTCTATAGGACAGGTAGAAACTATTAAAGATAAGTGATCCCTCAGATAGTCAGGCCTTATGCCATGAAGGCCTTTATAAGTGGTAAGAATATATGTACAGTATATATGTGTGTAGATATGTATGTATGTGTATATGTATGTGTGTGTGTGTATGTATATGTACACACACACTCAATTAAGACATGATACTAAGTATGAATACTTATTTATTTATTTATTTATTTGTTTATTTATTTGTTTATTTATTTGTTTATTTATTTATTTATTTATTTTGCTGTTCTTATATGCCGCCCTACTCCCTGGGGACTCAGGGCAGCGCACAACAGAGCACAAGAACAATACAAAACAGTAGCAAAAAAATTAAAAACATTTCATTTATTAAAAGATTAAAAAAAACCAAACAACACATTCATACCTGGGGGGAGACCTAAGGTATGTTCATTGGTCACATCACCCCGCCTGCAGGAAGAGCCATGTCTTAATAGATTTCCGGAAGGCCAGCAAGGTGGGATAGATCGGATCTCTGGGGGTGGTTGGTTCCAGAGAACCGGAGCCTCCACAGAGAAGGCTCTCCCCCTTGGTCCCGCCAACTGACATTGTTTGGCTGAAGGGACCTGGAGGAGACCGACTCTGTGGGACCTAATTGGTCATAGGGATGTATGAGGTAGGATGCGGTCCCGGAGATAACCTGGTCCTAAGCCATGTAGGGCTTTAAATATGACAATCAACACCTTGAATTGCACCCGGAGACCAATGGGCAACCAATGCAGCTGGCAGAGAATGGGTGTTACGTATCTGGGGACACTCACCACAGCTCACGCAGCCGCATTTTGCACCAGTTGCAGTCTCCAAATACTTTTCAAAGGTAGCCCCATGTAGAGTGCATTACAGTAGTCCAAGCGAGAGGTGACAAGGGCATGAGTGACCATGACTAAAGCCTCCTTCTCCAAATATGGTCGCAATTGGTGCACCAGGCGAACCTGTGCAAAGGCGCCCCTAGCCACAGCCGTAAGATGTTGGTCTAATTTTAGCTGTGGATCTAGGAGCACCCCCAACCAGGTCTGAGGGAGATAATTTGTCTCCCCCAAAGACCAAGGAGGGACAATCGGTATAATCCTTAGGAGGCAGTATCCACAGCCACTCAATCTTGTCAGGGTTGAGCTTGAGCCTGTTCCTTCCCATCCAGATCCTAACATCGCCCAGGCAATGGCACATCACATCCACTGCCTCCCTGAATTGCGACAGGGTGGAGATGTAATTCTCTAGGGATGATGATGATGATGTTGTTGTTGTTGATGATGATGTTGATGATAATGAATGACAATGATGACAACGATAATGATGATATCCGTTCAGTCAAGTCCAACTCGTGGTTATTCTTTCGGCCAGGTCTTTCGACATCTTCCAATCTTGCACTACTTCTTTTGAGTTTTTCTATGCTGTGGCTAGTGTCAGTTTTGATGTGTCCAGCCACTGTGTTCTTTGATGGCCAGGTTTCCTTATACTGCTAGGGTTGAAGAAGTTTTATTCCAAATTCCCACTGGATCATTAGGTTTAGGTCAGTCGTTTTTTTTTCAAGCCAATCACATTCCGAAAATAAAATAAGAATGGAGAAAATAATGGGTGGTGCCATAGGATTTTTGGAAAAGGACACTAGTCAGAAATGTAATAAATAGACTCTTTTCTTAAAAGTGTTTTACCCTTTTGTAATACATTACAAAGAAAGAGTATTTTGGCACTTATGGCCCATGCTCAAGGCATGGAAACTTCACTAAAGTAGCAAAGAATACAATTTTACAATGGACACCATTCTACACAAACAGCAAATCAACAGGTGTTGGGTCCTAGGAGGTTGGTCCCTGTTTGTCAGAACAACCTCTCAGGATTGTAAATATTATTTATCTGCAATATAACTCAAAATCACCAGAGCTCTGGATCTGTATCCACTTATACTCCATTCTTGAGCCTTTTGAATATTGCAGTATATGCACTATATTATTCAACCAACTTCTGGGCATGTCAACGTTAGAAACAAGGGAAGTGACCTTGATAGACATTTGGTTTAAGCAGCAAGGAAACCTTTATTTCTCAACCATGAGCTGTGTGTCATCTTAAAGTTTTGGATAATAAAAGAAAGCAGCATAACACAGATGTTGGTTTACCTTAGCAGGAATGACTCATCCTTTTCCCACAATTTTGGAGGGGTGCACTCTAATGCAAAACAGACATCTGCTTTGACAGAAGGATACAAAATTAAGAGAAAAGACGAAATTTGTATTGGCAGCTACCATTGTGTTGTAGTTATGAATAATACAATATAATTTGAAAGGACACCAAGGAATCAAAATAGATTATGGGTGCTGGAGACCTGGGGGGTGGGGGGAGGAAGCGAAGAAACAAAAACCTAGTATTTCTTAACAAATCTGGGTTTTCTCTACTTTATGAAGCCTCTGGGTAGTAATTGCTGCAGCTATGTTTTCCCTGCATTATTCTTTATACTATTGATTTTATTTAATGTGTAATTAGATTTCATTTGTTCACTGTGAATAAACTTTGTTTGCCTCTTGCACAAGTTAGCCTCCTATAGTTAACTCTTTCGTTTAGCTTAAGAGTGCAGGTAATTTTTTTAGATAGTGGCCAAAAGTAAAAGAAACGCACTGAAAATATTTTAGTCTGAGTGATGTCTTTGTAGGCTATTCTTTAAGCAACCCAGTGGTTAATTCTGTTGCAACTTATATGAGAAAAGCATTTGACGTTCTAAGCAAAGCAGCTAGAAATATCTTTAAAAAATAAGGACAAAGTAGCCTTAATAAAAAGCTTTGATCTCAAGTTTGAATGATCCCCCATAATCAGAGGGATTATCACCCCTCTACATGGGGCTACCCTTAAAGAGTATCCAGAGACTGCAACTGATGCAAAATGCAGCTGCGCGAGCTGTAGTGGGTGTCCCAAGATACACCCACGTAACACCTATTCTCCGCCAGCTGCATTGGCTGCCCATTAGTCCCCGGTCGCAATTTAAGGTGTTGGTTTTAACCTTTAAAACCCTACATGGCTCAGGGCCAGGTTACCTTCGGGACAGCATCCTACCGCATACCTCCCTATGACCGGTTAGGTCCCACAGAGTTGGCCTCCTCCAGGTCCCATCAACCAAGCAATGCTGGTTGGCGGGACCGCGGGAGAGACCCTTCTCTGTGGGAGCTCCTTCTCTCTGGAACCAACTTCCCCCAGAGATCCGGACTATCCCCACCCTACTGGCCTTCCGTAAAGCCGTCAAAACATGGCTCTTCCTGCAGGCGGGGTGAAATAGATATCAACCCCCCCCCCATGTATAAATGATGGTGTGTTTTAATTTTTGTAGTTTTTTAAATTTATGATTATTGTTTTTTAACTGTTCTTATATTATGTTGTACGCTGCCCTGAGTCCCTCGGGAGTGGGGCAGCATATAAGAACTACTAATAAATAAATAAATAATTTCTATGCAGAAGTAAAGAGATCACAATTTTGATTTTTAAGATAACCACAAGTAGCAATAGCAATAGCACTAAGACTTACAGTATATACTGCTCCATACTGCTTTACAGCACTCTCTAAGCAGTTTACAATGTCAGCATTTTGTCCCCAACAGTACCCCATGTATCTGTACTTTGGGAAATTTAATGCTTTCTTGGTGCAAAATCAACCCTTCCAATCTGATATTGGGGGTCAATAAACTGTAAGATACTTTGTGGAAGTTAGTAAGTAAACATGTCAATATTTCCAATGTATACAATGTATGAAAAATAAATACTTTTACTGAAGCCTTCCTCTTTCCAATGAAACAGTATATTTGATAAACTGAAACAAATATTCTGCCCTCTAGATAGATTTGAAAAAATCTAAACCATTCTGAAGAACTGAATAGAATCAACAAACTGAGTATGCCTGAATATGTCCACATCAAATTAGATTGATTTTCTGAATCAGTGTGAACGTTTGAATCAAATTAGATTTGATTTCTATACCTCTGGTAGGAATATATAATTCATTGTAGCCAACAAGTTTCATGGTTTTTTTTTCATAAGCCTTACTGTGTAGATGTATTTCATCTACTTAACATTTGAAGGCTTAATATATTTTGTTAAAATAAAACCCTGGTTTCAAATCTTGAATTCCTTAACCAGTTCAGCAAAACGGTGTATACCTAAAAGCAAACATATTGGGCATTTTTCGTTATTTTCAAAGTGGATGTAGCCACACAAGGAGTGGCTAGGTTGAGATAGCAAATAATCCAAGGATTGCATATATTCTGGGGAGCTAGGTTTATTTCAGCCTGCCTCATATGTATATATATATATATATATATATATATATATATATATATATATATATATATGTATGTATGTATGTATGTATGTATGTATGTATGTATGTATGTATGTATGTATGTATGTATGTATATGTATATGTATATGTATATGTATATGTGTGTGTATGTGTATATATATATATCTATATCTATAATAGTCTCCCTTTATTTTCATTTATCAGCAAAAAATGTTACACACACACACACACACACACACACACACACACACACACACACACACACACACACACACACACACACACACACACATATATATATATATATATATATATATATATATATATATATATATATATATATATATATATATATATAATCTTTTGCTAATTTATTGGATTTCATTTAACCCTTGCATCAATGTTTCTCAGTGTTTACAATAAAAGGACAGGATGATAAGTCCAAATTAAACTCTGAATATTAGAAATGAATGAAAACAAATACAAAATAAAAGTCTCTCAACTGAGAAATGTATTTCAAGGTTTTAAAAAGGTGGAGAAAAAGATCAACCACTTCAACTCTGCAGAGAGCACATTCCAAGATCTGGAACAAATACAAAAAAAAAAGGCTTAATACTGAGCCTGGAGGTTATAATATTAATTATTGTCTTTCAAGGAAAGCACAACTGCAAAGGTTCTCAGTTCTTCTAGTCTGTATTCTGATTGGTAGAAATGCTTTCCTTGCAGAATACTGCTTCTGTGCGATTCACCACCACGGGTGGGTTCTAACTTATCTCGCTACCGGTTCGCTTCCTTCTGCGCCGCGTGGCTGCACTACGTGGGCACGCACGTGCTTCACGCACGCACGTGCTCAGTGCCAAAAATTCCAACCCCCCCCCACAAAAGGACTTCAGCAAAGCATTTGACAAAGTAGACCACAACCTACTTCTTCATAAGCTAGAAAAAAGCGGGATAGACAGCTACACAACCAGATGGATTAACAACTGGCTGACCAACCGTACCCAACGAGTAGTCCTCAATGGCTCTAAGTCCACATGGAGAGAAGTAAGCAGTGGCATACCACAAGGTTCCGTCCTAGGCCCAGTACTCTTTAATATCTTCATAAATGACCTAGATGAGGGAATAGCAGGAGAACTAACCAAATTTGCAGACGATACCAAGCTGGCGGGAGTAGCAAACACCCCAGAGGACAGACTCAAAATCCAGAGGGACCTCGACAGACTCGAACACTGGGCCCAAACAAATAAAATGAAATTTAACACGGAGAAAAGTAAAATTCTACACCTAGGTAAGAAGAATCAAAAATACACATACAAACTGGGTGAAACCACACTCAATAGCAGCGATTGCGAGAGGGATCTTGAAGTCTTGGTAGACAGCCAACTAAATATAAGCCAGCAGTGTGCAGCAGCAGCCAAAAAGGCCAACGCAGTCCTGAGCTGCATAAATAGAGGGATACAATCAAGGACCAGAGAGGTACTAGTACCACTCTATAAAGCCTTGGTCAGACCACACCTAGAGTACTGCATCCAGTTTTGGTCACCACACTACAAAAAAGACATTGAAACTCTAGAGAAAGTGCAGAAGAGAGCAACCAGGATGATAAAGGGTCTGGAAAATAAAACATACGAAGAGCGGTTGCAGGAACTGAGCTTGGCCAGTCTGGCGAAGAGAAGGACCAGGGGTGACATGATAGCAGTGTTCCAATACTTGAGGGGATGCCACAGAGAGGAGGGGAGCAGGCTGTTCTCTATGGCACCAGAAAGCCAAACAAGGAATAATGGATGGAAGCTGACCAAGGAGAGATTCAACCTGGAAGTGAGGAGAAACTTTTTGACAGTGAGAGCGATCAACCAGTGGAACAGCTTGCCAGCGGAGGTTGTAAGAGCCCCAACACTTGCGACCTTCAAGAGGAGACTGGACTGCCATCTGTCTCAAATGGTGTAGGAACTCCTGCTTGAGCAGGGGGTTGGACTAGATGACCTACAAGGTCCCTTCCAACTCTAATAATAAATCTAAAAAAGCCAAAAACAAGATGGCAGTGCATGCACAGTGCCGGAAACTCTGCTTCTGCGCATGCACAGAAGAAAAAAAATCAGCAAAAAATTTCAACACCCCCCCCCCCCCAAAAATGCAAAAAAAGATGGCGGTATCCACGGACCGGCACCGACAGAACCAGCTCTGTGACATCACCGTGACGTCACCAGTGGTTTGCTACCAGTTCCATATAACCGGGGCAAACCGGGAGGAATCCACTTCTGTTCACCACCCGTTCTGGACCAACCATGTAGAAGAAGATGCTCACTTTATTGGCCAGATTTTGAGATACTATTAAAAAAAGGCAATCTAACAATTATTATCTCAGTTTTTGGGCCAAAAGAGGCTCTTCTGGACTGTCAGCCTCTGGCACCAAACTGTCCTGAGTCATCTTTTCTCAAAATAACTTGGTTTTTTTTTCTATTTGAGCTGACAGCTTCAGAAAAAATATTTGAAGGTATAAGAGGGGAGGAGGGTTAGATTTTTTCCCCCTCATTTAATTTCACAACAATCTTTGATTCTCCATTGTTCATCCTCCTGCCCCCATTAAAAAAAATGCCACAAACCACAGCTGAAATTAGACAAACCTTTTTTTCTAGTTTTTCAATGAAAGACAGAGATTTCTTCCTTCTGAGCTTTTTCAAAGAAAAATAAAATTTTGTGAAAGGCTTGTAGGGGGGTATAGAAAGTTACAGAGATGTGGGAATGTCCTGTCTTTCACTGTTTAGAGTTCTGCAGGCTTTCCTGTCTTCCTCTCTGTCCATGAAAGATAGACACTGTGGGGAAGGTGATCTCATGGGTCTTTTTCAGACCTGATATCTTGAGCAATCAAGGAGAGATGTTTGATAGAAAACATAGCAGATCTATCTTTAATACATAAGAACTTCCTTCCTTCCTTCCTTCCTTCCTTCCTTCCTTCCTTCCTTCCTTCCTTCCTTCCTTCCTTCCTTCATTCATTCATTCATTCATTCATTCATCACATTTCTACACTGCCATTTCACCTAAGTGACTGTGGGGAGTTTACAATAAAAATATAATATCAAAGCATAAATAAGAATGAGTTAAAAACAGCATTGAAGAGCTTGAAGTTAAGACATTAAAGAGTTAAAAAATTGAAAAGGCAGAGAGAACACCACAACACCAACTGTCCTCAAGGTTACATATTATTCTTTGACCCTCATGCCAGTTGACAGAACCAGATCAAAAGGGATGTTGAGACTCTAGAAAGAGTGCAGAGAAGAGCAACAAAGATGATTAGGGGACTGGAGGCTAAAACATATGAAGAACGATTGCTGGAATTGGGTATGTCTACTTTAATGAAAAGAAGGATCAGGGGAGACATGATAGCAGTGTTCCAATATCTCAGGGGTTGCCACAAAGAAGAGAGAGTCAGGCTATTCTCTTTGCTATTCTCCAAAGCCCCCGAAGGCAGAACAAGAAGCAATGGGTGGAAACTAATCAAGGAGAGAAGCAACTTAGAACTAAGGAAAAATTTCCTGACAGTTAGAACAATTAATCAGTGGAACAACTTGCCTCCAGAAGTTGTGAATGCTCCAACACCGACAGTTTTTAAGAAGATGTTGGGTAACCATTTATTTGAAGTGGTGTAGGGTTTCCTGTCTAAGCAAGGGGTTGGACTAGAAGACCTCCAAGGTCCCTTCCAACTCTCCTATTCTATTCTATTCTATTCTATTCTATTCTATTCTATTCTATTCTATTCTATTCTATTCTATTCTAAGATCTTAACATTCTTTCTGAAGGCCAGGAGAGTGGGGGCTCATCACATCTGTTACATATGGACGCCAGGCCAATATTCAGGATAACCCTTTTATTTAAAGAAGTAACACAGAGAACTTGCATAGAAGGAATCAGCATCAGAAACACCTCAGCCACGCTCTGACAGCTATTTATATGGAGCTGTCAGGCACGGCAGCCAATGGGAGCTCTCCATTCTCCCGCTCTGATGCCAGCTCCGCTGTAGCCAATCAGGAGAGCCGCCGGTTGTTGCTGGCAGCTCTGAATATTTAACACCCCTCCCCACCTGGCATGTGCAGACGTAATCCTCCAAGTATGCGGGGCGCCTGCGCAGCCTAGTCGAGCACCGGACTTCAGCAGGAACGGACGGGGCGGCTTCTCTCGAGGTGTCCGGCCTCTGGATGTCGGCTGTTGGATCCGGAAGTACCGTTGGGTCTGAAGGTTCGCTGGAGACGGCTGCAGGACTGGAAGATAGGCTGCGTTCGTCTGCCATCGTGGCCACGGGGTTGTCAGTGTCTGGATTCTCTGGCGGCGCGGTTGCGGGCGGCTGATTCGGCTCAGGGGTCGGCAAGGCCCCTGATGGATGCCGGCCCCGCAGTTGGTCAATGTGCCGCCTCCAGATGCGGCCATCCTCTAGTTCCACCCTGTAAGAGCAGGGGCCCGTCACTAATAGGACTTTAGCTGGTAGCCATTTCTGAATTCCCCCATAGTCCCTTGCATACACCAGGTCGCCCTCAGAGAACTCCCTGGCATGGTCTATCTGGGGACACAGCCCCTCTGGGGCAAAATGGTGGTGCAAGCGGTCCATTACAGTTCTGAGGCGACAGCCCATCAGCATTTCGGCTGGGCTGCGATTAGTCAGAGGACAAGGTGTTGCATGCTGTGCCAGCAAGTATTGGGACACCTTGTCCTGCCAGTTAGGGGTGTGAAGGCGACCTAAAGCCTCTTTAGCTGCCCGGACGGCCCTTTCGGCCCTGCCATTGCTGGCGGGATGCCAGGGGGCAGTCAGGGCCTGGCGGATCCCGTTGGCAGCCAAGAACAGTTGGAACCGGCTGGACGTGAACTGAGGCCCATTATCAGACACAATGAGGTCAGGCAGGCCATGGGTAGCAAACCATTTGAGCAATGTGCGAATGAGAGCTTCTGCTGTGGTTGTGGGCATCAATTCTAACTCTACCCACCCTGAAAAAGCATCCACTAATAGCAGAAATTGGTGTCCGAATTTTGGGGTGGCAAAATCCAAGTGTACTCTTGACCATGGTCCCCTGGGAGTGTCCCATGACCTGGGTGGTGCCACTGGGGGTGCTGCTCGCGTGGCCTGGCACGTCTGACACTGGGAGACCCACATTTCGATGGCCTGATCCATCCCTGGCCACCATACATAACTCCTCCCTAAGGCCTTCATCCTGACCACCCCAGGGTGGCTCTCATGCAGCTGGCGAAGTATGGCCTCATACAGAGTGGGTGGTGCCACCACTCTGCTACCCCATAGGAGGCATCCCTTTTGGGTAGATAGCTCCATTTGGCGTGTTTTGAAAGGTGTGAATGTGGGGCCTAGGGTGGAGTTGGGCCAGCCCCTCCTTACCCAGTCCAAGACTTGGCTAATGACTGGATCTCTTGCTGAGTGAGAGGCAATGTCAGAAGCTGATAGTGGTAGGCCCATGTCTTCAATGAGCAGCACATTGGAGGTTGGGGCTGGGTCTTGGACAGCGATTGGCAGGGGGCAGCGGCTGAGGCCATCTGCGTTTAAAATCAACCTGCCAGGGCGATATGTCAGGGAGTACGAGTAGCCCGCTAGGAATTCTGCCCACCTTGATAATCTAGGGGATATGAATTGAGGGGTCTGGCGGTCCCCTGCCAGAATGCCTAGAAGGGGTTTGTGGTCAGTTACAAGGGTGAAAGGACGGCCATATAAGTAGTCGTGAAATTTCTTCACCGCTGCTACCAGGGCAAGGGCCTCCTTGTCTGTTTGGCTGTAGTTCCTTTCTGTTGTGGATAGAGTGCGTGAAAAGTATGCAATAGGGGCCTCGGAGCCATTGGTCAAGCTATGGCTGAGGACTGCCCCAATGCCATATGGGGAGGCATCTGCCGCTACGACAAGGGGCAAGGTTGGGTTGTATTGCACTAAGACGGCATCAGACATGAGTAATTGCTTGACTTTGGAAAAAGCGGTTTGTTCCTTAAGGCCCCAGTGCCAAGGATGGTTAGCATCGAGGAGGCGATGCAGGGGCTCTGCTACGGTTGCTTTGTGTGGCAGGAACACACTATAAAAATTTAGGAGGCCTAGGAAGGCCTGTAGTTCTGTTTTATTCGTGGGTGGTGGTGCTTGCTTGATTGCTGTAACCTTTGATGTAGTGGGGTGGATCCCTGAGGCGTCTATGTGGTAGCCTAAAAAATCTACGCTGGGAACCCCTATTTGGCATTTGCTTTTTTTTAGTTTGAGGCCTGCCTTCCTGAACCTTAGCAAGACTTCGCGAACCCTGGAGTGCAATAGTGGGAGGCTTGGGGCAGAAATCAGAACATCGTCGAAGTAGGGTATTACTCCTTGTAGGCCCCCCAGCAAACGTTCCATGATGTTCTGGAACAGGCCAGGGGCAACGCTTACGCCAAACTGGAGGCGGCGACACTTAAAAGCCCCCCGGTGTGTGACTATGGTCTGGGCGACCGCAGTGGCCTCATCCACCGGGAGCTGTTGGTAGGCCTGGGCCATGTCCAGTTTGGCGAAAACGTTGCCCCTGCCGAGGGAGTGGAGCAGATGCTGGACAACAGGCACTGGGTAGGGGTGCGATTGTAGGGCCTTGTTGACTGAACATTTATAGTCCCCACAGATTCTAACAGATCCATCTGGACGTAGGGGTACCACAATGGGAGTCTCCCATTTAGAGTGATCGATTGGCTCTAGGACCCCCTGGGAGATGAGCTTGTCCAGCTCAGCATCCACCTTTGGGCGTAGAGCAAAAGGCACTTGGCTTGGTTTTAAGCGAATAGGGGCTACCTGGGGGTCAAGGTTCAGAGAGATGGGGTTTCCCACGTAAGTGCCCAAGGAACCATCAAACACGTCTGAGAACTCTGAAAAGAGGGCTGCAGAGCCCTTGCAGGAGATTGAATGCACCCCCGACAGGGATAAGCCCAATGGGTGAAACCAGTCAAGGCCTAGCAGGGTAGGAAGTGAGCCAGAGACCACCACTAGAGGCAGGTGTCCTTTGAAGGATCCCTTTTCCACGAAGAGGGATGCTTGTCCCAGGATGGGAATGGAATAACCCAGGTAATCCCTTAAGCGTAAATTGCAGGGGGCTAAGGTTTCCTTAGACAAGGCAGGCACCAGAGTTTTTAAAACGTGCCAAGAGATTATGCTCCTGGAGGAGCCAGTGTCTATCTTCATTTTGCATGGGGCCCCTTCAATCTTTACAGATAGAAAAACCTTGCTATGCATACCCCCCCAGTTGCTTGAAAAACTTCCTCCTCTGGGTAGTCTTCTGGCAGGCGAACAGCAAAGCAGTTGTCCGGCTGTCTCGGTGCTTTCCAGGGCTGGCGGCTGGGTGGTGCCGAACGGACGGCAGCGGGCAGTGCTGAGCGGCAGACTCGGGCGAGGTGGCCATAACGGCCGCAGCGGCGGCAGGTGGCCGTTTTGAAACGGCAGGTGCTGCGGAGGTGAGGCTCCCCACAGCTGAGGCATGGAGCCATGCCCTGGCGGTGCGTCTGCTGGAATGGTGTTTGCGCTTGAGGCGGGGTCTGCATGGGTCTCTCAGGCGGCTGTCGTCGGCTACTTGAGTTAGGTTGGATGCGGCAAACTGAGGAATTGGAGTCTGGAGGTGAGTCCTCTATTTGGTGAAGGCTTTGAGCCGAGCTAGCGTGTTGAGAGGACGATGCCTGGAAACGGTTTATTTCGGCTGCTGAGTGGGTGGACATTTCAGCAGTGCGCACTTCATCTAACGCGACCCCCAAGGACAGTTCGGTGCGAGCTAGAAGGCGGCGCTGTAGGCGGATGTCCCGAACTCCACATACTAGTTGTTGTAATAAGGCATCGTCAAGGTTAGGGAAGTCACAGTCCAGCGCAGCGCTGCGAAGGGAGGCCATGTAATTGGTGATGTCCTCCCCTTCCTTTTGTAGGCGCTGCTGAAACGCAAACCTGCGCGCAATGCGGGATGGTGTGGGGGAGTAGTGGTTCTTTAATTTGGCAAGGAGCTCCCCCCACGGTACAGTAGACAAAACCTGGGGTGCTACTAACGCTCGAGCAGTAGAAAACATTTGGTGGCCACAGGCATTTAGGAAGTAAGCCCTTTTGCGGGCGTCAGAGAGATCAGTGAGGTCGTTGACCTCTAGAAAACAGTCAAAACGTTCCAGGTATGCTTCCCAGGTCTCGGATCCTGGGCAAAAAGGCTCAAGCGAGGTAGGGTTATTGGTATTTCGGGCCATGGCCACGGACAGAGTAGGAGCAGACGTACCAGAACCAGTGTAGGTGGAGTTGTGGAAAAAGCAGTCGCGATGGGTCGATCCAGCTCCTTCGTCGCCACTATTTGTTACATATGGACGCCAGGCCAATATTCAGGATAACCCTTTTATTTAAAGAAGTAACACAGAGAACTTGCATAGAAGGAATCAGCATCAGAAACACCTCAGCCACGCTCTGACAGCTATTTATATGGAGCTGTCAGGCACGGCAGCCAATGGGAGCTCTCCATTCTCCCGCTCTGATGCCAGCTCCGCTGTAGCCAATCAGGAGAGCCGCCGGTTGTTGCTGGCAGCTCTGAATATTTAACAACATCCCTGGGAGTAAGGTGTTCCAAAGGGCAGGGACAATGGCAGAGAAGGTCTTTTCCTGCATCCTATTAGTCCCACTGATTGGGACTGGTCCTGGAGTAAGCAGGTGAACCAGCACAGAACTGCACCTCCACTCCCAACTCTGATATCATGGTTGATGTATTGAAGTATCTCAGTATGGCCCTGAAGATGAATCTCAGAGTCTAAATAATAAATGAATGACTTTCTTGGGACAAGCAAATCTTCAGTCTCCTGGAGCTTTTGTGTCCTCAAGCAAACCATGCCCTTGCTTGTATGGAGAAAAGGCATTATGAAATTTCCCAAGGTCCAGTTGCCATGTTTCCATAAACCCACGAACTATCCAGAGAGTTACAACAAAACTGTAGATAACGTTGCACTGAATTTTTTCTTCAGTATGCTGATTTTCTCCTTTCCTTCTGAAAGAGGCAACCTTTTAAACCAAAGTCTCAGGAAACTTTCTGTGGAATTTCCCTAGGTGTGCTGAGCTTACTTTTATCATGCCAATGTAGGAGAAGCATGGGTATCTGTTGCTTTACTTGTTTTCTTGAAAACAATGAAAAACAGCATTGTGCCATGAAGTCCACCCTTTTCGTATGTATGTGTTATATTATGGCGCATATACGCCAAATGACGCTTTCATTGTGGTGGAATAATGCTGCTTTTATCAGAATGAGCAGTTTGGCCCACCCAGGATCCAGCAAAGGGTCAACGTGTCCAAGATGGTAGATGCAGCATTACTGTAACCCACTCCTTTTCTGCATGTGGGACATAAAATAAAGCCAGGCTATTCCAATGTAACTATGAGATGAATACACAATATTTGAGTATTATTTATTTTTATTTATTTATTTATTTTATTTATTTATTTTTCGAACATGTATAGGATAGTAGTAGTTTGTATAAACATAAGTAAAAAGTAACAATAAAAGAGGATAATAGGACAGTAGGACAGGGACGGTAGGCACAGTGGTGCGCTTATGCACACCCCTTATAGACCTCTTAGAAACGGGGAGAGGTCGACTGTAGACAGTCTAAGGTTAAAGTTTTTGGGGCTTGGGGAAGAAACCACAGAGTCAGGTATGCATTCCAGGCATTGATCACTCTGTTGCTGAAGTCTTATTTTCTGCAGTCGAGTTTGGAGCGCTTTACATTTAGTTTGAATCTATTACGTGCCCGTGTATTGTTGCGGTTGAAGCTGAAGTAGTCATTAACAGGAAGGACATTTTGGTATATGATTTTATGAACTACATTTAGATCAGATCGGAGACGACGTAGTTGTAAATTGTCTAATCCCAGTATTTCAAGTCTGGTGGAATAAGGTATTTTATTGTGAGCGGAAAAGTGAAGGACTCTTCTTGTGAAATATTTCTGGACTCTCTCGATTGTATTTATGTCTGATATGCAGTGCGGGTTCCAGACAGGTGAGCTGTATTCCAGAATTGGTCTAACAAATGTTTTGTATGCTCTGGTTAGTAATGTAATGTAATTGTTCCATTCCTGAACCTATGGCGCTATTTTTAGACTATTTAAAGAATTGATGAGAAGCTAGATTCTCCACTTTCTAACAGTTTACTTTGGGTTTGAAACATGACAGGTCCTGATATAATTTTTTTTAAATAAATGCTTTATACGTAGGGGTGGCCAAACTATGGTTCTTTGAGGACCTGTGGACTTCAACTCCCAGAATTCCTGAGCTAGCCATGTATGCATGGCTGGCTCAGGAATTCTGGGAGTTGAAGTCCACAGGTCCTCAAAGAACCATAGTTTGGCCACCCCTGCTTTATAGGATGGTGTCATACTCAAACCCTGTCCTTTACACATAGTTTTAGCTGTTCCTCTCCTGGGTAAACCCCCTTGGTTACTCTATATGACAAAGATTGGCTAGTCTAGAGTGATAACAGAGGAAAGCATTAACAAATGTTCTTGGATCAAGAGTTATGATTGCCTAAGGCTTCCAAAACCTACTTGTGGATTTCAACATGTCTTATGGGCTCTTATGATAATCCTCCTCCCGCTCAAGTATTATTGTTGTACAACATTAAATCAGTCAGATTCATGAGCAACAAGAGGTCAATGACTGATTGAAATTCATAAGGTCAAAAAGGGAAACTAAAAATCAATTTATAAGGTATGTAGATTTAGAATCAAACTATATCTACAAGCAATAAAATTTTCACATCCATAAATGTAAGAAATCAGTTATTAAACTTAGATAGGAATGGGGGGGGGGAGAAAGACTTATTAAGTTTGACGCACATGTAAGGCAGCTAACACATAATTTTAGCAGACATTACTGAAATTCTGTGTGTAATATAAGAGATGATGGGCTAAAATGCTAAATGGTTTAGCACTAAATTATTAAGTGATGCATCCCTAAGGTATTAAAGGATATGAAATGCAGAGCAGGTGTGTCTTCTTACAAGATCTTGATCACTAGTTTAAGTGCACACTGATAACAAATGCACTTTGGAGACAAAATAGCATTAGTAATATTTTTGCTGCATGATAGCTGGATGTCATAATGACTAAAAGCTTTTCCTTGACAATGAAATATAGCCTTATTTCTTAAGGAAGCCTTTTAAAACTTGGCTCCCAATGGACTCCAAGCATAGAAATAAATACAACAGATAGAGATCGTATGTGCATACACATATAATCACAGTTTAGATTAGAAATTGTGTAACAATATAGATGGATCATGAGAAAATTTTCTGCTCTCAAAGGAAAATAAAGCATTATTAGCATGAAATGTTAATTTAATATAGTGGAAGTCTTGATGGGAAAGTATAAAGTACAAACAACTGCCACTATGCCATTGTTCATGGACAACTACCTCTGAGGAAGTATTACAGAAAGTTTGGATTTACTGACCACTCATTCAGTGACTGTTCAAAATTACGAAACTACAAAGTAATTTTATGGCCAATGTATGACTATTTATAACCTTTGCAGCATCCCTCAATCATGATTGCCATTACAGTCAGTACACATTGTACTGTGCCTGACCAGTGTGTCCCCCACTTTTCCTCTTTTGAAAGTAGAGTGATTGAAGAGGAAGGGATTTCAAGAGAGTAAGCTGTTTGCTCTTCTATACATTAAAGCAACATCCTGCTGGCAACTCAGGGCTGCAAGCTACGGGCATGTTATACAAAAAGTATAAAGTATTCTCTTGAAATCCCTCCTTCTCTAATTTCTGCTCTGCAAGTGGGGGTGGGGGAAGGAGGGATCAATTTCTTTAGGCATTCTGTCCTTTGCCTGACTCTTCCCCTTCCCTTTGCAGAGTGGAGAGATTGGAGAGGAAGGGAACTGAGTTGTGGTGATGCAGTGGTTAGAATACAGTACTGCAGGTTAACTCACTGTTCACTCCAGGAGTTCAATTCTGAACGGCTCAAGGTTGACTCAGTCTTCCATCTTTCTGACGTTGGTAAAACAAGGACCCAGATTGTTGGGGGCAATAGGCTGATTCTGTAAACTGCTCTCTCTCTCTCTCTCTCTCTCTCTCTCTCTCTCTCTCTCTCTCTCTCTCTCTCTCTCTCTCTCTCTCTCTCTCTCTCTCTCTCTCTCTCTCTCTCTCTCTCACTCTCTCTCTCTCTCTCTCTCTTCTATCTATCTATCTATCTATCTATCTATCTATCTATCTATCTATCTATCTATCATCCATCCATCCATCCATCCATCCATCCATCCACCCACCCACCCACCCACCCACCCACCCACCCATCCATCCATCCATCCATCCATCCATCCATCCATCCATCCATCCATCCATCCATCCATCCATCCATCCATCCATCCATCCATCCATCCATCCATCCATCCATCCATCTATCTATCTATCTATCTATCTATCTATCTATCTATCTATCTATCTATAGAAAGTATGATTGTATCTAATATGATGAAGCTTTAATCAATGCAAATGTAGCTGGAAAGATGTATATGTTGTTGTATATTAAAGCCAATGAAGCTACATGAGCTTCATTGGCTGTGCTTTCCTAATCCAATTCAAGGTACTGGTCAGCAGTGGGTTGCTTCCAGTTCAGCCCGGTTCTAAGAACCGGTAGTGCCGGCGGTGGGAGGCTCTGCCCACCCACCCGGGACACTGCTGCGCATGCGCAGAAGCATCGTGCGCACATGTGAACCAGTAGTAAAGGGTTTTAGAACCCACTACTGGTACTGGTTCTCATCTTGAAAGCCCTTCATGGCTTGGGGCTAGGTTACCTAAGGAATCATCTTCTCCTTGTCATTTTTATCCATCCAATTTGGTCTGATCAGTTATGAGTCCCATCAGTTAAGGAATGTTGAGGTGCTTCTGTGCCATAGCTCCTGCCCTCTAGAACATTCTCCCTTTAAAGATGAGGGTGACCCCAACCCTGTTTGCCTTTTGTTAGGCTGTGAAGACTGGGTAACATGCCCAGTCTTATGGCCCTGCATGTATGAAGAGTCCCATGTCTTGGCTATATTAACATCCATGTCAATAGTTTTACTCAGCAACTTTATTTATTTTATATTGTTTTTATGTTTTTATGAGGTACACCACCAAAAGTCACTTGTTGAGATGGGTGGCTATAGAAAACAAACAAACAAACAAACAAATAAGATATTAATATATTAAATCAGTTTATTGTTAATAACTATTTTAAGATATTTAATATGTTGGAAGAAGTATGTAGCCTGTATAAATATGAATGAATACTTTAACTATTCAAGTAAAACTTGATACATTAGCAGCTTTCCAATAAAAAATTCTTGATAAAGAGAAAATGTTTTGGAAGTCTCTAAATCTACAGTCTTTTTTAGACATCTAAAAAACTAAGATGTCTAAGATGTTGGCAATTTGTAAAAATGATAGACAAAAGATTGGAATATCCCATCTTAATAAATCAATAGACTTGTGTTTACGAGCCAGTTTGATATAATGGTTAAGGCATCAGGCTAGAAACCAGGGAACCTTGAGTTCTAGTCCTGCCTTAAAGACAAAACCATCCAGATTACCTTGGGGACAGTCCAGGGGTGAAATTCAGCAGGTTCTGACAGGTTCTGGAGAACCAGTAGCGGAAATTTTGAGTAGTTCAGAGAACCAGCAAATACCACCTCTGGCTGGCCCCAGAGTGGGGTGGGAATGGGGATTTTGCAGTATCCTTCCCCTGGAGTGGGGTGGTAATGGAGTTTTTGCAGTATCCTTCCACTGCCACGCCCACCAAGCCACGCCCACAGAACCATAGGGGAAAAAATTGAATTTCACCCCTGGGCCAGTCCCTCTCCCTCAGCCCTAGGAAGAAGAAGGCAAGGAAAAATCACCTTTGAAAAATCTCCCCCCCCCTAATCTTCTTTAAATATCCTTATTGTCCCATTGTCCCTTATTTCACCAGGAATGGCACAGACGTAGACCTCCTTGTGTTTTAAATAATATCAAATATGACTTGGAAGATCTTCAGATGAAATTAATGCATCAACATAAACCTTTTTCACTTTACAAGGGTTAGATTCAAGACTAGGGTGATGGGTTGAGACAACTGTATTTGTGCCTCATTTGCAGGGCCACAGATCCCCCCCCCCCCCGCTGTTAAGGAAGATTATCTGATGAATTTTTAAAACTCATGTACTGCACAAGATAAACATGAAATTTTGTTAGCATGATTTTTAAAGTTTTCTTCTCAAGTTAGCAAGATGGATGTGTATATAATTTTATAAAAATGTATTGCTCAACATGATTGAGAAAGAGATGGGCTGTTTTTGCATGAATCTCAAATAATAGGAAACTATAAAATATAACCTACAGTTAACATGATGAGATCTAGACACCGCAATGGAACGTTGTGCATAGTGCAACTCATTGGGAAGCCAACTGTATCTATTAAAATAAAATTAAAAATCTATTAATGCCATAAACCAACTTAAAAGTTCTCTTTCCATTCCAAATTACAAACCATGAAGGCTTCACAGTGCTCATTTGAATGATAAAAATGAAGAAATATATTAGTGCAGGTTAAGATCAGTGTAGCATCTGGCTAGAGAAGCTCTAGAGAATTATAAAATTTCATGCTTTCATAATAAAAGGATGAAAGATTTGGTGGAAGACTTGGGAAAGTTAAAATAAACGAACGTGAAGGAGCCATAGCAGTTTGACATGACAGAATCCAAGAAGAGAAAAACCAAAGGCATAGTCTGCCAGGGGGGGGGAGGATTAAGAGGCCCAAATTAAATGCCACTTTAATATGACTTGTACATTAATAGAAATTCACAGAAGGTAAATGAATTCTGCTCGGTAGTTGCAGAAAAATATTTTTAGAGCTTATTTTTTTTGTCTCCCCAGCTGTTGCAAATGCAAAGGTAAATTATTAAACAAGAGGCACTTTTAAGCACGTCATAGAGTTTTAATCACCCACGTAGCGAATAACTCTTCTGTCTCCCAACTTCTGTGATCAATTCAAAAGAAATCGTGAACATGTGGATACATGTTTTATTTATTTATTTATTTATTTATTTATTTATTTATTTATTTATTTATTTATTTATTTATTTATTTATTTATTTATTTATTTATTTATTTATTCATTCATTCATCCATTTATTTATTTATTTATTTATTTATTTATTTATTTATTTATTTATTTATTTATTTATTTATTTATTTATTATTTTATTATTTTATTTTATTTATTATTTTATTTTATTTTATTTGTCAAAACGTGTACAAGATAACAGGTATGGTATAAACATCAACAAAAGTAAAGTAGGTATAGGTAAATTTGGACAATAGGACAGTAGGACAGGGATGGTAGGCACGATGGTGCGCTTATGCACGCCCCTTACAGACCTCTTAGAAATGGGGAGAGGTCGACTGTAGACAGTCTAAGCTTCCAATGAGCTGAGTTAAAAGAGACATTTAAAGTATAGGAAATGGAAAATGGGTGTAACCCACTAGGAGATACACCAGAACTTTATTGATGTCATCAGAAAGCAAACTTAAACAGCAACTGGAGCTTAAGCTTGCAGAGGAAACGAGACCAACGAAGAGGCTTCTTTGTCTGCAATACAAGGAAGAAAAATAACTGAGTGAGCTAGGAGAAGATCCAGGATAGTGACAGGTGAAAGGGAGAGCACAGGACTTTTCAACACATTTTCTTCTTTGGTCTTCTCTAGAAAACCAAACTATGTTCAAATGGATATAAGCAAAACAGTTGGGAAAATAAGGGAGTGGCAACCAAAAGCTTCGATCTGACCTAAAACCTTCCATCTGACCTAAGTGTAACACACAAAATTATCTGCTACAATGTCCTACCTGTCAATGACTACTTCAGCTTCAACCGCAACAATACACGAGCTCGCAATAGATACAAACTTAATGTAAACTGCTCCAAACTTGATTGCAAAAAAATCGACTTCAGCAACAGAGTGGTCAATGCCTGGAATACATTACCTGACTCTGTAGTTTCTTCCCCAAACCCCCGAAACTTTAACCTTAGACTGTCTACCGTTGATCTCACCCCATTCCTAAGAGGTCTGTAAGGGGCGTGCATAAGTGCACCAGCGTGCCTACCATCCCTGTCCTAATGTACCCATGTATTTGTAAAATATCATGTACTCATAACCATGCTTGTACTTCTTATATATTCACAAACATGGTTATACCTTGTTTATATTTTGTTTGTAATCATATACACGCTTGACAAAATAAAATAAATAAATAAATAAATAAAGGCAACTAAAGAGATGGCATGGAGCATCTGAGTAGCATGATAAATTCATCTCTAGGACCAGACCAGTTACATTGGAGTTTAGGTTTGAAGGACTCGAGCCACTCTTCTTAATTGTAGGTGTTTGCAGATGTCATCTAAGAACCTGTTTGTGTATTCTTTGAGAATTCATGAAGATTGGTTTGGGACAAGGAATGGAGAAGGACATGAGGAGGAGGAGGAGGAGGAGGAGGAGGAGGAGGAGGAGGAGGAGGAGGAGGAGGAGGAGGAGGAGGAGGAGGAGGAACATGGCTAATTACTGTATAAAGCCAACCAGCTTAACAATGATATCATGTAAAACTCTGGACCAGTTTGTCCCAAAGGTGCTTTTTCATGAGACAACTGGACTTTCTGTTTTTTCTTTGAAGACATTTCACTTCTCATCCAAGAAGCTTCTTCAGTTGAAGAGGCTTCTTGGATGAGAAGCAAAACATCTTCAAATAAAAAACAGAAAGTCCAGTTGTCTCTTGAAAAAAAGCACCTTTGGGACAACCATGACCTGGATGACTGAGAATCTCCATAGACATTTGGACCAGTTTAATAAGTAGTGAGTGAGGAGATGCCATGGCTTTACAAAGAAAGAAAAATATTTTATTTTTCTAAAAATGTTATAAATGCACAATTAACACATTAATTTTTAAAAAACTAAAAATTATAGAAAAGAGGCAGCCTAAAAGAAATGAAAAATGCATGCTAAGAAAGAAAAGAAAATCAACATTATATTTTATATTATCAATAGTAATTGGTTTACTAATAAACACACTGATATAATAAGTATAAAATATTGTGAAATATCACAAAATCTCTGGTCTAGTAAAACATGATGTTGTATCCTTTGAGTATGAGATTGGCTCAGAAATTCTGGGAATTGAAGTCATCTTAAAGTTCCCAAGATTGAGAAATGCTGGTCTAGACTTTGTAATGACTACTTTAACTTAATTCTGAGATTATAATAATTGCATTGTTAATTAGCCACGGTGGCGCAGTGATTAGAGTGCAGTACTGCAGGCTACTTCTGCTGCCTGCAATTTGGCAGTTCAAATCTCACCAGGTTCAAGGTTGACTCAGCCTTCCATCCTTCCGGGGTGGGTAAAATGGGAACCCAAATTGTTGGAGGCAATATGCTGACTCTGTAAACCTCTTAGAGAGGGCTGTAAAGCACTGTAAAGCGGTATATATTAACTATTGCTATAGTTAATATTTCTTTCTTTTAAATCAGTGAAGTTACATATTGAAAAACAAAGACTTCCTTGAGATGAAGTGGAATCCAAATAACTTTGTGAATACTTTCATGTAATTTTTTTAGGTAACAGTATGGAGGTTTAACATAACATATTAACAGAGTTGGGAGGGACCTTGCAGGTCATCTAGTCCAACCCCCTGCCCAAGCAGGAGACCCTACATCTGCCTCTACCTAGGATAGAACTCACAACCTCCTGATTGTGAGGCAAGAGCTCCACCTCTAGGCCACAGCAGCTGGGTAAGTTTGGCCACTGATTATTCTGGGATGTTCTTCCAACCCTTCAGGTGAGCCTCAGTGATCTTCCATGAATACGTTTTGCTTTTTTCAGATTAGATGCACTCAAAAATTACAGATCAGTACAATGACATTTTGGCTTGGTTCATGTTTTTAGAAACCTTTTTCAAATTATTCAAAAAAATGGTTCATTCCAAAAGTTAGTCAATAGTGATGCAGCCTCAAAATACTAAAACTTGATTTTGGGGTAGGTAATATTTCAGTGTACATAGATTATTGACCCACAAAGAAGAAAATAAAAGGAGGTATCAATAAAAGATGAATATTGAAAGAAAGCAAACCTAAAAGATAATTCTGTTCATAAAACTACAAATATCTGTTCTGAAAGAAGATAAAATAATTCAGCTTTATAGGTAAGGGGACCAATAATTCAGAACGAACAAATGAAGCTCAAACCTAAATCATACACTTTGTGCTTTGGGAAATATAGAAAGTATTAGACATTTAGCTTGTAACAGTTGCACTTGGATGTGTTTGTCTGCCATGAACCCTGGGGTTCAATTGAATACTCCCAGAATTCCCTAGTTGGCTGCGGAATTCTAGGAGCTGAAGGCCATACATCTTTAAGTTTCCAAAGTTGAGTGGAAAATAAAATAAATAATGTAATCCAGCAGTGGATTGCTCCCGATTCGGACCAGTTCTTAGAACTGGAAGCGCTGGCGGTAGGATCACCTGCTCAAGATGCTTCTGCGCATGCACAGAAGCGCGCACGTGCACTGGTAGCAAACATATTTACAACCAACCACTGATGCAATCTATATTATCTAAATAACCTTTCAAAATCCCTGGGAGCATTACCATGGTAATTATCAAGAACAGTCACAAAAGGAGTGGCCCTTGGTTATTACAGCTTTAACCCCCTATCTTTACACACAGGATAGTAGCCAAATAGAGATGGAAAGTGGGTCACCAGGTGATCTCTCCTCTATTCTGCATCATGAAAGAAACATTTTGTTGGATGAAGATGATATATCCAACATTCACCTGAAGTGAGAACTTGACCTGCTCAGCAGCTCTTTAAATATGTTATTGTGGAGAGGTTATGTACTTTGAGATTTTTTTAAGAAATGTCTTAGAATTCATTGATAGGCTTAACCTGACATTAGTAAAAAAAATCTTTTTGTAAAATTTATTACTCTACATTTCTTTGGCAAATTATTGGGTAAATTGGGTAAATTATTGCATCTGTCTTTCCAAATGTATCTTTAGATAGATAGATAGATGATAGATACATATTTGAATAAATGGTAATTCAGGAACATAGGCCTAATTTGAAAGCACTGTCCAAATTACAAGAGAAAAACATGTTTTGAGGGCTCACTGAAACCCACAGATTAATTACCGTATTTTTCGGAGTATAAGACGCACCGGAGTATAAGACGCACCTTAGTTTTTGGGGAGGAAAATAGGGGGAAAAAATCTGCCTACCAGGTATTCATCTGGCTAGCGTCCTTAGTCTGGTCAGCTTCAGCACATTATTTTATCCCCTGGTTAGGACTTTAAAAAACCTTCTTCTGAGAGAGTAACAATGAAAGAGCATGCAAGGTAAGAGCTGGGAATATCTGTTAGCACCTAGTTAGGGCTGGAAAAAAAGCTACATTCGAAGTATAAGATGCACCCAAATTTTCAGCCACTTTTAGGGAGGAAAAAGGTGCGTCTTATACTCCAAAAAATACGGTACATCCTCTGATTTCCCTGAACTTTAGCTGTTTTATGTTCCCTTTAAGTATTCTAAAACTATATCAGAGGATTTCACAAAGGCCAGAGCCTTCTGGCAAGTAGTGATAAGTCATGCACTATTGTAAATATCATCAAACTTAAATTCAGGTTTGAACTAAAAAAGAAGACCAATTCCTGATCAATAGCAATAACATTTTGTTCAGAATAGCTTACGAATTTGGAACTCTCTCAACTGAGCTCCATATACGGATACCACAGACATGTATACCAGTGGTGAAATCCAATTTTTTTACTACTGGTTCTGTGGGCGTGGCTTGGTGGGCGTGGTGTGGCTTGATGGGCGTGGCTTGGTGGGCGTGGCAGGGGAAGGATACTGCAAAATCTCCATTCCCACCCACTCCAGGGGAAGGATTCTGCAAGATCCCCATTCCTTCCCCACTCCTGGGGGAAGGATATTGCAAAATCTTCATTCCCACCCCACTCTGGGGCCAGTGAGAGGTGGTATTTGCCGGTTCTCCGAACTACTCAAAATTTCCACTACCGGTTCTCCGAACTACTCAAAATCTCCGCTACCGGTTCTCCAGAACCTGTCAGAACCTGCTGGATTTCACCCCTGAGTATACCGAGTAAACATCTTTGTACTTAGAGTTTCGTAGCCACCCTACACTTGAGTAATTTAAACGACACATCCCAAGTTGAGAGAGATTTAACTGCCTTCATCTAATGGTTATTTCGATTCTCAGTAAAACAGAATATTTTTGGAGCTCACCCTCCCATCATCTGATTCCTGATATAAATGACTTCTAATTGTTCATCTTGCGTTTGCTTCCCCCCCCCCCCGGGTTTTTTTTTAGTTTTTGACTTGTTTGTAGGCCTAGATAATTTTGATTTAGTATGTTAAAAAAAAATGCCAAGCTTGCAATACAGTGGAATATTTTTGTTCAGCATTTTACATACAAATTGAATAATAAAGGGGGCGATCCCTTTCATGTAGCACAGCAAAGTCCATAATAAGAAGTGCCCATCATTAACAGAATGTGTTCTTCCTTCTTCCCTGAGACCAAAGCTTGCACATCAATCTGGCCATTTCTAATGAGTTATAGAATAATGCTACATAGTCCAGACTTGCTGTCAGCCACTGCCTAATGGGTTTAGAGCAAGAAAACGATCCTTCATTAATTAACCTTCAGTTTCTATGTAGATTTACTCATTGAGATGCAGGTAATTAAACCAAGGTCATTTCAAGGACTGGCAAGAGGAAAAGCAGTGGAGTTAAAGGCAGTGCAAACCTGGGTTCTAGAAGCCTTTTACTTTAATTTTAGCTCAAACCTTTTTGAAGCTGTTCAGAAAATCCATTCTGATTTTAAGAATAGGCTTTATCTTCTATAACCAGGAATAACTTTTTGGACAACATCACATTTAAGATGTAAAACTACTGAAAAGAAATAGATGGAGGTTGATGTTGATTCCTTTTATGGCAGTAGGGAAGCATGTTTTAACATAAATGTGTCAAGTAAATTAGAAAGGTTAACTCTGTTTTTAGCATTTTTTTAAATGTGCTGATAGGCACCAAAATGACTTTCCTTCAGGTCTTCCTTCCAAACATATTCATTTCCCATTAGCCACAAAGAACAGGATTTTGGAAGCCAACATAGCTAAATGGCAGCAGATTGGGAAAACCTGTCCCATGCCCTGTAAAGCAAAATTTTAAGTATGATCAGGTATAGATGCATATTAGAAACAAGCCCAACAAGTATGCTTGAATAGCTTAGCATAATTCAGAAGGATATTTATACAATATACATATATATGCAAAATATTTTTCATCAAAGACTACAGTCTTCAAATACTTGTAGGGTTGTCATAGGGGAAGAGGGTGTGGATTCATTCACCATTATTTCATAAGTAGCTGCTGCAAATAGTTTTTGCCAACTTACAACCATTCGAAGTCACAATGCACTGAAAAGAGTGACTTACAACCCATCCTTACACTTACAACCATCGCAAAATCCCCAGGCCACGTGATCAGAATTCACGTGCTTAGCGTCTGGCATGTATTCACAATGGCTGTGTGGGAAGCCACCCCTGTTACGTCTTCAGAGCTGCCAGCAACAGCAAGCGGCTCACCGGATTGGCTGCATCCAAGCTGGCTGCCGAGCAGGAGAATGGGGAGCCGCTATTGGCTGCCGCGCCTGACAGCTCCCTATAAATGAGCTGAGGTGAATCTTGCTTTAATAGCTGTTGTGTTGTTCCTGTGTTAGAGTTGTTAATAAAGTAGAGTTTCGAGAGACTGGCTTCGCGTTTCATATGTAACAACTAGTGGCGACGAACCACTAACCCCCGCCCTTCCTAGAAGAATGAAATATTTTGAGGAATATTTTAAAAAGGCAGGATAAAATATTTCCCCTAAAAGAGAAATAAAAAAAATATTAAGGGTGACAGAAACTCAGGGCCCCAGCTCCCTGCCCCCAGCAGATAATTTGTGCCCATTAAGAAAGACTGGGCCAGCCTATCTACAAAGCAAAAGACCTTCAGCTCCAGGGTGAAGGGATTAAGACATGACCCTTCAGGACATAATAGGATTAACCCACTAAGACCCAGAACTCACTACATCGCACAATCTCCTAAGGACATTGCATCACCCTCAGAAACTTCAACCAAACTTAGCTCAGACAACCTATAGACAGGGATGGGCTGCTATGGGTTCGCCCGGGTTAGGGAGAACCCGTAGCTAATGTTATGGCTGGTTCAGAGAACCTCCAAATCCCACCCCTGGCTCCTCCCACCCTGCCCCTCCCCTCCCTGGAGTCTCCACCCAGCCCATTTTGAATGCGAGGTAAGTGCAGGGCCCACGTGGAGGCTTGGAGAGGGGGAAAAAACGGGCCTCCCGGAAGCTCTGGAGGGCCTCCGGAGCCCGGGGGAGGCAGTTTTTGTCCTCCCAGAGGCTTGAGGAAAGCCTCATGAGCCTGGGGAAGGCAAAAACGCCCCCTTGCCGTGGTGCAAGAGGCTGACTAGGCCAAACCCACCCAGCAACCGGGCAGAGAACCCATTGCTGAAATTTTTGAAGCCCACCCCTGCCTATAGAGCCAGCTATGACCCCTACATAACCCCTACATGGCCCAATGGGAGTCTGACAACAGCCAATAGAATACATGTTCTTGCACAGGAAAAGAAAGCTCAAGTGCAAAGCCCAAGAGAAGGTATAAATTCCCCTCACTCTCAACTCCATGTGGTCAGCTGCACCAGAACCATGTGCTTGGTGGTTCTGCTTCATCATTAAAGCATCTTTCCAATCAGCCTCCATGTTTTCAGTATCTTTCTCCCGGCTTAGAACTGAGCCAGATGGATATTTCTTCCAACAGCTGCAGCATTCTTGGGTCATCTGATCACCATTTGCAATATTCCCAGCTGGCTTCTGACAAGCACAGTCAATGGGAGAAGGTGGATTTGCTTAATGACTGCATGATTTACTTAACAACTGCACTCATTCTCTTAACCACTGTGGCAAAAAAAGTTGTAAAAATCAGATGGGATTCACTTAACTACTGCCTTGCTTAGAAATGGCATTTCTGGTCTCATTTGTACATAAATCAAGGACTATCTGTAGTTTCTTACTCCTCCTATGCTTAATTCAGCCCAGACTTAGGAATGCTAACACCTTCCATACACTTTTGCCCAGTTATCCAATACCTAAAACACTTGGTGATTGCTCTGCTATCAATTCCTACCCATGGCTGTATTTTACTCTCTGCTTGTTCTATTGCAGATTCCTTCTTTGGCTTCAATGACTTTCCTGCTTAATCTCATGGATGAGTATATATTTGCTCTTGGGAAAAAAATCTTGTTCAATTTATGGACACTTTATATCCAGCCTATTAGCTTAGTTTATTAAAACAAGGGTTTACCATATTGTTTATGATAAAATCATTTACTTGATCGCAAGCAATATATTTTCTGTTGTGACCCTAGTACTTTATTTGGTGTAAGTAACTAACCAACCTGGGATAGAAAAGTAAACTAGTAGGAATAAAGTAGTAAATTAGGAACACGTTTTAAAAATAACAAAACCTTCCTGCATTTCTGTGAGACTAAAAGACTTTAGAGCACATAAAGTCATAGAATACTTGTTGTCCAAGTATTTAACATGTAGCCAATTCATCCTATGGGTTTTTAACAGATCAATAATCAATTAAATCTGCATGCACTTGCTTGTGAAGGAAACAAATGTACTTTTTAATTTGTTTTTGTGTTAGATTATTTATCCTTTGCAGCAAGCACAAAGAGGTATTTGTATTTATTTATTTATTTGTATTTAAATATTTGTATTTATTTCTAATCTAGATTATTCAGGAATTGTATTTAATATAATTCACTGACCTCTGGTTAGCTTTTTTCTTAAGATGTATTGTTTCATACCTTATGTGCTATCTGACAGAAATTCCCAAGCTGCGTGCCATTCCACGCTAAAATCTCACAAGAGGATGCCACGCTGCCGAAAAAATAAATGAATTCAATAAAGGTGCAAACCTATTGTGTCAGTACAATATTTTAGGAACCATAAGCCTGTTGCATTTTCCCTCCTGGTCTTGGAGACTGTCTCTTTCTGAATCTGCATCAGCCTTACTGAAGAAAGTCACCAAGCAAACCACAAGATGGAATGTGCCACACCAAATCTGAGCAAAATATTGGCCTAATATTTTTCCTTCTTGATGCATGGTGCATGTACAACTTTTTGAAGGGGCAACCATGCTGCTTTGCTAACCTACAATAGCCATCAATTGCCTACAATGATGTTCATCCATCGTGTTCGAAGAGGACCTTGACATCTATCAATTGGGGGGATGTCAAGACTTGCGCATGAATTGGATTAAAATGAGGGAGAGGTGTGCATAGTCAGCCTCACTCTCTCTTCCCAGATTCCATCTTGCTCCAAATAGCAGGACAAGAGTCGAGACAGTTGGAGATGGGCTAGGCGCAGTGGTTGACCAGGGCATCTTTCGTGTCTTGCTGTGCTCTTAGTGTACCAAATTGCTTGCAGAGACTGCCTTCATGACCGTTGTCCTATTCTAGTAGATTTCATCCACTCAGTCCACCGGAATCTGTCTTCACATGCTCGGGATAGATAAGTACCTATCTCACTGAAGGTCGGTGACCCAATGGCTACTCTCAACCTGGTTTGGCCAGCCTGTCGAAGCTGTTGCCCGGGGTGTGGCTGCTGCACATGCTTCAGCTGCTAGGAGCCACAGGTGAGAGCTGAGTGACAGGTGGGGACCAAAGGTGAACGAGCTGCCCTAAAATGAGCTGCTGTAAAAGGACATGACATGCCCCTACACCAGAGGTGCTACCCCTCCCTGAGCACCCCATACACCCCAGCCTACAATAACATAATTAGAGCAGGAGTGTCAAATTTGCGGCCTGTGGGCCAGTTGAGTCATGCTCTGGCCATACCCACCCCTGGTTTAGCGAAGGGGGAAAAGGTCAGGATACGTCACGTGACGACAACATGATGTCGGGGGTGTCACCTTGAAAACCTTGGGGGAACCCGGGGGAAACCTTGGATTCCTGATTCCTGCTTGGTTTCCTGTGTGTGTTTGCTTGACTCCTCCCTGGTCAGGCCTGGACCTTTGAGAGCAAGTTTGACACCCGTGCATTAGAACATTTAAAATCCACAGGTGTAATGGAATGTGATAATGACCTTGGATGGCAAAGGGGAAGAGGAAAGAAGAGATTCTGCCTAGTAAACAGTCAGATAAAAGTGGGAGGAACCCACAACTGACCAGGAGGCAGAGGAAAAAAATTATCTACCCTAATATAGACAGCAGGAGATTTGTACTTTCACACTTGCAAGATACTGTTAAAATAGCCTTACAATAAAGTAATATCAGCCCATAATTCTAGCAATTGTCTAGTCTTCTTGGGAGGGTGTCAATAGGATTACTCTGGCCTGAAATTATTTTTCTCCCCAAAATGGTTTTTCAGGAGTGTGAAAGCTGAGGTGCAGCTGAAGGAGAAGTCGCTTAGAAAAGTTGGCAGTAGCACCTCAGCTTCCCAGGGAAGAGGCAGCATATTCCAGAAAGGGGCCCCAGGAAAGTGACTGAGCAATCCTGAACTGATGATGGGGGTGAGGGGAGGAAAAGGTTCAGGGTCACCCCACTCTAGAATCTTCCATGGTATATTTGTTAGGTTAGAACAGTGTTTCCCAACCTTGGCAAGTTGAAGATGTCTGGACTTCAACTCCCAGAATTCCCCAGCCAGCATTCGCTGGCTGGGGAATTCTGGGAGTTGAAGTTCAGACATCTTCAACTTGCCAAGGTTGGGAAAGACTGGGTTAGAAGGTTATAGCTTTAGTCTGGCAAGATTCTGCCTATTAAATGTAAGCAAATAAAGAAATGGACATGAGTGGATTTCACTGTATCATCTCTGGGATAGCACGTGGTAAATCAGCTGTAGGTCGGGAAGCTGCTAGTGACTTGCTTGGCTTTACAGGCTCTTCCCTCTTTGCTGCAAACAGGTAAAGCCTTCCGCCACCGCCGCTACTGGTTCGTAGAACCGGACCGGATCGGCTGACCGGCCTATTGTATTCTGCTAATATGATACCCGGGACTAAATAAATACATACTGACTTTGAATCAACATACCATATAGCATGTTTAGTTTCACTATAACTTTCCAAAGAAAAACATAGGACTGCAGGTGTTTGAATGGAGATTGAATTGTGCTGGATTTCCTCCTTAAGTTTTTTTTTAAAGCTAGCATTAATAGGAGGTCTTCCATTTCCAAATTAATCAAGAAGGTTCTCCTTCCATTGCTAAAAGTAGGAGGGTCAGTGAAGAAGAATTTGGCTTTAGTAGTGTAGAAGGCCAGGTCACAAAACCCATGGCTTTATCAGATACGAAGTTAGTTCAAGAAAGAAAAAGTGAGAACTGTTCATTTTTAAAAGATGTTATGTTTTTGAGATCTGGTATCTGGAAGTATTCTCTTAGTCCTTGAAAAAAAAACCCTGCACATAATATCCACTGACATTTTCTACCCTTACCGTGCCTGCTATTAATTCTGCTTGAAATAAAGGAGTTCAGCCACTGTGATATTTCTATGTCAAAGGCTGCAGACATTCAGTATATAAGTGGACATGAGATAACGATTGGTTTCTTCATTGCAAAGCAAATGGGGAAAAAAAAAGAAATCCCTCTTGGTGCGGTTGGTTATTGATGTATATATTCATAAAAAGTATGAATCAAAGTTTAGAATTTTAGGCCTGCGTTTGGGGTTTATCTCTCCTGCTTATTTTTACCCCATCCCCTAAATCATTCGCAGAATAAAAATGGGTGCCATTAGCTGCAAAGTCTCCTGTTTTGAGAAGAAGACAACCCAGAATTAATGAAAGCCTCTGGGCCTCAGGGAAGGGCTTGCTTCACACCATCCAAAATGAGATTTTTGAATTACAGCATCAAGATATATTTAGGGATGGGGGTAGAGAGGGACACTAGTTCTGTGGAAGATACATCAGAAGCGAAAAGAATATTATTCAATTGTACTAGTACAGGGGAAGGGGCACACTAACAGAATTAAAATGTTGTTCTTCCTCCCCAGCCCACCCAGCCCTCCCTTACTATGTGCAACACAGAATAACAATAATTTATTAAAGTTTGGAACTTGTTAGCTATGCCTCTGCCAGAATTCCCTGACAGTATTGCCTTTGGCTGGTTGATGATTTTGGGAATTGCAGGATCAATAATTAGGCTGGCTAGGGAATTCTGGGAGTTGAAGTCTACACATCTTCAAGTTGCCAACATTGAGAAACGCTATATTAGAGAATGCCAGATGATGAAAAATGCACTTAATGATCATGAGTAGATCAGGTTGCAGTTTTCTAATTTTCATGTGCAACAGCTGCCATTTAGTTTTTACTTCCTCTTTAAAACTTTGCAGGAGAAGATGAAAAAGCTTGATATCCCCTAACTCAGGGGTATCAAGCTCGCGGCATCACGTTGCCGTCATGTGATATATTGTGACATTTCCCCTCTTTGCGGAACTGGGGTGGGCGTGCCTGTGCATGACGCATCTGGCCCGCGGGCCGCCAGATTGACACCCCTGCCCTAGTTTGTAGAAGTTTTCAAGCTGTGGAAGTGCAAGTGTTTGGGTGGCTCTGCAATATAACCTTATACAGATGTGTGTGACCTCTTTTGGAAAGACAACCTTCTCTTTTCCAAGCATAAATACCTAAAGAAGAAAGAAGGTGGCCTCAAAGTTTCCCATCAATAGTTGGATAGATAACACATTCAGCAGTTAAGACTAATGGGCCATGGGCCATTTCTAGTATAAGGAGATATAACTTCAATTTCTATTGAAAACATTACAGTTATTTTCAATCTCAGTATTTTAATTACAGTATTCTTCCCCCTCCCCACTGCACATATTGGATGAGTGACTGAATGTTAACCTGGCAGAAAAGATATGTTGATCATGAAATGATTGAATAAGCAATCTGGATCCACCAAGTTAAAAACTTGTAACAGGTTGTTTGATTTAGAAGGGGAAAAAAATCACTAATTTGAAAGATTAGAACAGCTTTCAGAGCTCACCATAGCCAATACTCACCATAGCCAATACTTTGAAAGCAATACATATAAAAAAGTGATACACAGTGGAAAGTCTATACCCGTGATGGGGAACCTATGGCACACGTGCCACAAGTGGCACACGGAGCCATATTGGTGGGCACGCGAGCTCAGGTCTGGCATGCCGGCCAGCTGATTTGCGGGCCTTCTGGGCCCACTGGGAGTTGGGAAACAGCCTGTTTTCAGCCTCCGGAGGGAGTGGGGAAGGGCCATTTTTTGCTCTTCCCAGGCTTCAGAGCCTTTCTAGGAGCCTGGGGAGGGCGAAACCAGCCTTCCCCACCCCCCGGAGGTCCTCCAGAGGCCAGAAATGGCCCGTTTTCCAACTTCTTGGGAAAGGGGCCATTTCTGGCCTCGGGAGGACCTCCGGGGAGTGGGGAAGGCCATTTTCACCCTCCCCAAGCTCCTAGAAAGGCTCTGAAGCCTGGGGAGAACAAAAAAACCTGAACTTCTGGTTCAACCAAAAGTTGGCAAATGAATGTTTCCAGCCTCCAGCCTCAGGGGGGGAGGCTGTTTTTGCCCTCCCCAGGCTCCTAGAAAGGCTCTGAAGCCTGGGGAGAGCAAAAAACAGGCATGCCATTGCGTGCTGGGGGGGTCACTCATGCATGCGCGGCCCCCCCCACATGGAATTATGGATGTGGGCACTCACGCGCACGACCCCCCCCGCAACCCCCCTTTTGGCACACAAACCAAAAAAGGTTCACCATCACTGGTCTATACAATGAGCCTAGTAAATTTCCTTGACTCTGTTTAATTTTAAAGCAACTTTTCATCAGAACTCCTGAGTGTGCATTCTGCCTGATTCTAGTTTTTGCATTTTGAAGCTCTAGTCACAAATGAACCCCTAGTTTACTCTTTGATATGATTTCCTTCCACTGTTATTCCAACATTGTAATTCTTTTCGTTTAACAATCCCTTGTTTCATCCCTGTGGAGACCCAGTGGTCTTCAGGTATTATGAAAGAAAACACAGGAAATATGATTCTTCAGATGTTTCAGCTTTATGGTTTTGCTGTAAGTTTTGTCCTTGGACAGACAATTTATTCACTAAATAAAGCAATTGGTATTAACTCTCTAGAGCAGTGTTTCTCAACCTTGGCAGTTTGAAGATGTGTGGACTTCAACTCCCAGAATTCCCCAGCCAGCGTTGCTGGCTGTGGAATTCTGGGAGTTGAAGTCCACACATCTTCAAACTGCCAAGGTTGAGAAACACTGCTCTAGAGCAAGAGGGGGAAAAATCAAAATGTATAGATGCTAAATCAGTTCATTTTTCCGGCTTGACTTCTGAAGGGATATTGAGACTTAAAACCTTTTAGTGATTTTGTTCTCACTTAAGTTAGTATAATAAAAGCATTGTGATTTTAGATTGTTTTTATTGAAGTGTTGCTCAAACCCTAACTCAAGGATTGTGTCCAGTTCTGCTCATAGATGTATATGAACAAACCAGAACAAATTGAAATCATTAGAATGAGAATGATCTTGAAGATCAGAAACTAAATTGAATGAAGAGAGAATGAGAGGATTGGATAATTTTAGCCTTGAAAAAAGATGACTTGAAGAGATGGGAAAGATTGCACACAGAATGTGAAGGTTTGTTTTCCATCATTGCAAAATTCAAGGCACGAAATAATAGCTCTGTCTTAAGTTGATAGGCTGATTTTTCCTTGCAAATGTTGAGACAGAAGATGGACAGCTGGTTGACATGGGTGTTCTAATTTGGATTCCTTAATTGAGAAAGGAGTTGGACTTGATGGCCCCTTCCAACTCTATGACTGTGATTTTATGACTCCATAAAATCCATCTGATATATGTTCAGTCAATATAATAAAGTGTTTCAAAGAGAATGCAGCCTTTCACAACGTAGAACCCTCTAAATGTGTTGTGATTTCATCCCCAGACTTCATAGTTTACCAGATTGGGTGACAATTCTGGCAATTAAATTCCCCGTCTATATGTACTTGCTGGGAATGTAAGGAACTGAGATCACAACATGTTTGGGGTGATCCTAGATGGGGAAAGATAATAGTTGGAATGTAGAAACAAAAAGAGTAGGCATAACCTAGAATACACACCTGCCACCTTTTTGGGTAAATAACCGTATACAAAATGTAGAAAGACAAGTGGGATAAATTGCAAGCTGCATCTAAATCAGTATTTCCTAACCTTGGCAATTTGAAGATGTGTGGACTTCAATTACCAGAAGGCTGACTTGGGAATTTGGGGAGATGAAGCTCATAACAATCTCCCAATATTTGAGGGGCTGTCACAGAGAAAAGGGGGTCAACCATTCTCCAAAGCACCTGAGGACAGGACAAGAAATAACAGATGGAAGTTTATCAAAGAGAGAGCCAACCTAGAATTAACCTAGATTGGACAGAAAAAATTCCTGACAATGAAAACAATTAATCAGTGGAGTGGCTTGCCACATTCCATCACTGGAGGTTTCTAAGAAGAGATTGGACATTTTTGTCTAGAATGGAATATGGTCTCCTGCTTCAGGACGGGGTGAGACTAGAAGACCTCCAATGTCACTTCTAACTTTATTATTCTGCATTCTGTAAGTTGCCACGGTTGAGAAACTGTGATCTAGATTATAACTTCATAGAATATTTTATAGGTAGTACAGATTGCTTAACCTGTCACTGTTAAGAGATGACATAACATTTGGGCTTTCCACTAAGCCTGAATGTCTATAAATGTAAGATGATTCCTGTGCAACTACTCCAATTCATTACCTTTACTGTTTGAGCTTTTCAGTGGAATGCAAAACGATGGCAGTGGAGCAATTTTGCAAGATAGCATACACATCTAGTTGTAGGGAGCAAAAATCTCCAACATCTTCTTCTTGACCTGCTCTAGTAGCTTAAAGGAGGAAATCAGCCCTTAGGAATTAAGTTAATATGTTAGTGTAACATTAACATTGTGCAAAAATGGCCTCTAAGCCTGCAGCATTGTTTATTGTTTCATGTGGGATTACAACTGCCTTAACTAAATTACTTCCAAAGTACAGACTCGGATACTACACTGAGGCCGAGGCTGGCATTTTGCAATTGGCTTTCGAGAGCAGCTTTGCTTGCTGAAACCCCCGAGCCCCTCAATTGGCAATGGGGTACAACTCCCACTGAGATACACCTTGTAATTGAAAGCATAATTGAGCCACTTTTCTGTAATCTACTAAACCCAGCAAAGCAAATATGTGGTGCTTCATAGGGGCTTTGAAATGAAACCTTTTCCCATGTTTCCTTCCATACAGATGCTTTCATTCCATCCTTTCCTCCGCTAAGGTGCCATTAGAAGTAGCTTCCATTTTAAAATTCTGTTTCATAAACATTGTGAGTGAAGGTATAATTGTAAAATCCAATTACAATCCTCCACTTTTTCCCCTCAATATGAATTTTCGGATGAATCAGCTGGGAATTGCTTCCTTTCCCCATTAGCTATGTTAGCAATAATAGGGTTGCATTTTTTCTCCTTGGGATTATGAGAGTTTACTTTCTGGGTAAAAGAAACCCCCCAAAAAGGATGCAATTCATTAAGAAGTACTCCCGTACATGTCACAATGAAATTAATCATGTTCCTTTCACCAATCTCCCATTCTTTTCAGTGAAACTTACCGTATTTTTTGGAGTATAAGATGCACCTTTTTCCTCCCTAAAAGTGGCTGAAAATTTGGGTGCGTCTTATACTCTGAATGTAGCTTTTTCGGAGCTTTTTTTCCAGCCCTAACTAGGTGCTAACAATCTTCCCAGCTCTTACCTTGCAGGCTTTTTCATTGTTACTCTCTCCGAAGAATGTTTTTCCAGCCCTAAGTCTTTGCAGGGTTTTTTTCATTGCTCTACTTGCTCCAAATAAGATTTTTTCTAGCCCTAACCAGGTGCTAACTATCTTCCCAGCTCTTCCCAGCTTGCAAGCTCTTTCATTGTTACTCTCTCCAAAGGTATTTTTAAGTCCTAGCCAGGGGATAAAATAATGTGCTGAAGCTGACCAGACTAAGGACGTTAGCCAGATGAATACCTGGTAGGTAGATTTTTTCCCATATTTTCCTCCCCCAAAACTAAGGTGCGTCTTATACTCCGGTGCGTCTTATACTCCGAAAAATACGGTATATGAGAAAATTTCTGGAGGAATTTATTTTTCCAAAGACTGGAACACACTGTAGAATTTATAATTCTGGAAAGTTGTATACTTTCTATTTTTTTAAAGAAAAAAATAATGTCTGGATAAGAACATTATTGTTTTAATGGTATAGCATCTGATAATCTGGAAATGTGCACTTTTTTGGCAATACATAAAAATCTTCAAATTGAACGGAAAGCTTTAAACCCATTTATAAAAGCCACACTTACAACCATAGGAAGATGAATGAGAAAAAAACCCTAAATTTTAAATAGTAAAGTAAAAAAACACACACACAAAATGCTGAATATGTTAATTTCTATACATGCAGGGGTGGGTTCCTCCCGCTTTGGACCAGTTTGCCTGAACCGGTAGCGACCCGCTGGTGATGTCACGATGACATCACCAAACTGAACCGGATCGGTCGGTGCTGGTCCGTGGGCGCTGCCATCTTTTTTAAAAAAAATTTTGTATTTTTTTTAAAATATATTTTTTAATTTTTTTAATTTTTTAAATTTTAATTTTCCTTCTGAGCATGCGCAGAAGCCAAGTTCCAGCACTGTGCATGCGGTTGCCATCTTTTTTCAGCTTTATTTCCCCCCGCCCCAGATTTTTCATTACAGTGCATGCACGCGCCTACGTGGCGTGCCCACGTGGCGCGCGAGGGAGCAAACTGGCAGCGAGGTAAGTTGGAACCCACCCCTGTGTGCATGTATTCACCTACCATAGGAGAGAACCTCAAAACTAATAAGTTAGAATGGGCTATTAAGGTCAAACTCCTGTTTACTGCTATATCCAAAATCAAAACACCTCCAAGGTGCAGCTGTCTAATCTGCCTATACATTCATCTGAGAATGAGATGGGCAGTATCCAAATTTGAAAAATAAATATATAAAAATAAACACTTCCATGCCTATGACTTTCTTCAGGAATTGGTTCCACTGCTGACTAGCTGTTACCATAAGAGCCGGGTGGTGCAGTGATTAGAATGCGGTACTAGAGTGCAGGCTACTGCTGCGGACTGCTGGATGCCTGCAATTTGGCAGTTTGAATCTCACCAGGCTCAAGGTTGACTCAGCCTTTCATCCTTCCGAGGTCGGTAAAATGAGGACCCAGATTGCTGGGGGCAATTATGCTGACTCTATAAACAATTTACAGAGGGCTGTAAAACACTGTGAAGCGGTATATAAGTCTAAGTGCTATTGCTATTGCTATCATCAGTAAATTGTTCTTAACATTCAACCAACATTTGTCTGCTGATAATTTTAATGTATTACTCCATGTAGCAATAGAAGAGAATATTTGTAGCTGAGGGCTGAACTGTGGGGTCCCTGGTGTTCTCTGAGCTTGGTTGTTCTGTTGCAGATGTTTCATTATCCAACTAGATAACATCATCAGTGTTAGAAGGGAGTGGGATTTGCTTTCTGTTTATATACAAGTAGCATGCTTGTCAGTGTTGGTGGGAGTGTTCTTGGTGGTTCCTTGATTAGGCTGTTGTTTACTATTTGATGGTTTATCTGGTGTTAACCTCTGCTTATCTGGGTGTTGATTGCTGGCCAGGAGGTGTTTTAGCTTTTTAATTGTCTCTTTTGAATGGTGTGTAGATATTGTCTTTCTCTGTGTGCCTGTTGATAGCTGATTGTTCCATCTCCTGCATTCTGAAACCGCACAGAACAGAATTTGGCCTTCTATCAGAGTTGTTCTCTGTGTTGGTTGGTGGAGGGGAGAAATTGATGATGTGCTGTGTAATCCCATGAAACTCACCCTTTGCATGCATGTAGAGTGCAACAATCTCACAATTGTTCCCATGAGTTAAAGACTGTTGATTCATGCAATTGGTGCCAACTTTTAATGTTACTTCCTGCCTATCCATGTTACTCCATCCTTGTAAGGGCATCATATCCCCATTTCTGCCTTAACATATGGTAGCAAGGACACAATGCATAGAGTTAATAGCTTTGTGCCAGGTTTTTCCCTAAAGCATATGTACTTGATATAAACAAACAAACAAACAAACAAACAAACAAACACACACACACACACCTTAGAATATTGCATTTAAAAATTTAGTGGTAGTTCGTAGTAAATGGTCTGGTTCAGTGGTGGGTTCCTACCAGTGCGGTCCACTCTATAGCACCGGATGCGGCCCGCTGGTGACATTACAGTACCGGTGCGGTCAGTTGCCGGTGCCTGGGCGCCGCCATTTTTTTAAAAAAATGTTTTTTAATTTTTTTTTAATTTTCTTTTGTGCATACCCAGAAGCCGAGCTTCCGACACTGCGTGTGTGCTGCCTTCCTACCCCACAGTGAGTCCAAGCAGGGGAGGATGGCTGAGGGAGCGCGTGAGACGCTGAAAGAATGGGCGGCAAGAGCTATCTCCATTCCCCTCCCTTCAGCAATCCAAGAAGCTACGGATGCGCGGTGATGATCCTAGGCATTTTCGCACGTTTGAGGCTTCTCGAGCTGCTGAGGGGAGGGGGAATGGGCGGCAGGACCTATCACAGTTCCCCTCCCTTCAGCAGTCCAAGAAGCCACGCCCACCCGGTCACATGGCCAACAAGCCACGCCCACCCGGTCACATGGCCGGCAAGCCACACCCACAAAATAAGCCACACCCACAGAGTGGTAGTAAAAAAATTAGGAACCCGCCCCTGGTCTGGTTTCATTTGATTAAAGTGAACTTCCCAAACTACTGAAAGAAAAGATAAAGTCTTCTCTATCTTTTTTTAAACAGTTCTTTATATACCTTGGAGGGCATAACATTTTACTGGACAAGAATTGTACTCAGCTGTTAATGGATAGCATCAGGAGAAAATTAAATTTGATTTCATTTTTAGTGTAGCTACTATGATAACTCTTATTTTATATATTTAATTGTTTTCGCTTATGTTACATTAAACATTACAATTTGCTAAGAAAGTTTAGAAGTCTCTGGAGATTTAACATCCAAGGTTTGGGGGAACCCCAGATAGGGACATCCACAGAAGGTCAAAAAAATTCAAGATGGTGGTTGTGACTGTACAATTGAAGCTCTCTCCCATTTTTACATGCAATAGTTTAAAAAAGTGGTAACACTTTCATTGTGTGATTGTGACAGATCTCTTGACTATGCGGAGTCCCATAGATGTCCTTGAATTAACCTGCCAAACCTTATTGTCACCTGATTTCAGGTTACACACAGACAGGAGATGAAGAATGTAATATGCCTTTGGTAGATCATAGAAGAAGGAACATGCACCGGTTATTTGTTACATCTGTAGTCATACCAAATGTATAAAGTTCCTATATTGGTTCCCTATAATTTACTGCTGAAGTTCACAATCTTTTGAGTGCCAGAACCACATCTGGCATTTGAGGTGGAATTCCCTATGCTATATATTTAAAAAAATCAAACCAGTCTGGATGCAGACTTGTTCAGAAAGGATGGCTGTAGAGGGCCAGTTACAAAACACCTACTTTACAGAAAGTGAATTAGAAAAGCTGAAAGACATGTAGCTCACCTAAGAAATTAAATATGTGACATTTTCAGTACACAAAATCAGTCATGTGAAAAATATACATGTGTAAAGGAGAGCACACAGAGAGTTCTGCCTGAAGATAGAGAAGGTTTCAACCACCAGCTGATTCTGACTGGCATTTCAGTTATGGGGTCCTTTAAGGTTACTAATCTATCTTACATTGTCCCTTAAAGGGGCCAATCTTCTTAACATGCTTTGGCTGGCATGACGTATCTAGTTTTGTGTGGGGAACAGATCAATTTTAGGTCATAGTCAGGGGTGGGTTCCACTTACCTTCGCCACCGGTTTGCATCGCGATGTTTCGTGTCCCCTCGTGCGATTTTGCTTCCGCGCATGCTCAGAAGCAGGAATTAGTCCGAAACACAGCTGAGGAGCTCATCAGCTGTGCTTCGGGCAAAGAAATAAAGGTCAGCATTCACCCGCGGTCAGGCGGGAGGGCCCTTTTTCAAGCCGCAGAAGGGGGAAAAGATGGCAGCGCGCACGGAACGGCACCGACAGTGACATCATGAGCAGGTCGCTACCGGTTCAGGCGATCCGGTCCGAACCAGGAGTAACCCACCCCTGGTCATAGTTATGCAGAAATATTGAAAATTCAAAACAATTCACAAACTTTTAAGTACCGTTGTATTCATCCAGCATGATGCCAAATTCTAAACCGAAAACAATCTAGCATCAATAAAACTGTAGAGATGCTGTTAAAAAGTTAGCATGAAAAAGAAAGACAGCAATGAAGAAATGAGTGAGGACAATATAAGGGTGGAAGACACTGTTCTGATAAATTTGGAGGGGGGAAAAACTGTGCACGGTGGGTAAATTCTTCTTTCCCACTGATAACATATATTACTAACGTAATCTCAACTTGGCAACCAATCTCCCCAGGGCAAACTGCAAGGAAAAGAAAGGCTGCAATCACACATCCTGGGTTTGTCTGGAGCCCTTGAAATATTGAGTGATGAGATAGTTTGTCACCTTACCGCAGAAGAATTCATCAAAGGGTGGACGTTTGAGGGCCATATATGTTATATGACATCATTCAACAGCTAACCAACAACTCAAGAGGCCAAGCCCTAACAAATAGTGTTGGAGCAAGAACTGTCAGATTGTATAGGACTTTTTTTAAGAACATGGACATTTTTTAATAGATATGATAGATCACTCTGAGTTAAAACGTGGCTTCACTGGATCACACTATACCAAAATGCAGCTTCCCACCCTTGCCCACAAGAACCATGAATATCCTGTAGGAATCATTTCTCAGAAACTGAATGTGAGGGGCACATTTCTTCTGAAACCGTCACGTTGGCTTGTATAAATCAGAAGCGGGGTGGTCTATTACCTGTAGGCTCACTACAACCTCTGCCCACTTTTTATAGCCTCTGGAGCATTTGATGACTAATGCGGCAAGTAAGCAGTGGCAAATCATTGAATGGTTTCTGGCACGTGCTTCTTTGCAGTAGGCAATGCAATAAAATAGGTGTTTCAGCCTCTAACAGATTTTATTTTATGAAATATAAAGTGTTCTGCCTAAATATCTGTAAAAGAGAAAAAAATGAACTTAGAAAGCTTGTTTTCATGGACAATACCATGGTTCTTCATCCACTGTCCGTGACATTGAGTCAACCCTGATTTAAAACATCTATGGCACAATTTCCTTCTAAGGGTGAAAACTAGATAGTTCTGGCATCAACTTTCCAATGTCAAAAGCCACAGGGCATATATATAAGGACTCGACAGAAAAACAACACACACACACACACACACACACACACACACACACACACACACACACACATTTTCGTCGAATCACCCTGGTATACCCAAATATGGGAGGAAGCATACTGCTTCCTTTTGCCTTTTGGCCCCTGCGGGGTCATCCAGGCAGTTGCTGTAGACGACAAACTATTTTCTCTATGTGTAACACATTTTTACTGATAATGAAAATGAAGGGAGACTAGTATAGATCTATTTCAAGCTATTTAGCTCTCATCAGCTAGCCATACCCTTACTGGGATTATATACAGTATATAGTGGGAATTCATAATGTTCCATCTTTTCCACAATGGTTAACTCTTAGGCCTGATGAAGATAGCAAGGATAGGGAAGCACCTTTTCAAAGCACAGCAGTGATACAGTTTGTCTCAGCAAGACATTCTGCATTGCGTTTGAAATCTCTAACTCATGCAATTTAAAGGCAGTTAAAGCAACAAATTTGAAGGACTGGTTTGTTGAAAGCATCATCAAAGCAAAGCACTGTTAGAAGTTTTGCCCAGTCCTGCCAGCTATAATGGGACTGGACAGGTCATTGGGCAATCATAAGCAGCTTTCACTTTTCCTACTAGCTTTTCCTCCTCTTGTTATTGTTAGTGGCTGGGTTTGTCCTCAACCTCAACCCAGACATTAACAGTAAGGAGATGGTGGTGAGAATTCTTTATTATTTCTTTTTATTTTTATTATTATTTATTGTTTTTCAACTTTAAGCATCATAATATCATAACACAGATCTACACTGATTCACATCTATTATTTTTGCTCATACAAAACTTATACAATATTTCCACATATTTACAATCTTACATCTTCTTCTTCATCCAATCTTATTTCATATTCCTTTGTCTTTCCTGACCCATTTGTACCATTTTGACCATACTTCATAGTAGTCCAAGTTATTTTAGTCTTTGAGTTCAATGGTTAATCTGTCCATTTCTGCACATTTGTAAATTTTATCCAATAATATATTCTCCGGAGGTATTTGGCTGTTCTTCCAATATTGCGCATATGCAATTCTTGCCGCTGTAATAATATGTAGTATCAAATATTGTATATTCCTGAGATGTTGCTTTTTTACAATTCCAAGTAGGAAAAGTTCCGGAGTGTATTCTACTGTTCTTCCTGTGATATCACTTAGCCATTTATGTACTTTATTCCAATAACCTCTCGCTTCGGGACATGTCCACCACATATGAAAGAAGGTACCTACGTCTTTTTTACATTTCCAACAAGCCGAATTCACATTTAGATATATCTTCGCCAATCTTGCTGGGGCCAAATACCACCTATAAAACATTTTATAATAATTTTCTTTGTAAGCTGTTGATTTTGTTATTTTGCAATTTATGTTTCAGGTCCTCTCCCAGTCAGCCAAGAGTATATTGTGACCTACATTTTTGGCCCATGCTATCATCGGACTTTTTACTATGTCTTCAAATTTGTCGAATTCCAATAAGTAGTTATATAATTTTGATATCAATTTTTCTTCTGGTCCTATTAGTATTTTATCCAATTTTTGTGTTTCTATGTCTATGCCAATTCCTTCCATATCTTTTTTGTATCTTGAGAGAATTCTTTGTTATTTCTACTTTACAGAACAAATGGCTGCAATGTTCCTAGACAACCAGTATGATGAAGTGGGCCATGAATTTGTCTAATTGCTATTTAAAGGTATGTAAGATAGGAAATAGGTGCTTTTTTCCTTGAATCTTCTGCAGATCAATTTTATGAGATGCCCAAACTTTGGATCATGGAGAATGTATGAAGCATGTTGGACAGGTTTCAAATATATATGTATATATAATAGGTTGGACAGGTTTCAAATATATATGTATATATAATATTTATTAATTTTTTTGATCATCACCGCCGCCACCACCACCACCACCACCACCTTTTAATGACCCTGCGGGGTGGAGTCTGGGCAACTGAATGGAGCTGAGTGTTTATAATTTATTAAATTTTTTGATAATAATCAGAAAATCTAATGTGCATTAAAATCAAGAAAGAAAAGAGAATGGAGAGAAGGATTATAGTGTGTAAAAAAACAAAGAGAAGAAAGAGAAAAGTAAGAATATAATAAAGAAAAAGAAATATGTAAAGGACTTGCTTCCAACTCTGGATAATGAGACTGACAGCATATACATTAAATCAATCAATCCAACAATAAATAAATCTTTATCACAAATATAAACAAATTTAATGACTCTTCACTTCCTCTAGGGTTACAAACATTTATCTCTTCATCTTATATCCCATCTCTTATCTATAAACAAATTCATAAAACATCATCTATTTAGCCCTGTCAGCAAAAAGCCGATAAATGGTTTGTCAGAAATAGGACAATATCTTGTTTAAACTTTGATCAAATAAACTAATGTTATATTCCTTCTTTTTTATTCCTATTAATCATAATTTTAATGCATTCAAATATAGTACCATATTTGATTTCTCTTTATTTCTTCTATGGTCATCTTCAGGAATAGATTGCATATCCCAAACAGAAATGTTTTTTTATGCAAAATAATACTAGGCAAAAATATGAGTTTAGCCATGACAACTTTAAAAAGATCTTTTCAAGACACTTGGTAACTGAATTGATGTGAACATTTTTGAGTAAATGAACTTCAAGGAGAGGCTATGACATAAAATCATTGAACTACAATTTGATTTATTAGGACAGAAATAGCAACCTTTTGCTGGTCAATTTAACATTTTATGTGTTGGGGAAACTAAGAACCATAAACTGTGTAGAATTGTTTAGGTTTTCTTTGCATTTTTTTAAAAAAGCTATGATATAGCTATTTCAAGCTTTATTATAGGTTTAGTTTCCCTCTTCAAAACAGTAGAGATGTCTCTGTAGCAATCAAGTTGAAGGAGCTCCAAAAATCACAGAAAGGGAACTTTGCTATCCCCTAGGCCCGTGATGGCGAACCTATGGCACGCGTGCCACAGGTGGCATGCGGAGCCATATCTGAGGACACGCAAGGTGTTCCTGAAGCCTGAGGAGGGCAAAAAATGGCCCAACGAGTCTACCAGAAGTTCATTTCCGAACTTCCGGTAGGATCAATTGGGCCCGTTTTTTACCATCCACAGACTCCGGAGGCTTTCCTGAAGCCTGGGGAGGGCGAAAAATGGCCCAACGGGCCTACTGGAAGTCTGGAGGCTTCAGTGAGCCCTGCGCGCATGGCAGGGGGTGCAGCGCAGGGTGGGGTGGGGTTGTGCGTGTATGCGTGTGGGGGAGGGCATTGCATTATGGGTGTGAGCACACGCATGCGCGCTATTGTGCGCGTGCGTGCCATTTTGGCACCTGACCAAAAAAGGTTCGTCATCACTGCCCTAGGATAATACCACAAAACCAGAAGCCAATTTGTTAGGGCTATTGTTACAGATAAGAAGTAGAGGAACTCTGGCTTTACCAGTTGCCCAGAGTTCTACTAGTAGACCTGGATATCTTCCCTGTTCATTTCTTTGTAGAAAGAGAACCTGAGCTCCTAATCTAAAGTAGTGTTCATGTCCAGAATTCTCCAGCCAGTATCCCTGAAGGTGTTAAAGGGTTTGTGCAAAGTCATCATGTGATCTTTTATATTTTTCTCCCTCATGATTCAGGCACAAGATGTACTCCTCCCTGCCTCTCCAGGTTTCCATGAGCTGATAGGATTTGCAAAGGATCCTTTTGAGTTGAAAGAATAATAATACTATAACCCATAATTGTTATTATGATAATTATTAAAATGGAAGATTTCCCCCTTGGCTTGCAGCTCATCAAAATGAAAAATCTATGAAACCAAAAGTGAGCCAGATTATTGCCTCATAAAAAGGACACCTGCCCCATTATCCCTCGAATAATCAGTATATTAAACAAATTTGACTGTAATAATAAACCAGACTGGTGAAATGTTTATGGTTAATTTTTCAGTGCTGCATGTAATGATTAAGCCATGTAATCCTTGATAGCATTTTCTGAGTCTTAGAACTGAATGCCTCCCACTTTTTTTCATTTTTTCTTTTTTCTTTTTTGCACACAACTGGAAATTTCTTTCTTTCTTTCTTTCTTTCTTTCTTTCTTGGTTCTTATATGCCGCCCTACTCCCGAGGGGCTCAATTGTTCATAAGCTATATCGGGGTGTCAAACTCAAGGCCCGGGGGTCAGATCAAGCCCACGGGGTGCTTAGATCTGGCCCGCGGGGCCTCTGCCAGTGAAAACGGAGCTCGGGAGGGTTGCACATGACCCTCCCAAGCTCCATTTTTGCTAGCAGAGGGTTGAAGGAGGCTGTTACAGCCAAAAATGGAGCTTGCAAGGACTGCATGCAGCTTTCCCGAGCTCTGTTTTCGCTGGCAGAGGGTTGCAGGAGGCCATCGCAGCCGAAAAGAGATCTCGGGAACCAGTTTTGCTGGCAGAGCGCTCGGGTCACCACAGGAGACCCCGACACAAGTGGTGTCAAGCTGGCTATGCCCCCTGGCCACGCCCCCCCAAGGTCAAACACAACTCTAATGCAGCCCTCAATGAAATCGAGTTTGACGCCCCTGAGCTATATGTTTGCAAGTCTGGAGGGCAGTACTAAATATCATAGCATAGTGCTTTACAATACCAACTCAACCACCCCATTTATCTGAGCTCTGAAACATTCCGTGAAGGCATAAAAAGGTGAGGCTTTCTTTGAAAGAATCGAGACAAGGAACACGAAGCAGCATGGGACACAAAATTATGCTGTTCTTCATAACTAAACACTTTAAGGGTCATCTTTTCAGATTTGTTGAAGCAGTAATTATGAATGTTAGTGGCTAATCATCTGGACAGAATATAGATGAGGCAGGATCTTGAAGGGCGCTTAAGTGGGTATGGCTGCATGCCAACAAAGCAGTGAATACAACCATTCAGTTTACGTATATACAGTAACTGCCGGTTAATTTGTTCAAACATTGATTTAATGATACGGATGAAATGTCTGTCCTATTAAAAGCGATGAGAATATTGCTATTGATTTTAATATGAAGTAGTAGCAAATCTCCATGGGTTGCTTCTGGGGGAACACACAAAGAAGGAAGTACCATCCAAATCCTTAACAAGCTTTTTTTTTTGATATTTCAACACCAACTTTCCTCTACATGTTATATAAAAATTGGCTCTAAATAGGAAAGAGCCACAAGCAGAGGTGGGTTCCTCCCGGACTGGTTCACCCGAACCGGTAGCTGGTGATGTCACGATGATGTCATGGAACCAGTTCGGTCGGTGCTGGTCCGTGGGCGCCACCATCTTTTTTTTGAATTTTATTTTATTTTATTTTTTTCTTCTGAGCATGCGCAGAAGCCGAGTTTCCAGCACTGTGCATGCGGTCGCCATCTTGTTTTCGGCTTTTTATTTTATTTTATTTTTATTTTTTGATACTGCAAATGCACGCACGTGCAAAGCGCATGCACGGCCACACGGCCACACGGCCCGGTCATGCGGCGCAGGAGAAAGCGAACCGGCAGCGAGGTAAGTTAGAACCCACCCCTGGCCACAAGTGATCAGTACATTCTATAAATGTGGTGATATGATTGACATAACAAATGTGGTGGTGGTGATGATGATTGACAGAACCTGCTTTTTGGAATTTTTCATAAAGGATCTGTTTTCCATATATTTTACCTTTGGTGGGTGGGTGGGGAAAGATTTCGGTCCCAGGCAGATTTTGACTACCTTGATCACAAATCTTGGAGCAAAAATCCCATTGAATTATTATCACTGTTAGGAAGTTTTACCCAATGCTCAGCTGGAATTGCCTTCCAGCTGTAATGGGAGCATTACATCGCACTCTGGAATAATGGAAAATATGACTTTATTACTAGACATTGTAAAGTGCTACCAGGTACCTGTTTACATTTCCAGCATCTTGGGTTCATGTTAGAGTATATTTTGGCAAGTCTAACCGGAGCTAGATGTCAGCGCTAATACATTTTATATAAGTTTTCTTTATATGGAGTTGATAAGGTCAATTTGTAATTTTCCTTCCATAGTTTCCCCCAATCATCTAATTGAATATTATAGCCGAAATTTTTCATTCATGCAATCATATTATCTTTTACTATCTCTTCAAATTTATCAAATTGCAGTAAATAATTATATATTTTAGTGATAGATTTATTTTCAGGTCCCAATAATATTTTATCCATTATACTTTGTTCTTTATTTATACCAAATTCATCCATATCTTTTTTGTATCTATTCCTGTCAGTTTTTCTAAAGGCTAAATATAGCTACTTCTGAGGTGAGGACCTGCAGTACAGGTAGTCCTTGACATACAACAGCTCGTTTAATGACCTTTCGAAGTCACTGAAAAAGTGACTTACGACTGTTTTTCACACATAACGACCGTTGCAGCATCCTCATGTCATGTGATCAAAATTCAGACTCTTGACGACTCACTCATATTTATGATGGTTGCAGTGTCCTGGGATCACCTCATCATCTTTTTGGGACCTTCTGACAAGCAAAACCAAGGGAGAAGCCGGATTCACTTAACAACCAGGTGACTAACTTAACATATGCAGCGATTCACTTAATAACTGTGGCAAGAAAAGTCATAAAATGAGGCAAAACTCACTTAACAAATGTTTCACTTAGCAACTGAAATTTTGGACTCAATTGTGATCATAACTCGATGACTACCTGTATTTGTTTGGCCCAGTGGATGCTTAGCAGGCAAATTCAACTTGGAGCAAATAATCTTAGAGATATTCAGGACTCAAATCACACCGGGCTTTATAATTAATAACTAGCAACTTGAATTGTTTTTTATTTATTTATTTTTATTTATTTATTTGTTTGTCAAACATGTATAGGATAGTAGTAGTTTGTATAAACATAAGTAAAAAGTAATGATAAAAGAGGACAATAGGACAGTAGGACAGGGACGGTAGGCACAATGGTGCGCTTATGCACGCCCCTTACAGTCCTCTTAGGAATGGGGTGAGGTCAACTGTAGACAGTCTAAGGTTAAAGTTTTGGGGGTTTGGGGAAGAAACCACAGAGTCAGGTAGTGCATTCCAGGCATTGACCACTCTGTGGCTGAAGTCATATTTTCAGCAGTCGAGTTTGGAGCGGTTTACATTAAGTTTGAATCTATTATGTGCTCGTGTATTGTTGCGGTTGAAGCTGAAGTAATCATTGACAGGAAGGACATTTTGGTATATGATTTTATGAACTATGTTTATATCAGATCGGAGGCAACATAGTTGTAAATTGTCTAATCCCAATATTTCAAGTCTGGTGGAATAAGGTATTTTATTAAGGGCGGCAAGACGATCCTATCTTTCCGCTCTTATTGCGTCCGCAGATTCTCGTCCAGCCGCCTTGTTTAGGGTGACTCGCTCCCTCCTTGGAAAAGGGGGGAGCGAGGAACACTTACAAGGCAGAGCTGAGGAATTTGCTGAGTTTCTGTCGGATAAAGTCGCTCAGATTCGGTCAAACTTGGACTCTGGCAGGGCAGAGTCCATAGAGGTGACAGGGGCAAGTCCTAGTCCATCATTGTGGGAGGAGTTTGGGCCTGTTTCTCCCGATGATGTGGACAGGGCTATGGGAGCGATGGGTACCTCCACCTGTTTATTGGACCCATGCCCCTCCTGGCTGGTCTCGGCCAGCAGGTTGGTGGCACGCGGCTGGATCCAGGCGGTGATCACCGCTTCTTTGAGGGAGGGATCCGTACCGCAGTCGTTAAAAGCTGCGGTGGTGCGACCCCTCCTGAAGAAGCCTTCCCTGGATCCAGCTGATTTGAAGAACTATCGTCCAGTCTCCAACTTACCTTTCTTAGGGAAAGTTGTGGAGAAGGTGGTGGTGACTCAGCTTCTGCAGCTCCTGGATGAAACAGACCATCTAGATCCTTACCAGTCGGGCTTCAGGCGCGGCTACAGTACAGAAACTGCCTTGGTTGCCCTGATGGATGATCTCTGGCGAGCCCGGGATGGAGGAAATTCCTCCATCCTGGTGCTACTTGACCTCTCAGCGGCTTTCGATACCATCGACCATGGTATCCTTCTGCATCGGCTCGGCGAGTTGGGAGTGGGAGGCACCGTTTTGCGGTGGTTCTCCTCTTATCTCGCCAATCGGATGCAGTCGGTGTTGGCAGGTGGGCAGAGATCGTCCCCTAGGCCCCTATCATGTGGGGTGCCTCAGGGGTCGGTTCTCTCGCCCATCCTGTTTAATATCTACATGAAACAGTTGGGTGAGATCATTCGCAGACATGGGGTGTGTTTCCATCAGTACGCTGACGACACCCAGCTGTACATCACCACCCCGTCTGACTTCAGGGAGGCAGTTGATGTGATGTGCCGCTGCCTGAACGATGTTAAGATCTGGATGGGGAGGAACAGACTCAGACTCAATCCCGACAAGACTGAGTGGCTGTGGATATTGCCTCCTAAGGACCATGACAACTATCCCTCCTTGGTCTTTGAGGGTGCGAAACTGACTCCCTCAGACCAGGTCCGCAACTTGGGGGTCCTCCTAGATCCACAGCTAAAATTGGATCACCATCTTTCTGCTGTTGCTAGGGGGGCCTTTGCACAGGTTCGCCTGGTGCACCAGTTGCGGCCATACTTGGAGAAGGAGGCTCTACTCACGGTCACTCATGCCCTTGTCACCTCGCGTTTGGACTACTGCAATGCGCTCTACATGGGGCTACCCTTGAAGAGTATCCGGAGACTTCAGCTGGTACAAAATGCGGCTGCGCGTGCTGTGGTGGGTGTGCCAAGGTACACCCACGTGACACCAATACTCCGCCAGCTGCATTGGTTCCCCATCGGTCTCCGGGTCCAATTCAAGGTGTTGATCACCATCTTTAAAGCCCTTCATGGCTTAGGACCAGGATATCTTCGGGACCGCATTCTGCCTCATACTTCCCTCCGACCGGTTAGGGCCCACAGAGTTGGCCTCCTCCAGGTCCCGTCGGCCAAACAATGCCGGCTGGCGGGCCCTAGGGGGAGAGCCTTCTCTGTGGCTGGCCCCGTGCTCTGGAACCAACTTCCCCCAGAGACCCGAACCATCCCCACTCTGCTGGCCTTCCGAAAAGCCGTTAAAACATGGCTTTTCCTGCAGGTGGGGGGGGATAGCTTAATCCACCTGAGATCACCCCCCAAGTATGTATGATATCGAATGAATGTTGCTGTTTTAATATTGTTTTTAATAATTTGTATTTGTTTTTTAATCACTTGCATTTTGATTATTCTTGTATTTTTTTTTCCTGTTGTACGCCGCCCTGAGTCCTTTGGGAGTTGGGCGGCATATAAGAATAACAAAATAAATAAATAAATAAATAAATTATTGCGAGCAGAGGAGTGGAGGACTCTTCTTGTGAAATATTTCTGGACTCTCTCAATTCTATTAATGTCTGTTATGCAGTGCGGGTTCCAGACAGGTGAGCCATATTCCAGAATTGGTCTAAGAAATGTTTTGTATGCTCTGTTTAGCAGTGTAATATTGCCAGAGAAGAAGCTATGCAATATTAGATTAACAACTCTTAGTGCCTTTTTGGCAATGTTGTTACAGTGGGCTCTGGCACTTAGGTTGTTGGATATGAGTACTCCAAGATCCTTTGTACCTGGAACTAAACAGGTAGAGAATGCATCCCTTGTAACAAAGGCATTACGTGGATGTAACAGCTCCCATCTGCTAAGAGCTGGCAGCTGCAAATAAGGTGGTGGGAACTATTAAACCTTGGCAACTAATTGAGTTGGCATCCAGCACTTGATGACTTAGACCCCAGCACATTGAAGGATCTGGCTGAAAAACTATCAGGACCTTTGTCCAGTAACTTTAATAATTGGGAGCTACTAGTGGACAGGAGAAGAGCAAATGTGGCCCATCACTTCAGGAAAAAGAGAGAGAGAGAAAATAAGCAATTTCCAAGAGTCTAATATCAATCTCTGGAAAAAAATATTAGAGGAGATAAAAAGCAGGCTCTTTGCAAGCATCTTGAAAGCAATGCTGTGATTGCTAAAAGTCAGCATAGCTTTGTCAAAAATGTGTCACATCAGACAAATTTCACCTCCTTCTTTAACAAGGTAACTACTTTTAGTGGAGTAGATGAATGCTGTAGATATAATCTACCTCAATTTCATAAAGATTTGATAAGCTTCCGTATGACCTTCTCATTGGCAAGCTGTTAGAGTATAGTTTGGATGGCCCTACAATAAGGTGGGTTCACAGCTGGCCGGCCAACCGCACTCAGAGAGTCAGCGTTACTGGCAATCATCAGACTGAAGAAGAAGAATCAGTGAGATCATGTTTTGGGGCCAGTGCTATTTATTAACGACAAGACTAATGGGACTGATGGTCTGCTTGAATTTGTGTGTAATTTGTGTGTAATATGAAATTAAGAACCTTGGCTAGCCCCCAGGAGAACAGGACAAAATTGCTATTTAATATGAACAGATTGTAAAACTGGATGGAGACAACCAGGGTGCCCTTTACCCAGAGGTGGGTTCCTCCCAGTTTGCATCGGTTCTATAGAACCTGTAGTAAACCGGTGGTGATGTCACAGAGCCGGTTCTGTCGATGCCGGTCCATGGACACCGCCATCTTTTTGGGGGGAATATTTTTTGGGAATAGGTTTTTTTTGGGGGGGAATTTTTTGCTGATTTTTGCTTCTGCGCATGCACATAAGCCGAGTTTTCGGCACTATGCATGTGTCACCATCTTGTTTTTGTTTTTTGTTTTTTAAATTTGCTTGTTTTTGCTTCTGCGCATGTGCAGAAGTTGAGTTTTTGGCACTGCGCATGCATCACCATCTTGTTTTCGGCTTTTTTACTTTTTTGCTCATGTGTAGAAGTTGAGTTTTCGACACTGCGCATGCACGTGCGTGCGCGGTGCAGCCACGTGGTGTGCAATGTGCATGCAGCCACGTGGCGCTGGAGGAAGCGAACCGGCGACGAGGTAAGATAGAACCCACCCCTGCCTTTACCAGAGAGAAATACAAGATATTACATTTAAGGAGGAAAAATCTAGGATACAGAAGATGAGGGGTTCATGCTTTGGAAGCACTATATTAGAGAAGGGTTTGAGTGTGATTATTGACAAGCAGTGAGACAGATAGAATAGAATAATAGAATAGAATAACTTTATTGTCACTTTGAATGTACACTAATTGGCATACAATAAAAATGAAATTTCGTTGCATGCAGCTCTTAAAGGGTCACCACCTCTAATATTACACTACATAAGCATGACAAGATAAATAAATAAATAAATAAATAAATAAATAAATACAAAATTATGTATATATTCACATATATTATATGACACACAGATGATAGTAAGTTAACACAACTCCCTAATAAGGTGCTGGAAAATTCACCAAACGTCCACTGAAATCGAGAACAATCTATGACAGTGACCTAATGGGTCTCTGTCTAATGAGTTTCTCAGTCATCCAGGTCATGGTTGTCCCAAAGATGCTTTTTAAAAGGCAACTGAATTTTCTTGATTTTTCTTGAAGACGTTTCATTTCTCATCCAAGAAGCTTCTTTAGTTCTAACTAACTGGTGCGGAATGGAAAGGATTTATACTATTTGCAGTCAGTCAGTCCTTAACACTGAGGGTCATTGAAGCTACCTGGGAGTTAATCTGTCTCTTCAGAGTCACCTGAATCAGAGTACAGACAAGTATGGAACTATCTTGGGACTACTGAAAGAGTGCATTGTAAATAGGAGCTCAGCGGTGTTGTATCCCCCCCCCCTCTGTTAAAAGAGGGCTGTTCAATGTTAATATCGATAGCCTCTTTGACTCCTCTTTCAAACCAGTGGTTCTCTCTGTCTCAAATGTAAACCTTGCTGTCTTCAGAGGAGTGGCCCCTTCTTTTCAGGTACAGAAACACTCTGAATTCTGCCCTGACACGTTGGTTCATCACAGGGGCCGGTTGCTTACTTACTGGTGCCGGTGCACTGCACGCGCATCTCCATGTTTCGGTGGCGCTCTCTCTCACTATGCGCACGCGCCCCCTCATGAGATTTTGCTTTTGCGCATGCGCGGAAGCAAAATCACGCTAAAATCTCATGAGGGGACGCGCACGCGCATGAGATTTTGGTGACATTTTGCTTCCGTGCATGCGCAGAAGCAATATCACCCAAAAA